>JALGQZ010000013.1:43066469-43703969 GCA_023105745.1 Austropuccinia psidii
CATGAAGAAATTATTTTACTTATTTCTATCAAGTCACCATAATTTAATTTAATTTAATTTGTTTTTTTGAAGTAATATTTATATTTTAATAATGTTTCTTTGATTTATTTTCCATAAATATACTTCCCAGATTAAGGCTTTGATAAATTTTACTTTTAAAAATTTGCTTTTTCTATATTTTGAATCATTATTAATCACCATGAGAAAAGTTTCTACACCTGCGAGCAGGTGCACCATTTGGAAAATAGTTTGGACCCAGATCAGGAGGGACTTTGAAAATTCTTCTGAAATAGGTGAATCTCAGAATATTCCTGTTTGGCCAAATTCTCATTTATTCCCAGCCACAAGAATATTATAGAGTACTCTGGAAATTCTTCCTATCATTTATTTTAACTGCTTAAATAAGTCAGATTACATTATAATTCAATTTCTTGTAGCTCCTGAATTCATCATTTCTTCTTATATCCTTAGTGATTTTATTGAAAATCTCATTCTTTAATTTAAAGATCAATGATTTTCAGTCAAATATTATGTTTTTTCACTACATAAACCCTCATTTGGGTACGATAAAGCGTCCTGAATTCAAATTAACATTTTGAAAGTATAAATTTTGAAAACTTAGAGGTAATATATACCTAATAATCATCCCAAGAATTTCTTTTTAAGAGCATCTTATACAACGAAGTATTAATATAAGCTTCATGATTTTAGAGCTTCAGAAAAACATTGTAAATCTTACCTTGTTTCCTGGAGCTTATTGAATATAATATTGACTCATATTTGAAGTATATAAGACAGATTTTCCATCAAAGCTTGCATATTTTAGAACTAGAATAATTTGGAGTTAAATGTCCACCTATTTCTATCATGAGTGTTATTTTAATGATAAATAAATAATATTTTAGATTGATGTATTTTTCACCTTGTCATTTTGACAAAGTATTCACCTTAAACAAAAGCTAATTCTTCTTATCTTATGCTCTTGAAAAAATCATATTCCTCATGAATATATCTCCCTCCCTCTGTCAAATGTAGAAATATATATATTCGTTGGGTCTGGTTATATGGATAGCTGTGACAATTTAAAAAGTTAAAATAAAAAACTTTTTCAAGATTTTACAGAAAATACAAAATTATTATTGTATGTTACAGAAATCTACTCTCAAAAAATACTTCTATTTTTGGTTTTCCTTCTATTATATGTACCAAGACCTGATTTTGATAATGTAAGTGGTTCGTAAAAGATTCTGAATTCTTAATCCTTCAAAAAGATCTGCCCTAATCAGTATATTTTATTTTATTATTTGGCAATCTGTTTCAACATTACCATTAGGGTTTTTCATTAGCTATAATGAGATTTGTATACCTTCTAAGCAAGGGAATTCTTTCATAAGCCATTTTGGGCTTCAAAATATTTTCAAAATTAATTTAGTCATCATTACATAAGGAATTAATGGAATAGGATATCCCATTAATATCTATTATGAAGCTAAAAAATCTTGTGTTGCTTTGATATTAGCAAAAATTAAAAAATTGGAGCCTCTCAATTTTCTTATTTGGTAAGTCCATCTTAAGCCATGGGAGCAATTACGAATAACTTTTATTATTATTATCTTCAAATGATCAGTTAAAAGATACTCTTTTCATCTGATAAATAAAGAAGAAAATCATATGATTATCAAAAATCATGAGTTTTATTAAGTTAATTTAATTTACATCTTTCAAAAAGTATCCCATGGAAGAAATTATATCATTCAAAATTTGAATGAATTGATAAGCTGTAAATCCTCTTTGCAAATAGCCATTATATAGGCAAGGAAAAAATGAAACAAACTTTAATTACAGGGTACATATTGAGAATATCCTAATTATTATAATAATTCATTAAGTTAATTGGAATGCTTACCCAAGGGCCTGGTATTGTGATTATTGTATAAAAATGACCTATTTTTATTATTTGAAATAGGTATATCTTCTTATTGTGCTTAAACTCCATAAAATATCACTAAAAATATTTCTGACGCTCGTTATAAATTTGAAAAACCAAAGTAATCTTAATCAATGGTTCTCAAATGTATTCAAAAAACAAAAAACTCAGAGGTTCATTTTTTTTATTTTCTAATAATATAACTGAATTTTTTCAAATAAAAAAAGAGAAAATTTAAAAAATGGAACCATAGGAATTTGAATTATAAGGTCTTGTGCAATTCTGTTACCTTATATCATTTAGTAACATTTTGGTGAATAATCATATAGTTCAACAAACATGTGATATTTATTTGATCATGAGCTTAAGAATCTATCTTCATTTTAAGAATATATTTTGATTAATTAACTAATTTATTGAAATAATTTATACATTATTGTTTAACATTGAAAAGTACTTAAAGCTTTAATTAGTATGATACTTTTTCACACAGGGATTCTGAAAGGTATAAAAATATGTTTTTATAGATCATAATATTATGAGATTTACTATTTTAATAATGAGGAAATGTTCTCTTTGCACTTGTAATTACACACATTATTACATCTATATTCATATTTCTCCCCATCATGTGATAAGCTGATTGTATATATCATCTCATGGTATATATTATAGAAGACAAGATTAAGTTAAAAAACATAAATTGATAACCATCCCAAATAAGATATCACAGAGGTCCAGTTTGATATTTAAAATTCAAAATGATATAAGAAAAATCAATACTTAAAATAAGTGGTAGTGAATCATTTTTCTGATATATTACTTACTAGATTAAATTTCCATGTATATATAGCTATCAGGGGTAAGGTCCAATGGCTTAGACTAAATATCATTACATGGTGTTTGAAGGTTCATGAGTATTTTTTCAGTATTACATATTTAATTTTTTGAAATAATTTTTATAACAGTTTGAGGGAAATGATTGCCATGGTTGAATTTCTTAGAATATTGTGCCTTCTTTTTGGTTATATTAAACACTTCTTTCAGCTTTGTTTTGATTTTTACTTCCTATAAGTAGATAAGGTAGTGAGAATCCAAGTTATGCAAGAGTAACTTGAATGCCTAAGCTCTCCATAAAAGAATCTTTGAATAATAATTTCCTTCAGATTCCTCCTCAGTCTCAGAGCAACAATAAATGGAGGGAAGTATTTTTGAATTTAATTCTTTCCAAAGGTATCTTTGTGAAGTGGTAGTTCTATGATTGAATACCTTTTAAACCACTTGAATCAGTCATTACCCTTTGTTAGTAAGTGTCAGCCTGTGACTCAACACCAGAGCACAAGCATGACAGCCATATACCATAAACCAATGGTAGAGAAAAATGCCACCAAGACATGGAGCTTAGACAAACCAGCTCAAAAGGTATCAAAAAAAAAGAGGAAAATCACCTGTTTCCAAATATACAAGTCCCATAATCATAGGAAAAAGAATAAAAAAGTTATTCCTGCTCAAAGAAGTTGCTGAGCATAAACCTTAATTTTTACCTCTCATCTGAAATACAGAGAAAGAGGCTTAACCCCAGCAAATGGGTATTCAAATTGAATATCTAAGGCAAGGCTATAGAATGGTACTAGCCAAAATTAGCCAGCACCAAAAATACAGAAGCTATGGCCAAAATAATGCCAAATAAGGAGGAACAAAATATTCACCCCTCATCTAACTTCTACAGTTTTAGTGTGAGATAGCTAAAGTGGGGTCATTTTTGAAAGAGAACAATAAGAGATATCTGATGGTGCCATCAATTATCCCATATCTCATCTAGAACAAGATTTATTGCGAAAACATGTTCCATACAGATTTTGAGAAAATCATATATCTGGATGCCTAAAATTGAACATGACAAAACTTTACCATATTTAATATTAACCATACCAAATGAGGTACTATTGTGTAGATTGCATTAAGAAATACACAATGAAACCAAATTTGAGCTCAATATCTATCAAACTGACAAAGGTATAACAGTTTTAAGGTCAAAATCCCACATTTAGACCAATACAGCTTTACTGTGGGATACTATATCATAGCTATGATTATGAGTTGTAAAACAGACAAATGAGCTTTTTTATACTTCTATACCTCATAGTTCAGCCAATACAGGTTCAGTAAAGCATTCTATGTGTAATCCACATCAGAAGGTGGCTGTAAGGTCCCCAGGTGAAACGTTTCACCCTGTATTGGGGAAAACTTCCCAGATGTTGTTCCAAAACCACATATGAGCCCAATAAAGAGTATAACAGCCTTGTGAAACCCAAAATCCAGCACTCAGAAGTGAAAAATATCCACTTCCTCTACGTGGATGGTCTGGAGGAGCTTTCCACCCCATTTCAGGATAAAAGCAGGCCTTTTCTCTGCTAGAAAGGGAATCCCCATCCTGCTCTTGAATTAATATGTAGTAAAACTGTCAAAAAACAGCTATACTATTGGAAAACAATCAGGAATACTTATAATTCAAAGTATTGTATTCTTTATTATAATAACCCAATTGGTAAAGCTGCACCCAGGGCTTTCAATAGCACTCACCACCACTATTCTTCTATAGTAAAACCCTTAAATATGTTTTTTTATAATCTTTTTTATTATAATACACCATTTCACAGTCATAGTTTAAGTTTTAAATGATCATATCACATTTTGTTCATGGACCCATCCTGAAATTGAGTCTATCTAGAGATTTTATACCTGAGCTCTTAAGTGAGGCTTTGTTTCTGTCTTTCTGGGGGGCTTTGGATTAATGAATTTTCCTTTTTGACCTTTAACCCACCTTTTGGATATTATGATAAGTGCCTCTTTGACAATGAGATAGATCAAGGGAATAATCTTTGAAAGAGCCTATGTAAAGTGCATGAAGCCAGTGCTTTTTAATAACTAAAAGGATTGGGTTATTCCAAGGGCTTATTTTTATTTTGTTCAACTGAAAGGTAATACTTTGAACTCCATAGCTTGAGAGCTCAGAAGCTCATTGATCTTTGTGCCTCCCTGGAATTCTCCCTTTTCCTCCATAATAATTTGTATCTGAAAATGGAAATTGAAAGGAATATTGATTTGTTTCAACTTCTTCCTGATTTAGATCAATAAACTGTGATATTAGCATCTCTGATGGTGGTTCTGGTAACTGACAGCAACATGGTGCAATATTAGGAATCATTCTGATGAAATCTCTTATGCAGAGACATAGTTGATCATTTGAGCTTTGAAGGTACTGTGAAACTGCTTTGTTTATTATTCTAGTAGAAGTGGGGAAGTGGGTATGATATACCATTATGTGTTTCATTTTCAAAATGATAAATTGATCATTTGAAAGAGGAGTATGAATGAACTCTCTAAATTATATAGATATTGGTTAAACAAGGGTTCTTTAACTACCTTATTTTAATCATAAGCCAATAGAGTTGAAAGATATTTAATATGACTAACTGTAATAGTGGAGTACTTATAAAAGTCCTGGAGATCAAAGAATATTATTTGCTTCTTCTTCTTACACAAGATATTTGAGGTGTTGGTAGATGTTTATCAAAAGAATTGGGAAAAATGCAAGGTATAATATTTTAAACATTTTTATGCATTTAATGTTTTACTATTCATTTTTAAGGTATAAAAAAGAATTGCCAACTCAATTAAATGGTATTAAATCTTCCTTTATCAAGCTAAAATATTATTGAATACATACTATAGCTGTTGTTTTGATGCAAAGGGTACAGAATAAAAGTCTTTATCAATAACCCTTAATATTATTCCTAGTGAAGGGTGCATTGAATTTACAATTGAACCTTTCTCTTTATCACAATCATAAACTAGCTCCAAATCCTCAATCAAAAAATCCCTTAATCTTCTCACCAAAAAATCTTAATGGTAGGTATAAAGACACCTTGGCCAATTGATATTTCCTCATAGAACATCAAATTCCATCCTTCCAAGGGTTTTCAAAAAATGAACACTAAAGTTACCAAAGAAGTTCCATCTTAGGGGTTGAGTTGAATTCTTAATATTAGCTTCAAAAAGCTCTTTGACAAGTTGAAGTGACACCAAAGATTTCCAAATTGGGTAATTCTTTTTATCTTTTGAACAGATAAAAATTGCCACTGGACCTAAAAGGAGGAGGTTGGATATTTCTTCCATCATTTTGGGTCTGCAATAATAATCCCTTTTGACAGTATGACTATATTTTTGCAGCGGAGACTCTCTTGAATCATATGCAAGTGACATAATTACAGCCATTGCTGAAGTAATGTAGTAATTTACTACCCTTATACCCCCATGGTATGATTTGAATTCATAATGGCTTTGATATTCTTTGGTTTTTTAACGTTTGTTGTCAGGAAACGTTTGGGTGATAGATGTTGCATCAAAGAGATGTTGAAATATGGTGTGAAAAATAATAAATTCCATTTCTGAACGAGGGTCAAGATTTTCTAGTTCATCAGATTAATTGAGGAACTCTTGATTACCAAAAAACATGGAAAGATCTTGAATAAACCCTTGAAGTCTTGTCCAGCCAGTATTGACAGGAACATGGAGAGGTTCTAGTATTGATTTGATGGCTTCACTGGTATCAGATCTATGGGTTACTTCAACTTTTTAAGATCCATTTAGGAGGCTGTGGTAAATTATTTGATCACCAAAAAATAAATCTCCATTGCAATTAGAAAGAATATTTGCTGACTTCCATGTAAGTGATTTAATAATAATTTGACAATTTTAGATTTTGATTACAGTTTTTTACCCTCATTAGAACAGTCTCAAGGTCAGTTGTAAGGAGTTTGCCAGTAACAAGTACCGTTGGAACCTTATACCCTAGGAATTTGGGAAGGTGTTGCAAAATGAAAAGCATCCTTATAATCTTCATGTTCTGTTAGTTGAGCTCAACAATTATAAAGACTTTGCATTCCCCCTTTGATGATACATTTGATAATGGGTTATGTTCAAGAAAGATTGTAAGTATGATGATTGGATATCCAAGAAGGATTAAGTCCTACTTTGAGGTAGATTCTTTGGAATTGAGGAGATAGTTATTGAGCTTTGTGAAATTCGAGCTTTGGATTGAGGAATATGAATATTGGGAAGCTTATAAGGATTGGGTGATTATTGTCTTGGAGCTTCAGGAAGGAGATGCTTGAATTGAGGCAATTTAATGGCTGTTGGCTTGGAAATAATTGAATTGTTTCCAAAATAAGACCCCAAAGAAAGAGTTGCAGTAGGTGAATCTTGATGGGCTGAATTTGAATGAAATTGAGGTGAAACTGTGGAAGATAGTTTACAATAGACAACTGGTAGGGGGATATTTCCTATGGACAGGCTTGAAGTGCACTGAATGGAGGAAGCTGGGTGTGTTTTGGGTACCACATTATTTCTTGGGGGGTATCTTCATAAAGAATGGAAGCCACAGGTGGTATTACAGGGGGAGGAGAGTCAGGTATTATGAGATGGTTGTGGGAAATTTTTTTTTCTTGAATTCTTCCTGACCTGTGTAAGAATGGGTTTGGGTCTGCTGGATTGAATGGAGGGTTGAAAAATTGGAGGGATTACCTCAATGGGGGGTTTTGAAAATTTTGAAAGTTTTGGAATATTTGACTTCAAGGATGAAGCTATTGTATTAATAAAAAGATCAGAAAATGAGAATTTGTTTTCTAATGGAAAAGATAAAGCTCACAGATTAATTTTTTGGAGTGAAATCTCTGTATTTAAAATGGTTCTGGTGATGAACATCTAAAAAGTGCTTTTCCAGTGGTTTTGTGTTCTCTCTAAATAAATATATTTCAATTGAAACAGGGTTGATATTTCAAGTTTTTGAGGGTTTGAAGTAAAGAATCTAGTTGATAAGTTGGTCTCTGGACCGAAATTTTGAGGTGAGTTCATGCCAGGAGAGCTGGAATGAAGGTTTTCAAACTAATGTATCATTTGATCTTCTGTCTCTTGTATAATTTTTGGTCTCTTTATTTTCAAGTCTGTGAGAGATTATTCTTTGAGTGAATTGATAAATTTGTGGTGCTTTTCCTTAAAATGTGGGAGCCTTAGAGGTATCTTTATATACCCAAAAGACCACAAAGAATATAAAATAATATAATTCCAAATAAAATAAATTTATTTATATTACAAAAATAAATATAAAATCTATATACAAAATTGGAATTCTACTTATAATTCAAAAATCAAATTACTTTGAAATTTAAAATTGTGAAAAGACCTTTGTAATTGAAAAAATTAAGTAAAAATGAATTTTCAACAAAAATATTTTTGGAAAAAATTTAAATAAAAATTATTTTAAATTTTTATGAAATAAATAAAAATATGCAAATTATTTTACCATTGGATTCCTCATAAAAAATAAGGTGGGGTTACCTCTGGGCAAAATTTCTGTAACTCAACTCTAAATATGCTTAAATTAAGTTTTTAGTGTTTTCTGTATAAAAATTTGAAATAATCCAAACCTTAATTTCATTTGAACCACATGCAGTGTTAACCATCAATTTTTGTGTTAAAATTGAGGTGTGGTGTTTAGCTTAGAGGCTATGAGGAATTGAAGTATTTTCAATTGAAATGTCAAAATGTGCACATGTATTACATAAGTGAACTTTGATTTACATATGAGTTATCAATTCTTCGAGTTGTGTACTGTAAAACCTCAATTGAATTAAATATTTAAATTACAATAATAATACATGATGAGGAATTAAATAAAAAAATGAATTGGAAAGATTAATCCTGGGGGAAAAAGGAATCTTGGCTCCAAGGGTGCTAGACTCCCCTAAATTCCTTGCCCACAGGCATGGGATGTCAAAATTCAAGCAAAAGCTCATCACTTTTGGCCTGAAATTGAATCATAGGGTCTGTAAAAGACTTTGTCTCTTCAAAAAACTCTATCTTTTTGACCTTGTTTTTGAAAGAAAATAGACTCCATCCTCCTAAGAGTCCTATGGTCTTCTCCTCACCCAGCAGTCTCTTGATGTGTAAGTAGGAGTTCAAAACTCCCTGCCAAAGACTTGAGCATATTTCTCACTCATCTTCCTTCACTACTCTGTACCAGGTTTTGTACTGCTACTGATAAATTTCCATGCCTTCCACTTGGAAATGGTTTGTCCCTTAAAGCATTACCTTGAATTAGTTCAGGCTCAGAGTTAATGTCAAAGTTTTTAGGAACAGAACTTGGGGAGGGGGGGCAACTCTGGAATCCTCCAGAAATTCCTTTCTTAAGAAATACTTGCCAGATCTGGACCTGGTCTTTCCTCTTCCTTGTCCACATCCATCTGGTTGGACTGAATAGTTGCTTCCATTTCAGGTATGGACCATATTCATGTCAATTGAAGGGAGAATAAAGAATAAAGACAGAAAACACACACATTTGGGTGGTTGTTTATATTTTCTGCTTTGAATAAGGTGCCTCTTTTAGCAATTTGCATTCAATAATCTCCTCATATTATGGACTAGTAATATATCTCTTACTGAGCTTATTACCAGCTTAAATATATGTGATTAAAGACAATAGAGAAAAAATTGATAAAAGAAAAATCATTTTTTGTACTGTTAAAATATTTTTAAGATTTTGTTTATAAGTATATTATTTTTTTTAATATAAAAAAATATTCTTTTTAAGAGAAAAAAATTAAAATTTGAAATTTTGAATCAAAATTAATTCAGATTAACTCAAAGAATAATTTTATAAGTTTTTGGATGCAAAAAAGCCACTTTCAAAACAATATAAAATTAAACCAAATTCATCAATGAAAAAGATTCAAAGAAAATTTTGAAAATAAAAATAGTTTTGACTTTGAATTTAGAGAAGAATTATTAAATTCATATACTTTGGAGCTTGAAGAAAGTACTTTTGGAGCTTAAAAATATATTAATTAAGGGTAAAAGGTTCAAAAAACACCGCCAGGCCCCCACATGTAAGATTTGTCTATGAAACTGTTGATAATATTACTATTGATCATCATTACTATTACTGTTATTATGAAATATAATGAATGGAATTATCATAGCCACAATGACATAATTAATTAATTAATTAATTATTTCTTTTACTTTTCATACACTACTAGTAATTATAACAGGAAGAAGTAATTGTCTACAAGAATCAATTAGAAGAATTATGTAATAATAAAATTATTTGAATATATAATTCCCTTTTCATGAATAATTATAAACAAAATTGTTGAAGAAAACTAATACTAGAGAGACACTTTAAGAATGAATTAAAACTACTCACTAATACTCCAATAAAACCTTGGAAAGAATTGATAGAGATACTTGACAGATAAATTGTGGATTTTAAAGGATCAAAATTTGATTTCTAACAGTATTAAAACAATTATAGCTTATTTATATGGTTTCATGTCTTTAAGATTGATTCTGAAAGATTAAAAAACTTAAGAAAATATCTAATGAATACTTACTTGTTGGTAATAAAGGTATAATTGGATAATAAGATGATCTCAAAAAAGCAGCAACAGGAGGCCTATTTTGAGTAAACAGCAGCGCACAGAGGTGTGACATTGAGCAAATCAAAAAGCCAGTGAGTGAGAAAGCAATAATTATTTTTGTTTTATTGATTGAATCATTTATTGTCATTTAAGATTATCATAATTACTTAATGGAGTCCTGTATTTGACTACCAACCCATTTATGGTTAAAAATAACAGGAGGAACAACTGTAAATATTCTTTGATTTAAAAATGGAAATTGATTTCTCAAAGTTATCAATGTGATTTGAAATCTCATCACAGGTTGTATATTCTGTGAATTCTTGAAGATTCAGTGTTTCATCTGGAATCATCAAAAAGGACTGTCAGCCAGTGACTCAAACCAGAGCACAAGCATGACAGCCAGATACCACCAAAACATGGATCTGAGCCAAATAAGCTCAAAACGTATCAACATAAAGAGGAAGCCTACCCCTTTCCAAATATACAAGTCCCATCACCACAGGACAAAGAATAACAAAGTTATTCCTGCTCAAAGTTGTTGCTGAGCATAAACCTTAAATTTCACCTCTAATCTGAAATACAGAGTAAGAGGCCTAACCCCATCAAATGGGTAATCCAAATGAAGCTCTAAGTCAGGGATATCCAATGGTACCAGCCAAACTGAGCTAGCACCAGTATTACTGAAGTTATGGCCAAATTCAGGCCAAATAAGGGTGAATAAAATATTTACCTCTCATCTAACTTCTACAGTTTTAGTGTGAGATACCTAAAGTGGAGTCTTTTTGGAAAGAGAACAATCAGGGCAATCTGATGGGGCCATTCATTTCCCCGTATCTCATATAGAACAAAGGCTATAAGGAAAACAAGCCCAATACAGCTTTTGCCTAAAACCACGCATATGTACAAAAAACCTGTACATGGGATATCTTTGCCATATTAAATGATAAACATATCAGCTGAGGTACCATTGTGTAGAATGCATATAGGGCTACACACTGAACCCATTTTGAGTTTGATATCTCAAAAACTGACAAAGGTATAAGTGTTTTAAGGTCAAAATCCCACATTTTGGCAAACACAGCCTTACCATGGGATAATATCCTATAACCATGATTATGAGGTGTAAAACAGACAAAGAAGCTTGTTTTTACTTCAATACCTCATATTTTATTCAATACTGCCGTCCCATAAAGGTTCTGTATAGCATTCTACGCGTCATACATGTCAGAATCAGGCTGTGTGGTCCCCAGATGAAAATTTTCACACTGTATTGGTGAAAACTGCCCAGATGTGGTTTCAAAACCACATCTGAGCCCAATACAGGCTATAAAGGCCTTTTGCAAACCACAAGCCTGTCCTGGAGAGTGAAAAATTTTCACTTCCTCTATGTGAAAAGGTCTAGCAGCCTTTTCACCCCATTTCAGGATAAAAAGAGGCCTTTTCACTTCCAGAAAAGGAATCCCCATCCTGCTCTTGAATTCCTACATAGTACAAGTTTCAAAAACAGCTATACTCTTTGAAAATAATCAGGTATACTTTAAATTTAAGTATTGTAGTCTTTATTATTGTAATCCAACAGGTAAAGCTGCACCCATGGCTTTCAACAGCACTCACCACCACTATTCCACAAATAGTAAAGCCCTTTATTTTAAATTATAAACCCTCATTAATAAAAATACTCTTATTTAAAACCTTTTTCACCATTTGACAGTCATAGTTGAAGTTGTAAATAGCTTAATTACTACCTCATCATAGACTCAGCCTGACCGTGATTTTTTGATCTTTTTGGACCTTACAAGTGAGTTTTTTCACTTATTTTTCTTTATTCTGACATTTTGTTTCATCTTTAAGGCGTAAAAGCTCTTAAAAAATATATAATACATATCTTATTATATTTTTTGGAGTGGTATATGTCTTATACCAAGTCTTATTATTAATATTACTATGTGGTTAAATAACCATAAACTCTTATTTTTGGTGTGTTTTACATATAAAAACACAGTAAGCCCTCAATATAGTCCAATTTTTAATTGAATAAGGACACCTCTTACTGTAAAGCCCACAGTTGAGGCATGGTGAGGTATATTGTTAATTCCATTATCCTCTTATACAAACCACTTTGTACAGACTATACTTGCTAATTACAAGTAAATCTGTGAGATACTGGTACACAAACAGTATATCAGACATCTGTAAGCTGTAATTCTGACGTGGAATTGTTGATTTGATTACACTGGCATTATACAGGGCATATTGTAGTAAAACACAAGCCCAGAAGCCATTCTTAGACATGCAAACAGCATCTTAAGAGGTATTAACTGACATTAAAGCCCTCTTTTCCTGTTTGATTCAGTGGAGGAAAACTACATACCACTGAAACCCAGTCACAGGTCAACACACCAGTGACACCCTCAGAACCAGAAGGAAGCAAGGGAAAAGGAAAGAGGCACAGTGAAGGCCTTATCACAGCAAAGAAGTGGACACTCATTGACACCCAAAGGAGTAGAAAACCACAAAACTCTGCTTCAATACAAGGTAAACCAACCTTAACAGCTTGTACAGGGAAGATTACCATAATTAACCCAGTTGTAACCTCTAAAGGTAAATTGCCCAAATCAGCAGACCAAAAATTTGTACAAGGCACAGTCAAAGGTAGATACCTCAAGAACATAAAGGTTTTGACTGCTTGCAAACACTTATATGTCACCTTTACACCCCAGAAACCTTGGCTTCCAAAGGAACCAACCAGAGGACAGAGAAGGCTTTTCCAGAACAAGAAGACCTGGAAAAGGACACCTTGGACACAGTGGTTGATGGCAAGAAACTGAGGGAAATCATACCCACTCTTCCATTCACTTTCTAATTCAACAGGAACCTCAAACCAGAGGACTGGAAAGATATGGATCAAGTTCTTCAGCTCCACCAAATCCTCAAAGATTTATTTCAATGGAGCATGGACAACAAGAGGTTCAACCTGGAATTTCACTGGGCAGAACTTGGAGCAAGTTGCCAGAAGATCTGTCTCAGAGATATAGACTTCAAAGACCTTATGATAATCACCAAAGGTTGGAATCCCACCAGGCAGTTCAGGCTCCTAGAGGTGAGGGCAAACAGGATAAGGTAGGATCAAGCCACTATCCAAGCTATAGAAGAACAGCTAACCCAGACAGGTAACACTCAGATTCCTTCAGGCTCACAAGGAGAAGGCCAAATCAGCTCTCCAGTGGCTTCAAACCATTCAGAAACCAACAGATCAGTGGCCAAGAGTCACCATTCTTCACAATCCCAGGAAGCTTCCAGGAGAAGACAAGGATACAAGGGCAAAACAAGACCTCTTTTCACCAAAGGCAGAGAGAGTCAGACCCAATGATCCAGAAACTGTTGGACTTGGTGAAAGAAGTACACAAGAGCCAGAAGTAGTTGTAAATAGCTCTAGAATCAATAGTCTCCTTAATAGAAATATTACCCCCACTCAGATTGAACATAATACTGTCTCACCTGAGAGTAACTTAAGCAGTAATGTACTGTGGTTACAAATGTCCCAATATGCTGAGAAAACTCAAAATCAGTTTGAAGAACTTGAAGCAAGCCATGAGAGGATGAAAAAATTAACAGCCTCAATGGATAAAATTGTTAAAACTCTTCAAGAAGGACATGCTCAATTGAGAAAAGCCTCTGAAGAAACCAACAAAAGACTGAATATAGTCTTTGAAGAACAACACAATAGCAGAAGGGACAGGGATTGTCTGGATCAAGACATAAAAAAATTGTTTAGTGTCTATCATAACATGAAGCCCCAACCACAAGGCCATATTATGGATAATCCATATCATCAAGATGACATCAAACCAGATGCCATGTTGATTAATAAGACAAGATCTCCATCACTATACCAGGATGGAGATAATATGTCTTTTTCTGGAAAGGAAGCCTTGAAACAGCTTCCTGAGGCCTCAAGCTGGCCAAAAATCTCTGGAACTGGAGAATATGATCATATGGAGCTCATAGATTATATTGATGGACTCTTCATTGATGTAACATAACAGACTATTGGATTACTGCTAGACTCAATAAAGCATCTAAAGGTCATGCTAGTATATGGTACACAGAAATGAAAGAAATCCATGGCAGGAGAAACTGGCCATGGTGGAAGAGTCAAATTATCCAAAAGTACAGCAACAATACTTGGATATGGGAAAAGACCATGTCATTTGAAAATGACAAATACTAAGTGGACAAAGATCCATATGAGTGGTGTCTTAGACAGTCTAAGAGACTCAAAGCCATTGATCCTCAAATGAACACTCAAATGAGGAATCACAAACTTCTGACACAAATGCCAGGAGAACTAGAGCATGCAGTAAAATGAATATGAAAGAAAAATTTCACTCTAGATGAAATTGCTAATAACTTACAAGACATAAGGAAAAGAGCTAAAATAGGGAAGTTTACCCCATATAGAAGCAGTAATTTCAAAGAGAAACAACCTTTCAGGGTAGAGTTTAAAGATAAACCCAAGGAAAGAGTGGCAAAAGTGGCTAAGAAGAAACATTCTTGTCACAATTGTGGTTCAACAGACCACTATGCCAAAAACTGTCCAAAGGCAAAGAAAAAAGTCTATGCCATTGAGAAAGTCCCAGAGGAAGAATCCCCAACAGAGGATTCTAAATCAGACTCTATGGGTGATGCCATCAGAGAACAATCTGATGATGAACAGGACCCAAGAGAAGAATTTCTAGTGGAGTACCAAGGGGAAACCCCACTGGAAATTCAGGACGTACAGTTGGAAGCAGGCATGCCACAAGATACTGCCAACAAAATCTTGTGCAAACATACACAAGATTCCCAAACATTCCTGGTTACACCAACTAAAGGAATGGCATATATACATGGAACAGCCACAAAGATGACTGTTTGTATTGACAATGCTCAACATCCATTGATCATTGACAGTGGAGCACACTGCTCCATAGTGGCCAGAAATTATCTGGAAAACCACTTCCCAAACTGGGAAAACCAGCTCTTTCCCACTAAGGCAAAGAACTTCAAGAATGCATCAGGAAAGATGGCTTCCATTGGGACAATTATCAAAGAGATACTTGTACCCCATAGGAAACGTAACATCAGACTAAACCCAGAGTTTGTTGTGCTTAAGGATGCCTACATCCAAGGGTTTTTACTGGGAACAGATTACCAGAGGATGTATGGCATAAATATTTACAATAGTAAAAACAGGCATATAGCCATTGGTACCAACAAAGAAAAGAAATTTTCACTTGATATATACCAAAAATATGCCCAAGAACCTATTGAAGAATTACTGAATGAATTCAGAGAAGGACAGTTTATCACTACCCTCACCAGTAAACAAAAACTAAGTTTAATGAAGATGCTGAGAAAGAATAGACCAGAATTTGCCATTGGTGAAGAACCATTGGGAAAAATTAGGGGCCATGATATAGAACTATATCTGGATGTGGAAAGACTTTACCCACCCATGCACAGGAGACCTCCTTAACCAGAAAGTCTGGAAACCAGGAAAGAAATTGAAAAAAATATCAATGAACTCCTGGACATGGATGTCATCAGGAATAATGAACACAATGAAATAGTGGAAATTACCACTCCAGTCCTGATCACCTGGAATGATGGCAAGTCTAGGCTGTGTGGAGATTTCAGAGCTCTGAATAACTACACCAAAGCTGACAGGTACCCTATACCCAGGATACCCCATGCCCTAGACAAACTGGCAAAAGCCAAACACATAACCAAAATGGATTGTATGGAAGGCTTCCACCAGAATGGAGTTAAAACAAACCCCATGAAATTACTCAGAATCATATGTCATATGGGCATATATGAGTACACTTGGATGCCATTTGGCATCAAGAATGCACCAGACCACTTCCAAAGGATGATGGACACCATATTTCAAGAATAAATACTGGAAGGCTGGATGGTAGTATATGTTGATGACATCATTATATACTCAGAGACATGGGAAGACCATGTGCAAAACATAGACAGAGTAATAAGTAAATGCACACCCATCAATCTGAGAATTTCACTTAACAAGTGCAGCTTTGGCCAACAAGAGCTATTAGCTCTAGGACATAAAGTCTCAGCTCTTAGTTTGGCAATTGACCAGAATAAAGTAGCAGCAGTACTGCAAAAGCCAGTACCAAGAAACGTCAAAGAGATGAAATATTTCCTTGGGTTTTCTAGCTACTATAGAAACCACATCAAATATTTTGCCCACATAACTAGTAGTGTATACAGCTTATGTTCAAAATATGTAGTTTTTGAAATTACAAAGGAAAGAAGGGATGCATATGAGAGGATCAAATATGAATTCACAGATGCACCTGTACTCATCTTGCCTGACTTTGAACTACCATTCAATTTATACATAGATGCAGCATGTAGCCAAGGCGTAGGAGCAGCCCTTCACCAAAGACAAATTGTGGATGGTGAACCAAGAGAGGGAGTAATATGTTACACCTCTAGGCAGCTAAAACATTCAGAAGCCAGGTATGGGGCCACCCAGACTGAATGTCTATGTCTAGTCTGGGATCTAGAGAAACTCCATTATTATTTGGAGGGTGCAGTCTTTGAAGTCTACACAGACTGCACAGCCTTGAAGTATATATTGAACATGAAGACTACCAATTGACACATGATGAGGTGGCAAATAGCCATCCAGGAGTATAGAGGCAATATGACCATCATATAAAAAGAAGGTAAAAGCCATACTAATGCAGATGGCCTCAGAAGATGGCCAATAGATCATGTCAAAAGCAATCCAGCTTATGGCCATGAAGTAGCAGCCAAAATTCCTATCCATTTCATGGAAATAGATAGAAAGAAAAACTTCAGATTCTCTGAGTGGGCACCAGAAAGTGGTACCCCAGACAGTGGAAACACTGACTCAGAAGGAACAGAAAACCCCATACTGGGAATAGGTTCCTCAGAACTGCACACTGAATTATTCAATGCAGTAATGAAGACATATGCCAAACACAAACAGTGTGGCATATTGTTACAACTCCTTCAACAAAAATACAGGAGCCCAGAACTGGAGTCCCAGCTGGAGAAACCCTGGTTGAGGGACTATAAGGAAAATAAATGTTTCCTTCTAGATGTCCTGCTATACCATAGATAGAAGCACAAAAGTGCACTCACAGTGGTACACAGAGACCACATCTCTCTGATCCTGCAGGAATGCTATGACTGCCCCTACATGGAACACATGAGTGAAGACAGGACTAAAGAGAGGGTAGCAAGCACAGCTTGGTGGACCAAGTGGGAACAAGAGTTGAGTGAATACATAAACACTTGTGAAAGATTCCAGAAGGCAAATAGGAAACATGAGAAGAAGTATGGATTACTTCAACATATAGAAGAACCCAAACACCCATGGGAAACCATCAATATGGACTGGGTTACAGGACTTGTCCCAGGAGGAAAAGAAAACTACAATGCCTCTTTAATCATAGTTGATAGGTTCAGCAAGAGTATGAGGTGTCTTCCATTCCATAAAGAGGACACAGCCATGGATACTGCTCTATTATTCTGGAATAACATCATATCTACCTGTGGAGTCCCTAAGATCATCATTAGTGATAGGGACCCAAAGTTCACATCTGAATTTTGGACCAACTAGTATGACATGCTTGGAACCAAGCTTGCATTTTCCACAGCTTACCATCCACAAACAGATGGACTAGCTGAAAGGATGATCCAGACAATGGAAGACATCCTTAAAATATTCTGTGCCTATGGCATGGAATACAAGGACCATGAAGAATACACCCCTGACTGGGTTACCCTTCTACCAGCAGTCCAACTGGCTTATGATACAAGTCAGCACTATACCACAGGAAAAACACCTGTATTGGTAGAAAAAGGGTGGAACCCTTTGTTGCCAGTGGATCACTTGAAGAAGAATCTTCTGACCATCCACCCCACAGCCAAGGACTTCCATGAAATGTGGAAGAAGGCCTGTTGCACAGCTGCCAGATGCATAGCTGAGGCCAAAGAATATAAAAAGCAGAGGTGGGACAAGACACACATGGAACCTGACTTTAAGGAAGGGGACCAGGTGTTAGTGTCTACACTAAACTTTAATAATCTTAAAGGACCCAAGAAAATGAGGGACTCATTTGTAGGGCCCTTCACTATCATTAAGTTGATAGGAAGAAATGCAGTGGAAGTCAAAATCACAGAAGAGTTTTCCAGGAAAAACCCAGTCTTTCCAGTGAGGTTAGTCAAGCCATACTTCCAGAAATAGGAGGATAAATTCCCCTCCAGGAAGAAAAAACACCACCCCACCAGACATAGTGGAGGAAGAGGACTCCCCTGGACCTGTGAAGAAAATTATCAAGGACAGGAAGATCAGACTTAATGGTAGGGATCAGAGACAATACTTAGTCAGATTCACAAATCAAACAGCTGATAAAGACAAATGGTTGGCAGAACATGCCATACCAGATGGGAACCCTCATTTGAGGAGATTAAGAGCTGCTAGGAGGAGTGAAAAGTCTCATAAATGATGAGCCTTTTTTAGAGCGAGGGTATTTCAGCCTGTGACTCAAAACCAGAGCACACACATGACAGCCAGAAACCATAAATCAATGGTATAGCCAAGATAGCACCAAAACATAGAGCTAAGCCAAATCAGCTCAAAAAGTATCAAAAGAAAGAGGGAACTTACCCCTTTCCAAATATATAAGTCCCATCACTATAAGACAAAGAATAACAAAGTTATTCCTGCTCAAAGTTGTTGCTGAGAATAAACCTTAAATTTCACCTCTTGTCTGAAATACAGAGTAAGAGGCCTAACCCCATCAAATGGGTATTCAAAATGAAGCTCTAAGTCAGGGCTATCCAATGGTACTAGTCAAACTGAGCTAGCAACAGTATTACTGAAGGTATGGCCAAATTCAGGCCAAATAAGGGTGAATAAAATATTCACCTCTCATCCAAATTCTAGAGTTTTAGTGTGAGATACCTAAAGTGGGGTCTTTTTGGAAAGAAGAAAATCAGGGCTATCTGATGGTGCCATTCATTTCCCAATATCTCATCTAGAACAAAGGTTATAAGCAAACAAGCCCAATACAGCTTTTGCGTAAACCCACGCATATGTACCAAAACCCCGTACATAGGATAACCTTGCCATATTTAATGATAACCATATCAAATGAGGTACCATTTTGTATAACACATACAGGGCTAAACACCGATCCAATTTGAGGTTAATATCTCAAAAACCGATGAAGGTATAGCTGTTTTAAGGTCAAAATCCCACATTTTGGCCAAGACAGCCTTACCATGGGATAATATCCCAGAGCTATGATTATGAGGTGTCAAACAGACAAAGAAGCTTGTTTTTACTTCAATACCTCATATTTCATTCAATACTGGGGTCCCATACAGGTTCTGTACAGCATTCTATGTGTCATACACATCAGAATCAGGCTGTGTGGTCCCCAGATGAAAATTTTCACCCTGTATTGGTGAAAACTGCCCAGATGTGGTTTCAAAACCACATCTGAGCCCAATACAGGATATAAAAGCCTTTTGGAAACCACAATCCTGTCCTGGAGACTGAAAAATCTTCACTTCCTCCATGTGAAAAGGTCTAGCAGCCTTTTCACCCCATTTCAGGATAAAAAGAGGCCTTTTCACTTCTAGAAAAGGAATCCCCATCCTGCTCTTGAATTCCTATGTAGTAAAACTGTCAAAAACAGCTATAATTTTGGAAAATAATCAGGTAGACTTTGAATTTAAGTATTGTAATCTTTATTATTGTAATACAACAGGTGAAGCTTCACCCATGGCTTTCAACAGCACTCACCACCACTATTCCACAAATAGTAAAGCCCTTTATTTTAAATTATAAACCCTTATTAATAAAAATACTTTTATTTTAAACCTTTTTCACCATGTCACAGTCATAGTTGAAATTGTAAATAGCTTAATTACTATCTCATCATAGACTCAGCCTGAAAAGGACTGTAAGTAAAAAATTCAATTTTACTTATAAAAATGAAGTTATTTCTAGTTTATTTATAGATCACTCTATTCTTCATTGGTCCTTAATGTTTCAGAAAGATTCATTAATAATTTTACTTTTAATGATTTCTTGAGGTTTTTACCTTATTTCTATGTAGGATTACAAATAGCACATTGTAGCAGGTTTCTATGAGGTAAATCAATAGATGCTAGACTAAAAAAAGGTTTAAATTACTATTGTAAGGTTTATCAATGGAAAATAATTAATAATTGAAATGGTTACAGGAGTCTCAGTTGCTCTTTACCTCCTTGTCATGTCAAAATAGCAGCTTATTTGCAATTTTCTTATGATTTAATGGGAGTTTACCTTGGTAACCAAGTTCCCAAAAGTTTTCAGTATACTAATTGAGCTATGGCCAGTCATGGATCCAAGGTTTAGAGCTATTAATGCCTCAGAGGCCACAGAAGCTGTGTAACCTGGTTCTCTTTGATGTCTTTTTCCCCCTTAGCCACTTTCACATCAAAAATAGTAATCCAAGCTTGAAGACTGATATCCACTATGGGTGTAAAAAACCTGTATGTAGGAATACCATAATTGTAAGTTCCATAAACATGAATAACACTAATCTCAGTGTGTATGTAATATGGGATTTCCCACATTCCCACTATTTTGACATGAAATTGAGCAGAAAAAACTTTTCACAATTCTTTTATGTGATATTGATGATATGGAATTGAAGTATGTTCCATATTACCGCCTCATAGAGTTAATTTAAGCTTATTCACTCTAAGGAGCTACCCTGGGTGATTTTTGTGTAGAATCCAAATATGGCCTTAATTCCATGTATTTACTTACTCACAAAAAAGCTATCCATCTTTTCTTAAATCCAAAATAATGAAATTTAGATATAAGCATGACTTATGGGTTATGAATAGTTCAGAATTTATTTAAATATTAATTTTGCACTATTTGGGTATGTAAAATAGACCTCAAGTCTCACAGTTGAACCAATTAATAAGATATTTCAAAAACCATTTTAAATCATTTCAAACTTCTTGACTATGTAATAAAATCATTATAATAACTTTTTGTAACCCCTATAATCATTTTTACCCTTGGGCCTGTCACAACCATGGGAAGAACCTCCCAAATTGGTGTTTATGGAATTTTTAGCCTGGCCCCATTAGCCCTCAGTAGTGTTTCAATGGCTTTTTGGCCATTCATGGCCTTCAGGCCAATTCCTTACCTCACCAAACCCCAGGCCAATGCCTATGGTTTTGGGCCTGGGGGGTCACTTTATGTTTCAGGCCTACCGCTTTTATTATGGGACTTTGGGCCTAAATTGCCTTTTTGGGCCATTTAGGCACCTCACAGGCTCTATGGCTCATGGGAGGTGGGTCCATTTAGGCCCCTTTTGGCCTAAATCCAATGGGACCAAAAGGGGGAAAGGGGTGCAACTCAGTAGCCCCAATTCCAGGTTTGTCATAAACCAAAAGTGGGCCAACCTGAGCTCTATGTTGGATCACAACCTCAAAGATCCAATGTAAGGTTTGGCTATGAAACTATTTATGATAGTAAAAATATCAAGAGTGCTATGACTGTCCTCAGTAGAAAAATACAATATAACAAAATATTATAACCACAAATTAAATATAATTATTCAAATAATTATATTAAAAAAATAAATTGAATTATTATTATAAAATATAATAATAATAAAAAATATTAATAATTCTAATAAATTCTAATTATTCTATTATTCTTATTGTCAGCCTGTGACTCAAAACCAGAGCACAAGCATGACAGCCAAAATACCATAAACCAATGGTATAGCCAAAATACCACCAAAACATGGAGCTGAGCCAAATTAGCTCAAAAGGTATCAGAAGAAAGAGGAAACCTACCTCTTTCTGAAAATATAAGTCCCATCACCATAGGACAAGAAACAACAAAGTTATTCCTGCTCAAAGTTATTGCTGAGCATAAACCTTAATTTTCACCTCTCATCTAAAATCTAGAAGGAGAGGCTTAACCCCATCAAATGGGTATTCAAAATAAAGCTCTACGCCAGGGCTATCCAATGGTACCAGCCAAACTGAGCTAGCACCAGTATTACTTGAGTTATGGTCAAATTCAGACCAAATAAGGGTGAACAAAACATTCACCTCTCATCTAACTTTTACAGTTTTAGTGTGAGATACCTAAAGTGGGGTCTTTTTGGAAAGAGCACAATCAGGGCTATCTGATGGTGCCATTCATTTCCTCATAACTCAACTACAACAGAAGTTATTGGCCAAACAAGCTTAATACAGCTTTTGACCAGACCACGCCAATGTACAAAAATACTTGTACATGGGATAACTTTGTCATATTTAATGATAACCATGTCAAGTTGGGTACCATTGTGTAGAGCTCATACAGGGCTATTCAATGAACCAACTTTGAGCTTGATATCTCAAAAACTGACAGAGGTATGACCATTTTAAGGTCAAAATCCCACCTGCTGTCAGATACAGCCTTACCATGGGATAATATCCCATAACCATGAATATGAGGTGTCAAATAGACGAAAAAGCATGTTTTTACTTCAATACCTCATATGTCAGTCAATACTGGGGTCCCATACAGTTTCTGTACAGCATTCTACGCGTCATACACGTCAGAATCAGGCTGTGAGGTCCCCAGATGAAAATTTTCACCCTGTATTGGTGAAAACTGCCCAGATGTGGTTTCAAAACCACATCTGAGCCCAATACAGGGTATACAGGCTGTTTGCAAACCACAAGCCTGTCCTGGAGAGTGAAAAATCTTCACTTCCTCTACGTGGAAAGGTCTAGCAGCCTTTCCACCTCAATTTCAGGATAAAAGGAGGGCTTTTCACAGCCAAAAACCTTTCCTCATCCTGCTCTTGAATAACCTACATAGTAAACTGTCAAAAACAGTTTTACTCTTGGTTAAATAATCAGGTATACTCTTAATTTAAAGTATTGTAGTCTTTATTATTGTAATCCAACAGGTAAAGCTGCACCCAGGGCTTTCAACAGCGCTCACCACCACTATATCTTTATAGTAAAGCCCTTTAAATCTTAAATTAAATCATTTATTATCAATCTTATCATCTTTTAAAACCATTTTTACCGTGTCACAGTCATAGTTAAAGCTTGTAAATACTCATATACACCTTTATCATAGACTCAGCCTGACACTTATAGTCACTTACAGTTCTCAATATAGACGGGTAAAGCTCTTAATGAGACAATTACAAATGGAAAATATCAATATTTTACCACTTATAAATAATATAAATATTATTCATAAAAAGAAACTATAACACACACTGTGCATATATAATTCTTATAAAAGAGTTCTATATAAAAAAACTAGTAATAGATAAAGAATTATGGAATTTTAGAGAAAAACTTACTTGTAATATATAATTAATACAACAAGTAAAATAAAACAGTTATTATATTAAATGATTCTTATAAGTCAAAAACACGCCAAAAATCAATATTTTAAAAGATAAAACAACTTTTTGTAATAAGAATATGATTTAAAGAGTCTTGAAGAGGAATTTGTGGATTTTAAAAGATATTTTAAGACAATAATTTTATAAAATAAAATATATTATTGGTGATTAAAACAATAATACAATTTCCATGATTTCAATTCTTTAATTTATAATTTATAAAGAATAAAATACTTAAAAATACCTTAATAATAAGATCTTATATATAATAAAACTTTAACTGTTTAAATGTCTAATATAATTGAATTGGATTGAATTGATGGACAAAAACAGTGATGAATAGACTCTTTTTAGGTCTGCAGAGCAGCTCTCATGAGTAATAATTAATATTTAGGGCGTGCTCATGTCAAAACTGAAAAACTATGCTTAAAAATAAGGTTGTTAACTTAAGGTAACTTATTTTTAATTACAACTTAAAGTTACTGGGGTTATTCTTAACTCCAAGTAACTTTCATCCTCATTTAAGTTAGTTATTTTAAGCTTTAATATGAGATAATTTTCTTTATATTAAACTTCATCAAATGAATGACTTAAAAATGAATTTTCAAGTAAAAATCCCTTAAACTCAATTTTTAATTAATCTTTAAAGAAATCTTAATTTTCTCTAAGTATAATTAAGAGAATAATTTTCAGGCTAATTACCAATAAAACCTTCTCATAAAGGATACTTAAAACTTAATGCATACACAGATAACACTGACTTGTAAGCTGTGTGAAGCGTTCAAGCAAATTCATCAAGAGTTTGATTTTTAATGAATTTTTGAAGTTATTGCTATTTTTCCACATAAAATAGCAATACACACTAAACCTTAACTTTTGCTAAGGTTTTGATACTTTTAACTTTAAATTTTTAAGCTTATTTAAGCTTTTTAAGCTTAATTAAGCTTTGAAAGCTCTCAAAACTTTATCTTCAAGCTTGCATATTGGGATTTACCCTTTGGCAGCTTGAAATTCCTGTCCAAATTTGGATAAAACCAGTTTAAACTTTAAGGTTGGATCAACATCTCATCTTAAAGTTTAAAGAAGGTTGAAAATCCACCAATACAGGTGGACAGCCTTAATTAAATCCTTGCAGATCCAAAAAGTTGGGTAACCCAGCTCTGTCTGATCTCTTTCCTTTGTCCCACATTTTTGCCTGGATTCTGCCCTTTTATTTATTTAAAGCCATAATATGGCCTTGTACACTTTTAAGTTGAACTCACACAGGATTTACATCCTGTATGGCAAATCCCTAGCCAATTCAGTCAACATACACAACACCTCAATTTTAACAAAATTTTGGTGAGTTTGCATAAACCTTCTTCAACTTTAAATTTAAGCTTATTTAAGCTTAAATTTAACAATTTTAAAAAATGTTAAAAAAGTTACATTAGTACTGTGAGATTCTTAAATCTTCCAATAACATGAGAAATAAGGTTTTTTGGGTATGACTCCCGATGGATGTACCCTAGGTCATTTTTGGTGTAGAATCCAAAAATGACATAATATTTATACCTTGTTTATCCAAACAAAAGATATACTTATTTTTTGTTATTTTTCATTTCAATTTCAGCTGAAAAGTATGTTCAAGACTAAATCAGCTTTATGTAAAGATATTTGTGGCCTTATGGGTATGTCATATATACCTCACAGGCTTACAACCAAAATGGCCCAAGGATACCAAAAACCTCAAATTGGCCATACATGGACATTGATCTCAGGACTCTATCCATGGCCTCTGGCAACCACCAGAGGCCACCAGCACACATCCAACAGTTTTTCTCCTCAGTTCAAGGGAAACCTTTTCCTCAGTCATAGAACCCATGCTGCAGCAACCAGGAATGAGGCATATATGGTCTTATATACCATTATGCACCATTTTTCCTCAGCTGTCTAATGATGAAACTTTCAAGACTCAATTTTCTCATTTCAAGTTGCATCACCAGCCCATCAGTCTGTCCGAAAAAGGAATACTTATCTTACTCAAGTTGGCAATTCATGGTGGAATCCACAAGACTATTGGAGGATACCAATCACCTGACCCTTCAGGTTTTGGCAGTTAATTTAAACAGTATTTCCCAAGGGAATACTGGCCCAGGATTTTTCAAGGACAGTTTCAAGAGGCTTTTACCTATAAAAACCAGTTTTCAAGTCATAAAGAACTGTAGAAATCCTTGGACAACTCAATTGGTCTTTTAAGGCTGTATTCAGGTAACTTGTATGGCATTGGCCCTTTTGGGCAAATTAATATTCCACTGTTGGAATTCAAGGCACACAGTTCATTTCTCAAGATTTCCAGATATGTATTGACCCAAAAAAGTCAATACAGCTTGGTGATCAATCCTCCAAGATCAATATTCAGCTCTTCACATATATTGGCCACCTTTTTTTCCATGGGGGACCGTTTTTTCAGCTAATTAATATATTGGATTTCTTTTTATTCATATTTTCTTTTCATTCTTGAAAGTCAATACTGATATTTATAAGTTGAAACAGTGAATTGAGGATTCATTTTGTTGGCTCTTTAGCCTTTGGCTTCTTTATTTATCTTTGGCCTCGGGCTTATTTTCTTTCCTTATCTTTGGCCTATTTATCCTTACTCTTATTTTACTTTAAGAAATATAATCCTCTTCATTTCTCTATTCCTTTGGAGCCCTCCAAGTGCATTCTTGATCCCTTAGTGCCAGGAAACTCTTATTTTCCCAAGAGTCCCTGTGAAATTATATTAATTAACTGATAATTGATTCTTTTCATTCTATATTCTTTATTCTTTATCTTCAACTCATTAATTCATCAATTATGAATTTTTTATGATTTTAATGATTTTATTTCAAATTCTCAATTTTCAATCACTATTTTGCCCATTAAAATTGTTTTTATCTTTATGAATTTTCCCCCAATCTTATGAAAATTTTCTTTTCTTTCAAAATTGAGCAGCTCACCACTTTTTCAAATCATTCTTATTCAACTCAATTTTAATTCAAACTCCCAATTATAATTTGATTTTAAATTGGTTTCAAAATTCCTGTCTGATAAATATCTCCAATCATAAAGATTCATTTTGAAATATTCTTCAAGAATTTTCATTCACAGAAATATTTTTACTTGATTTTATTTGACATATTTGATTTTGAACTCAATATTGATTAAGATGAAGATTCCCTTTTTTGGTTTTTTAATTAATCTGACTCTGATTGTTTTGACCTCAAGGCTTCATTTGACAGTTGATTTATTCATTTACCTGAATTTTAACTTTTAACTTATTGATTTACCTTCAAGATATTGATTTGATTTTGACTTCAAACTTCCTTGTTGTATTGCCTCAAGTCCTCAAATTTAATTTTTCATTTCATTTCAAATATGGGGAAGCACCATCTAGGCAGGAAGGAAGAGGGACAAGAAGATAAAACTCCTTTTCAGCAGTGGTTGGCACTTTTCCAGGAACTTCCAGGACCACTCTCACAACCATGGCAATTCATCCCCTTGGACTTCAATATGGCATATCCATGCCACGTCCAATATATGGCAATTTGGCCATATCCATAAATCATTGGCCAAATTGGCCATCTCACCTCATTTGGCCTTTTATGGCCATTTCATCATCTGGGCCAAACTTGGGTCATTCACTGTCATCAGGCCTTTCCTGGCCTTTCTCTACTTTTGTGCAATTTTGGTATTCCCAAGTCAACAGGGGAAATACAGCCCAAGAAGCTGTATTTAGCTTTAAATACAGTTTCTGCGCATTTGCGCATTTTTGTGCAAATACAGTTTTAAGGCTGTATGAGCTGTATTTGGCCAAAAACCTCAAAAGACACTCTGACACCTCTGAAGCCCTCCAAAACCAAATTTCACCAATATCCTCCTGGCGCCATCTCTAAAGACTTATGGCCATTTTCAACCTCCAATAGCCAAAATGCCATATATGGTGTTATACACCATTATGCATCTTTTTTCAGCAGCAATCCACTGGAGGCAATATCCTATGGTTATTTCAACCTTCCATAAGGCCATCCAGTCACGTCATCAAGAGGATTCATCAAGGCTCAAGGGCAAGTGTCAAAACATCAAATACCAATGATGCCATCAAGCAGTCATTGGTTATTCTCACTCCAAGTATTCCTTCCAAGGGAATACTGTCAATTCATTCTCAAGGTGTATTCAAGAGGCAGTTCCAAAAGGAGTTGTCAAGTGTCAAAGCTCCACTCAATCCATCTTGGCAACCACCTTCATTTCAATACAGTCTGGATCCATCAAGAACTGTATTTCATTTTCAAGTGTGGGAAATTCATTCAACCAATTTCAATTTCAATATTAGCCAGCTGTATCAATTCCCAAAACAATCAATACAGCCTCAAGGATCAATACAGATCAGTTTTCAGCCTGAAGAGCTCAAGCTCCCAACTTTTCACATATACTGGCTACCCTTTCCACCCTGGGGGGTTTTCCCCCAGTTAATTAATATGCTTTGATTTTTTTTTATCTTTATTTCCTTTTTGTTTTAGTTAAGCAAATACTGATATTATTAAGTCAGTCATTTAGCACTTTTCTCTTATTCTTTCCTCACCTGTCAATGGATATTTGGTGGTCATATCCTTACTAATTCCATTGTTCATTTTGGCAGGTTGAAACAGTGATTAAGGACTTACTTGGTTGGCTCTTTGGCCATTTTGCTTCCCTTTCCTCTTATTGCATCTCATCTTGTACCTGCATATCTTTTAGAGGAATTCATTCTTATTATTTTTATTGTTTATTCTTTTGGAGTTTTCCAAGTGAGTTCCCTGATTGCTGAGTGCCAGGCCACTCTTGTATTTCCACTAGAGCCCCTGTGACATTATATTAATTAACTCATAATTTCTTTTCATTCTTTTCATTCTTTCTTTATAATTTCATTCACTCATTTCATCAAAATTATGATTCTTTTACGCTTATGAACTTAATGATTCATTGTCACCTCTCAATTTTCATTCATTCATTCTTCATTTTGAAAATTGAAAGCTGACCCATTTTTATCTTTTTATTCCTTTTAAAATCTTTTTCAAATCATCAAATTTTCATTTCATTCATAATTCAGGCGTCACCTTGATTTTCTTTGATTTTCAAATTTTTCATCAAGATATTCAGACACATTCTTCACATCAAGATTCATAATTGATTCATTCTTCAAGAATTTTGGTTTTTAAAGAAGAATTCACTTGATTTTGATTGATTGATTGATTTGACATATTTGATACTGACCTCAAGAAAATTGATCGACCTGAAGATTTCATTGATTCTGCTGATTTTTTCACATCAAGAATTTTGACATAAATTGATTTTTCTTCAAGATTTAATTTGATTGATTGATTTTTGCAAGATTTTGATTTTGATTGATTTGATTCATTGATTTATTGACTTGAAGACTTTATTTTGATTTGATTTTGACTTCAAGACTTCATTTGATTTTGATTTATTGACATACTTGAAGATTTTCATTTGATTCATTGATTTTCCTCAAGATTTGATTGTTGACTCTTTTCACTTCAAGCAAAGTTTGATTTTAATTCATTTAGTTCAATTTTATTCCTGACATCATTCCTGTTCAACATTCACCTCCGGCAAGACAGACAAGATCTCAGGCCAGCACTCAAGCTGTTCTCACTCCAACTCCAAGAGCTCCTCTAGATGGCACCCCAGCAGTTCCTCAACTGAGGGCCCAATTAGATAGAGGACCCTGCATGGAAGGAAGGAAGAGGGCCAAGAAGATCATATTCATTCTCAGGAGTAGTTGGCGTATTTCCAAAGGTCCAGGTGAATATGGTGAAGAGGAGGAGGAGAATCCTGTGGAAGAGGAAGAGTCTGATGGTACTGCAGGTGCTCCGGCTCAGGTGGAAGCATCCCAAGGTACTGGAGGACCAACTTTAGCCCAGTATAATCAGCCTGTTTCTCATCAGTCTGAACCATCTTTATTGGCAATCATGCAGCAAATGACTAAAATTATGGCCAATCTTCAAGCAGCTTCATCTTCTGAAGCATCAAGACCACCAGCCTTCAAGACTCCATCTATGAAGGCACCGGAATGCTTTGATGGGACTCAGCCCTTCAAAGTTAAAAGTTTCATTCAGTCTTGTCAATTTATATTTCATAATGATCCGGCAAATTTCTCTCAAGACAGAAAGAAAGTTCTCTATGCCACATCATTTCTTATTGGCAGGGCTGAAAATGGATTGAGCCTTATCTTTCCAATCTCACCAATCAAGATTCAAATTACCTTCTCAACTCTTGGAAACTGTTTGAATCCCAACTATTCACTTTGTTTGGGGATCCGAATGAATTCAGAAAAGCAGAAGCTGAGTTGGATTATTTAAGAATGAAAGAAGGTGGGCATGTATCCTTATACATTGCTGATTTCAGAAGTTTAGTCTCAAGAATTGGGGATTGGGGTGAAAGAGCTCTCATCCATCATTTCAGGCAGGGATTGCCATCCAGGATTTTGGATCAATTGGCCTCCCATCCTTCAAGAATTGACTCTCTTCAAGACTTAATGGACGTTACCCTGGAACTTCATACCAGGTACCATGAGAGGAAAAATGAAAAGAGTCATCATCAAGAGAAGAAGCCAGAAGCCTCAAAGTCAAGTTATTCTCATCCTCAAAATTCTTCAAGTTCAAGTCAAAAGAAGAAGAAGAATTTTCAGAAGAGGGACAAACCCCATTCTTTATTGAATCAAGATTTCAAGTTAATGAATTCTGAAAAGGAAAGAAGAATCAAGGAGGGTCTTTGTACCTATTGTGGTGGGAAGCATAGTCTTGAGTCCTGTTTCAAAAGGCCTCAAAACAAGCTTACCCAACCGTCAGGCAAAAGCCGGAGTGAAGACCATGTTGTGTTCAATGGTCTTCACTGTTTTCCATCCAGAGCACAATTGTGCATTCTGAATACTGGTGTCAAGAATTCTCTTAAATTCTTTGTTTTTTCTTCTCTTTCTGATGTTTTTTACAGTATTCTCATTGATTCTGGTGCTACCAACTCATTTATTGCAAAGCAGTTTGTTCACAAGTATTCATTGACTACGTCAGAACTTCCAGAGAAGATTCCCCCCATCATTTTAGACTCCTCTAAGTCCCCTTCTTAATTTGTGACTCACCATACTAAATATGTGGTTGAGCTCCCTTCCTTCCCAAGCTTTGAATGTGACTTTTTACTCGTTGATACTCCCAAGGGAGAAGACCTCATATTGGGATTTGACTTTCTTAATCATTTTAATCCATATATTGATTGGAGGCAAGGGATGATCACCTTTAATGCTGATCATAAGGACTATCATGATCCTTCAAAATCTTTTAGTAATGACTTTCTTCTGCCAAATCATGTGCAGCTCTGGTTGGTGATTCTAGAACACCATCATTTCCGTCTTCTGTTCATATTCCTTCCCTTAATTCCCCACGGTCATTACTATTATCTAGAGATGAAGTCTTCAAAGAGATTCAAGATGTTGGAGAAGATAATTCTGTATCTTCACTTCACCTCTTTTTTGGGAATATGGACCTTCCTCCCTGGAGGAGTTGTGGGATGAAAAGGAAGAGCCAGAAGAAATAGAAACCGTGATGACGGTTGTTCCTTCTGTTTATAACCAATACTTGGATGTATTTTCCAAGGTGAAAGCAGAGAAACTTCTTCCTCACCGTGCCTGTGATCATCATATCGAGCTGGAGGGGTCTCTACCACCAGTTGGGGTGATCTACTCTTTATCAAACCAAGAGTAACATACACTCAGGGCCTACATTTCAGAGAATGTAGAGAAAGGTTTCATCCGGCCAAGCTCCTCTTCTACAGGAGCACCTGTTCTTTTTGTCAAAAAGAAAGATGGTGGCCTCCGTTTGTGTGTTGATTACCGCAAACTCAATGCTGTTACTAGGAACAACAAGTATCCTGTTCCTCCTATGAATCAGCTTCTCACTGTTTTCAATGGTTCTTCTATCTTCTCCAAGATTGATTTGCGTGGTGCATATAACCTGCTCAGAATCAAGGAAGGTGATGAAAATTTGACTTGTTTTAGAACCAAATATGGTAGTTATGAGTACTTGGTTATGCCATTTGGGCTTACCAATGCTCCTGCTTCTTTTCAAAATCTTTTCAATGATATCTTTTATGATCTTCTTGATGTTTATGTTGTGATTTATTTGGATGACATTATGGTCTTTTCCAAATCTGAGGAAGAACATGTCACTCATGTGTCCACTGTTATTTCCAGACTCAGCGCCAATAACCTCTTTGCTAAGGCGTCCAAATGCCTATTCCATGTTTCTAGTGTAGAGTATTTAGGTTATGTTGTTTCTTCTGAAGGCCTCAAGATGGACCAAGCAAAAGTCCAGCAAATTCTCATTTGGCCACCTCCAAGAAACCTCAAGGCTCTTCAATCATTCCTTGGCTTTGCCAATTTCTACCACTGTTTCATCAAGAATTATTCAAAGAAAATTAGTTCACTCACAAGTTTCCTCAAGAAAGATTCCCGTTTTCCCCTCAATGAGGAAGCTCTTAGACAGTTTCATCAACTCAAAGAGGCATTCACCACTGCTCCAATCCTTCTCTACCCACCATTGTAGAGACCGATGCATCAGATTATGCCTTGGGTGCTGTACTGAGTCAGGTCTCTGACTCAGGAAAACATCCCATTTCATTTGATAGCCGCAAGCTTCTCTCAGCTGAGCTTAATTATGAGATTCATGACAAGGAACTCCTTGGAATAGTCTGGGCTCTCAAGCGCTAGAGAGCTTTCCTTCTTTCAATTTCTTCCCCTTTTGAAGTTCTCACCGATCATTCATCACTTCAATACTTCATGTCATCCCAGATTCTCACTTGCCGTCAAGCCCGCTAGGCTGAATTTTTATCTGAATTTCATTTCTCAATCACTTACCGCCCTGGCCACTTGGCCACCCTTCCAGATGCTTTATCACATTGGGACAACCTTTACCCAGAGAGGGGGGAGGATTTCATCAGCAAGAACCCAATGAATTATCAGAAGATAATTAAGCAAGATAAAATTCAAGCCTCAAAGTTTTTTGCAGTCAAGGTGGATTCATTTTCAAATTTGATTGATTCAATTCAGAAATCATTATGGCAAGATTCTCAATATAGAAGTATCCTTGAAGATTTGGGTAAAGGTAAATCTGTCCAAGATTATTCTCTTGACTCCTCTTCCAAACTTCTCCTTTTCAAAGATCAGGTGGTGGTCCCAAATGACCCCACAATTCAACTCAATATACTTGAAAAGCGGCATGACTCTCCTCTAGCTGGACACCCTGGCCAAGAGAAGACTCTCAAGCTTGTCAAGTGGGATTTCCACTGGTCCGGCATGACTCAATTTATCAAGGATTATGTATCATCCTGTCAAAAGTGTTCAAGAAACAAAAATATTCATCACAAGAAGTTTGGACTCCTCAAGCCTCTTCCAATTCCAAGTGGTCCTTGGATTTTTCTTTCAATGCATTTCATCACTCAATTGCCACTGTCCAATTCATTTGATTCAATTTTAGTCATAGTGGACAGATTCTCAAAAGTGGCAGTTTTTATTCCAACAATGTCTTCAATAACTTCACTAGATTTTGCCCATTTATTCATCAAGAATATTTTCTCAAAGCATGGCCTTCCTTCAAGCATTGTCAGTGATAGGGGTTCTCTTTTTGTTTCTTCCTTCTGGACCAATCTTTGTCAGCAGCTCAAGATTTCAAGAGATCTGTTAACTGCTTATCATCCAGAAACTGATGGACAGACAGAGAGGGTAAATCAGATACTAGAACAGTACCTTCGGATGTATGTCAGTTATCATCAAGATGATTGGAACACCTGGCTCCCTCTGCCTGAATTTGCCTACAATAACTCTGACCACTCTTCAACAAAACAATCACCGTTTTTCACTGTTTATGGAAGAGATCCAAAATTTGACTCAGTTCACATCACTCAAGATACTCCTGCTGGAGAGTTATCAACAAAACTCCAATCAGTACAGCAAGATGTCAAGAGAGAACTTGAAGTTGCCATAAACAGGTTTAAGAGGTATGCAGATAAAAGTAGAGCAAGTCCACCTGTTTTCAATCCTGGTGACATGGTATGGCTTTCCTCCAAGAACATAAAATCAGCTAGACCCACCAAAAAACTGTCTGAAAGATGGTTGGGTCCTTTTCCAATCTTGAAGAAAGTCAGAACTCATGCCTACCACCTCAAGCTCCCATCTCAATGGAATTCCATCCACCCAGTCTTCCATATTTCACTCTTAGAACCAGTCAAGACATCAACGATCCAAAATCGGTATCAAGAGCCTCCTCCTCCAATTATCCTTGAAGAAGAAGAGTAATGGGAAGTCTCTCAAATACTGGACTCAAAGCTCAAGAGAGGAAAATTATGGTATCTGGTGGAATGGAAAGGTTTCAGTCAAGATTCAGAAAGATCCACTTGGGAACCAACTGAAAACCTCAAGAATTATCCTGAACTGGTTAAGGATTTTCATTCATTATATCCTGACAAGCCCGGGCCCAATTCTTCAAAAGCTTGATTCATTATGGTGCTTGGTGGGGAGAGGAATTACCAAAAGTAAGTCCCACTGCTGGTATGCACCTTTAGGGGTATTCTACTCTTCTTTTTGTTGTAAGCATCGGCTTGGCCACTCTGTGAGCACTTTGCAATTTTGGACACAGATCTTTGGCATGGCTTTCAACTTCATTTCCAATCTCATGGCCACGCTCACTTGGGACAATGGGCCATTCACTTTTCGATTCATTTCCAAGACTTCAAATTCAAATTCATTCCTTCAGCGATGTTGTTTTCTTTTTATGGCACTGGCAGGAGTGGTAATTACCAAAAGTAAGTTCCTCTCCTGGTGTGCACTTCCCTGAGGGGTCTACAATCTTTCAAAACATCACCTTGGCCACTCTGTGAGCACCTGGAATCGAATTTCTCTTTCCAGGTCCTTGGCCATTTTCAAAATCAATTGTCAACATTAGTGATCAAGATTGGAACCTCCTCAAAATTCATCTCTCTTTTCTTTTCTTTTCTTATTTTCATTTTCATTCTTTATTTTTATTTTATTTTCATTTTAAATTTTCTTTTATCACGTCAGTTATCACATCGAAATATTTTCATTCATTTTAAAATTCAATTCAAATCATGAAGCCAATGTCAAAAGAAGATCAAGCAAGTCCTGCATCAAATGTCAATTTTTAATATCAGTTTTCAAATTTTTTATCTTAATCAGTCCTCTTGAATCACTCGCTCAAAATCTTTTCAATAGCCTCAACAGGCTTCACCTTGTATTGGTGCTCAGGAGCTCACCTTTTCAAGGTGGGGGGTACTGTCACAACCATGGCAATTTGTAAGGTTTGTCTATGGAACTCTTGATAATAGTAACAATATCAAGAGTACTATGACTGTCCTCAGTAGAAAAATATAATATAATGAAATATTATAACCACAAATTTAAATATAATTATTAAAAATAATTATATAAAAAAATAAATTTAATTATTATTATAATAATATAATAATAAAAAAAAATATAATAATTATAATAAATTATAATTATTCTATTATTGTTATAGTCACTGACAGTTATAACAATAAGAAGTGTAAAGCTCTTAATGAGACAATTACACGTGGAAAATATAAATATTTAACCACTTATAAATAATATAAATATTATTTATAAAAAGAATTAAACACACACTGTGCAGAAATAATTCTTTATAGAATAAAATTCTATATAAAAAAACTAATAATAGATAAAAAAAAATATAGAACTTTAAAGAAAACTTACTTATAATATTTATTTAATACAACAAGTTATAAAACAACAGTTATTATATTAAATAATGATTATAAGTTAAAAACACGCCAAAAATCAATAAAATCAAAGATAAAACAACTTTTTATACTAAAATTTATGATTAAAGAGTTTTTGAGAGGAATTTGTGGATTTTTAAAGATATTTAAGATGAAAATTTTATATAATAAAAGTTATTATAGATGATTACAACAATAATCTGAATTCTATGACTTCAATTCTTTAATTTAATAAATAAAGAATAAAAATAACTTAAGAATTACTTTTAATAATAAGATTTTATATTTAATAAAACTTTACCTGTTTAAATGTCTAATATGATTGGATTGATTATGAATTATGGACAAAACCAGTGATGAAAAGACTCTTTTTATGTCTACAGAGCAGCTCTCATGATTCATAATGGATGTAGAGGGCGTGCTCAGGTCAAAACTGAAAAACCATGCTTAAAAATTAAGTTCTTAACTTAAGGCAACTTATTTTTACTTCCAATTTAAAGTTACCAGTGTTATTCTTAACTCCAAGTAACTTTAATCCTCATTTAGTTTAATTATTTTAAGTTTTAATATAAAATAAGTTTATTTATATTAAAGTTCATCATATGAACAACTTAAAATTAGAGTTTCAAGCAGAAATCTTTTAAACTCAATTTTTAATTAATTTTTAAAGAAATCATAATTTTCTTTAAGCTTAATTAAAAGGTAATTTTCCAGGCTAATTACCCAGGAAACTTATTAATAAAAGATACTTAAAATTTAATTTATATATTGATAATATTAAATTCTAAGCTGTGTGAAATTTTCAAGCAAATCCATTAAGATATGGATTTTTAATGAATTTTTGAAGTTATTACTATTTTTCCACGTAAAATAGCAATACACACAAAACCTTAAGTTTTGATAAGGTTTTGATGATTGAAACTTTAAAGTTTTAAGCTTATTTAAGCTTTTTAAGCTTGATTAAGCTTTGACAGTTCTTAAAACCTTGATTCCAAGCCTGCTTATTGGGATTTACCCTCTTGGCAGCTTGAAATTCCTGTCCAATTTAGGATAAAACCAGTTTAAACCTTAAGGTTGGATCAAAGTCTAATCTTAAAGTTTAAATAAGGTTGAAAATCCTCCAATACAGGTGGACAACCTTAATTGAATCCTTGCAGATCCAAAAAGTTGGGTACCCCAGCTCTATTTGGTCTTTTTCCTTTGTCCCACCTTTTTGCGTGGATTTTGCCCTTTTATTTATTTAAAGCCATACTATGGCCTTAAACCCTTTTAAATTGAGCTCACGCAGGATTTACATTCTGTATGGCAAATCCTTAGCCAATTCAGTAAATATACACCACACCTCAATTTTAACTAAAATTTTGGTAAAGTTGCATAAACCTTATGTAACTTTAAATTTAAGCTTAATTAAGCTTAAATTTAACAATTTTAAAAAAATATTAAAAAAGTTACATTAGTACTGTGAGATTCTTAAATCTTCTAATAACACAAGAAAAAAGTGTTTTTGGGTATAACACCCTATGGGTGTACCCTAGGTTATTTTTGGTGTAGAATCCAAAAATGACATAATAATTATAACTTTGTTTATCCAAAAAAAAGTTATACTTATTTTTTATTATTTTTTATTTTAAATTCAACTAAAAAGTCTGTTTAAGACAAATTTAATTGTTTATAAAATCATTTGTGGCCTTATGGGTATGTTAAACATACCTCACAGGCTCACATTCCCTACCACCAAAAAAAATTGTACCACAATTTTCCTTTGTAGTATACCCCCAAGTTATTTGGGGGGGGTATAATCCACTGTCCAACCTCTCTACTTATACTGTTCAAGTATGTAAAGCACACAATTCAAACTTTATTGAGGAATTGGTCTTCTCTCATGTCTGAATCTTCTGAGAAACTTTTGGGAATCAGGTATCTTACTTTCTTCAACCCACTCATCTTCATGTTGTGGATTTCTGTACCTGACTAAGTATTCTCTTTCATTTTTACCCCTAAGTCTTCTTTCTTTTAAGACTTTCAGTACTTTCTTTTCCTCACTTGGTTCAAGTGGGGGTACTTCTAAGGGTGTTTCATTTCTCAAAGGAAATAATTCCTTATCACTTGATGTGTAATGCTTTACAAGACTGACGGGAAAAGTTGGGTGTTTGTTTCCTAACTCTCCTGACAGTTCTACTTGTACTGCATTTGTCCCATGGAGGGCTTTAATAATAAATGGTCCTGCAAAGGAATCTTTCAATTTCTTTGGACCTTTAATATTATTAAAGTTCAAGGTTGAAACTAGTATTAAGTCCCCTACTTTGAATTCTGGTGTCTTATGACTTTTATCCCATTTCTGCTTAGCATATTCAAAGGCATCATTCATGCTTTGATTTGCATGATGTCTCACTTTATCAAGCAGCAGCTTAAAGCTTGAAGCAGTTGGATGAATGTCAACCAAATCTTTTTTCAAAGTATCAACTGGAAGTTTGGGGTTCCATCCTTTTTCCAACATTGCAGGAGTCTTGCCTGTTGAAGCATGGATGGAGGTCTTGTAGGCTAATTCCAATGCTGGTATAAGAGTACACCAATCATGGGTAAAGCCATCAGAATCTTTAAACTCCAGGCCATAAGCACAAAATCTTCTGATCATGTCCTCAAGGGTTTGAATCATTCTTTCTGCCAGTCCATCTGTTTGTGGATGGTAGGCTGTTGAAAATGATAATTTTGTACCCAAAAGCTTATGTAGATTAGTCCATAAGGCTGATGTGAATTTTGGGTCTCTATCACTAATGATATTTTTAAAGAGACCAGTATGGGATATGACTCTGTTCCAAATTAGAAGAGCTGTATCCATAGCTGTGTCATCTTTATGGCATGGTAAAAAGATTGGTGTTTTGCTATATCTGTCCACAATAACAAGACATGCATTGTAGCTTTTATCACCTCCAGGTGGTAAAGCAGTTACCCAATCCATGTGAACCACTTCCCATGGGGTACTTGGTTCTTGAATATGGATCATTAAACCAAACCTTTTACCAGTAGCTTTATTGGCTTTCTGGCATCTATCACAACTATGACAGTACTCAATGACATCTTTTCTCCAAGATGGCCACCAGGCACATGTCTTAATTCTTTCCATTGTTCTGTCTTCAGACAGATGTCCAGAATAAATGTTATCATGGCATTCTAGTAGTATTGTGTTAATCAACATTCTACTACATAGGACCATGACACATGTGTGTTTAGATCTATGATATAGTATACCATCAAACAAATGAAATCTTCCATTATCATAAGATGTTTTCCAAATATCATCCAGAGAATTAGCCAAGGCTACATCTTTACAATCTTTGTCAAGTAGAGCGGTAAGAATATGACAATTCTTATCTTGCCTGTAGCTTTCTCTAACCTCTTCAAAGAATTCTGTTCCAACATCTGTGATATTGATTCCTTCAATTGGGATTTGAGGTTCTGCACTTGTAGGAACATAGGCAGGATTATCAGGTGTATTGGGTAATGCCCATCTACTTAAGCCATCAGCATTCTTATGAATATTTCCAGCTTTATGTACTATGGTCATATTGCCTCTATACTCCTGTATAGCAATCTGCCATCTTAACATGTGTCTGTTTGGAGTCTTCATGTTAAGAAGTGATTTTACTGCATTACAATCAGTAATTACTTCAAACACACTACCATCAAGATAATAATGAAGTTTTTCCAGAGCCCAAACAAGGCAAAGGCACTCCATTTGGCTAGCTCCATATCTTGCCTCAGTAGGTTTAATTTGTCTTGAAATAAAACAAACTGGACCTTCATAAGGTTTGTCATTGACAATTTGAACTTGATGAAGAGCAGCTCCTAAACCATCACCACATGCATCAATATACAGCTTAAAAGGAAGTTTCCAGTCTGGCATCAATAATAATGGTGCATTGGTCAAGGCATACTTGATTTTATCATATGCTTGAATTCTCTCCTGTGTCATTTCAAAAACAGTCTGTTGATCACAAATTCTGTATAATGATCTGGCATGGATTGCAAAATCTTTAAGGTGTTGCCTGTAATAACTGGCAAATCCTAAGAAAGACATCATCTCTTTTTTGTTCTGGGGCATTTGTTTCAGTAAAACTGCAGCCACTTTGTTTTTGTCAACACCAAGGCTTAGTCCTGATACTACATGTCCCAGAGCTTTCAACTCATGAAACCCAAAATTACATTTTTTAAGAGAAATTTTCATGTTCACTTGTAGAATTTTCTTAAGTACTAATGAAAGTCTCTCTAAATGTGATTGCCAGGTTTCTGAACAAATGATAATGTCATCAATATAAATGATTAACCATCCCTCTGATAATTCATGTGGGAATATGGTATTCATCATTCTTTGATAATGAGAGGGTGCATTTTTAATACCAAAAGGCATCCTCAAATATTCATAAATACCACAATGAGCTATTATTCTCAATAATTTCCTTGCATGAGGTGTTAAAACATTCTGATGGAAGCCTTTAAGAGCATCCATGGAAGTAATAAACTTTGCTTTGGATAACTGAGTCAAAGTCTCATGGATTCTAGGGATTGGATACCTGTCTGGAATAGTATAGGTGTTCAATGCCCTAAAATCTCCAACCATCCTTGACTTATCATTATGCCAAGTAATGATTACTGGAGTTGTGACTTCCACTTCCTCATTGTGTCCAACCTTTCTAAGAACTCCCAGTTTCATTAGTTCATGAATATGACTTTCTAATGCTTCTCTAGCCCTAGGGCTAGCTGGGTAAGCTGGTCTTCTTAATAGTGGGGGATAAGGTCTCTCCACGTTAAGCATGATATCCACTTCATGGCCTTTTATAGCCCCAAGTGGTTCATCATCAGAAGCAAAGGCTTTTTGAAATTGAAATAAAATTTCAATAAGTTCTTCCTTCATTTCTGGTGTTAATTCAGGACTAATTTGTGCTTCACTTAATTGATCTGACACAAATTTTTCTTTATTAACATTTTTTACTTGTTGAATGACAGTAATTTCTTTTCTTTCTGGAGAAAAAGCAAATTTTTGCCTTTTATTTTCCCCTATAGTGAAATATCTGTCCTTATAATTATTAATATCAATACCATAGATATTGAGATAATCATTCCCAAGTATAAAGTGTTGTGAAGTACAATTATTCATAACAACAAATTCAGCTTTCAATCTCATACTTCCTGCAGGGTGAGGAAATATTATTGTAGCTTCAAATATACCCAAAGGATGCATATTCTGGCTAGCACTGCTGAATTTTACACCTTCAATTGGCATCAACTTGTCTTGCCAATTGGTATAAATTTTGTCAAGATAATCTTTCCCAACACAAGTGCAAAAAGCACCTGAGTCAAGATGTATCTTGGCTTCTGTGTTATTTATCACAATATTAGTGATACAAGATGACCCAGCTGTATAACCTTTACCTCTGGCAGGTTTGGTTTTCTGCATTCTGGCATCTTGCACATGTATGAGATCCATACATTCATCACTGTACTGTGGTAAGTGAGTGTGTACCTCAGTGACCTCAAAAGAAACATTAATATTCTCTATACTAAGTTCTTCTGATGTTTCTTCTTCTTCTGAAGGTTCAGAATCACTTTCATGTAAAGCTACCTCAGTTTCTTTTGTGTCTTCCGCTTTTTCTACACTTATCTCATTGACTCTTGTCTTTTTTGGACAAGTGTTTGCTAAATGAGATGTGCTTCCACATTTATGACATTTCAAAGGAGTTCTGTCATGTGGTTTATTTGGTTTTGAAATTGGTTTCCCACTAGTCTTGTTGTCTATTGGGGGTTTATACCAATTTCTTCCAATTTTTGTTCTAGTAGTGATATCCTCCATAGCATTGATATAATCTTCTGTAGAGCAAGGCTCAATACATCTGCTTCTTATAGCATGCTCAAGGTCACCACCACACTTTCTTAATATCCTTTTATGTACCATTGGTTCAGACATATCAGGATGAAGGGCAGTTAATCTGTCCTTCTGTTTAAGAAACCAAGTCATGGGCCTGTCCCTCTCAATATTAAAAATGGCTTCCTCAAAAGAATTTTCCATTCTAAATCTCCAGGAATCATTTGCCCATTTGGAAATAACTTGTTCTTTCCACCAAGGCCAGGAATGTTTTCCATGGTCTTGTCTCATTTTATAATACCATTTCTTAGCTGATTTGGTAAATAATGAGTGTAATCTGGCACTTATGTATTCATCTGGTATGTTAAAGTCTTCTTTGAACATATCAATTGTTTTCATAAATTCCATATGATTATATTCTCCTTCACCACTGAAGGTTGGCCATTCCTCTAATCTTGGAATGTCTTTGTAATTGCAAGCAGTTTCCACATCATTACTTGAAATTGTATGATGTAAATCATTATTCAAGTTAAGATCATTTCTGTCAAGAAATGGTGTGGATTGCCTTGGCAATTTATTTTTTAGTGATATATTATTAATACTTGATTGAATGTCTTCTTTCAATTCAAGTCTTGCTTTATCACTTTTTTCCAATTGTTCTTGAAAAAGAGCTGCATTGTGGCCAGTTGAATTTTCCAAGTTTTGAACTTGTATTTTCAATTCTCTTAACTGTCCAGTTATAAAAGAAATTGAATTCTCATCTGGTTGATTGAGTAAGGTAACTTTATGCTCAAGTCTTTCACAAATTTGCGTCAAAGACAAAATATTTGCCTTATTAACATTTTCAAGGCCAATAATGGTTTTTTGTTGGTCTTTAACTTGCACTATCTCATTGCCCAGCTTTTGTTGGACATGATCAAATGCTTTAAATTTTGCCATAATTTCTTTATTACAAGATTCAAAGTAAGTTACAAGCTTTACAGGGTCTATTTCTTTGGAAAGGATTGGTTCAATCTTTCCTCCTCCTTGTTTTTGAATTCCATCAAAGTTTTTGCCATATTGAACACATTGTCCATGGCTGTCTTTTCCTTCTTTGGAATTCTGTAATTCTGAGGGTAGGGCTTGTTCCACTTGGGCTTTGCCTTTCCCTTTGCCTTTTGCTTGCCCTTCTGGTTGGTCTTTGGGGCTTGCTTGGGCTTGTTTGGCACTTGTTGAGGCGGATTTTTGCTGGTGGATGCTTGAGGAGCTTCCACTTGGCTGTTGTCCTTGCCCTGGGCCAACTTCTTCCTCTGGTCTTCTGATAACATGCTTTGGTTTTTCAACCAAGCTTTTATCTGTTGGACTTGTCCTTTGACAGACATTGGTGTCCAACCCAATAGAAGATCTTCTGTCCTTTTTGGCCCCATGAACTTCTTCACTTGAAGATAAGAGTTCATGGTGCCTATCCAAAGACTTGGAAGGAGTTCCCACTCTTGTTGTTTTGACGCCAGGAACCAGTTTTTCCATTGGGATTGATAAATTTCCACAGTTGCCTGTTGGAAATGGTTCAGGTCTAACAGCAATAGCAGTTATGTCAGCTTCTGGACTCTCAATAAGAGGTTCAAAGGTGCTGGCTAACCTTTGGGAACTGGTGGAAGTTCTGGCATCCTCCATTTGTGCCTCTCCTCTGGGAGGACATTCTTGCCTTTTGGATTTATGGCTGGAATGTCCTGGTCCAGATCCATTTGATTGGATGGAGTAGTTGCTTCCACTTCTAGTAGGAGTCATTTCACGTCAATTTTAATAAAAATTAGAGTAAAAGTGGATTGAATTCACCTGCAGGACCTTTAAAGGGCTCTTTGGTTATTAAACCCCTTGGTGCTGGGCTGGTTTGAATTTCAATACTGGACTCTGAGGCTTCAGAGTCTGAAGAACTTTCTCTGATGGAAGACACTAGAGAAAAAATAAAAATATAAGTTATTTTATCAAATAATAAAAATAACTTATAAACTCAACTTATTGAATAAAAGTTGTTTTTATGTAATTTATGGCAAATTACGTCAAAAATAAAGAAAAATGTCTAAGATAAAAAGAAAAAATGTTTTTAGTAAAGATTTTTATTTTTAAAGATTTTTTATTTAATTTATTATTTTCTTTAAAGAAATAATAATTATGCAATTAACAAGTTAATTAATCAAAATTATATTATTATTCACTTTATACTAGAATAACTCAAAGAATAAATTTCAAGTCTGTGATGTGAAAAAGCCACTAGTTAGACAAAAGAAATTTATTCCAAGTCACTCAATAGTATATTGTTTCAAACAATATTCTTAAGAAAAAATAACTTTATTAATATTATAAAGATTATTTATAAGGGATAAGTCCCAAAAAAGCCAATATTAAGACAAATATGGCAATTTTACGTCAAAAAACAGTAAAATAAGGTCTAGAATATGATTTATGTCCCAAAAATTGGTTTAAAATCACGGCCAGGCCCCCAAATGTAAGGTTTGTCTATGGAACTCTTGATAATAGTAACAATATCAAGAGTACTATGACTGTCCTCAGTAGAAAAATATAATATAATGAAATATTATAACCACAAATTTAAATATAATTATTAAAAATAATTATATAAAAAAATAAATTTAATTATTATTATAATAATATAATAATAAAAAAAAATATAATAATTATAATAAATTATAATTATTCTATTATTGTTATAGTCACTGACAGTTATAACAATAAGAAGTGTAAAGCTCTTAATGAGACAATTACACGTGGAAAATATAAATATTTAACCACTTATAAATAATATAAATATTATTTATAAAAAGAATTAAACACACACTGTGCAGAAATAATTCTTTATAGAATAAAATTCTATATAAAAAAACTAATAATAGATAAAAAAAAATATAGAACTTTAAAGAAAACTTACTTATAATATTTATTTAATACAACAAGTTATAAAACAACAGTTATTATATTAAATAATGATTATAAGTTAAAAACACGCCAAAAATCAATAAAATCAAAGATAAAACAACTTTTTATACTAAAATTTATGATTAAAGAGTTTTTGAGAGGAATTTGTGGATTTTTAAAGATATTTAAGATGAAAATTTTATATAATAAAAGTTATTATAGATGATTACAACAATAATCTGAATTCTATGACTTCAATTCTTTAATTTAATAAATAAAGAATAAAAATAACTTAAGAATTACTTTTAATAATAAGATTTTATATTTAATAAAACTTTACCTGTTTAAATGTCTAATATGATTGGATTGATTATGAATTATGGACAAAAACAGTGATGAAAAGACTCTTTTTATGTCTACAGAGCAGCTCTCATGATTCATAATGGATGTAGAGGGCGTGCTCAGGTCAAAACTGAAAAACCATGCTTAAAAATTAAGTTCTTAACTTAAGGCAACTTATTTTTACTTCCAATTTAAAGTTACCAGTGTTATTCTTAACTCCAAGTAACTTTAATCCTCATTTAGCTTAATTATTTTAAGTTTTAATATAAAATAAGTTTATTTATATTAAAGTTCATCATATGAACAACTTAAAATTAGAGTTTCAAGCAGAAATCTTTTAAACTCAATTTTTAATTAATTTTTAAAGAAATCATAATTTTCTTTAAGCTTAATTAAAAGGTAATTTTCCAGGCTAATTACCCAGGAAACTTATTAATAAAAGATACTTAAAATTTAATTTATATATTGATAATATTAAATTCTAAGCTGTGTGAAATTTTCAAGCAAATCCATTAAGATTTGGATTTTTAATGAATTTTTGAAGTTATTACTATTTTTCCACGTAAAATAGCAATACACACAAAACCTTAAGTTTTGATAAGGTTTTGATGATTGAAACTTTAAGGTTTTAAGCTTATTTAAGCTTTTTAAGCTTGATTAAGCTTTGACAGTTCTTAAAACCTTGATTCCAAGCCTGCTTATTGGGATTTACCCTCTTGGCAGCTTGAAATTCCTGTCCAATTTAGGATAAAACCAGTTTAAACCTTAAGGTTGGATCAAAGTCTAATCTTAAAGTTTAAATAATGTTGAAAATCCTCCAATACAGGTGGACAACCTTAATTGAATCCTTGCAGATCCAAAAAGTTGGGTACCCCAGCTCTATTTGGTCTTTTTCCTTTGTCCCACCTTTTTGTGTGGATTTTGCCCTTTTATTTATTTAAAGCCATACTATGGCCTTAAACCCTTTTAAATTGAGCTCACGCAGGATTTACATTCTGTATGGCAAATCCTTAGCCAATTCAGTAAATATACACCACACCTCAATTTTAACTAAAATTTTGGTAAAGTTGCATAAACCTTATGTAACTTTAAATTTAAGCTTAATTAAGCTTAAATTTAACAATTTTAAAAAAATATTAAAAAAGTTACATTAGTACTGTGAGATTCTTAAATCTTCTAATAACACAAGAAATAAGTGTTTTTGGGTATAACACCCTATGGGTGTACCCTAGGTTATTTTTGGTGTAGAATCCAAAAATGACATAATAATTATAACTTTGTTTATCCAAAAAAAAGTTATACTTATTCTTTATTATTTTTTATTTTAAATTCAACTAAAAAGTCTGTTTAAGACAAATTTAATTGTTTATAAAATCATTTGTGGCCTTATGGGTATGTTAAACATACCTCACAGGCTCACACAATTCATCCCCTTGGACTTCAATATGGCATATCCATGCCACGTCCAATATATGGCAATTTGGCCATATCCATAAATAATTGGCTAAATTGGCCATCTCACCTCAGTTGGCCTTTTATGGCCATTTCATCATCTGGGCTCAACTTGGGTCCTTCACTGTCATCAGGCCCTTCCTGGCCTTTCTCTACTTCTGGGAAATTTTGGTATTCCCCAGTTAACAGGGGAAATACAGCCCAAGAAGCTGTATTTGGCTTTAAATACAGTTTCTGCTCATTTTCTCACTTTGCGCAAATACAGTTTTAAGGCTGTATGAGCTGTATTTGGCCAAAAACCTCAAAAGACACTCTGACACCTCTGAAGCCCTCCAAAACCAAATTTCACCAATATCCTCCTGGCGCCCTCTCTAAAGACCTATGGCCATTTTCAACCTCCAATAACCAAAATGCCATATATGGTGTTATACACCGTTATGCATCTTTTTTCAGCAGCAATCCACTGGCGGCAATACCATCTGGTTATTTCAACCTTCCATAAGGCCATCCAGTCACGTCATCAAGAGGATTCATCAAGGCTCAAGGGAATGTGTCAAAACATCAAATACCAATGATGCCATCAAGCATTCATTGGTTATTCTCACTCCAAGTATTCCTTCCAAGGGAATACTGTCAGTTCATTCTCAAGGTGTATTCAAGAGGCAGTGCCAAAAGGAGTTGTCAAGTGTCAAAGCTCCACTCAATCCATCTTGGCAACCACCTTCATTTCAATACAGTCTGGATCCATAAAGAACTGTATTTCATTTTCAAGTGTGGGAAATTCATTCAACCCATTTCAATTTCAATATTAGCCAGCTGTATCAATTCCCAAAACAATCAATACAGCCTCAGGGATCAATACAGATCAGTTTTCAGCCTGAAGAGCTCAAGCTCCCAACTTTTCACATATACTGGCTACCCTTTCCACCCTGGGGGGTTTTCCCCCAGTTAATTAATATACTTTGATTTATTTTTATCTTTATTTCCTTTTTGTTTTAGTTAAGCAAATACTGATATTATTAAGTCAGTCATTTAGCACTTTTCTCTTATTCTTTCCTCACCTGTCAATGGATATTTGGTGGTCATATCCTTACTAATTCCATTGTTCATTTTGGAAGGTTGAAACAGTGATTAAGGACTTACTTGGTTGGCTCTTTGGCCATTTGGCTTCCCTTTCCTCTTATTGCATCTCATCTTGTACCTGCATATCTTTTAGAGGAATTCATTCTTATTATTTTTATTCTTTATTCTTTTGGAGTTTTCCAAGTGAGTTCCCTTATTGCTGAGTGCCAGGCCACTCTTGTATTTCCACTAGAGCCCCTGTGACAACCACACTTAAAGGTCCTGGTGAAGATGATGAAGAGGAGAAAGAGAATTCAGCGGAAGAGCAAGAGTCTTATGGCACTGAAGTTGTCCCTGATCCTGTGGGGGCTTCTGAAGGTACTGGAGGGCCAACTCTAGCCCAGCCTAATCAGCCTGTCTTTCATCAATCTGAACCATATTTATTGGCCATTATGCAGCAGATGACTCAAATTATGGCCAATCTTCAAGCTTCTTCATTTTATGAAGTTTAAAGACCACCAGCCTTCAAGACTAAATCTACAAAGGCACCAGACTGCTTTGATGGGACTCAACCCTTCAAATTTAGAAGTTCTATTCAGTACTGCCAACTTATTTTTCATAATGACAAGGCAAATTTCTCTGAAAGCAGAAAGAAAGTCCTTTATGACACTTATTTTTTCTTTGGAAGGGCTGAAAAATGGATTGAACCCTATCTTTCCAACCTCACTAATCCAGAACCAGCATAAATTCTCAAAAATCCGGCCTTATTCAAATCCCAGCTCTTTAGTTCACTTGGGGATCCAAATGAAGTAAGAACAGCTGAATCAGGCTTTGATGGCCTAAGAATGAAGAAAGGTGGAAATTTGTTTTTATACATGGCTAATATCAGAAGTCTAGTTTAAAGAATTAGTTATTGGGGTTAACAGGCTATCATTCATCATTTCAGGAAGGGATTAGCCACCAGAATTCTGGATCCATTGGCCTCCATCCTTCAAGCATTGATTCTCTTCAGGACTTAATGGGCTGTACCCTGGAACTTGATACCAGGTACCATGAGAGGCAGACGGAGAAGAATAAGAATCAAGAAAAGAAGACTGAAACCTCAAAGTCAATCTCTTCTCAACATCAAAATTATTCAAGCTAAATTCATAAGAAGATGAATATCAGAATTCAGAAAAGGAAAAGCCCCATTCCCCCCTCTTGAATAAGGACCACAGGTTGATGGGTTCTGAGAAGGAAAAAAGAATTAAGGAGGGATTGTGTGCTTATTGTGGTGTGAATAATAGCCTTGAGAACTGTTTCAAAAGGCCTCAAAACCAGATTATCCAACTGCCAGGAAAAAGCCTGAGTGAAGAGCATGTTGTGTTTAATGGTCTTCACTATTTTCCATCAGGAGCACAATTGTGAATTCTGAATACTGGTGTCAAAAATTCTTTAATTTTTCTTCTTCTCTCTTTTATATGTTCTCCAGTATTCTAATTGATTCTTGTGCTACCAACTCATGTATTGCAAAGCAGTTTGTTCACAAGTACTCTTTGACCATGTCAGAACTCCTAGAGAGGATTCCTCTTATCATTTTGGACTCCTATGAGTCCCCATCTTTATTTGTGACTCACCATACTAAATATATGGTTGATATCCCTTCTTTCCCAAGATTTGAATGGGAAGTTTTAGTCATTGACACTTGCAAGGGAAAAGACCTCATTGGGATTAGACTTTCTTAATCACTTGAATCCATCCATTGATTTGAGGCAAAGTCTTATAACCTTTAATCCTGATTATAAGGACTCTAATGATTCTTTTATTCCCCTCAGTAATGAGGTTAATTCTTGCAAATCATGTGCAGCTCTGGTTTGTGACTCTAGAACACCATCATTCCCATATTCTGTTCATATTCCTTCCCCTAATTCCCATCAGTAATTACTACCCTTTAGAGATGAAGTATTCAAAGAGATAAAAGATGTTGGAGAAGATAATTCTATATCTTCACTTCATCTCTTCCATGGGATTTTGGACCTTACTTCTTCATCTTATCATGACCCCCTGGAGGAGTTGTAGGATAAAGAGAAAGATTCAGAAGAAATAGAAACTGTGATGAATGTGGTTCTCCCGTTTATCACCATTTTTTGGATGTATTCTCCAAGGTGAAAGCAGAGAAACATGCTCCTTCACACACATGTGATCATCACATTGAGCTGGAGGGGTATCTACCTCCAGTTGGGGTGATCTACTCTTTGTCAAATCAAGAGTCAGATATACTCAGGGCCTACATTTTGGAGAATTTAAAGAAATTTTTCATTTGGCCACGCTACTCTTCAAAAAGAGGACCTTTCCTCTTTTTCAAAAAGAAAGATGGTGGCCTCCTTTTGTGTTCTGATTACCCCAAACCCAATGCTGTTCCTAGGAAGAACAAATATCCTGTTCCTCCTATGAATAAGCTTCTTACTATCCTTAATTGTTCTTTTATCTTCTCCAAGAGTGATTTGCATGGTGAATATAAGCTTCTCAGAATCAAGGAAGTTGATTAAAATTTGAAAGAATTTAGAACCAAATATAGCAGTTATGAGTACTTGGTTATGCCATTTGGGCTCACCAATGCTCCTTCCTCTTTTCAAAGTCTTGTAAATAATATCTTCTCTGATCTTCTGGATATTTATTTCACTGTTTATTTGGTTGATAATATGGTGTTTCCCAAGTCTGAAGAAGAACTATTCACTCATGTATCAACTGTTCTTTCCAGACTTAGGGCCAATAACCTTTTTTCTAAGGCATCAAAGTGCCTTTTTCATGTCTCAAGTGTAGAGTATTTGGGTTATGTTGTTTCTTCTGAAGGCCTCAAGCTGTACCAACAAAAGGTATAGCAACTTCTCAATTGGCTTCCTCTAAGAAAGCTCAAGGATTTTCAATCATTCTTTGGTTTTGAAAAATTCTACCACCATTTCATCAAGAATTACTCAAAGACAATCAGTTCACTCAAAAAATTCCTCAAGAAAGATTCAGTTTTCCCCCTCAATTAGGAAGCTCTTAGTCAGTTTCACCAACTCAAAGAGGCCTTCACCACCTCTCCAATCCTTCTTTACCCACAATTGTAGAGACCGATGTGTCAGATTATTCCTTGGGGGCTGTACTAAGTCAGGTTTCTGACTCAGGAAAATATCCCATTCCATTTGATAGGGGCAAAGGTATTCCAAAAGAGCTCAACTATGAGATTCATGACAGCGAACTTGTTGGAATAGTCTGGGCTCTCAAGGGCTGGAGGGCTTTTCTTCTTTCTCTATGTTTTCCGTTTGAAGTTCTCACCAATACTTCATGATCTCTAAGGTCCTCACTCCCTGCCAAGCCCACTGGGCTGAATTCCTCTCTGAATTTGATTTCTCGATCACTCACCTTCCTGGCCACCTGGCTACTCTTCTGGATGCACTGTCACCTTGAGGCAATGTTTACCAAGAGAGGGTGGAGGATTTCATCAGCAAGAATCCAATGAATTGGAAGCAGCTCATTAAGGAAGATGAAGTCCAACCCTCAAAACTAGTTGCAGTCAATGTGGAATCTTTTTCAAATTTGATTGACTCAATTCAGAGGGCATTATGGCATGATCCTCAGTATAGAAGTACCCTGAAAGATTTGGGAAAAGGTAACCCTGTTGAAGATTATTCTCTCTATTCTTCTTCCCAAATTGTTCTCTTCAAAGATTGGGCGGTGGTCCTAAATAACCCTACTATTAAGCTAAGAATACTTCAAAATCTCCATGATTCCCCTCTAGCTTGCCATTCTGGCCAAGAGAAGACTGTCAAAATTGTCAAGCGGGAGTTCCACTGGTCCTGCATTACTCAATTCATCCAGGATTCTTTTTCATACTGTCAACTGTTCTCAAGAAACAAGAATATTAATAACAAGAAGTTTGGCCTACTCAAACCTCTTCCAATTCCAAATTGTCCTTGGGTCTGTCCTTAAATGGAATTCATCACTTAATTTCCACTTCCCAATTATTTTGACTCAATTCTGGTGATAGTGGACAGATTCTCAAAAATGGCAATTTTAATTCCAACAATTTCTTCAATCAATGCACTGGATTTAGTCCATTTATTCATTGAGAATATTTTCTCAAAGAATGGCCTCCTTTCAAGTAATTTAAGTGATAGAGACTCTCTTTTGTTTCTTTCTGGACAAATTTATGTCAGCAGCTCAAGATTTCAAGAGATCTGTCAACTGCTTACCATCCTGAAGCTGATGGAAAGACAGAGAGGGTAAATAAGATAGTAGAACAGTACCTTTGGATGTATGTCAGTTATCATAAATATTATTGACACATCAGGATCCCTCTGGCTGAATCATCTTACAATATCTCTGACCACTCTTCAACAAACCAATCACTGCTTTTCACTGTTTATGGAAGAGACCCTCATTTTGACTCAGCTCACATTACTCGAGACAATCCTGCTGTAAATTTATCAACAAAAATTCAATAAGTACAGCAAGATCTCAAGAGATGACTTGAAGTTGCCATAAGCAGGTTTAAGAGGTATTCAGATAAAAGTAGAGAAATTCCACCTGTTTTCAATCCTGGTGACATAGTATGGCTTTCCTCCAAGAACATCAAATCAAAAAGACCCACCAAAAGATTGTCAGAAAAATGGTCAGGTACTTTTCCAATCTTGAAGAGGGTTAGTACTCATGCCTATCACCTCAAGCTTCCCACTAAGTAAAGATCCATCCACCCAGTCTTCCATATTCCCCTCCTTGAACCAGTAAAGAGATTAAAAATCTCAAATAGTCATCAAGAGCCTCCTTCCCCAATTATTATTGAAGGAGAAGAGGAATGGGAAGTCTCTCAAATAGTGGATTCCCAGATCAAGGGAGGAAAATTATGGTATTTGGTGGAATGAAAAGGGTTCAGTAAAGACCCAGAAATATCCACTTGGGAACAGTCTGAAAACCTCAAGAATTTCCCTGAACTTGTAAAGGATTCTCATCAATTTTATCCTGACAATCCAGGCCAATATTCTTCAAGAGCTTGATCTTATTTGTGGTTTTTTGTGGGGAGACAAATTATCAAATTTAAGTCCCACTCCTGGTATGCACAATCAGAGGTGTTCTACCCTTCTTGTTGTAAGCATGACCTTGGCCACTCTGTGAGCACTTGTCAGTTTTGTGGAAGAAGACCTCTGGTCAAGCTCGCAACATCAATTCGAACCCTTATGGAAATTTTAACTTAGGAAATGGACAACTGACTTTTAAATTCAATTTCCAAGTCCTCTCATTTTCAATCAATTCCTTCAGAATTCTTGTTTTAATTTTATGGAGCTGGAAGGATTGGTAACTTCAGAAATTAAGTTACTCTCCTGGTGTTCACCTCCCTGAGGGGTCCACAATGTATTAAATCATCAGCTTGACCACTCTGCGAGCACCTGTGATCAATCTTCTTTCCCAGGTCCTTGGCAAATTAAAATCAGTTCCCAGCTTCAGTGATCAAGATTGGAACCCCCCAAATGTTTGTTTTTTTCTTTATTTGATTTTCTTTCTCTATATTTACTTTCTTTTCATTTTGCTACAGCCCTTCAAAATTCTTCTTTTTTTATGTTCTTAATGCCAAACCTTGAAATCAACTCAATTCCTTCATGTACAAAGCCTATTGTCAAAGGAAGTCCAAATCACCTCAATGCATATTCCAACCCCATATCAGTTATCATTTAATGCTTCAAATTTCAACACCTCTGGAACTACTATGTCCAATCCATTTCAATGGCTTCAACAGGTTTTCACCTTTATTTTGTGCTCAGGAGCTCACCATTCAAGGTGGGGGGTACTGTCACAACCATAGGAAAAAACTCCCCAATTGGTGTTTATGGCTGTTTCAGCCTGGAAACATTCATGGCCAATTGGACTTCAGTTGTGTTAAATGGCTGTTGGGCCACACCCACATTTTATGGCCATTCATGGCCTTCAGGCCAATTCCTTACCTCACCAAACCCCATGCTAATCCCTGTTGGTTTTGGTCTTGGGGGTCATTTTATGTTCCACGGGCTTTTGGAACTTGCCCATAACCTTTGATTAGGGGTTTTTAAGCCATTTAGGCCCCTCATGGACTCTATGGGATGTGGGACCATTTAGGCCCCTTTTGGCCTAATTCCAATGAGGAAAAAAGGGGCCAAGGGGGGAACCCCAGTAGCCTCAATGCCAGGTGGGTCCCAAACCACAATTGGGACCACCTGAGCCCAATTTTGGCACACATCCTCAAAAACCTAAAATGGCCCAAGGATCCCAAAAACCTCAGACTGTCCATACATGGACAGCAACCCTAGGAGCTGACCCATAGCCACTCAAAACTACCAGAGGCCACCAGCACATTTCCAAAAGGGTTTCCCCTCAGCTCCAGGGAAACCATTTCCTCAGTCATGGACACCATACTTCAGCAACCAGGAATGAGGCATATATGGTATTATATACCATTATGCACCATTTTTCCTGAGAAATCCAATGGTGAAACTTTCAAGACTCAATTCTCTCATTTAAAGTCACATAACCTACCCATCAGTCTATTTCTCAAAGGAAGACTCATCTTACTCAAGTTGGTAATTCATGGTGGAATCCACAAAACCATTCTAGGATACCAATCACCTGACCCTTCAGGTGTTGGACTTTCATTTAAACAGTATTCCCCCAATGGGATACTGGCCCAGGATTCTTCAAGGACTGTTTCAAGGGGCTTTTACCTATCAAAACCATTTGTCAAGGCATCAAGCAGTCTAGCACTCCTTCAACAACTCAATTGGTCCATACAGTCTGTATTCAGGAAACCTGTATGGTATTGGCCCTTTTGGGCCAATTAAAGGAACACAGTTCATTTCTCAAGATGGAAAGATATTTATTGGCCCAAAACAGTCAATACAGCTGGGTTATCAACTGTCCAGGATCAGTATTCAACTTTTCACATATACTGGCTACCTTTTTTTCCCTGGGGGACTTTTCTATCCAGTTGATTAATATATTGGATTTTTTTCTTTTCTTTTTGTTCTTGAAGTCAAATACAGATATTTATAAGTTCAAACAGTGAATTGAGGATTCATTTGGTTGGATCTCTTGCCTTTGGCTTCTTTATTTATCTTTGGCCTCTGGCTTCTTTTCTTTTCTTTGGCGTATTTTTCCTTACTCCTATTTTCCTTAAAGAAATAAAATCTTCCTTCACTATCTATTCCTTTGGAGATATACAGGTGAGCTCTTGATTCCTGAGCTCCAGGTCACTCTTGTTTTACCCAAGAGCTGCTGTGACAGAAAAACCCCAAAAGTGAATTAAAGCATCTTTTATCACTGTTAAATTTGTCACTTTGTTTCTGAATTCACTCTCACCACTTTTGGGTATGTTTTCTCTTTAATATTTTTTCTTAGAGACTCTGTTCTAATATTAGTTTCCTGAAGTTCTTTGCTCAATTAATTTCAATTGAAATTTCTCTTGAAGAAATTCCTGTTGTAGCCATTAAAATATTTTTTACAGTAAATTTGGATAAGTTTTCATTGTTGGTAAAAAAATACATATTTGTGATATTACTTTTTTATACCAACATAGTTGAACACATAATTTCTGGAATCACTTCTCTTAAAACTTTTAAAAGTTATTATTTTCAATCAAACTTTTACCTTATAAACATTTTGAGGACAGGAAAAGTACTTTATTTTTGATCAAATTTTCATATCCAGACCTTAGATTTTGGGGCACATCTGTGATATGTCAACTTTTACATATTTTTTACCTTTCTTAAATCATTTTCTTATATTGAAAGACTCAAAAATCCATAAAAATTACTAATAATTTCAAAAAAATTATAACAATTGTCCTTTTGATATTATAAGAAAGGCTTTATCTTCCATTTTTCTTTTGAAAAATGCTTTTTTTACTTGAATAATTGTTTTATTCATTAATTGTTTTGTGTGAACCTTTGAGATATGACCACATACCCAAAAAGGTAACAAGAAATATTTAATATAATTATACATTAAGAATGAGTACCTTAAAACTACAAAAATACCATAAATTGGTATAAAACTTGGTTTAACTTAAAGCCCAATGAATAAACATGTGAAATAAATTACACCATTGGATTCCCCATGGTCAAATACACAGATACCCTTTTTATGGCATATCTGTGAAATCAATATTTAATAAGTTATAAGTAATAATACCTTATAAAGGACACAAATCCTTATTTATTTCAAATACCAATGAGACAACATGTAAAAATAATGGTACCATTGGATTCTCCATAAACCTCCGCACATAAAACAATTAATAAGCTTAGCTTCAAAACCAATACTTAAGGAATTAACCTGAATATATGCACTTCTTTGGTCAATGCATATATTCAAGGATTTTAGCTAATATCTCTTGAATTATGCATGATAGAGTGATGAACCAAAAAAAAAGTCACCACGTAATTACAGTAGAAATACAGATATGAAGTTTATTTTACAAGTTATAAACAAGGTTAAAACCTGTAAGGAATTATTGATTAAAATCAATAGAGCTGTTGACCACTTTGGTGTGAAAGTGGTCCAAACTTAAAAAAAGTAGACAGTTGGATTCTACTAGTTCATTCGTGAAGAATGATGTATTTTTTATTATAATATTCAAGGTATAACCCCTTGAAATCATAGTTTGAAGTTTAAAATATTAAATTTCAACAGAAAAGATGAGCTACAAGGAAAATCATCAAAAATAGAGTTTTGATGATGTAATGAAATGCTCTTGGAAGCATGATACGGTTATGCCACGCTATCATAATTCACCCTCTGAATTGCTGTAGCGTGTGAATCTTAAAAGTTATTAAGGATCAAAGTTTGAGCTTAATTTGATCATTTATGATCACTCACTGTAACCTTAAATTAAGTTTAACAGTCATATAAGTGATAAAATTGGTGAATACTATTATTTCATGATTAAAAATAATAAGATCCACGAAATTTGGGGTTCTGCCAAGCCTTTGACGTCATCTGACTTAGAGTTATAGTGATAACTCTAAATAATGGCGTAATAGTGATGTAATGAGGTTTGATCATGATGTAATCATCACCAAACCTTAAGATATTGATCAATTCCAGTGGATATGATCAGTACACATCTACTAGAAGCCTGTTGGACTCTAGGAGGGAGGTATTTACTATAAATAGAGCTCTTTCTGCTCTGTTTTCCCCTCAGACGCATCAAAAACATTAAATAAATACAAACAAAAAGGTAATATATTTATTATTTATATATAAAACTTTTATATCATTAAAGAACGAAGTTCATCTTTATTATAATCATCAATGTTGACGTGATTAAATCATTTGTTTAATTGTTTTTGTTAAAAATCTCTCTAAAACTCATTTCCACATAAAAAATCAAGAATATTTGTAATTTCTCTATTTTTTATTGTAAATACAATTTGTATAAGTTGTATTTACATTATTTGGCGTAAGATATCTCAAAATTATTATATTAAGTGTTAAAAGTAGGTTATTTTCTCTTATATCAATAATTTTCTCTATATTATTCTTTTAATAATTCTTTAATTAATATAAATAGTATTTATATTAATTTATAACTTTAATATTGGTAATATTATTGTTATTAATTGTTTTTTATTAATAAAAAACACTTTTGTACGCCTTTATTATTTGTTTGTAACAATAACAAAGTGCTATTAAATATATTAATATATTTATTATATTATATTATATTTTATAATATAAATTATATTATCATATTTTATCAATAATATAATTATTTTTACGCCATAATTATAATAATTCTTTATTTATATAATTATTTTTATCTTATTTATTTCATTCATAAGGAAATTCATAGTATAATAAGTAAAATATTAGCAATTTTTACTTATTGTTTCATAGTAACACCTTACATTTTGTTTATGACAATGTGGCAAGGCAAGAAAGAATTGGAACAGCTTCAACGGAAACTAGCATTATTCCAGCCAGTACTGTCAATTCTGAACATAATAGCACAGTTCTTATGACTCAGAATAATAAACCAGAGAAAATTTCTTTTGAATTAATCAATTTGGATATCAGTAATACCCCCCAAAAATCAAAGGGTTCGTCCAATAGTAGGGTTTGTTGTGACAATTGCTATTTTGAAGCTGTTTTACTTATAATTATGCTTTCAACCAGATCAGGAGCCAGATATGACCCCTCAAGCAGCTCCCAAAAAGGTTACAGACATGATTATGGCATAAGCCAATCAGTTAGAGAAGGAAAAAGTTCAGTAAATGAAACCTAAACTGAAGGATTATGCCCTTCTAAATCTGATAATACTGTTTTACCTTCAAATAGGCCTAAAAACCTACAAGAAGCCTCAGTGGAAATATAAAAAGCCATCCAGAAGGAATAAAAGAATACACTTCAGCACAAAGAGTATCAGATGAAAGAAGGATTCTTGAAAAACTGCGTGCACTCTTCTCTTACTATGGGAAGGCTTTTGGGCCATCCCATTACTTGCAAGTTACTGAATGGGTGGAATCCATTGATGGAAAAGAAGAATGTTATTCTCTTAAGAGAAGAATGGAGAAAAAACAGCACCCAACCACCCAAACAAGTGCCAAAACCAACCCTAGTGGCCAGATGCAGCAATTCCAATATTAGAAAGAAGTGACAAGCTCAGAAAAAGAGAAAAGGCAAGATACCAGCAACCAAAACATACAGAAGCATTTACAGAATCCCAAAGATCCAACAAGATTCCATGTAGAATGTTTTTCAGATTTCCAGAGATATTATAGAAATTTGGAAGAGAGAGGAAAGCAGATTCAAAACTCAAAAATGACTTCTGAGATTCTGGATGGCATTCAAGCTTTGTATATAACCATAAATGACGTGAAAATTCTTATTTTTGATAAGAATTCAAGCATTTGTAACAATATTAAGACCAAAAATTTGAGTTTTAGACAGGAAAATGAAGCACTTATATGTTTTTAGAAAGCTTCAAGAAAAATCTAAACATCAAATAGTTACAATTTATTTGAAACCAAGATAAATGAACAACCTATAATCATAAAATAATTAACAAAAAAATATCCAGAATTAAATATAAATGAAATTATTGAGACAAGAAGAAAAAAATCTATAAATAGAATTAAAGAAGATAATAAGAAAATCCTTGTGTCAGCCTGTGACTCAAAACAGAGCACTAGCATGACATCCAACATACCATAAATAATGGTATGACAAGTATTGAACAAACATAGTCAATACAGGGAATAAATAAGAGGAAAAAACTCCTCTTAAATTAAACACCAACCTTATCCAAACAGAATAAGGAAACCTAGAGGAAAATAAACAAGTCAAAACCCTTATTTTCACCTCTCATCTAACTTATGAATATTTAAGTTATTCTATACCAAAATGCTATTTTTCTTAAAGCTCACATAGAGAGCTACACAATGGTATCATCCATGTTGCTGTAACACCACTACAACTGGAGATATTATATGACCTTTATTTTAAAACCAAGACCCCCCTGAAAGTCAAAGAGGGCTTGTACAAAGCTGTACAAAAGTATAACCAAATTAAAGATATAAACAAGAGCTTTAATTTGAGATACATTAGACCTCTGTATCTCTTAAATTGACTGAGGGATCTTGGTTCAAAGGTTTAACAACCAAAAATACAGATATTCTGAAAACAAGAAAGTAAACAAACCCCTGTATCTTTGGCATACACTAATACAACTGTACAGTGTAATATACCAAACTGTAGAGCTAATCAAGCCCTAAGAAACTGTATCATCAGAATACAGATATCTTCCAAATTGGAGAAGATATCTGGCATGGAAGTTTTTGAAGCCTCATACTGATGTACAAAATTACATCCAAAAACTTAAAACCCTTATAACTTTGGCTATTTGAAAGAAGGGTAAACATGAAGCATACCGAATTGAAGAGCTCAGTAAGCCCTTCAATTCTGTGCTCTTGGTTTCTTGATATCTCAAAAACTGACTAAGATATCTTGGTTGGAAGTATTTTGACCAATACTGGCCTGTACCAAACCTGTACCAACCAGTACTGGCTTGATACTTAAAATAATAGTTGTTTAAAGCTTAAACCTGCCCAGAATGACTAATATTGATCATACAGACACCAGAACCACGTCATCCAAGTGCTGACGTGGCAGGTGAAAAGTTTTTTCACCCTGTATTGACCCAGAATGATCATTTGTGGTGCTAAAACCACAATTCTGCCTCTATTGACGTCAGAATTGAGGATCCAGAACCACAGATTGACCATTGGAGTGAAAATTTTCACTCCACTGACGTGTGAAGAGTTAATAACTCTTGACAGTCTTGAAAGATATAAAAAGAGGGGTTTTTTCCTTGAAAACCCATCATTATTATCTTATTATCCATATTCTTACGTGACAAAACTGTTATCAATCAGTAGTTCCCTTAGAATTATTATTAAAAGATATAATTAGAACATAATTATTGTAGTACCTCTTTACAGTCAAAGATATTAGAGTATTGCAACCCAGGTCCTCAATAGACTCAACACCACTGTTACCACGTAGCAGTAGGACCTGAAGATTTAATTTTATTTGTTTTTGACGTGTCACAGTCATAATACTAGCTTGTAACTACATTTTATAGCTACTATATAGACTCACCCTGACATTTTGGGGGCCTGGCCGTGGTTTTTCAACCTTATTGGACGTGTTTTGAACTGAATTAGGCGTAAAATTCAGTTATTTAGAAGGTATTTTACTAACAGTGAGTAAAATTTCTAATTTATCTTATTTTCTATTATTATTATTTTTTTTATATAATATAGCATTATATATTATATAAATATTTTTTTTTTCTCCAAAAATATATATTACAAATATTTTTGTTGAGAATAAGAGTACAAATCCTCTTTATTTCATTATATTGCAATAGTTTTCACGAAATTTGATAATAATACAACAGTATTATTTAAATTTCAATATAAATAATAATATACAAACAGTATATTATTTATTTTACTATTATTTTTCACCAAAGTGCGTGAAAATTAATACAGAAACATTTATTAATAAATAATTAATAAATATTAAACAATAAAATAATTTTTTATTATTTATAAGGAATATTTTAATTAAATATTTCCTTTAAAACAAGACATCACTCAAATTGATGTGAAAACTTGAAATTAATTGATAATTTAAATCAAAATCAAGTGTTAAAATAAATATTATTTATAATATTTATAATATCAAATCAAATTTATTATAATTTAATAAATTTGATGTGTTTATATAAAAACACAATAATATCCAAGTGAATCATTCACAAAACACTTGGATATTATAGTTTTCACTTATAGAACATAAGTGAAAAACTCAAAAAACTGTTATTTTTCAATAAAAAACATATAAAAATAATAAAAAAACATATAATACCTAAAACCTTTTGAAAAATAACAGTAGAATTGAATATAATCATTTTGTTTTATCATAAAATACTGATATACAATCTGAAATATCTTTTCTGAATAGTAAAAAAAGACTATATTCTATTAGAAACCCAGTCACAAGGAAATCCATCTGTGACAGCCTCAGAAGACAGAGAGGTGCTGCCAAAAACCAAGGGCAAGCAGAAAAGACACAGTGAAGTGACAATCAACTCAAAAGATTGGACACCAATAGCCGTGCCAAGGGCCAAAAAACCCAGAAAAGCTCCAACAAAACCAGTTGGATCACCAAAACAAATTGAAAAACAGAAAATCACTGTTATCAAACCAGTTGTAAACTCTAAAGGCAAATTGCCAAAGAGTATAGATCATAAATTTGTACAAGGGCCTGCTAAAGGTAAATAAACCTTGAAACATACAACATTTTTCATTGTCTGTCATTTTTTAACATTGTTAACATGACACCTCCACTTCTTAGAGATCTTTGCTTCCCAAGAAATCAACCAGAACACGGGCCAAGAAGACACAGAGGAAGAAGACAGCCAATCACTGGATCAAATGACCAGCAAAGGACTTACCATCAGGGAACTCCTACCCAAGGTCTTATTCCAAATCAAATTCAACCCAGAAGTCCAACCAGGAGATTGGACAGATGCAGAACAGGTCCTTCAAATACACAAACTTGTGAAAGACCTCTTCACATGGAGCATGGACAACAAAATGTTCACTATGGCAGCATCATGGGCAGAAGTGGGGATAACAACTCAGAAGATCTGTCTCAAGCAAATGGCTTGGATGGAGCTTATGACAGAAATGCAAGGTTGGAATCCCAACAAGAATTTCAAACTCTTAGAAGAAAGAGCAATCAGAATCAAAGAGAACCAGGCAGCCATACAAGCCATAGAGAGATCTTGGCAGAAGGAAGAGCCCAGTCAGATTCAGGTACCCCCAGAAATGGAAGGAGAAGCCCCATCTTCCCCACAACAATCCAGCAGTTCCAGGCCTTACAAGTCAAAGGAAACTTCATCCAAGGCTCCCCAACCATTCCAGGTAGTTTCCAACAGGAGAAAAGGAGCCCAAGGGAGAAACAAAACTTCTTTCAACCAGAGGAAGAAGGAGGCAGACCCATTGATGAAAAAGCTGATGGACTTAGTCCAAAAAGTACACAAAAGCAAAAAATAGTTGTACCTACAAATAGTGTTGATAGTTCTGACTCAATTGATCCAGAATTAATAACTGAGACTACAATCCACACTCATGAGCTTGAAGACAAATTCACATGGACCAAATTGGCCCAATTCATGGATTGGACACATGAAACCTCAGGAAAAATGAGGACAGGAGTGGAAACATTGAAAGAAGAAAATTCTTTCCAAGCAACAGTCATAAAAGACTTAAATACAAATCTGGCCAAAATTTGGACAGAATTTGAAAAAACTAACAGACAGTTGAATTCAATTCTAGAAGAACAACAAACTGTGAGGAGAGATCTGAGGAGTATCCAGCAGCAACAGGATAGCTTTGATAAGGAAATTGATTACCTCTATGACAGAGAAGACAATCAATACCCTCCAACACAAGGTCAACCCACTACCTCTACAAAATTGAAAGAAGAGGATAAAGAATATGACCAGGAACCTGAATATCAGATTTCAAAGTTAAGATCAGAGTCAATGTACCAAGATGGGGAAAATCTCAGCTATTCAGAGAAACAGGCACTAAAACAGTTACCAGAAGTAGCAAACTGGCCAAAGCTCTCAGGAATTGGGGAATATGACCATATGGAAATCATTGACTATATTGATGGACTCTTTGTTGATGTCCCAAAGATACCAGACTACTGGATCACAACAAGAATTAACACAGCATTCAGAGGCCATGCAAATATATGGTATACTGAGATGAAAGAAATACATGGCAGGAAAAGCTGGCCATGGTGGAGGAACCAGATTATACAAAAGTATAGCAATGGTAGTTGGATCTGGCAAAAGACCATGTCCTTTGAAAGTGATAGATACTCCACAGAAAAAGACCCATATGAATGGTGTCTCAGACAAACAAAAAGGCTAAAAGCTATTGATCCCAATATGACAATAGAAATGAGAAACCATAAACTCCTAACAAAATTACCAGGAGATCTAGAACATGCAGTCAAATGCAGATGCAACAACATCAGAAGCATTGATGACATAGCAAATGTCATACAAGATGTGAGGAAAAAAACCTCCATAGGAAGGTACACATCCTATAAACCAAACTTCAAAGACAAGAAGTCTGAAGTTAAAGAGACAAACAAAGAGAAAGGGAAAGAAACCCCAAAAACGAAATATGTGTGCCATAACTGTGGATCACCAGACCACTATGCAAACAATTGCACAAAACCAAAAAAGAAAATATATGCAATTGATGAAGAATCAGAAGAAGAACAAACAGGTGACAAATCTGATTCTGACAGTATGGGAAATGGTATGAGAGCAGAATCACAAAGTGAACTTGATACCATAGAAGAATACATAGTGGAATGCAATGAAGAAAGTTCACTTGACATACAAGACATTGAATTAGATTCAGGAATACCACAAATAACAACAGACAAAGAGCTCTGTAAGCACACACAGAATGCACAAACATTCCTGGTAACCCCAAATAGAGGGATGGGATTCATTCATGGAACACCTACAAAATTGACAGTTTACATTGAGAACTGTAAACACCCAATGATCATTGACACAGGAGCAAGTTTCTCCATAGTAGCAAAATAATACTTAAAACAACACTTCCCCAAATGGGAAGAGGATATAATCCCAACAAAAGCTAGAAACTTTAAAAGTGCATCAGGAAAAATGCACTCACTGGGGACAATAATCAAAGAGATAATTATCCCACACCAAAAAGGAAATATCAGACTAGAACCTGAATTTGTAGTTCTAGAGAATGCACATGTACAAGGATTCTTACTAGGTACAGAGTACCAAAGAATGTATGGTATGGACATTTGCAATAGTAAAAATAGATATCTTACCATAGGTACAAACAAAGACAAAAAATTTTCCTTTGACATAAATCATATAACAAATGATAACACCCTGAAAGAACTAGTGGAAGAATTAAAAGAAGCCCAATATATCACTCAACTTACTGAAAGTATTGAGAAAGCATAGAGGAGCTTTTGCAATAGGAGATGAACCACTAGGAAAAATCAAAGGACATGATATAAAATTATATCTGGATGTAGAAAGACCATATCCACCTATGCTTAGGAGACCACCATACCCAGCAAGCATGGAAACTAGGAAAGAAATTGAGAAACATATCAATGAACTCCTAGAAATGGGGGTAATAAGGAAAATAGGACATAATGAGATAGTAGAAGTCACTACACCAGTCCTTATAACTTGGCATGATGGTAAATCCAGACTATGTGGTGACTTCAGGGCTTTGAATAATTACACCAAAGCAGATAGGTACCCCATCCCAAGGATACCACATGCACTAGATAAGCTATCAAAAGCCAAGTTTATTACAAAAATGGATTGCATGACAGGTTTCCACCAGAATGGGGTGAAACCAGATTCCATCAAATTGCTAAGAATTATATGCCATATGGGCATATATGAATATACTAGAATGCCATTTGGCATTAAGAATGCACCAGCCCATTTTCAGAGGATGATGGATACCATATTTCAAGATGAAATAATGGAAGGGTGGATGGTAGTGTACATTGATGATATCATAATATACTCAGAAACATGGGAAGACCATGTGAGGAAAATTGATAAAATAATGGGAAAATTTACACCAATCAACATGAAGATATCTCTTAAAAAATGTAACTTTGGACAGCAAGAACTGCTAGCCCTAGGACACAAAGTTTCAGGTTTAAGTCTAGCTATAGACCAAAATAAAGTTGCTGCAGTACTGAAGAAACCAGTACCAAAGAACATTAAAGAAATGCAATCTTTTTTGGGCTTTGCTAGTTACTACAGGAGCCACATAAAAAACTTTGCACACATCACAAGTAGCCTATACAAACTGTGCTCAAAAGATTTAGTCTTCGAAATTACCAAAGAAAGAAGAGATGCATTTGAGAAGATCAAATATGAACTGACCAATGCCCCTGTCCTAATGATGCCTGATTTTGAACTACCATTCAAACTATATATAGATGCAGCATGTAGTCAAGGACTAGGGGCAGCACTACACCAGAGGCAACTAGTGGATGGAATACCCAAAGAAGGAGTAATTTGCTATATATCAAGACAACTGAAAGACTCAGAAGCCAGATATGGAGCTACTCAGACAGAATGTCTATGTTTGGTATGGGCATTAGAAAAACTCCATTACTACTTAGAAGGAGCAGTATTTGAATTCTTTACTGATTGCACAGCCCTCAAATCACTGTTGAACATGAAGAAACAAACAGACACATGCTTAGGTGGCAAATAGCCATACAAGAATACAGAGGGAATATGACTATCATATATAAAGAAGGGAAAAGTCATACTAACGCAGATGGTCTCAGCAGGTGGCCACTGAAGAATGACCAAGAGAATCCAGCATATGACCCAGAAAATGGGGCCAAAATACCCATACAATGCATGGAGATAGATAGGAGAAAGAACTTCAAACTATCAAACTGGGCATTAGGGAATGACCCATCAAACCCAGCACAGAGCTATGGGGAGAGCAAAGAGATACCCATATTGGGAATCAGCTCCTCTAATCTGAATACAGAGTTCTTTAGCATAGTAAAATCATCATACAATAAACACAAACAGTGTAGTATATTGATACAACTATTAAAACAAAAGTACAGGAGTCCTGAACTAGAGAGCCAATTGGAAGAGCCATGGCTCAAAAACTTCAAAGAGAATAGATTTTTTCTGATAGATGATCTACTATACCATAGGGAAAAACACACAAGTGCCCTGGTAATAATAAATGGAGAACATATTTCCCTGATACTACAGGAATGCCGTGACTGCCCATACATGGGACATATGAGTGAAGAAAGAACTAAAGAAAGAGTCTTTAGCACAGCTTGGTGGCCAAAGTGGGAACAAGACTTGAGTGAATATATCAACACTTGTACCAGATACCAAAAAGCCAACAAAGTTCATGGCAAAAGATATGGATTACTCCAGAGTGTAGAGGAGCCCAAACACCCCTGGGAAATAATAAACATGGATTGGGTGACAGGCCTGGTCCCTGGAGGGAAAGACAGCTTTAATGCATGCCTAGTAGTAGTAGACAGGTACAGCAAGAGTGTCAGATGTCTCCCCTGTCACAAAGAGGACACAGCAATGGACACAGCCATATTGTTCTGGAACAATGTGATAGCAAACTGTGGAGTTCCAAGAATTATAATTAGTGACAGAGACCCTAAGTTCACATCAGAATTTTGGACTAATCTATATGAGATGCTGGGAACCAAACTAGCATTCTCCACAGCTTACCATCCACAAACAGATGGTCTAGCAGAAAGAATGATTCAAACATTAGAAGACATCATTAGAAGGTTTTGTGCATATGGCATGGAATATAAAGACAATGAGGGATATACCCATGACTGGGTAACCCTCCTACCAGCTGTACAATTAGCATAAAACACAAGGATACACTCAGTGACAGGAAAAACCCCTGCCACATTAGAGAAATGATGGAACCCACTACTTCCAGTAGACTACTTGAAGAAGAACCTCCTCTCAGTACACCCCACAGCTAAAGACTTCCACACAATGTGGAAAACTGCCTGTGAAAAAGCAGAACAATGTGTGGCTGAAGCCAAATTATACAACAAACAGAGATATGATAGAAGTCACCAAGAACCTGATTTCAAAGAAGGAGACCAAGTTCTAATCTCAACTCTTAACTTCAACAATCTAAGAGGACCCAAGAAGATGAGAGACTCATTCATAGGACCATTCACCATTATTAAATTAATAGGAAAGAATGCAGTAGAAGTCAACCTGACCAAAGAGTTTTCTAGGAAACACCCAGTTTTCCCTGTGAGCCTGGTCAAACCTTATCACCAAACAGATGAGGAGAAATTCCCTGACAGAAAGAAGACAGTCACCCATGAAAGATTGGTGGAGGAAGATGACTCACCTGGACCAGTGAAAAAGATCATTAAAGCCAGGAAAATAAGAATTAATGGGAAAGACAACAGGCAATATCTGGTTAGATTTAAGAATCAACCAGCAGATAAATATAAATGGCTAACTGAGAAAGAGATCCCAGATGGACAAATACACCTCAGAAGATTCAGAGCCTCCAGAAGGGCTGAAGAGTCTCATCAATGATGAGCCTTCTTTTGAGGGAGGGTATGTCAGCCTGTGACTCAAAACGGAGCACTAGCATGACATCCAACATACCATAAATAATGGTATGACAAGTATTGAACAAACATAGTCAATAAAGGTAATAAATAAGAGGAAAAAACTCCTCTTAAATTAAACACCAACCTTATCCAAACAGAATAAGGAAACCTAGAGGAAAATAAACCAGTCAAAATCCTTATTTTCACCTCTCATCTAACTTATGCATATTTAAGTTATTCTATACCAAAATGGTATTTTTCTTAAAGCTCACATAGAGAGCTACACAATGGTATCATCCATGTTGCTGTAACACCACTACAACTGGAGATATTATATGACCTTTATTTTAAAACCAAGACCCCCCTGAAAGTCAAAGAGGGCTTGTACAAAGCTGTACAAAAGTATAACCAAATTAAAGATATAGACAAGAGCTTTAATTTGAGATACATTAGACCTCTGTATCTCTTAAATTGACTGAGGGATCTTGGTTCAAAGGTTTAACAACCAAAAATACAGATATTCTGAAAACAAGAAAGTAAACAAACCCCTGTATCTTTGGCATACACTAATACAACTGTACAGTGTAATATACCAAACTGTAGAGCTAATCAAGCCCTAAGAAACTGTATCATCAGAATACAGATATCTTCCAAATTGGAGAAGATATCTGGCATGGAAGTTTTTGAAGCCTCATACTGATGTACAAAATTACATCCAAAAACTTAAAACCCTTATAACTTTGGCTATTTGAAAGAAGGGTAAACATGAAGCATACCAAATTGAAGAGCTCAGTAAGCCCTTCAATTCTGTGCTCTTGGTTTCTTGATATCTCAAAAACTGACTAAGATATCTCGGTTGGAAGTATTTTGACCAATACTGGCCTGTACCAAACCTGTACCAACCAGTAATGGCTTGATACTTAAAATAATAGTTGTTTAAAGCTTAAACCCGCCCAGAATGACTAATATTGATCATACAGACACCAGAACAACGTCATCCAAGTGCTGACGTGGCAGTTGAAAAGTTTTTTCACCCTGTATTGACCCAGAATGATCATTTGTGGTGCTAAAACCACAATTCTGCCTCTATTGACGTCAGAATTGAGGATCCAGAACCACAGATTGACCATTGGAGTGAAAATTTTCACTCCACTGACGTGTGAAGAGTTAATAACTCTTGACAGTCTTGAAAGATATAAAAAGAGGGGTTTTTTCCTTGAAAACCCATCATTATTATCTTATTATCCATATTCTTACGTGACAAAACTGTTATCAATCAGTAGTGCCCTTAGATTTATTATTAAAAGATATAATTAGAACATAATTATTGTAGTACCTCTTTACAGTCAAAGATATTAGAGTATTGCAACCCAGGTCCTCAATAGACTCATCACCACTGTTACCACGTAGCAGTAGGACCTGAAGATTTAATTTTATTTGTTTTTGACGTGTCACAGTCATAATACTAGCTTGTAACTATACTTTATAGCTACTATATAGACTCACCCTGACACCTTGATTATAGCCCAAACTCATTTTATGTGGTAAAGACACTTGCAATTACCTTAAAAAGTGTTTTGATACTTCACAAGAAGAATTAGCAAAATTAACAATGAGTTTGATTAAAACTATTTGTGATAATACTAGAAAAACAGAAGTATGGCAATAAATGACAATAAAACAGGAAAGGTAAGAAATTGAGTTAATAAGCTTAATAAAAGGTTTCTAGAATGAATTCAAAACTTACACAAGTTATAATACCGGTAAAATGAATTAAATTGAACAATTACTGCACACTTTTCCAACAATGTCTAAACATCTTAATTAAGGCTTTTGTAGGAAAAATTCCAATCCACAAGTATTGGATGTGGAAAATTCAAAAATAAAAAATGAACTTTCCACCTTTTTCCATAATTTGGAACCATCAATGGTCCAAGAGCTTTTGAAAGAAGTACCAAACTTAAGGAATGGCCCCACTTCAGTGTTGAAGGAAAGTATGATTGTATGAAGTTCATCAGAGGTATTGAAATGATAAAAGAATTGTTTGAATTATCAGAAATTTTTAACACCTTTTTCACAAAATCAGCTCATAGATGGCACATAAATACCAAGGATGGCTTGGTGGAAAGCCCAAATTATCAACAAATGGGCAAATGATGCTTGGATATTTATATTTGGAACATCCTTCGAATCTTCAAAATTAAATGCTGACAAAGACAGAGATTTACCATGGTTTTGCCAACAAAAAGACAGACCAACATCATTATATCCTGACATGTCAGAATTCTGAGACAATATGTGGGAAAATTGGAACATGCTGTAAAAAGAAGGACTAATAAACAATCTTAAAGAGAAGATATTATCAATATATTAGAAGAAGTAACCACCAGAACAAAAATTGGTTCTAGTAGGATGAATATCAAAACAAGGTTCAATACACCTTTGAAGTATTATGTGGAAAAAAAAACAGAATGGAAATTTTATTAATATGAAAAACAATCTGAAGAAACAATCAGGAAGTTCCAAATTTGCAAAAGCACCACACATTTGGCCACCAAATGTCCAAAAAGAGGGAAAATAAATGAAATTGAAGCTTAAAAATAACCTTATTAAGAGAAAGATAATGTGACTGAGGGAAATTCAGATGATAAATCATCAATTTTTTCTTAATCTTCAAGAGATAAAGAAAATATCAATGTCACATTTGACATCATGGAATATTACTCCCACTTATCACAGTTGAGTAACAGTCAGCTTAATTTATCAAATTTTTGGTATGAACAACTTATGAAACCTAATGAAAAAGAGGGAAAGGTTATACAGCTAAAAATTCCTGTATAAAAGAGGTTTTGATTGATAAAAAACCCACTAAACTGTTACTTGAACTAGGAGCCTTCTGCTCTTGTGTTGGAAATTCTTTTCTCAAGAATTGTGTGCCAAAATTTGAAGATTAATTATTCCCAATTGATGGAATAAAACTTACCAGTGCAGGAAATAAAATGAAACCATTGGGAATATTTTTAAGTATGGTTAAATTCCTACATAAAAATGGAAATTCGAGAATAGCCTTTGAATTTGTTAGGGAAAGCTCCTCTAGTTCCCATTTTATATTGGGAAATGGTTATTTAAGCATTTATGGCATGGGTTTACAAAAAATTAAAGACAGGTACTTTAATTGGTGAGGATAGGCATCAGAAAAATGCATCTTTAGCTTTTAAAAAACAAATTACAGTAGATAAATTATCAACAGTTAACTTGTATTTAAAGAATCTTAAATCACAACATATGAATGAAGCTTCAGGCATTCTTCACCTTACTGACATACAAGAACAAGAACTCTCTACTCTTCTAAATGACCATAAAGATGCTTTTGTATCAGATAAAGAACCATTGGGAGAAGTTATTGGTCATGCGCTGAAAATATTTTCAACATTGAAAGACCTTACCCATCACTCTTAATAAGGCCTGCATACCCAGAAAGCCCAAAATCAAGAGAAGCCCTTGAGCTTCAGATTAATGATCTCTTGGACCTTGTTCTAATAACAAAGTTTGGCTACAATGATAAATTAGAAATAACTACACCAGTAATAGCTTCATGAAATAATGGAAAGTTCTGAATGGTTGCAGATTTTAGATCTTTGAATACTTATATTGTCCAAGACAGGTATCTCATACAAAAAATCCAAATTTCCCCTACTCAAAGATCTGAAGCAGTTTACATAGGCACTATGAATGCCCTGAAGGGATTCCACCACAATATATTTACACTAATATCAAGGCATTATTTAAGCATTTATGCCCATTGTGGAGTGTATGAGTACCTGAGAATGCTTTTTGGTATCAAGAATGCACCTTAACACTTCCAAGGAATGATGAATTAAAACTTTCCTAAAGAAATTTCAGAAGGATATTGAATCATTTATCTTGATGAAATTATTGTTTGCTTTAAGACTTGGCAAGAACATATATCTATCTACATTTTCTAGAGTTTTGGGGAAAGTTCAGCCTGTAATTATGAAAGTTTCTCTAAGTTAATATTATTTTGGATTCAAAGAACTAAAAGCCCTAGGAAATGTGGTATCTGGTCTATCCCTTGGAATACACAAAAGAAAAGAAGGAGACCTAGTCATTTCTAGGTTATAAAAAATACTACAGGAAGCATATTAACAATTTTTCATCCCCAGAAACAACTCTTTATAAGATGCGTAATGAAGATACAATTTTTAAAATGACTTTTGATAGAGTCATATCCTTTGAATCCCTGAAACAGGCCTTAATGAATGATCCACTTCTACTGATGCTAGATTTTAAACTTCCCTTTAAGCTTTAAACTGAGACATAAGGAGATGGGCTAGGAGCTGAAATTCAGAAAGCCCAAATTATCAATGATAACCTGTGGAAGGACTCATATGTTTCATATCTAGGCAAATAAAACCTACTGAAGCCAGATATGGGGAAAGTCAAATGGACTGTTTATGCCTTGTCTGGGCCTTGAATAAACTTAATGACTTTCTTGAATTCTGTTTTTTGAAGTTATAGCAGATTTTACCTCTGTTAAATCACTTTTAAACATCAAAGCACCCAACCAACATATGCTCAGATGGCAAATAGCCATACAAGAATATAGGGGTAATATGCCCATTGTACATGAAGATGGAAATATTCATAAAAACGTGGATGGACTAAGCAGATGGGAATTACCAAATGATATTGAAAGTTGCTCTTATGTTCCAGAAGAAGATTCTCTACAAATCAAAATAGAAGTACTCAGTGTTACAGACCTAAACACTACATTATTTGAAGAAGTAAGGAACAGATACTTTAAAGACCAGAATTGTAGCTTCCTATGCCAATAAATTGCTATATATTACAAATATAACTCCTTGATACATTCTTTGGATGATATATGGAAAAAGGCATATGATGAAGGAAGACTTCATTTTATTGAGGGAATAATATACCATAGGACAAAAAACACTTGTGTGTGGGAAGTTATGGAAAGATCCTTAATAAATCTTTTACTGAAAGAATTCCATGACAGCCCCTTTGCAGGACACCTATCTGAGGACAGAACAAGGGAGAAATTCAAGACCTGTATATGGTGGCCAATGTGGCAAAAATATGTTTCAGAGTATTGCAAAACCTGTTACAGATGTCAAAAGGCAAATAAATACACTGGAAAAAGACTTGGAAATATGATCAAGATACAAGAACCCAGTAAACCATGGGAAATATTCAATATGGATTGGGCAACTTGTCTACCACCAGGAGGTGATAGAATCTATAAGCCCTGACTAGTTATTGCTGACAGGTTTACTAAAACCCCAGTCTTTTTACAATGTAACAAAGATGATACAGCCATGGATAAAGCTCCTTTAATATGAAATATTATAGTATCATGGACTTGCATACTCACAGAAAATTATTAGTGAGATCCCAAATTTGTTTAAGCACTATGAACAAATCCTCACCAATTATTTGGGACCAAACTGTCCTTCCCTAAAGATTACCACCCACAAACTGATGGCCCAGCTGCAAGAATGATACAGACCTTCAAATATTGTGATTGATACACCCATGATTGGTGTAACATTCTACCTGCACTTGAATTAGAATAGAAGAAATCTATTCATATTAGTACAGATCAGACTCCTGCTATTCTAAAGAAAGGATGGAATCATAGACTACACAAAGATTCTTTGAGGAAATATTAGGTTGAAATACATCTCACAGCTACTAGCTTCAAAGGAATACTAGAAAAAGCTAGGAAGCATGCAGTAAGATGCATGGATGACTCACTTAAATATTCCAAAGACATATTGGATAAGTCACATTCTACTCCAGAATTCAGGGTAGGAGACTTTGTACTTGTATTCACTAAAAACTTCAATAACATGAAAGGATTCTAAAATCTTAAAGACTTCTTTTGAGGACCTTTTTTTTCAAATCCCTTCATGGGGGAAATTCTGTTAAGGTAGAATTATCTGCTAATCTTAGTAATAAGCATCCAAAATTTTGAGTGAGCTTGATTAAACCTTACAAAGCTGGTGATGCTAAAAAATACCTCTTAAGGAATAAAGTTCCCCAGCATATACTTCCTGTTGAAACACCTGGTGCTAAGAAAAATTCCAAATTTCTCAAAGAAAGAAAATTGAGAGCTAAGAAAGTAAGGGTATACCTTATCAGATACAGTGACCCAACTTGTGATAATTTATTGTTAGCAGAAAAATACATACCTGAAGCTTTCAAACTTCTCAGAATGTTCAGAAACACTAGAAATACCAATATCCAAAAGTAATATTCTTTTTTAGGTGGAGGGAATGTGAGCCTAAGAGGTATTTTCATACACCCAAAGGACCACAAAGAATAAAAATAGGTTATAGTTAAAAAATAATAAGTTTTTTTTTGATATAAAATCAAAATTTAAAAATAAATATAAAGTAGAAATCCAAAATTAAAGAATTTAATCATAATTCATTATTAAAATTACATTGAAATTTAATAATGTGAAAATTTATTTTTACATGAAAAATTGAAGTAAAAATGAATTCTCATTCAAAATATTAAAATCAAAATATTTTTGGAAAATTTTTAATATAAATTTTTATAGCTTTTCTAAAAATAAACAAGATTTTAAAGCTTATTTCACATTGGATTCCTCATAAAAAATCAGGTGGGGTCACCTTTAAACAAAAGTTCTGTAACTCAACTATTAATAAGCTTAAATTAAGTTTTTAGTTTTTTCTGTATGAGAATCTTAAAATCCTCAAAACCTTAATTTAACTCACACCACATGTGGTGTTAACAAGAAAGTTGTTTGTCAAATTTAGGTGCAGTATGAAATTTAGAAGCTACAACAAACTGAAGTATTTTCAATATAAATTGCAAAATTTGCATGTGTATTAAATAAGTGAACTTAAATTTACATATGAGGAGTTGATAATTACACTTGTTTACAGTAGTATTTCAATTGAATTTCATGCTTAAAATCATAGTATACTACATGATGAGTAATTAAAGAAAAAATAAATTGGAAGGATTAGATTTGGGGGGGAAATGAAATCTTGCCTCTAAGGGTGCCAGGCTCCCCCAAATTCCTTTCTGAAAGGTGTGAGATGTAGAAATTCATTCCAAAGCCCATACTATTTGTCCTGGAATTGATTGATTCACAGGGTCTTTGACTCAACTGATGATGAGGTTTTGATACCAACCAGGGAATATTTAGCTATTTCAAAGAGGGTAAAACTACCCTTAAGTTAAGAAAAACTTATCAAAAATGTTTTTTAATTACGTTAAGGTCTCTTTCATAGATTCTAACATTTTTTAAGGCTTAAAACCAAGTAATACTACAGCAATGACTGATTTAAGGGACTAAAATGGCTAAAACCAGGCCTTTTTTGGTCCAAACCAGGGATAAATGATTTCATAAGTGGCTTTTATGTTTTCAGTGTTTTTCTCACTACTGATGAGATTAAATTCTACCTTTGTAGTAAGAGGATTGGTGCCTATAAAGGAATTTCTTCTTTTCCCCACTTCTCTCTTCATGTTGAAATATTTTCCTTTTGTAACTAGTTTTACCACTGTTAAGCTAATCAATAAAACATTTCAACCACCATTTTTAAATTATTTCTAACATTTTAACCATGTTAGAAAATTATTATAATATTTTTTTGTAACTCTTATGATTATTTTTACCCTTGAAACACCCCAAAAGTTAATTAAAGCATCTTTCATGAATGTTAGCTTTGTCACTTTGCTTCCAAATTCACTCTGGTCACTCTTGGGTTTTCGTTTCTTTAGTTATTTAATATTATTCTTAGAGACTCTGTTCTCATATTAATTTCCTGAAGATATATCCTCAATTAATTCCAATTGAAATTTCTCTTGAAGAAATTGTTTTTGTAGGAATAAATATTTCTTGTAGACTACTTTTGGATAAATTTTGATTTTTTTTCAAAAAATAATTCTCTATAACATAATTTTTTATGCTAACAAAGTTAAAAGCAATAATTTTGGTGTTTTGTCTTTTAAAACTATTAATAATTACAATATTTATCAAATTCACCTTATACCAAGCTTGAGGACAGGATTAGTACTTGAGCTTCAATGAAAGTTTCATACTCAGACCTTAAAATGGGAGCCAATGGATATATGCTGGTTTGTTCACACAAATCAATTTCCATAATAATAGATTGGTGAGAGAGGATGGATTCTATTGCTTTTTGATTTCTTGTAAATATAAGACAATAATATTCCTAGTTTATACCATGAAATTCTAAGCAATAGCTCATTAATTGAGGAAAGATACCCTACCCTCTCACCTCATAACCCAGACTTTCCAGAATATTCTTATTTGTATTCTCTGCATTCCATTTTTCCATAATATTGGTAGGATATTATGTAAAATTAAACAGTCATAGATCCACTTGTTCATGTGAATCATGTTTCTTGGCTCATTATCCGACAGTTTCAAGTATTTGGAAGTTTCAGGATTACTATATTATATACTAATACAAAAGCTATCACTATTAGTGTGACAAAAAACTGATAGTTTAAAAAATCTAGAAAGGGTTCTATTAGAATAATATAGTCGGGATGAATCTACTTGAAGCCCTGGATTCCCCAGCTATCACTGGGGTTAATAGCATAATTAACAAAATAACTAAAATTAGAATTATATCTGGTTAATACTATATCTAATTCCATTTTTTATAGCTTTACTAAATAACAATTCAAATAGAAAACAATATTATTTGTTATTTTGGCAAGGGAAAGTCCTCTTTTTATCTTATTCTGAGGTGGTGCAAAGCTATACACCTATTCACATGGCCACAAAGAAAAACTATTCATCCCTTATTACGACTTGTGGTCTGACAGTCTCAATACAGCGCTTAGTTGATCTGTAATGTGCTTTTGGGACCACAGGTTGCCGTTTTTACTAGATATGGGTTGAAAATCCTCTACTACAGACCCTCCATAATTGGTCTGGTGCTTCTGATGTGTCAGAAACTTTAAGGTACATTTATGGGGGCCTCTTATCAGTCAAGCTGTAATTAATCAATATATAAACAGATGCTTGATGTCTTTTACACCTCATTATTCAATTTTATGGGATATTATCTCAGAATAAGACTTGTTGTGGGATTAGAATCCTGAATCCTTGATGACTTTGTCATTTTAAAAATGAATGGCTCAAATTTCAGCCACAAGAGAGATCTCAAACATTTTGTTACCTTTGATACACTTTTCTCTAAATATGCCAAAGTTGTGCAGGCTCAATGTATTTTTTACTTTCTGAAAAAGAGTACTTTTCCTGTTTTAAGAACAAGATGCTAATTAACTTCATCTGTGGGAGATAAAGGGATAAGGGTTATATTTTTTTGTAGCCCTGAAGTAGGAATTAAAAAACGCTTTCTACTTCATTGGTCTTTCATCAAACTGTAGGGGTTGGATGGTAGCTGTAAAATAACATAATTCCCTTTATTCATTGAAAAATTAGTGGCCTGGTATATTTGGATCCAGTGAGTCTACAGTATTTAAGCTAATACAATTGCATAGCCCTCTTTGAGAAATTTATCAAAGAACCCAAAATATGGGTCTTCAAGGCAAAGAAAATATTTGAGATGAGAGGTAAATATTAATATCTATTCTAAGAAAGGGATGAAAGCCTTGATTTTATTCTCATTGGTTTGCGGTAAGAAGGAATTTTTGTGAAAGGGGACAACTTCCTCTTTCACACTTTCACATGTACAAAATGTATTTTACGGTTCTGATTTTGATGTATGTGACCTCATTTCTCCTTTATTTGGTTGTATCAAAGAAAAATCTACGTGTTCCATTCTTTTGATCAAGTACAATTTTTCATGGTATTTTAGGCTTCATTATTGTTCTCTGGTTTTGAGTCACAGGATGACATCCCCTCCCTCCAAACAAGGCTCATAATTTATCATAATTTTCTTTCCTCATAAAGGCTCTGAGTAATTTTGTATGTATCCTTCAATATTTAATATTTTTTCATTTGCCACTTTGATTTACCTGGTGGTATCTATTTTCATGCAATAATATTTACTTTGGCTTCCATATTTTTGTTTATTCTTTGGTTTTGTCTCACAAATCATTTCCTCTTTCCAGAATCTCCCATTTCTATCCAATTTCTGTGGTAATTATGTATTCTCAGAAAATATATCTTTTGATGGTCTGTACAAAGCAGGAATCCATTTATTTCTACAGTTTCAAGTATCACAAGCTCAATATATAATATTTAGTTCTCCTTCAAGTGTAGTGGTATGATCTCTTCCTTAGTGCTCCTTAGTTCTCCCATATTCCCTGAGGCACCTCTGAAAATTCTGGCTTCTGTTGGAATTAATATTTCATACCAGTTTGGAAAGTGTTTTTCAAAGTTTTTTTTACTACCACTGGGCAGTTTTATCCTGTTTCAATGATCAATGGATTATTCTTATTAATTTAAGAATCCTATTTGTATTGTGTTCATTTACAGAACCCAGGTCCCCATTTTGGTATTTATAAAAATATTTTGTCATCTGTGGCTCTCTCACTCCAACAATCATCATCTGCCTCCGGTAAATATGATGTTGAGTTAGGGTGTAGGTAATTTCTTGTGGTGATCATTTTTCATATTCCACTATTTGTTGGTCTATGGGGTCTGATTCACTTCCTTATGAATCTCCAATCCCATTACCCATGCTATCACATACAAGCTTTGTCTATTTTTGGTCTTCTGCCTCTTGCTCTATTTCAAATTTCTTCTTCCCTTTTAGACAGGTTTTTTCATATTTATTGGGTGAGCCACAGTTGTGACAGGTATTACTCCGTGGACCTTTGGAACTATTGGAATTTTCTTCACAAGACATGGTTTTTCCTTTTCTCTCTTGAAATTTCGTGTTAGAAGCTATTTCTCTCAATTTATATTCCATTCCTGAAATCTTGCAAAGTGTTCTATGTGTAATCAAGGGCTTTTTCCTTAGAACATTTCCATTTTAATTCTTTTTACAAGCCCCCGGGAGCTTTATCAAAAGCTTATTATTTCTCATCTCTGTTGTCATGTGAGGGTCAATGGCTTTCAGCATTTGTGACTTCCTCCAAAAAAATCAAAAGTAATATTCTTTCAGTGTACATATGTCATTGTGCAAGAAAATTTTCTTTTGCTAAAGCTAAGTTTAATAGCTGTATCTTTGGATAATTTGGATTTCCCAGAATTGACATCTTTCACTTCCATGTATTTCTTTCATTTTGTTACACCAAATATTATCATGAATTTTGGAAGCTGTATGTAGCCTTTCAGTAATAAAGTCATCTACAATCCTTGGCACATTAATTAGTAGACTATCAATATAGTTAATCTGGTCCAATTGTTTATATTATCCAATTCCTGAGATAATACGCCAGCTTATAACCTCTGGGAGCTTTTTAAAAGATTCTTCTTTTGTGTGGATTATATCTTCATTATCTTTTCAATTTATTTAGATCAAAATCTAGTATTATTATCTCCAATAATTTTCCTTTATTGGTCTGGTTTTACCTCTGAGTCAGTCCTCTCTGGCTCCCATAGCTCACTTGACATTGGTACATCTATTCCTTTTCTGATATTTGGTGGGATAAAATTATTTACTTTTTCTTCCTATTTCTAGTAAAGATTGTCAAAATCCTCTTTTCTTTTTAAGACCCACTCTTGCATTCTCTCCATACCTCTTTATATTTTTTTCTGTTAAATAAGCGTATTGTCCTTAAATATTCTTTGGGTTTGTAGCTATCTACATATCCTATCCAAGTCATAATAAATGTTCTCCAAAGTATGGATTATGAGGTTATTATCCCTAGTCCCTAGTATTTTTTCACATCTCATCTCTAAGAACTTCAATGTAGTCAAACTTCCATTGTATGTGGAGCTGAATTTATGTCCAATATTTTTGTGACTCCCCTTAGATAACTTCATACTGGTGGTTTTCCAGTTGAGGGACTGTAAAACTTCTTGAAGAAATTTGTGGTTAAATGATCAATTAATAAATATTTAGTTCTGTTTCTCTAGATACTTCATCAGGTTGTATTTTTCTTGAACCTACCACCTCAATATTTGAGTTTGTGTATTGAGATCTTCTTTCTTCTGATTGAATGAAAGAGTTTTTTTCTTTTATCCCTCACTTCTATTTGGAAGCCTCCTGGGATAGTGAAATTTGGTTAGCTTTGCGTCTACTGATGATTCATCTGCTGTCAGCCTCTGACTACAAACAGAGCACCAGCATAACATCCACATACCATAAATAATGTTATAGCAATTGATAAAAAAATAAATCTCATACAAGTATATTTAAAGAGGTAAAAAACCTTATTGATGATATACCACTCTTATAAGAATTGGATAAGAATTGGAAAAGATACAACCGTTGGCATATTGAACGAAGAAAAAACAAGCAAAAGGGCTTATTTTCACCTGTCATCGGTCTTATGCATACCTAACTCAAACACTATAGAGATGGTACTTTTCTTGAAGTGCTAAATGAGATCTATCTAATGGCTTTATCCATTTTCTAGTATCACTCCTACTTCAAAAGATACCATATTCACATCTTTCGATTAAATAAATCCCCTTAACGTCTAAGAGGGGAAATTGAATATTTAAATTGGAAATTTGTTTTGGATACCTTATAGGTCTTTATCTTTAAAATTGGGTAAGAAATCTTGGCTAAAATATTTCTTATAAAAATAATTTTTTTTTGAAAATATTAATATCAAGTAAACCCCCTTATCTCCGCCATATATTCACATGGCTGTACTGAAACGTATATGAAGCTGTAGATCTCATAAAGCCTTACAATTATGTATAACAAGAATGCTAATATCTTCCCAGATGAAAGAGATATCTGGATTGAATGTTTTTGAAGCCACATGATGATGTAAAAAAATACATCAAAACTTTTAAATGGCTATAGCTTTTGCTATTTGTGAGAAGGGTGAACATGAATAATACAGAGTTAAAGAGCTCATTAAGCCCCTGAATTCTTGATATATAAATTATTGACTGAGGTATCTGTTGTGGAAGGCTTTTGGCCAATGCTGGTCTGTACTAACCAGTGGAGCTCCATGCCAATTACATGTGAACAAAAAATTCAAGGCAGGGCCCTCTATTTTATTTTGCTGTGCAGTCATTGTCTGACACTCACAGGCCCAATTTTTCTTATACCAATGGTAAAAAAATACTTTTTTTTGTAACTACATGTCATATACACTAGAATGAGGGCTTAAAAGCAATTTCGCAAGGAAAATGACAACAATATTTAAAAATAACAAAAGAAATTGATTGAGCGGTTGACATTTTTCCTTGAAGAAATAGGGTAAGAAAGCTGGTTAGCTCAGAGGAATGGTGAACATTGAAAAAAGGCCAAAGAATTAGTAAGAGTTAGAGCCACATTGTTGGTCAATGACCAACTGCATTTGCTGGTGCTTTGATAAGAGAAGGTTGTCCAAAGTGCTCCGAGGGACATCATCCCATGTGGCTTGGATTGATTGTTGCAATTCAGCAACATTCTGTGGCTGGTATAATTTTATGATCATTCCCTTCATCAGATTCCAAAAATTTGTGATTGGGTTGAGATCAGGTGAGTAAGCAGGCCAGTTCATTTTGTTGTTGCCATTGGCGGCTGTGGATGTGGGAATTTTCCTCCATGTAAATGAGCCAATTCCTACCTTGGATCCATGGGGAATTCTCCATATGATCGGTGAAGGGGCACAGGGCAGGGAAATAGGCTTGACAAATTATTTTGTCTGAGGTGAGGTGTCCTTCAGATATTGCCACCAAGGATTGTTCAGATGCACAGATTACTCCCCATATCATGACTTACTGTTGGCACTAATGGTTGTTAACAGCCCATTTTTCCAGCATCCATTTCTCACTGGCAGTTCTCCACACACAAAAATGGTTTACCTTGTTACCTACAAAGTGACTCCTTTCAGAAGGGGTCCAAAAAAGGAAGAAATTACCCAATTTTAAAGACCACTCATTGGTCCAGATCACCTGGGCCCAATTATCAATTTTCCAGTTGATGTGAGCCTGGGAAAAGGTGAGGTGAGCTTGGAAATCCTCAGGTTGGAGGTAAGGCTTCATGGGTTCTATCCAAGATGCTTTACCAAGCTTATGGATATCAGCTTGGATGGTTTGATTATAAACCTGAGATTCCATGAGGTTTGTTACTTGAGCAACTGTAAGAGGATGAAAGCGGTTTATGATGTGGTTAATCTATCCGCAATCCTGCTCCTTGAGGATGGTTTGTTGGCCAGTCTTTATGTGTGTCTTGACAGTCCCAATTTTTTTAAACTTCATCATTTTATTGTAGACGGTAATAGACAGAATCCCACTCAGCTCAGCAATTGCTCAATAGCTGAGTCAAGCTTGTTGCATACCAAGGATTTTCCCACTGGCTTCGACATAAAGGTAAGGAATATTTAAAAAACACATTCAGTTATGGTTAATTAAGCTTAACAGGAAACAAAAAAAAAGAAAAATCACCTCTTTTTAGGGTGGCGAGTAATGAGAGAGTTTGGCCAGATGAAGAATTGTTGAAGGAATCGCATTGGTTTGTTTTATACTCATAACATGGTTCAGAAAAAAAAACAAAATATAAGTTGAAAAAAAAGTGAAGGGAGTTGGAGCGAGTGCCCGGCCTGTGACAAATAGGAACATTGCTCCAGGAGGCTGACGCGCATGCTGAAAGATGGTTCAAATTCCCTGTCACGTTCCCATTCAACTGGCTGAATACTTAAAATAATGGCCGTTTAAATCTCAAACCTTCCCAGGATGACTAATATTAGTCATAAAAACACTCTGAACATTTCATGAAAGTGCTTAAGTGGCCTCTGAAGAGTATTTTCACCTTTTATTGATCCATAATGATCATTTGGGGTCCCAAAGCTACAATTCTGACTGTAGTAACATCATAATCGATTGTACAGAACCATAATACATCTTCCAAAGTGAAACTTTCACTCTACAGATATGTGGGGAGCTTAACAGCCCCCCACAGTACCCATAATGGATAAAAGAAGTCCTCTCCTCACCGTAAAAAAGATCTCAACATATTATTTGAGTATTCTTACATAGTAAAGCCATCATCCAACAGTAGTGCCCTTAAAATAATTCGGTTATAATTATATTTTTTGATCATTGTAGTTCTTATTACAGTCAGTTTATATCTAAATACTGAAAACAAGACTCTCAAGAGATTTATTACCACTTTTACTCATAAAAGTAGAGTCTTAACTCATATTTTTAATTAATTTAGCCATTTCACATTCATAATACTAGCTTTTATTTACTAGTTATAGCTACTAAATAGACTATCCCTTATATCTGTGGGCTCTAATATCTACCTGTGTCCCTTTTGGGATGAGGTTTTTGACCCTAATTCCCCTTTTGGGTAGGCTTCACAGGAGCTGGTGGATCAGAATTATTTCTTCCGATTCCATGAAATCCTTTGTTAGGATACCCTTGGTTACTTGTCCAAGCTTCATGGCTTTTTACATTCTTAATACTCTTTTATTTATAACCCAACCTTCTGGTGGCTCTTTCCCTTTCTGCAGGCTTATTTTTTGGGACTCCAAGATCTTTTCGTTGAGATGGCGTAATGGTTGATAATGAAGATTAATAATCTCAAGAAAATATTTCTTCTTTCTTTTTTATTCAAAGTAGCTTTGTAAAACTCAAAATTGAACTATAAACGTTATTTCAGCTGTCTTGGCTGTTTATTCACTTGAATTATTTACAGAATACAATCAGATTGTTAAAGAGCAGTTTCTATGTCTTGAGTGTTGGAAATACTTTCTACCTCTCAGAATTTATAGTCCGGTTTGAAGAAAGAATTATTTTTTAGCACAATTTGGTTTTTAATGATAATATATTAAAGTCTTTATTTCTTATGTTTGTTATTTTATTTGTATTGTTATCTATTTGTAATGTGAAGAGCAACAGATTTTCTTATTATGAACTTTACTCAAGTAAAAGTTTGTTTTTTATACTTGAAAATGATAGATAATAATCTAAATTCAACTTAATGTTTTTGATTTAAAGGATATTTAGCTTTCAAATTTCAAAACTCAACTTGAATTTTACTTCAAATTATTAATTTTACAAGTTAAGTTTAACATGTAATTTCAGATTTATTTCATTTTTCTATTATTAAAATAAATATAAAAAATTGAAGTTGATAACTTGACTATTTGAAAAATTAAGGTTCCCATTATATGTGAATACTTGATAATTTCTATTGGTTTATTAGAGATTGAAAAATATCAGAAATATTTGAAGATTCAGTTTTTTTGTCAAAATATGACAAAAACCGATTATGTATTTATTTTAACTTTAGGAAATAAAAAAAGAAATAAATTCAATAATCATTAATTCTTTATAAGAAAAATCACAAGAAAATATGATTCATATCTCTAATTAAATATATTCAATTATTAATGAGAAGAATTTGAAGCTATATAGCTGATCATATTTTCCACAAGTTCGTGTTAAAAACAAATCATAACTCATACATACATATATATTCTTCAGATAGAAATTATTTCAATAAAAATATGATTGATATTTTCCAATGAAATGAAATATCTAATTATTAATGAATAATATCAAGGATAATTTCTTTATTTAATTTTCACCCCCAAAAGTGTGTAAAAGGGAATTAGAAGTATTTTTCATAAAAAAGCTTGATAATCTATATGTATTGTCTTTGTAAAAATGATTCTCGATAAGAAATATTATTTGTATTTTCCAATGAGGGAATTATTAAATTATCACTTAAAATATCAAAAATAATTCTTTTTAATCAATTTACACGCACAAAATGGTTTAAAAATAGTGGGTATGGGGTTCTATATACAACAATGGAATATATAGATGATGCATATCTTTATAGAAAGATTTAAAGACACATATGATTTATATTTCTCAATAAAATGAAATAATTGAATAATACTCAAAGCCATCAACAAAAATTAAAATGATCAATTTTCAAATGGTTTTGGGTAAAAAATGAGTATTTGAAAACTTTTTAACCCTTTTGATTATTCTTTTCTAAAGGAAAATTGAATGAAAAACATATTATTTATATACTTTTTCAAGAAAAACTCCAATAAAAATAAGATTTATATTCTTTAAAGGTAGTTATAGCCAAAGTATAAGTATGAAATATATATTAATTAATCTAAAATATTAAGAAACAAGAATTTATTATTTATCTACTGTTAAACACATAATTATATAATTCATATGATCTATTTTTCTTAAAATTAATTCAAGATCTTACTACTAGTGAAGAGCTTCGAATTACTCATCTTTAAGGTTTCAAAATATCGAAAAGAGTTCAAATACGCTTAAAATACTTTTCAATAAGCTAAATAATTGTCCAAAGGAGGTTTTAAACACTTCCAGGACCCCAAACTGTCAGAGTTACTCTATTTTATGTTATTAAAAAAGCTATAACTATGAGTTTGACACAAAGTTAGTAGTTAAAATAAGTGTAAAAAGGTTCTACTACAATGATCACCCTGAGAAAAAAAGCTATCCCCACCGGTGGGGGTAGCAGGTTCAACCCAGGTTCAACCTGCTTGAGACCTGGTTTCTAACGCTGAAATGTTTTTGCAGATGCTTTCAGCCACAGCTTTGAAAATTAAGAATTTTACTCAATTAAAGAAAAAAATTATGGATTTTCCATAATATTTTTTTGTCACCTTGTTCATAGCATATCCACTATTCATTCATTCAAGAGGGTCTTGATTAAAAATCTCTTCCAAAAGTGAAAGAAGCTTCTCTCATTAATATCTGTGGAGAAAATTTAGATTTACTACATCTTCCTTTCTAATTGGATGAATCAACTCACTTCACATGTGCCCACCATTACAAAAGAATTACTCTTCAAAGTTGCTTGAATGCAAAAATTAAATTTATAAAAAGATCTTTTTAACAATGAAAAAATTTCCAACCAAATGTTCCACCATGTGTTTTTTCTTCTCCTCTTATATACCTCAGATACCTTTGAAAAGGTATAATTCAAGGATCAAATATTTTCTTGATAAATACATAATCTCTTGGCTTATTTCTCAGTAATATCCCATATTTATGTTGAATACAATATTTCCACAAGTGTTTTGATCTTATCTCTAGCCATTAATGTTCCTAAATCACAGGAAGTATTTTTTATTTTCAATATTTTTACTCTTATTTTAATTATTTACAACATTAATCTAAGTATATTCTTGCATCAGCATAATCTTTTTCAATTTATTCAAAAGCTTTCATTATAGAGGGTCTTTTCCAATTGGAGCACCCCTGGGTTTTTGAATCTAATCATCATTGAAGTAAAGTACAATATTAATTATCAAAATTAACTTTTTTTATTTCAACTTTTTTGATTTTTGTTTTGAATACCCCATAATTATCTCAAATAAATCAATTTTCTCACAAATCTTCTATATCTGAGGTTGCAAAGAATGAAATTGTTTATTTATTTCAGCTCTGATTTCTGGTTCAAACTTCTTCAGCTTTGAGCTCAGTTCACTATCTACATAAGCTTTAATTTCTTATTTTCAAATTTTGCAGTAGTTGGAATCGTATTTATTGTAAAACTTACCATGAAAAAAGTGCAAATAATTTTAAGAAGAATCTTGATCAAAAGGAAAAATCACTTTTGTCTCAAATTTCAATTTTTCTTTTCATTTTGTTTTTTTTAAAACTTGAATTGTTTCATTGAGGTTTGGCTTTATCTTACATATTTATACTCATTTTATTTTCAATGGTTAGAAAAAATTCAATTTTTTTCCCTTTGTTCCAATTTTTTTATTTTCAAGAATTTTCTTGAGATTTTTCCCCCTCTGTTTGTGTCCTTTGATATTTTAATTTTTTTGTATTCTATTATTTTTGTTAAGTACTTTAATTTTTTTTCATTTGACCTATTTCTTTATTTTTTGAATTTTTGTTTATTTTTCTTTGCCAAATTTTTGTATGAATTAAATTTTTTATAATATATTTTTTGGTTTCTTTCTCTATTTTTCAGATTTTGGATTGTTTCATTTTTCATTTTATTATTTTTTTTAATTTTGTTACTTTTTTTTAATCTTATTAAGCTTTGAGTTTTTTGTATTTTCAATGAACCAGTGTTGTCTTTCGTTTAATTTTTTTGTTTATTTTTTATTTTGATTGTTTTAATTTTTATTTGATGTTTTCGTTTATTTTTTTTGGGGGGGTGTAAAAACTCCAAATCAGTGTTTTTTCACTGCTTTGGAGTGTGCGCACCCATAAAAAAAGAAAATTAATTATAAAATTCAAAATGAAAAAAAATTGTTATCTAAGCTAAATTTAAAATTCAAAAAAATGCAAAAAATTGTTATCTAAGCTAAAATTAAATTTCAAAAAAATGCAAAAAATTATTGAAAGAGAAAATTCAAGGAAAATGAAAATAAAAATGAAAAAATGAAAAACTGAAAAAAATGAAAGAAATGAAAAAATGAAAAAAAATGAAAAAAAATGAAAAAAAATGAAAAAAATGAAAAAAATGAAAAAAATGAAAAAAATGAAAAAAATGAAAAAAATGAAAAAAATGAAAAAAATGAAAAAAAATGAAAAAAATGAAAAAAAAAGAAATTGGAAAATTTTCAAATGAAAAAATAGACAAAATTTGAAAAATGAAATTCAAGAAACAATGAAATAGAAATGGAAAAAAGTGGAACAAAAATAACAAAAATTACACAAAAGGAAAAATTATGATACAAAAAGGATGAAACAAACAATAAAATGAAGAATTCAAAAGAAAAAGGAAAGAAGATAAATGAGAACTATAATTCAAAAAATTGAAGGAAAATTTTGTAAAAAGATCCGGAAATTAAAAATATGAATACAATTGCAATCAGATTGATTAAATAAGGAAATCTTGTGACAGAAAATTAGAATAAAAGACAAAAAAATTTCAATTAAGCTTAAATAAATTAAAAATTGGTTGAAAATACTTTAGAAGCACAAGGCAGAATTTTTACCTTTCAATTGGTACATATATCAAAAACCATGGATTTTGATGTAATAAATCCCTGTGGATCAAAATTTATTGAATTCCAAATTGACTTCCAATTTAAAAGTTATATCCCAAAGTCATTAGAAAAATTGAAAAATGCTTATATGCCAAATATATTATTGTTTTCAGAATGATCGACAGTTTAATAAACAATCTTTCTTGAAAAGCTTTCAAAAACAATTATGCTTCCGTGCTTTCAATGAATAATGTCGAATATACCCTGCATGTTTCTTGAATTCAGGAATTCATCATAATAGTGAATTGTTGGATAATCTTTATTCCACTTGTGTCCAACTTGACAAAAACCTGGCCAGTGAAGGTGGGTTTGAAAAAGGTTTGAGCCAAGTTTGGATTAAGGTGAAAATAAGCTTCATCCAAAGCTCCAAAGAATCCAAAAGCCACCACAAAAAGTATTTAAAAGCCAATTTCCAACATGATCACCTCTGGAGACATAATTAACTTCAAAAATTAACAGAGCCTTTGAAAACATACCACTTTATTTATCAATTTCTATAAAAATTTCCAAGTATAATCCTCTCTTCTTTGATTCAGATATCTGACGAGCTCAAGCTAAGTATTTTTATTGATATAAACAGTTTTTACCAGAAAAAACTCTCAAATAGAGACATTTATGACAATATTCCCTCTTCCAAATTTGAAAAATCTTCCACTTCAAATATGCCTTTGACAAATTTTATTTGAGCCTCTTAAACTAGATAGAAGAGTGATTATAATTAAATAATCATTTCCACTGGGATGAATAACCAAAAATGGGTTTGTAAATTGACTTCAATTGCTTTTTGGGTTCTTTTTCTTGCACAAGAGAAAAAGAAATTTCCATTACTTATTACTGTAAAATATTCTAGCATTTCTTTCCAATTGAGTAACAAAATCTTCTAAAAAAGAAATCCTTCAAATATGAAATTAAAATTTCTTTCTGTATGGGAACATAATTTAGTATGGAAAATAATTGTATAAAGTGAAAACCACCCCTCTAGATACAATATTTTCTTTTTTGTAACAATCCATAGCGATGTTATTGGAATGAAGGAATAAAGTAATATTTGTGTTTGACATTCTTTAATGTTTCATATATATGGGCTTCATTCCTAGTTGATGAAAAAGGTCACAACAAAGGCTAGCACCAAATTGTAATTCAGAAATATGTGTAAATGTATATATAAATTAATTTTGAAAATTTTGAATAAAATTCCTAGCTTAAATTAATGATTTAAAACTTCCAAAAAACCTGCAATTAGAATATTACCCTCCATTTCCCTTTTATGGGGACAAACAGTTAGAGTATTATCCTTTCTAGAGCTCACTAATTTTATAAAGCTATATTTATATTCAAATTTATTTTTTTACATATATTTTTCATTTTTCAAAATGAAAGCAGAAATATTATTTAGCTATATCAGCTTATAAAACTCAATTCAGGGGTATCAATATTTTTAAATATCTTGGATGTGGATTCTTGGAAGGATAGTATTGCAGACCTCCAAGTTTAGGAAATACATGTAATGTAAAAAATATTCTTAATTCAGGAATTGAATGAGCTTATGTGAAAAGATTAGTTCCAAAAATAATTTGCAATTATTTTATTAATAAGAAAATAATCCCTGCAGGCTTTCGATAATAATAATCATGAATGAATATTTTATTGAAATTGATGAATTGAGGGGGAAGCTTTGAGGGTAATTATAATGTTCTCACACTCATATTGGAGATTTGTATTTGATTATTATTATGAATCTCTTTATTTGGTGCCAAATATTTATAATATCAATTACATTTGCATAAGAGTGAACTGAATTTATCAAAGGGATTAATTTTTTTTGTTTCCAATTAGATCCTGATATTCATATACAAGTGCATAAATTTTTTACAGTAACCTTTCAGCTTGGTAAATTTTATTTTTAAAATGAAGCTTGGAATTGCAAATAATAAGATATCACCACTGTAATGAAGTTATAATTCCTACAAAGATGGAAATATGTAGTAAATTTCAAACTCAATTGAAGGGAAGATTTTTCAACAAAGGACTTTCTTGGAGAAAATGAATATGAGAAAATTTAATATAAATGTTATGAAAGTTAAATTTAATTCAAATAAGTACTTCATTCAATTTAGATCTAAGCCTTCACAAAAACATGTATATAGATTCCTTATTCTTATACTATGGGGAGCTTATATTCTTCATATAAGGAATTCAAGCATATAAGTGTAGAGTTCATTTGTAAAATTGGTATTTTCCTGGATAGTTAGTAATAAACTAACATGTTTCTTATTTTGAAACATTACTATAAGATTGCTTGTTTTTCTCTGTAAAATAAAACAAATTGAGGGCCCGAGTTGAATTTTATTCCCCTGCACAGTAGGATAAGATGAATTTTTCTTTCAATAAGATCCTTTTTATTAATTGAATAATATTTCAGAGTATTTCCATCAATTAGTTCATTTTGTAATGTTTTGATATATCAAATTTTATGTCATATGGCAAGAAGTAGTCTATGAATCATAAGGGTTCACAGATGCTTGATCTCATGGGAAAAGGGTGTGACAGCTATTGAGGATTAAATATTGGTAGAATTGGAATTTTTTTTGGTATCCAGTTTCAAAAGAATGTTGGATTTCAAGGATAAAGGGGAGATAACTATACTTTTTGACTGTTTTTGGGAGATATCCATTTTTAATATGATATTCACAACAAATCTTCAGAATTGTTTCCCAATGCATGAATAAGGAGATGATATATCTTAATGTGTGTTTTATTTCTAGAAATTGAGATTCATTAAGCTTGTGGAAGAACATGATAATTAAAAAAGGAAATTTTGTTGTTTTTTTAGTGGGTGAGAAAAAATTATGATTAGTAGTTTTTTAAAGAGATATAGTTTGATGTAAAGATTTTCAACATTGGAAATCTTGAGATCTGATGGATGAAATTTCATAGAAAGAAGATACATAAATGGAAGGATATGATAGGAGATAAAGAAATATGGTATTTTTATGTTGACACCTGTAAAGATAGATATCTCATGCTGGATGGATTGATATTCATTTTGTAATTTTTGATTTTGGTTGCAAAGAGTTTTGTGGAATGAATGATCATTGGGGATCCTCAGAAGTTAAAGAAGTAAATTAATTTTGTGAGGTATTTCTGAATCTTGAAGATCAAGCTTGGAAGATGACCAAGTAATAATAGCAAGTTGAAAGCTGGGTTGGACCTAGGTTGGACCTGTTACCCCTGCTGGCGGGGATAGCTTTTTTTATGGTGAATATAGTGATGATAAATACACTGAAAGCCCTTTTTTCCCTAATTATCAGTTGAATTACTATAATTATTCAAAAAAAATGACAATTTTAGTTTTATTTGGTTAATTATGAGTAAGTCTGTTTTTAATGACTTTAATATATTAGAATTACAATACAAAGCAATATTTCTTCTTCTTTTGGTCAGGATAAGATCCCTTTTTTGTCTTACTCCAGGGTAGTGGTAGTTTAAGAACCTTTTCAAAGGACAAGAAAATAAAAATATTCACTCCTGTGCCTTACCTCTGTCCCACAGTCTCAATATAGCATTGAATTGAGCTGAAATGTGGTTTTGGGACCACCAATTTCTATTTTTACCGCATATAGAGGGAATACCTTATCTACAAATCCTCCAGGATTAGTCTTGTGCTTCTGTAAGATGTGTCTATGAAACTGTTGATAATATTACTATTAATGAACAGTAATATGACTTTTCTTATCAAATATAATAATAGAAATCATTATAACCACAATTAAACAATTAATTAGTTAATTATTTCTTTTACTTGTTATACACTACTAGTGATTATAACAGTAAGCAGTAATTGTCTACTAGAATAAATTACAAGAAGTATTTAATAATAAAGGTTCTTTATTAAAATAAGAAAATTATATTAATATATAATTATCTTTTGAAAGAATGATTATAAAGATAGTTCTTGAAGAAAAGAATTACTAGAGAAAAACTTTAAGAATTAAGATAAATCACTCACTAATACGCCAAAGAACTTATTAAAGATAATAGCAGAGAAATTTGATGTATAATTGTGGATTTAATGGATCAAAATGGATTTATAACAGTATTACAACAATATATAGTTGATTTCCATGATTGTGGGTCTTTCTGATTGATTCTGAAAGATTAAAACACTTAAGAAAAGATTTTAACTAATACTTACTTGTTGGTAATAAAGGTATACTTGAATAATGTGATGATTCTGGAAAAAACAGAAAGAGGAGGCCTCTTTTAAGTCTAAGACAGCTCACAGAGGCTTTCCATGGAGAAAACTGAAAAACCAGTGAGTGAGAAAACAATAATCCTTTCTGGAGTAATGATTGCATCATCTGTTGTCATGTAAGATTATCATAATTACTTAATTGATGCTTTTATGTGACTACCAACCCAAATATGGTTAAGAATAAAAAAAGTAAAAACTTTAAATCTTCTTTTATTTCAAAATAATCATTGATTTCTCAAAGTTATAAATGATATTGGAAATTTCATCACAGAGTGTATTTGCTGTGAATTTTTGAAGATTCAGTTTTTCATGTGAAATCATCAAAAATGAACTGTAAGTAAAGCTTTCAATTTTACTTATAAAAGGGTAATTGTTTTTGGTTTTTATATGAATTATACAGTTCTCAATTGGTCCTGAAAGTTTCAGAAATATTAATATAGAATTGTATTTCTGTTGAATTTTTGAAGTTTTTAGCTCATTTCTACATAGAATTGTAGATAATACCATATTGCTGGTTGGTATGAGGTAAATCAATGGATACTAGCCCAAAAAGGGTTTTACTTGCTCTTTTGGGGCTTATCCATGGAAATTCATTAAGAATTGACATGGTTAAAGGAGTCTAAGCTGCTATTTACCTCCTTGGCACATTAAAATAGCAGCGTATTTTCTATTTTCTTGGATTTAATGAGATTTTAACTTGGTAACAAAGTTCCCAAACGGTTTTAGTTTACTAACTGGGCCAAGAGCAGCCATGGATCCAAGCTTTGGACCTGTCTATGCCTCAGAGGCCTCAGAAGTTTCCACAATTCTTTTATGTGGTATGGAAGTATTTTCCATATTACCACCTCAAAGTGTTGATTTAAGCTTATTCACTCTATGGAGCTACCATAGGTGAAACTTTGTGTAGAATCCAAATCTTGCCTTAAATCCATGGATTTACTTACTCAATGAAAAGTTATTCAGCTTTTATGAAATAAAAAATGATGAATTTTGAATATATGCATGACTTATGGGTTATGAATAGTTCAGAATTTATTTTAAAGCTAATTGTGGCTTATTTGGGTATTTAAGATATACCTCAAGGCTCACAGCTTCTGATTCATTAGGAACTGTAAAGCAAATTTCTGGGAACCTCTTGTTAAACAGATTTTTCATTTCTTTTAAAGCTTTTGATTCAATTATATGGGAAAGTATTCCAAATTCCCACTTTTTGGAAAATTGTAATCTTGGATCCTTGATAGCTTTGTCATGCTCAGGATACAGGGCTCAAATTATTACCGCAAAGGAGCTCTAAACAATGTTTATACCTTTAATACACTTGGTTATGGATACTCCAAAGGTGTATAGTCTCAAAGTATGTTTTAATTTCTGAAAAATAGTAAGTTTATTGTTTAAAGAGAAAAGTGTGAAGGACTTTTAATATTTTGGAGATACAGGAATAAATATTATATTTTTGGGTAGCCTTGCAGTAGCCATTCCATGAAGTTTGCTACTTGATTGGTCTTTTAGAAAATTTAGAAGCTAGATGTGAGGTGAGAAATAGCATAATTCTCTTTATTTTTTTAATACATAGTGGCATGGTATATTCTGATCTAGTGAGGATGAAATCTTGAAACTGGTACTATTGGATAGCCCTATTTGATAAATTCAATAAAATACCCCACATTATTGGTCTTTAATCAAAACTGAAGATTTTAGATGAAAGGTAAAGATTAAGGCTTATGCCCAGAAAGGGCTTACAGCCTTCATAACATATGTTATTCTTACTGGTTGTTGGTAAGAATGACCTTTTATGAAAGTTAAATATTTCCTCTCTCAGACTGTCACATTTACAGGCTGTATTTCACAGTTCTTATTTTGATATATATGACCTCATTTCTCCTTTATTTGTTTTTATTAACACAAAAAATATGTGCTTGACTCTTTTGATTAAGTACAATGTTTTATGGTATTATAGACTTCATTCTTCTGTTCCGCCTCTTATTCACAGGCTGAAAAGAAGGATCCCACTGGACATTGGAAGTCCCAACACATTTTTTTATTGGTACCTTTTATTGTGAGATTTAATTCTCAGAAAGGTTTATTCCATTTTTTTACAGTTTCACCTACAGAGCAAGGGATAAAATTTAACACAAAATAATACACAGGATATGCAAGAAACTAGTGATTTCTGATAAAATGAGTCACTATGAAAATTGGTAACTCAAAAAAACACTTAAAAACACTCACCAACCATAGAAAATCCTTGCGGATGTTCAAACAAGTCCATTTTCTTATACATTGAGCTCCCCTGAATGAACCATGCCGACGTTTGAGTATGATTATGATTCTTTTCAAATTTTAACAAGCTAAATGGAAATTAAATTACTATCTCTTCCTGTGATTATTAGAAACTTTCCCATTCACACCAGGTGTCCAGAATAGAAGGAAAATTATGTTCTCTAAAAATACAAAAAATCCAGGAAATTCCTCACGAGACAGATATTTCACACCCTCATTGAATTGGGGGTTTTATAGCAAATTTAAATATTGAAGAACCGCCTCCTCCAATAATTTGAAGACCTTTCACTGTTCCGTTACCACAGTGCCTCAGATTAGTTTATAAGTGTGGCGAACTGAGCCAAATATTTTCCAAGGCCATTGCCCCAAAGGCATTCCAACGTGACAGCAAGCCAATGGAAAACAGGCATATGTCTCTAAATTATTTTGTTTTGAAATTTAGGGATGTCTTAAATCGCATTATTAATATCATTAAATAAATCATTATTTGTTTGCACAATCTACTTGAAGTAAATCTTCCCCATGCTCCACAATGATTGAGGATTTTATTGTTCCCTTTGCATTTTCAAATCATAAACAAAACATTACCTGGGGCTCAAAGGAATTTACTGATTGCGGTCAAATTGTGAACCCATCCCAAATACATACTAGCTGGAAATAGAATTCTTAAGCATAGATCCAAAGCGGACCTCCTTTCTAAACAGCCATTCAGAAATCCTTTCAGTAGTTGGGCAATAATTAAACAAAATCATCCTAATAATGATCCATTTAAATACCATCAAAATTTTGAATCAAGTAAGAAGTGAATTTAATTTGGCTTTTCTTGTTTTATTTTCCAGCTTGAAAATGGAGTGTTGTTCCCCTGAGAATTTGGGAATTGTGAAGCAAATTAAAAACGATATATTGAAACATTTTATAACAAAAGATTCAAAAATGTACAGTGCAAAACACACAAAAGTACAATAAAAAACAAATTTGATAAAAACAAGAAGGCCCCCAGGGGAACAATTGGCCCTGGGATACCTGAAAATATGGAATGACTTATTTTTTAATTATTTTCAAGCCTCATTTACATGAAATACTGAGCCCCCTTATTTATAATACTATGCTTTGTAGTTAACAAAGCTTTAACACAAAAAAACTAATAATGAGAGAAACAAAGAGGACTTAAATATCATAAAATTAAACAGTCAGCTATACATTACAGCTCACTAAATACTGTGAGAGTAACTTAAATTTAAGGAGATTTATGATAATTATTTGAATTTGATAGATTTTTAATTCATAAATACTCAATCAAAATGATCCAAATTCATCTGAACTATAAAATGAAACCAAAACCTTTAATTATGAATTCTCGTGGTCTTCATAGATAAATTCGAATTCTATAAAATTGAATTAAAATATGAGATTTTTCACATACAGTTTTTATACCCTTTTCTATAAAAATACATAGACTAAAATGATTTATTTGAAAATAAAGACTTTTAAAAAAAAATAATTTAGTTCATCTATGTCAAGATTTGAATCCCCTCATGAAACTTTAGTAATTTCGATAAGGGTTTTGAGTGAAGTTTATTTTTTGTTTTGGTTTAAGCTTATAACTCAAAATATATCTTTTCAAATGATTTGTTTAGCTCTTGGAATCTTGTAAAATAACTGAATAAGCTTCATTGCTTTCAGATCAATCTATATTTCAAAAGATTCCACCTTAAAATTTCAAAATATTATTAGCGTCAAACTTTATCTTATGAAAACTTAAGAAATTCAATTTGAGCATTGAAGTGAAACACTATTCAATTTACTTATACATAATCATAGCTAAATCTTATAAATCTTGTCATGATTATATTTTAAAATTCAAATACATTATGAAAAAAGTATGATTTCCATTTGAAAGATCCAGGGTGAAGAATTTAACTTTGAGTAACCTTATATAAAAAATTCATGGGGTGGAAATCCTTTTACAACATTTTTTTATCTTCTTAGTTTTTTTTCTTTCTTTTGTTAGAGTCCAAATGGATTGAAATGATTCTTTTATGGAGAACATAAAAAGAGTTAAATTCAAATCTTTGGCTTCAGGAAAGCAAATTATATTTCATTCTCAAAATTTTTAATTCATCTTTGTAATAATCTTGAAAACAATTTTATTATTGCCATTTTTATCTGAAAAACCAGCTTATAAATGAAATTCATTTCAAATTAATATAGCTTCACCATTTCGTTTTGTTTGATTCCTTTTGAGTTATTTTAAGGTTGAAACAGAAAAAAGAAGAAAATCTTTGAAAAACTTATTGATAATCAATCACCATTTTTAGTTGAATCAAAATTAATAACATGTTAAGGCTTTGATTGTTTCTTATTTATAAGCTTCAATTTTGTTTATATTTTTTTGAATATCCATCAATTTGTGATATTAATTGACTTCAGTAATTTGAAAAACTTTATAGGTACATTTTGTATAATTATCAAATCTTAGGCTATCAAACATGCAAAACAATTTTCATAAATTAAAAATTTGGAATTTACTTTTCTAAACTTTAATAATAATTAAACACAATCAAGGAAGATATTTGGGGGCTAATCAATTTATCCATGAGGAATTATCATTTTTGGATATCATTATTTGCATGAGAGATAAGGAAGAAGTTTTCAATTTTTTTTGCATATTTTAACAAACCTGAGTACTCAAGATCAATAATATTTTCTTTAAGCTCTGTTTATTTGTATTTTAATTTAATAATAAGTTTCTTTCATTTTTAAAATAAATTTATTTATTTATTCCCCTCATCATCTTCAAGATGTTTTTTTAAACTTTCTTATTAAGGTTAATAGTATGATATGATTTTTAATTTACATAATTTATTGATAAATATTTGAGCTTTTTTACGTAGCTCAGTGGGTGTAAGCTTCAGCCTTTTACTCTAAGAAAGAACTAGGATGAAATCTAAATAGCATAAAAAATTCTGTCAATATTTATACTTCAGTAAAGCCAGCACGTGAGAAATACAGTTCATAAAGTTATAGGTTGAATGGGGGAAATCTGCGAATTCATAATATACCATTCTGATACAAATTGGAAAAGAATTGGCCAAGCTATAAAGCCTTGTTCAGTATATGACTCAATACTAGAGCACAATCATAAACCTAAAATACATTCAAATATGGTACTTAATCAAAATTTCGGAACTTTCATCTTTGGTCTTTCTTAAACCAAAAGGAAGCAATGAGGTCATACATATCAATATCAGAACTGTAAATATAAATCCTGTACATATTAAAATTTCAAAAAGAAAATATTCACCTTTCAGAAGACATAATACTTTTCACCAATCAATCAGAAGAACTATGTTATTAAGCTGTAAGCCCTTTCTGAGAATAAATTTCAATTGTTACCTCTAATCTAAAATATTTAGTTTGAAGTACACACTCATTATGTGGGATCTTTTCTTCTATTTCTCCAAGAGGGATATCCAATGGTACTGGCTTCAATACCTTAGCCTCACTAGATAAAAATAAACAATGCCACTACTGTTTGAATTAATATATAGAGTTATTTTATTTTTAGCCTCTCATCTAACTTCTATAATTTCTATTAGACATCCATCAATTGAAATATTTTCAGGGAGTTCTACCTCAAGGATACAAAATAAAATAATTCTTATCCCTTTATCTCTAACAGATCAAAGGTTATCACCAATTTTCTCTTAAGGCAAGAGAAGTCCTGTTTTTTGGAAAGTAAAAATTACTTTCAACCTGTATATCTTGGGCATACCTCAGCTGAAATGAACTAAGGGTATAGGAATCCTTTAGAGCTCCCTTGCCCTGTATCTTAAAAACTGACAAATCTATCAAGTATTTAAGGTCATAATCTCATACCAGCTGTATTTTGGGATACTATCCCATACAATTCAATCATTAGGTGTTGAATCCCTCAAACAGCTGTTTATCTTTCATTACTCCTATTTTGGACCATACCATTCCATTTCTTCTGGTACTGGGTGGTACTGTGGGATACTCTCCCATATACTTGAATTATGATGTTTCAAAGCTATCCAAATGAAGTTTTAGATGTTATTACTCATAGCTTGACTAATAATATGCTCCCAGAAATTTACTTTTCATTTTCTGACATTTAAGAAGCATCGTAGAAAGATATTATGAGCTGTGAAACGTTTTTGCACCCTGTATGCAGTAAATATATCAACTGGTGGTCTCAAAACCAACTTTCAGATCAATTCATGTATGTATTGATACTTTGGAACCACAAGTGAGCCATAGGGGTAACAAATTTCCCTCTTTGGTCATTTTCAAAACTTAGGTAGCCTCCAAAAACGCTGGAGTAATATAAAAAATTTCCTCTCACCAAAAAAGGAATCATCTTGTTTTTCATTGGAGCTCTTACATATTAAAGCTTTCACGAACAGTAGTACTCTTAGAGTTTACCAGATATAACTATCATGTTCATTATTTTCATTATTACTATAACAATTCAATTATTAATAAGTGAAATGAGATATTTCAATGGACTCATAACTACTATATTATTATAGTTAGGCCCTTTTCATACTTCTTTGACTACTAATTTTGCATCACACCCATAGTAATACCTTTTTTATTACTTTATCATAGAGTCATCCTGAAATTTTAGCCCTTTTGCATTACCAAAGGAGAAAAGATTCATATTAAACTCTCATCTAGATCTTACAAGCTCAACTTAAAACTTAAAAAAATTGGTATGATTCTTAAATCTCTGAGTGAGATATTGCTAATTATCTTAGCCATTTTTCAGTAGCATCCCTAATTTAAGAAATAAAACATTCTGACCTTTAATTCAAAGAAACCACTAGAAAATTAGTAGAGAACTTGTTCAAAGCTGTGAATAGATACCACCAAGCCATATATTCTATTGAGAGCTTCAATTTGAGATACTTTGAGGAGCTTTATCACCAACACCTGCTGAGAGATTTTGGATCAAAGGTTTTGAAACACAATACAGGGTTTCTGATAATAGTGATTCAAGGAAACCACTGTATATTTACCATATATTAATAACATTATATGGAAACTTCTATCAAATATTTCATGCTTATCAAGCTCTGCAATCATATATCATTAAAATTCTTGTATTCTCTAAGGTGACAGAAATATCTGGCATGGAAGTTTCTGAGGCCACATCCTGATTTATACAGACACATAAAAAAACTTAAAGCCCTGATAAATTCTTCTATTTCTTTTAAAGATGAAAATTAATCATAAAGAATTTAAGTTCCAATTTTCCTTGAATTCTTTATATCTCCAATATAGACTGAGATATTTGAATTGGAATTTTTTTTTCAAGACTAGTTTGTACCAGGCAAGTACCACCTGTTACTGGATTGCTACTCATAAAAAGAATACTTTAAATCTTGAAGCCACCTTGGATTACTTATATCATTGATTGAAATCCTCTTGGAATTTCATAAAAGGTCTGATGTGGCTGTCGGAAGGTTAGAGTCTTATAGATTCTATTTCATGTCTCAAGTTGGGCCTTGCTATTTGTTGAGGCATATATGGACCAACCCGGGGTTTGTAATCATTCCCAGATATATTTTATCCTAAAAAATTCTTTAAACAGTTCTTTCACCCTGTATTGATTTGAAATTCTCATTGGTGGTCACATACCCACAATTCTGACTATTTTTGTGTCAATATTGATGGTATGTACCCATAATTAGGCCCCCAGAGTAAACGTTTTGATACTGAAGATGTGTGAAGAGCTTACCAGCCCTTCACAGTCCCAAATATTGGAGATTTAGTCATTTTATTACTTAAAATGGCCTTCATCATCACTTCTTAGTATTCTTACATGGTAAAGCTGTATTGAAACATTAGTACCCTCATGAAAACATTGATACAATTAAAATCAATAGTTATCATAGTAGATTCAATTTTCAATTGATATTTAAATTCTGTAACTAGGGCTCTAAATAAATTGATAAGCACTATTTCTTACTATTTTTACCATTTTGTATTCATATTACTATCTTATTTTTAATTTTTTTAAGATTCTAAATAAACACACCCTGACAGTAAGGGACTCACAAGCAGGTCCCAATTTTTTGTTCAGTAAAAGAAATTGATATTTCTAAATAAGAGATCATTCAGATTAGTTCTTAACTAGAATCTGAAAAAACAATACTAACATTGAATAATAGCTAATGACTTCAAGATTAAATTTTTGGAAATAAATAATATTATTCCATATTATAAATTATAATTACAGATGTAATAAGTAATTATGTGAGATAAAATGAAAAAATCTTATAGTTTCTTATAAAATACTGAAGCTTTATTCAACCTTTTTTAATTTGAATTTAAATTCTTTGGAAAGACGTAACCAAAAAAATTCAAAATGCTTCCTACCTCATTTTTGTATAAATTGGGTAATTTGGTGGAAATTTTCAATAGTATCAATGGTGAAAATGAATAATTAGATAATAAATATACATTGAAAGTTCCTTAAAAAGATAATATCTTATGAAAACTAATCAAGATTTTATTCCAAGATGGAGAATCTTTATTAATTATGAATATTTTGGGCTATTGGAATTGTGTCACAGCCATGGAGACAGGCAGGGCATTACCACTCATTACTAATGGAAAATATTCCAACACCTAATCAGCAAGGGGTTTCATGGAAGTGTCACCAAATACATTCCAAACCTCAATACAGCTCAATACAGGCAAAACCCAAATACAGGATTCACCAAATACAGGCCTGCCTTCAATACAGGTGCAAACACCTGTATTGATTCAAATATCTGTATTGGATACACCAATACAGTTTCACATCTCAAATACAGGTTTCTCAATCATAAAATCATGGTTTCTCAACACTCAAACTCCAGGCTGGCCCTTTTTCACATATACCAGCCCCCTTTCACCCACCTGGGGTTTTTCCCCCAGTTAATTAAAATATTGGATTTACTATTTAATACTATTTTATTTCTCATTAAGAAATATTATTTTATTAATCATTAAGTTAGGCTTTGCCTTCCCTCACCTGTTTAGTAGAGTCCTGGTGGCCATATCCTTTATTAATCCTTTTCTCTTTTCTGAACAGGTTGAAACAGTGATACAGGATTATTTGTGGTTGGCTCTTTATTATTGCTTTTGTTTTTCTCTCATATCTTTTGATGCTTATTATTTTATGACTAGCAATTTATTCTCTTATTTCATTACTCTTATCAATTGATTATTTATTCTGAGCCCTCCATAAGTAAGTCTTTTCACTGAGTGCCAGGCCCTCTTCATTTAGAAGAGCCCCTGTGACATTATTTTAATTAACTCATAATTTCTTCTTTTCTTTCATTCATTCTTATTCATTTCTCTCATTCTCAATTGCAATTTTTTCATGATGTTTTCTTCTTATGATTTCATTATCTCTCATCAATTTTCATCTCATTCATTTCATTCAAATGAAAATTGATTCTCTTTCTAATTTCAAAATTTTGCTGACCATTTCATTTTCTTCTTAATTCTCAATAAATTTTCATTTTCATTTTCTGTCTGAATTCAGGTTCTTTTATCAGGTTTAATTGATTGGGATCTGGGATTAATTGATTCATTATTTCAGGAGCTTATTGAATTGGGGTTATCATTGTTGATTTGAAATTCTCAAGAATTATTAAATGATTGATCTGATTATTCAATAAATTGACTTTAACTCAAGACTCTGAATTGATTTAATTGATTGATCTGATTTGATCTCTCAAGATAGCTGATTTATCCTCAAGATTTTATTTAATTGATTGATTTGAATTTGATTCCTCAAGAAGATTGAATTGATTTTTGAAGATATTAATTGAATTCCTAAAGACACAATTGATTTGATTTTGAATTGACTTGATTAATTTGATTTGATTTATTGATTGACTTGATTTCACTTATTGATTGAGATTTATTATTCATAAGAGTTTGAATTTGTCATCTTCACTCTTCAAGATTTATTCATATTGATTCACTTTAAGACTATTGATTGATTTCTCAAGTTCATCAAGATTCACATTTGATTGTTTTGGTCAAGCCTTGTTTATTCTCAACTATCATCAAGTTTTATTTTCTTTCTTCAATAATGTCAGTTCAGCATAGCCCCCAGTCAAGAATACAAGATCTCAAAGACATCAAGCTGTTCTCACTCCTACAGCAAGGGCCCCTCTTGACCACACACCATCGGTTCATCAACTGAGTGCAAATTTGGACAGAGGACCACCAATGGAAGGAGCAGCACCCTCCAGAAGAGGAGATGTGAAGTCAAGAAGATCAAGATCATTCTCTGGCTTGTTGGGTGGCTATCCAAGCATTCCTCAAGGGCCTAGAAGCAGATCAGGGGGAAGAGTCTGAAGAAACTGAAGTAGCAGCTGCCTTGGCAGGTGCCCCTGAGGCTTCTGAAGCTCCAAATCTAGCCCTTTCTAATCAACCTCTTGTCTCTTAAGCTGAACAAAATTTTCTCAAAATGATGGAGCAGATGACTCAATTCATGGGACAACTGACTCAAGCAGTTTCCCCAAGGGACACTTCAAAATCCCCAGCATTCAAGACTACATCAATGAAGGCACCTGATTCCTTTGATGGTACTAAAGCTTATAAATTGGGAGGATTTATTCAATCTTGTCAATTAATTTTCCATAATGACCCAGAAAGCTTCTTCTCTGACAGGAAGAAGGTCTTGTACTCAAATTCTTTTCTTACTGGTAGAGCTGGCAAATGGATTGAACCTTACCTCTCAAATATCTCCAATAAAGACCCTTTGTCTCTCCTCAATAACTGGCAGTTGTTTGAAACCCAGTTATTCACTCTGTTTGGCAATCCTAATGGAGTCAGGAAAGCTGAACAAGAGTGAGACAATCTCAGGATGAAAGAAAGTGGTCAAGTTTCCTTGTACATAGCAGATTTCAGAAGCTTAATGTCAAGAATTGGAAACTGGGGGAAAAGGGCCTATATTCATGTGTATAGGAGAGGCTTGGCATCAAGATTGTTTGACCAATTGGCTTCTCACCCTGGAAACTTTGATAGCTTTCAAGAACTCATGGAGATCACTTTGGAATTAGATACCAGATACCATTAGAGGCAGGAGTAAAAGGGTAGTCATCAAGAGAAGAAGCCTCCAATAAGTGGATCCAACTCCTCCAAGCCCCCTCAAAGTTCATCATCAAAGAAGCCTTATCACAGGAAGAATAAGAAGGGGAAGAATTTTCAAGTGTCCAAAGACAAGCCTCCTGCTGCTCTCGTCAATAAGGAAAACAAATTAATTGGTTCTGAAAATGAGAGGAGGATTAAAGAAGGCTTGTGAAATTATTGTGGTGGAAAGCACCCATTTGAAAAATGCTTCAAAAGGCCTGAGAATAGGCAGGGGTCATCAAAATTCTTCCCTAGAAAGCAGGGAAAAGCCTGAGTTGGAATCATGATGTGTTAAATGGTTCTCACTTATTTCTTTCAAGAGCACAATTGTGCACTCTGAATACTAGTGTCAAGAAATCTTTAAAATTTCTTATTTTCTCTTCTATCTCTGATATTTTTTATAGTATTCTCATTGATTCTGGTGCTACAAACTCTTTTATTGCAAAGAATTTTGTTCTCAAGTACTCATTGACCATGTCAGAGCTCCCTGAAAAGATTCCTCTTTTCATTTTGGATTCCAATGAATCCACTTCCCTGTTCATCACCCATTATACCAAGTGGGTTGTTGACTTGCCTTTATTCCCAAGCTTTGAATGGGATTTCTTTATCATAGATTCACCCAAGGGAAAAGACCTAATATTGGGCTATGATTTTCTTTACCATTTTAATCTCATTATTGATTGGAAAAGGGGATTAATCACCTATTGGTCTAGTGGTATTATTTCTTCTACTAGTAATGACTTTGCCACTGTTGTCAACAGTGTTGCTCTGGTTTGTAAGCTTAAGACACCTTCCCTTCCTCCTTCTGTCTATATCCCTTCCATCATTCCCTCTCAGTCATTACTTCCATTAAGAGATGAAGTCTTCAAAGAGATAAAGGATTTTGGAGAAGATTTTTCTATATCTTCACTTCATCTCTTTCAAGGGGATATGCACCTTCCTCCTTTGTCTTTTCATGCCTCCCTGGAGGAGCAGTGGGATGAGGAGGAAGAGCCAGAAGAGATTGAAACTGTGCTGAAGGTAGTCCCTCCTGCTTATCAAAAATATTTGGATGTATTCTCTAAGGTGAAAGCAGAGAAAATTCCTCCACACCGCGCCTGTGATCATCATATTGAACTGGAGGGTCTTCTACCTCCAGTTGGTGTTATCTACTCTTTATCAAAAAATGAGTCAGAAACACTGTGGGCCTACATTTCAGAGAATGTATAAAAAGGTTTCATCAGGCAAAGCTCCTCTTCAACAGGAGCACCTGTCCTTTTTTTGAGATAAAGGATGGTGGCCTTTGTTTGTGTGTTGACTACCACAAACTTAATGCTGTCACTAGGAAGAACAGGTACCCTGTTCCTCCAATGAATAAGCTTCTTACCATCTTTAGCTGTGCTACTAAATGATACCTTTTTAGACTTATTGGATATTTTGGTTGTAGTATACTTAGATGATATTATGGTCTTCTCTAGTTCTCAGGAGGAACATGTCAAACATGTGGCCTCTGTCCTCCAAAAACTGAGGGACAATACTTTGTTTTCCAAAGCCTCAAGGTGTGTATTCCATGCCTCAAGTGTGGAATACTTGGCTATGTTGTTTCAAGTGAAGGCCTCAAGATGGATTCTTCCAAAGTTCAGCAAATCCTCAATTGGCCTCAGCCAATGCAAATCAAAGCACTCCAATCTTTCCTTGACTTTGCCAACTTTTATTGTTGTTTCATTAAAGATTATTCCAAAAAATCTCTGCTCTCACTTCCCTCCTTAAAAAAGATTCTCCTTTAATCTTCAATGAGGAAGCTCTTAGTCAGTTTCAAATACTCAAAGAAGCTTTCACCACTGCTCCTATCCTATCCCATTTCGATCCTTCTCTACCAACTATTGTAGAGACTGATGCTTCTGATTATGCCTTGGGTCCTGTACTGAGTCAGGTGAATGACTCAGGAAAGTATCCCATTGCATTTGATAGTCGCAAGCTCCTCCCAGCTGAGCTCAACTATGAAATTCATGACAAGGAACTCCTTGGCATAGTTTGGGCTCTCAAGCTCTGTAGAGCCTTTCTTCTTTCTCTTTCTGATTCCTTTGAATTCTTGACAGACCACTCTTCCCTTCAATATTTTATGTCCTCCAAAGTCCTTACTCGCCGTCAAGCCCGTTGGGCAGAGTTTCTCCCTGAATTTCTCTTCTCTATCACTTACCGCCCAGGCAGACTGGCCACTTTACCAGGTGCCTTGTCACATCGGGACCATGTGTACCCAGAGAGGGGGTGGACTTCATCAGAAAGAATCCTCAAAATTTTAATCAAGCTCTCAAGCAAAATGAAATTAAAGAGTCAAGATTCTTCTCAATCAAAGTTGAAGTTTTCTCAGATTTAGTTGACCAAATTCAGGAGGCAGTATGGCAAGACAAAGATTATAAGGAAATTCTCAAGCAATTAGAAAGAGGTGAATCAGTCTCAGATTATCCTCTTGAAGCTCAAGCCAAACTGTTATTACTCAAAGATAGAGTAGTCATCCCAAGCAATCATTAACTTCAATTGGATATCCTTCAAAAGCATCATGACTCATTGTTGGCTGGCCACCCTGGCCAGGAGAAGACCCTCAAGCTCATCAAGAGCGATTTTCATTGGGCTGGAATGAATCAAATTATCAAGGACTATGTGTCCTCATGTCAGCAATGTTCAAGAAACAAGAACATTCATCATAAGAAGTTTGGATTACTCAAGCCTCTTCAAATTCCATCTGGTCCTTGGAATTCACTATCAATAGACTTTATCACTCAATTGCCTCTGTCAAGCAACTTTGATTCAATTTTAGTAGTTGTAGACAGATTCTCAAAAAAGGCAATATTTATTCCAACTTATTCAACAATCACTGCTTTTGACTTAGCTCAAATCTTTATTAGTCATGTCTTTTCCAAACATGGTCTTCCAATCCGTATTGTTAGTGATAGAGGTTCATTATTTGTTTCATCATTTTGGACCCAATTGTTTCAGCAGCTCAAGATATCAAGAGCTCTTTCAACTGCCTTTCACCCTCAAACAGATGGACATACAGAGAGGGTAAATCATATTCTATAACAGTATCTTCAGATGTATGTCAGTTACCATCAAGATGACTGGCCCACCTGGCTCCCTCGGGCTGAATTTGCCTATAATAATACAGAACATTCATAAACAAAACAGTCTCCATTTTTCACCATTTATGGAAGAAATCCCAGCTTTGACTCAATTCACATTTCTCAAGATACACCTGCTGGAAAGGTATAAACAAAACTCCAATAAGTACAGAAAGTTGTCAAAGAAGAATTAGAGTCAGCAATAAAGTGTTTTAAGAAGTATGCAGATAGAAGTAGAGCGATTCCACCTGATTTCCAACCTGGGGACAAAGTATGGCTAGCTTCCAAGAACATCAAGACAACAAGACCCACCAAGAAACTTCCAGAAAGATGGTTGGGACCCTTTGAAGTTATCAAGAATATTGGCAGCCATGCATATCACCTCAAGTTGCCTCAACAATGGAAGTCAGTTCAACCTGTTTTCCATGTGTCCTTGTTAGAACCAGTGAAGCAATTAGCTATCCCAAATTGACATCAATTGCCACCATCACTAGTAATAGGGGAAGAGCAAGAAGAATGAGAATTGGCTCAGGTTCTGGACTCAAAACTCAAGAGAGGTACATTATGGTATCTAGTGGAGTGGAAAGGATTCAATGAAGACCCAGAAAGAACAGCTTGGGAACTAGCTTCCAACCTTACCAAATCCCCAGAACTTGTCAAGGACTTTCACACTTTGTATCCAGACAAGCCTGGCCCAAATGCCTTAAGAGTTTGATTTATGGTGCCCGGTGGGGATTGGAGTTTATGAAAGTATGTTCCTCTCCTGGCATGCACCTTTAAGGGGGTATTCTACCCAAATACATTGTAAGCATAACATTGGCCACTTTATGAGCACTTGTCAATTTCTTTGGACAGGTTTAGAAGGCCTTGCAACAGAAATACCCTCAAATTTGGACCTTTCACCAAGATATGGCCAAATTCCCTATTTCCTTTTTATTCTTTTTCTTTCTTTCACAATTATTATTCCAAATTATGCCATTCAATATTATTCAAGACATTGTTTGGCTCAAATTCATTTATGGCAAAGTTTCTATTCTGTTATGATGCCTGGTGGGGAGTGGAAGTTATGAAAGTAAGTTCCATCTCCTGGTATGCATATCTGAGGGTTCTAATTCTTGTAAAACAACACCTTGGCCACTCTGTGAGCATCAAATGTTTGGTTTTATCTTTTTCAGGAAAATTATGGCCAAAATCAAGCCACTCACCACAAGAAGATCAATCCTCAGAAGTTTTCTTTATTTTATTTCTTTACTCTCTTTTTCTCTCAATTCTTTCTTTATTTTTATTTCATTTCATTTTCTTTTACTTGTATGATTTATTTTTTATTTCTTTTTTCAAAAGCAGTAGTCATCACTCCCATATCATGTTTGGGGAGTCAATTCATTCAATAATAAAAGAGCAAAACACTAGTAATGGTAAAGACCAGCTACAGATAATCCTCATCAAAATTTCTTCAAGGCTCCTCTAAGCTTAACAGCCATGCCTTATTCATAAGAAACTGCCTCCTTGTAAAACGCAATAGTGGGCTCCCCTGGAATAGAACTCTTCATAGACTTATCAACAAACACCTCAGTCAAAGCATCAACTTCAGCAATTACGGATGTGACCACCTTCTTGTTCACCCTTTTCTGATAAGTGAAGTTTCCAGTTATATTCCAGTGGCGATGGGTTTCAAAGATTGATTAAGTTTCTGGAGACATTGGGTCTCTGGAAGTGCTGGCCACAGGTGGATGGATACTGGTAGTGGTAGAGGCAAGTGTGGATGGCCTGGTTGGTGATCTAATTGGAAGTTGAGGTGGTTGGGGGGACCTGATCACTTCATGATTGGTGGTACTGGCTTGGACTGGGGATTGTGAATGGGATTGGATTCTTCTTTTCTGGATTGAGGTAGTCATTTCAAGCTCTTCACCACCAATCTCATCACTGCCTTCAGAATCAGTATCAATTTCATCTTGAACCACCAAATTTCTCTTCAATTTTCCAAGTTTTCCATCTTTTCTTGTGACCAAAATGGGACCTTCTGGGGTCACTCCAATGGGATTTCCTTGGGGGTGAATGGATCCTCCAATGTTGACCCAGGAACTGCGGGTATCATTCCATTGTTGGACACCTCTCATCCTGGAGCCAGTCACTCAAGAAGAAGAAAAAAAACCATATAAGTCAGTAACACATCAGTTTCATGAACAATAAACTCACAATTGGAGTGACCAGAGGTGGGGGGTTAATCAACAGGAGCTTCCAATCCAAATCTTCCACCCTTCTTGATGCTGCTCCATAATCTCCTGGTATTTTCAGGAAAGCTATAGTTGGCTTGAGAACAATTTCTTTTTCCAAGATTTCAGAATTGACACCTGGTGGACCTAGCAGTAGCAGATCCAACACAAGGAATCCCTTTCCTCTGACAATTGGTGCAGGGTGGCTCAATAACTCTGACAGACTTGAAACCATTGTAATTTCTAGTTATGTCATAAATCTCTGTATGGGCCATACTCTCTTCAGAAAGCTCCCTCAAGCTATAAAAAACACCAGGACCATAAAGTACAGAAGGTGGGCGATCATAGTAGGTGGAATCACAAAAGTAAGTCAGCCTTGAACTCATCTTCAAGTCAAATTTCAAAGTCAAGACCAAGAACGTTATGGGCAATTGCAAGTCAGCAAGTCAATTATGGCAATTTGAACTGCAAGAATGGGTTGAAGCACAAGAAAAACAGAAGAAAATCATGAGAAAAAACTTTTCATAGGCCAAATTGGCCATTTTTATGCATTTGCACATTTTTGCGCACTTTTACGCATCTGGCTTCACTATCCTTCAAAAAATTTGTTTTATTCAATTATTCACCAAAATATGCCATTTTAATTATATTGGCATATTTGTGCACTTTTGTGCATTTTGGATCTTTTGGCCAAAAAAAACCCATAAAACAACAATTTGGGGAAAAATTCAAGGAATTCTGAAATAGTCTAAAGCAAGAAAAAGACCAATTTTCGCCCAACCCCAAAATAAAGACAATTTGATGAAACAGCAGTGCGTTCTTAGTGAAAGATGCTCAAACAATGTAAAAGTCAGGAGAACAGTAAAAATGAGAAGAGTTTTAGGAAAAATATGAGTAGCTGGATGAAGAACAGCTACTCATGTTTACAACTAGCTTTAAATAGTAAATACATTGTAGATAGCGCTGTGATCTTAAGAGATCAGCGCATTGATCATCTATCGTGATGAGTTTTAGATACTTAAGTTTAGTGCGAGTAACTACATAACTACAAGATTTTCTAGTGACAACATAAATGAGATATAATTAATACCCTCCCATGCTCAAAAGATGCAACTATAGTACAAACAGGGCAGCACAGTGTGCCTGGTTCAGGACACGCGAGAGATTCTTGGTGAGAATGTCGGCCACCATGAGATTAGTAGCCACATAATGTATACTGATATCTCCTTCATTAAGGAGCTCACGGCACCAGTGAAGGCGAAGCTTGATGTGTCGAGTCCGATGCTGATATAATGGGTTCTTGAGGAGTGCAATTGCGCCCTGATTGTCGCACAGTAACTTAGCCTTTACATCCAAGCCAAAATCGGAAACCAGCTCTAAGAGCCAGCATATCTCCTGACAGCAGTTAGAGATCGACCTGTATTCTGCTTCAGTCGAGGAGAGAGAAACAACATTCTGCTTGAATGTTTTCCACCCCACAAGGCCATAGAAGAAAAGACAACTTCCCGAAAAGGATTTCGAATCAAAGTTCGATCCCCAGTTGGAATCACAGTACGCAGTGACCACCGAGTTGTCACCCACCAAGCCAAGGGAAATTCCCCAAGTCCGAGTTCCGCTCAAATAGCGCAACACGTGCTTGAAAGCAGCCTCATGCTCGCTGCTAGGGTTGTTGAGAAACTGGGGTAGACAAGAGGCAGAGTAGGCAAGATCAGGCCTTGTGCAGGTGACAAGGTAGTTGAGAAGCCCAATGGCGTGTTGATAATTAATTAGAGCTGCAGGGGCATTGGTGTCTGCCCTGGGAAGGAGTCTGGACCCAGGTACCTGTGGAGTTGAAACCGACTTGCATTCCTGCATTCCGAAGGTGGCCAGCAGGTTATTGATGTACAACTCCTGAGATAGAAATAGACCACGCTTCTCTCTGTTCCTTTTTACAAACATTCCTAGCACATATCGGAGTTCTCCCAGATCCTTCATATCAAATGCCCGAGATATCTCCGATTTGAATTTTTGAAGAGTTCTCCCACCAATGACTAGGTCATCAACGTGGAGAAACACAAAGCAGGGATCCTCACCATCCCGCATGAAAAGACAAGGGTCGGCGGCCGATGGTTGAAATCCAGAGTCCTCAAAGAACTTCTTGATACAAAGATACCAGTTCCTCGGACTCTGCTTGAGGCCGTATAAGGACTTCTTCAGCTTGAGACACACACTCCCTTTTAGGGAGGAGGTGTAACCTTCTGGAACACGAATATGCAGGTCCTCGTTGAGGTCACCATGAAGAAAGGCCGTCTTGACGTCCATTTGGTGGAGGTCAAGATCATTTGCTGCACAGTACCCTAGAAGAAAACAAAGAGTTGATAACCGCCCAGTCGGAGCAAAGGTTTCATGGAAATCAAGATTTTCCACCTGAAGAAAACCTTTGACACACAGCCAAGCCTTGGCCTCCACAGGATTCCCACTCAAATCTGTCTTTTCACAAAAAACCCAGACAGTGTCAAGTAAACAAAAGGAGCCATCATAAGGGACCTCCTCAAGGACACCATGACGCTCCAGACTTGCAAACTCGTTTTGAATGGCGACAACCCATTTTTCAGCAGAATCCAAGCGAAGCGAGGAGCACTATTGATAACTACACCAGCAAAGCGAGCTGGGGGATTTCTGACACGTTTGCCACTGACAACATTATCTTCAGATATTTTGCTGGAGATATTTAAAGGAGGAACCACAGGGACAACATCATATGTCCAACCCTTTGGAAGATTATTGTTTTTGTTATTTGGTGTAACGGACAATTCATGATCTTCTAAACCGGTTTCTTGATTCAAGGAGGACAAGCGCCGAGGCTGGAGACTACATGTCAATACAGCAGGAGAAGGTATTGCAGGAACGGTGACCTCATCACAAGCTAGAATGACAACTGGAGTAATCTCAGAGTCACCAGAAATGGCGGCACTCTCAGAACCCTCAAGAGCAGTAGCGGCTACAGGAGAATCCGAGGCACAGTTTGGGGAAGCATTAGCATTGGAGGGAAAATGAAAATAGGAAGGAGAGGTAGGAGTGGAGACAGTCAAGGAAGAGGAGATAAAGCTAGGCCAGAAAGCCTCACCATCGAGGAAAGTACAGTCGTGTGAGATATGAATCTTCTTGGTCAAGGGATTGAACAAGCAAAAGTTATGATGAGCCTCCGTAAGACCAACCAACATGCAGAGAACTCTGGTCGGATTAACCTTGCTGACTCGTTTTTCTTTTGGAACATGCATGACAACCGAGCACCCAAAAGGGTGCAGGTTGGAAAGATTCGTCTCAAGGGAGGTCCATCTACTGGCAGGCGTTTGAAAAGAGATCGCAGAAGAGGGCGTTCTGTTGAGAATAAACATGGCCATCGCACATGCTTCTCCCCACCATTCTGAGGGAACCTGGTAGTCATGGAGCATCACCCTGACCTTTTCGAATAGGGTGCGGTTCGCTCGTTCTGATATTGGATTTTGCTGGGGAGTGTAGAGAGCTGTCGGGTGATGGATTATTCCTCTCTTCGAGTACAGTTCCTGAAATTTGGAATTGGCAAACTCACCGCCATTGTCGGAGATTACCGCCTTAATTCGATTGCCAGTTTGATTTTCAGCCATCCTTTGAAATTCGATGAATTTGTCAAAGCTTTCAGATTTTGATTTGAGAAGATAGATGAAGTGCATGCGGCTACATCCATTGATAATTTGAAAGACATATTTGTTCCCTCCTCAGGAAATTGGAGATATCGGTCCACAGATGTCCATATGGACAGCGTCAAGACAGTTGGTAGGAGTTGGAAAGGATCCAGAGAATGGTAGTCGATGAGATTTTGATAGAGAGCAAGAGATACAGTTCACATTAGAGAAGTTGATATCCGGACAAATTTTTGAAGCAACAATGTTGTTGGGATGACCAAGCCGCTTGTGAACCATCAGAGGGTCAGGTTTTATAGATGCACAAGCCCTCGCAACAGGAGGAGTGCTGATTAACAACACGTTGTTTACAATTCAAGTAGTGAGAATAAGACGCTTGTTTTTGTCAAATAAGTTTGCCCCTCCCTTGTGTCCTTTGAGAGTTGCACCATCATTTAGAAATGAACCAAGTGGAATCAGGACAGAAGAAGCTGAGGGAACAACCAAGGCATTGGGGAGAGACAACCTTCCAATGGAAGCTGTGAGCTGAAGGGTTCCCTCAGCTGCCACATGCATTTTGGCACCATTGGCCGCATATAAGGTTTCGGTGGTTGACATCGTGTTTAGAAAAAGAGATTTGTCAGGTGCTATGGCATTTGAGCAACCGCTGTCTAAAACAGGGGAGTTCGATAGAAGTGACACATGATTACAGACAGCCAAGGCGGAGGCAGTCTCATGGTTAAATCGGCACTTGTGATAGGCATCATGCTTCTCTGGAAATAACTGAAAACAATCAGATTCAGAGTGTGGAGCAAGAGGGTTGTGCTTTCCCTTTTGGCACAGCTGTCTTTTTGGTTTAATTGTTGCTTTTAAAGCCATGCCTGGTTCTTCAAAGAATGTCTAATTCTACTTCCTTGAAGACTTCTTCGACAGTGGGTATTTTGGTGGAGACTTTGATTGAATGAAAAACAGCAGTGGACACATGTCTGCAGGTTTCAGGAAGCATCCGAAGTACATAGAATGCCAGTACCTGTGGCATAATATCACCAGTGAATAGGTTTGGAGAGAGTGAGCGAAGAAGTTTTAAGGTTGAGCAAAACAGAGAGATAGACTCGGAGAGTCCTGAGGAAGAAGATGGGAATTTTATGCTAAAAAGTTTACCAAGATGAGAGGCAACATTTTCAGCGGAAGTAGAGGCATAATGTTCTTTTATTGAACACCATAGTTTAGCGGGATCTCTGCTATCTTTGGACACAAATTTATTGTAGTTTTCAGCATCGAGATGTCCGATAATAAAGTAGAAAACAGTTTGTCTCTTTTTTGGGTCATCATTGTCAGGTTTGCCAGGGCTAAGGAGGTGTTTGAGATTCCTCATCCCTAATGAGGCTACAATACTCCTTTGCCAGGAGATAAAGTTCGAGGAGTTTAGTTTTTCCAGATTTTTGATCTCCAAGAGAGTTGTATAGGAGTTTGATGAGTCATTCATGTTGCAGAATAACCTAGGAGTGGAATTTGATATTTTAAGTCTTTGAAACAAATGAATTAGGTTTTCAATTGACTGATCCAGTTCTTGAGCTGTTTTATTGGAGCGCTGGGCCCATAACCTGAAAGATGCTCAAACAACGTAAAAGTCAGGAGAACAGTAAAAATGAGAAGAGTTTTAGGAAAAATATGAGTAGCTGGATGAAGAACAGCTACTCATGTTTACAACTAGCTTTAAATAGTAAATACATTGTATATAGCGCCGTGATCTTAAGAGATCAGTGCATTGATCATCTATCGTGATGAGTTTTAGATACTTAAGTTTAGTGCGAGTAACTACATAACTACAAGATTTTCTAGTGACAACGTAAATGAGATATAATTAATACTTAGGACGTAGACCTGAAATCACTTTTCATCATGAGCAATGATGACTCAAGACAAATTGAATGAAGAGCTCTGCAATGAGAAGAAGATCAAAAATAGAAGAAAAGGAGGAAGTGAAGAAAGCTCAAAGAAGGGAAGAAGAATCAGAAAAAAGTTAAAGAAGAAGGACCTACAAGTGGTGAAGATTGAAGGGCTGGAAATTATGATTTATGAAGAGGAATTATGAGGGATGAGAATTGGGTAATTGGGGGGGAAGAAACTTCAGTTGATCTTATCAAGAGTCACTACTCTTATGGTGCTCAGAGCTCACCACTTTCAAGAGGGGGGTAATGTCACAGCCATGGAGACAGGCAGGGCATTGACACTCATTACTAATGGAAAATATTCCAACACCTAATCAGCAAGAGGTTTCATGGAAGTGTCACCAAATACAGTTCCAAACCTCAATACAGCTCAATCCAGGCAAAACCCAAATACAGGATTCACCAAATACAGGCCTGCCTTCAATACAGGTTCAAACACCTGTATTGATTCAAATATCTGTATTGGATACACCAATACAGTTTCACATCTCAAATACAGGTTTCTCAATCATACAATCATGGTTTCTCAACACTCAAACTCCAGGCTGGCCCTTTTTCACATATACCAGCCCCCTTTCACCCACCTGGGGTTTTTCCCCCAGTTAATTAAAATATTGGATTTATTATTTAATACTATTTTATTTCTCATTAAGAAATATTTTTTTATTAATCATTAAGTTAGTCTTTGCCTTCCCTCACCTGTTTAGTAGAGTCCTGGTGGCCATATCCTTTATTAATCCTTTTCTCTTTTCTGAACAGGTTGAAACAGTGATACAGGATTATTTGTGGTTGGCTCTTTATTATTGCTTTTGTTTTTCTCTCATATCTTTTAATGCTTATTATTTTATGACTAGCAATTTATTCTCTTATTTCATTACTCTTATCAATTGATTATTTATTCTGAGCCCTCCATAAGTAAGTCTGTTCACTGAGTGCCAGGCCCTCTTCATTTAGAAGAGCCCCTGTGACAAATTGATAATAAAATTACTTCAATTCAGTCTGGTTTCACTTGAATAAGACAGAGGTAATAAAAGTGATCAAAGCGGAATTCTCTTTTTGAAGATATTTTAGACCAGAAAAATGAACAATTTTTAAAAGTAAATGAGTTAAATATGAAAAAAAAATTGATCTCAATGCAATTGAGAGGAGAGGAATTAAATTGAAGATCAAATCAGTTCCAAATCCAAACTTTACAGAAAAAGATATGAATTGTACATTTTTTAGATAAAAAAAGTCAACTTTTGAGTTAATTTTAAATTAAGCTTTTGCCTTAAAAACTCATTTTCCAATTAAACCACACTGAACTTACCATGAAGAGATCAAGATAATTTTTAATATTTCTAAACTCAGGCACTTCAAAGAAAAGGAGTATTCAAACTCTATCTCAATTCATTTCCTTCTCAAAAAATCAAATACAGATGGGATGTATCTTAAATAGGAGAAAACCAGGTGCATAATTTCTCTGCTTATGTAAGGTTTGACTATGAAACTGTCAGCCTGTCACTCAAAACCAGAGCACAAGCCTGACAGCCAAATACCATAAACCAATGGTAAAGCCAAGATACCACCAAAAAAAGGAACTCATCCAAATCAGCTAAAAAGGTATCAAACAAAAGTAGAAACCCGCCACTTTTCAAATACACAAGTCACAGCATCATAGGACAAGGAATAACAAAGCTATTGCTGCTCAAAGTTCTTTCTGAGCATAAACCTTGTTTTTCTCCTCTCATCTGAAGTCCAGAGGAAGAGACTTAACCCCATCAAATGGGTACTCAAATTGAAGCTCTAAGTCAGGGATATCTAATTGTACTAGCCAAACTGAGCTATCATCAAAGTTACAGGAGTTATGGCCAAAATAAAGTCAAATAAGGGTGAATAAAATATTCACCTCTCATCTAACTTCTACAGTTTTGGTGTGAGATACCTAAAGTGGGGGTTTTTTGGAAAGAGCACAATTAGGGCTATCTGATGGCTCCTTTCATTTGTCCATATCTCATCTAGAAAAAATGTCATGGAGCAAATAAGCTCCCTATAGATATTGAGAAAAAGATATTTATTAATAATAGAATTTGTACATGGCATAACTTTGCCCTATTTAATGTTACCCATACCAAATGAGGCACCATTGTGTAGATCTCATTCAGGGCTACACAATGAACCAACGTTGAGCGCAATATCTCAAAAAATGACAAAGCTATAGCATTTTTAAGGTTAAAATCCCACAATGGGGCCAATACACCTTTACTGTGGGATAGTATACCATAACCATGATTATGAGATGTCAAATAGACAAAGAATCATGTTTATAATTCAACACCTCATAGTTCATTAAAAATTGGGGTCCCATACAGGTTCTGTACAGCATTCTACGCATCATACATGTCAGAAGAGGGCTGTGTGGTCCCCAGATGAAACTTTTCACCCTGTATTGGTGAAAACTGCCCAGATGTGCTTTCAAAACCACATCTGAGCCCAATACAGTGTATAAAGGCTTTGTGGAAACCATAAGCCAGTACTCTGAAGTGAAAAATCTTCCCTTAATCTAGGTGGATGGTCTAGAGGACAACTCCACCCCATTTTAGGATAAAAGGAGGCCTTTTCTCCACCAGAAAAGGTTTCCTCATCCTGCTCTTGAATTCCTACGTAGTACAACTGTCAAAAACATTTATACTCTTGTAGAATAATCATATATACTTCTAATCTTAAGTATTGCAGTATTTATTATTGTAACCCAACAGACAATTATTGCACCCAGGTCTTTCAGCAGCACTCACCACCACTAAAATCCTTTAGTAAACCCTGAAATACTATTCTAAAACCTTTTTTAATTGATTTTATCCGTGTCACAGTCACAGTTAGAGTTTAATCTACTATTTTATTTATCCTATCATAGACTTCGCCTGACAGAAACAATCAAAAAAACTACCAACTTTCAACTCATTGTGCTATTTGTTTCCTTAGTAATAGCTCATTAGAAGATATATTGTAATTATTTCATACAATCAATTATTTTATTCATTTAATTAAATAATATATAATATAATAATAAAATAACTATATCAAATAATTAATATATATAAATAATTCAATTATTAATGTTAAAAACAGATAATAGTTATGTAAGAAATCGTTTTTTAAAAAAATTATAAATTCATAACCTTGATATTACCAATATTAAATTTGTGTATAATATCAATATTATTTATATCAAAAAAGGAAAATTTATGTATTTTGAAAAGGAAAAAACTTATAAATAAGATTTAAATCTTACTCTGAGAACTGGAGGCAATAATGTTTGATTATTTTTGTAAGGTTTGACTATGGAACAACAAGTGTATGTTACCAATATTTCACTTATCTCACTATGAATGTATTTATGAAGTTAAGGAATGAGATATAAAAGAATTATAAAAATAAATAATCATTATATTTATGTCGTAAAATATCTATATTATTAAATAAATAGAATTATATAAATTATATTATAAAAAAGAATATAATAAGAATAAATGAATCAGTATTTAATAATTAATATATTTAGGACACTTTATTATTGTTAAAAACAAATAATAAAGGCATAAAAGAATTTTATCTAATAATAAAAAACAATTTATAGCAATAATATTACCAATATTAAAGTTATGAATTGATATAAATACTACTTATATTAATAAAAGAATCATTAAGAAATAATAATAAAGAGGAATTATTATAAAAAGAGAAAATAGCCTACTTTTAGCATTTAATATCATAATTTTGAATACATTTACACCAAAAAAATGTAAATACAACTTATTTAGATTTTATTTACAATGAAAAATAGAAGAAATTACAAATGTTCTTTTTTTACATGGAATTAGAGATTTTAAAGAGAACTTTAACAAAAACAATGAAAAATTGATTTAATAATGTTGAAATCAGTGATTGAAATAAAAATGAACTTCAGTCTTTCAATATATAATAGTTTCATATAAAAAGAATAAAGCTTTTATCTTTGGTTTCAATAATTTGATGTTTTTGTTGCATCTGAGGGGGAAATAGAGGTAAAAAGAGCTCTATATATAGTAAAATCCTCCCTAATAGAGTCCAGAAGGCTCATAGTAGATGTGTACTGATGGTATCCACTGGAATTGATAAGTAGTTTGAGGTTTATGGATGATTAAATCAAAATTAAACCATCTTATCTCATTATTACACCATTATTTAGATTTATCACTGTAACTCTAAGTCTTCTGACATCATAAGCTTGGAAGAAGCCTAAAATTTGTGTATTTTAGTATTTTCAATCATATAAACTAGTATTCACCACTTTTATCACTTATATGACTGTTAAACTTGAATTAAGATTACAGTGAGTGATCATAAAGGATTGATTTGAATCTTAACCTTTTATCATTAATGAATTTTGAGTTATACATTCTACAAAAATTCAGATATTGAATTATGATAGCTTGGTATGTCATTTTTAAGCTCCAAGAGAGTTTAATTACATCATCAAAACTCTATTTTTGATGGTTTTTCTTGTAACTCACCTTTTCTGTTGAAATTTACTATTTTAAACTTCAAACTATGATTTCAAGGGGTTATACCTTGAATATAATTATATACATTACATCATTATTCACTTATGAACAAGTACAATCTGAATATCTACCTTTTTTTGATTTGGGACCACTTTCACAACAAAGTGGTCAACAGCTATAACATTTTTGCTCAATAAACCCCTACAGGTTATAACCTTGTCACATAAAGCTTTATATATGTATTATTATAGTAATTAGGTGGTAAATTCATTTTTGGTTAAACTCTCTATCATGTATATTTCAAGAGATATGATCTAAAAACCATGAATATATGCACTGATCATAAAAGTGCATATATTCAGGTTATTTCCTTACATATTGACTTTTCAGATATGACATGACAATGTTATATTTGTATTCTTTCATGGATATTTGATGGTTCTATTTCTTCCACATTTTGTTCCATTGGTTTCTGATATAAACAAGAATTTATGCCTTTTTATGGCATTTTTTCTTATTACACAGTAAGTATTATCTTTACATATATGAAATAAAAAAGTTATATGTGTATATTACCATGGGAAATCTAATGGTTCAATTTATTTTACCTATTTATTCCTTATATTCTGTGGTAATAAACAATTTATGCCTATTTGTGGAATTTTTACTCATTTTGAGATAATATTTTTAATTCTTCTTATTAGAATAATTATTGTAAATTTGCTTTGTGACCTTTTTGGATATGTGGGAATATTGAAAAGTCTTACATTCCCTACCACCAAAAAGTATTTAATCAAAATATGATATAGTCAATTAAGATATCTTTCACTTTCCTACCTCTTCATTAGACTTTATTAGTATTGAAGCTCAATAATGCTTAGGTTTTCTATTCCTTAGGTCTTATTTAGTGTCTGAACCTTCTTAATAGCTTATCAAAATTAGCTATATCTCTCTCAAGTAGCCATTAAACCTCTTTAGCTGTCTTTCTATACCCCACAAGGTATTTCCTTTCTTTTTTGTTTCTTTTCCTCCTTTCTTCAAGGACTTTTAAAAAAAACATTTCTTCTCCTTCTTCTAGAGGCGGAATTTCAAGTGGCATTTTATTTCTTAGGGGGAATAACTTTTTATTACTTGAGATTTAAGGTTTTATCAGAATTTCAGGGAAATTTTGCTGTTGATTAATTAATTGACCTGTGAGTTCTAGGTTTAAAGCATTAGGCGCATGGAGTGGTCTTGTCATAAAGGGTGCTGAAAATTAATCTTTTAATTTTGTTGGTCCCTTAATGTTATTAAATTCTAGAGTTGATACTAAGACCAAGTCTTCTACTCTAAAATCAGGTGGCTCATGACTTTTGTCCCATCTTTCTTTTGCATATTTATAAAAATATTGCGTACATTTGTTGGCATGATGTCTTGCTTTTTCAAGCATAATTTTGAGACTGCTTGCTGTTGGATTTATATCCACTAGGTCCTTTTTGAAAGTATTATAAGGAAGTCTTTGATTACAACCTTTCTCTAGCATTGCTGGTGTTTTTCCAGTTGAAGAATGGATTTATTTTTTATATGCCAGTTCAAGAGCTGGTATTAAGGTGCACCAATCATGGGTAAAACCATCAGAGTCTTTGAAATCTAGGCCATAAGCACATAATCTTCTGATCATTTCATCTAAAGTTTTTATCATTCTTTCTTCTAAATCATCTGTTTGAGGGTTGTAGGTTGTTGAGAATGATAACTTTGTCCTAAACAAGTTGTGGAGATTTGTCCATGATGCTGAAGTGAATTTTGGATCTCTATCACTTATGATATCATGGAATAAGCCTGTATGACTAATGACTCTATTCCATATCACTATGGATGTGTCCATAGCTGTGTCATCTTTATGACATGGTAAGAACATTGGTATTTTTCTGTACCTGTCAGCTATTACTAGGCATGCATTAAAACTCCTGTCTCCTCCTGGAGGTGAGTCTGTTACCCAATCCATGTGAACTACTTCCCATGGGGATTTTGGTTCTTGGATTTGGATCATAATTCCAAACTTTTTGCCTGTTTCTCTTTTTGCCTTTTTACATCTGTCACAGGTTTGGAAATACTCAGTAACATTGTTTCTCCAATTTTTCCAGCAAGAGCAAGTTTTCACTCTCTCTAGTGTCCTATCTTCTGAGAGATTTTTAGAGACAAAAATATCATGGAATTCATGTATTATAGTGTTTATTAGAGTTATTTCTAACAACTTCATAACAAATGTGTGTTTGGTCCTATGATAAAGAATTACATCAATTAGGTGGAATCTTCCTTCATCATATTCTCTTTTCCATACTTTATCTAGCTTGGAGGATAATGATGGGTCTTTGCAATCTTTCATTAAGCATTGGCATAAGATATTAAAAAAAATTCCATATTGTAGCTTTCTTTAACTTGATTAGGGAATTCTGTTCCAATATCTGTAATACATATGCCTTCTATATTATGTTCTTCCTGTGGTACCCATGCTGGGTTTTCAGGTTTATTTGCTAAAGCCCATCTCCTAAGATTATCTGAGTTTTTATAAATATTTCCAGACTTATAAACTATTGTCATGCTTCCTCTATATTCCTGGATAGAAATCTGCCATTTCAGCATGTGCCTATTTGGTGTCTTCATGTTTAATTAAGATTTCACATAATTGCAGTGTGTGATGAAATCAAAAACTGCTCCATCCTAACAGTAGTGTAATTTTTCTAGAGCCCACTCCAAGAAAATACATTCCATGTGGCATGCTCAATATCTTGCTTCTGTTGGTTTAATTTGTCCTGAAATAAAGCAAATTTGTCCTTCAACAGGTTTATCATTAATGATCTGTATTTAATTTAGTGCAGAACCTAGTCCTTCTCCACAAGCATCAATGTACAGTTTGAAAGGTAGTTTCCAATCTGGAATCAGAAGAAATTGGAAATTTTTGAGGAAATTTTTCAATTCCTCATATGCCTTTACCCTTTCTTCGGTCATTTCATAGACTGTCTGTTGGTCACGGAGCTTATGCAAGGATTTGGAAATTCCTCCAAAGTCCTTTATATTCTGTCTGTAATATCCAGAAAATCCTGAAAATAATTGCATTTCTTTCTGTGTTTGGGGAATTGGTTTCAGTAGCACTGCTGCTATTTTGTTTTTTCCCATGACCAAGATTAATCCAGATACAACATGTCCTAGTGCTTTTAGTTCACTATATGCAAAGTGGCACTTTTTCAAGGAAATTTTCATATTCACTTGCACTATTTTTTGTAGTACCCTTTCTAGTCTTGTAAGGTGATTTTCCCAGGTTTCTGAGCAAACTATGATATCATCAATATAGATTATTAATCATCCTTCTGATAATTCTGAAGGAAATATGGTATTCATCTTTCTTTGATAGTGCAAAGGTGCATTTTTTATACCAAATGGCAATCTTCAATATTCATATATTCCACAGTGGACTATTATCCTCAGTAGCTTCTTGGCCTTTTTTGGTAAGACATTTTGATGAAAGCCCTTTAGAAATTCCATGGCTGTGATGAGCTTGGCCTGTGACAATTGTGTTAATTTTTCATGGATTCTGGGTATTGGATATTTTTCAGAGATAGTATAGGTATTTAAAGCTCTACAGTCCCCTACCATCCTTGATTTTCCATTGCTCCAAGCTATAATGACAGGGGTAGTGACTTCTAGTTTTTCATTATTTCCTCCTTTTCTTAACACTCCAAGGTACATTAATTCTTTAATTTGTACCTCTAAGACTTCTCTAGCTCTTGAGCTAGCTGGGTAAGCCGGTCTTCTTAGTAGAGGTGGATAAGGCTTTTCCACATTAAGAATAATGTCTACCTCATGCCCAATGATTGCACCTAGTGGCTCTTTGTCAGTTTCAAAGGCAATTTTATATTTAAATAATAGGTCAATCAATATTTCTTGATTGAATATTGCCTCTGTGAGTTGTTCACTTATGAATGAATCCCTTTCTGGGTTTGGCCCTTCATTTTTCATGACAGTAGTTTTTTTACTATTGTTTAAAAAACTGAAGTTCTGTCTCTTATTTTCTCCTATGGTAAAATATCTTTCTGTCTGGTTAGAAATATCTATTCCATATACTTACAAGTAATCATTTCCTAGTATAAAATTGTTACTATTAAAGTTGTCCATTCCTAAAAACTCTATTTTTTTTTCTTATACATTGGGAAGGCTGAGGAAAATTTGATGTTAAGTCAATTATCCCAAGGGGCTTGATGCTTTCACTTTCACTACAAAGTTTAACCCCTTGTATTGGTATACCTTTTTCTTCCCAATTGGGTATAATTGTTTTCAAATAACTCTTACCAACACATGTGCATTATGCTCCGGTTTCCAGGTTTACTTTTGCCTCATGGTTTTCAACCATGATAATACTTATACTTTACTTTCAAGATGTAGAACTCATTCTTTTGGAAGGTTTGATTCTATGCAGTTTGACATCTTGTATTTTTTTAAGGCTTGTATCAGATATTCCAACTTGTGGTAAGTTTGAATTCACATCTATCACTTCATTTATTAAATGAATATCATTAATTTCATCACTTTCAGGAGTTTCTGACTATTCATTGTCTTTTTTATAATCAAATTCATCTTCTTTGTCATTGTGGTCTTCTATTTCCACAGTTTCATTTATTTTTGCCCTTTTCAGGAAATTATTGGCTAAATGTCTCATACCACCACATTTATGGCATTTTCTTTGCTCATTATTGTTGGGTGTATTGGGCTTGAAAGGTGCTCTTGGTTTATCTTTCTTAATAAATGATTTATTTTGACTTTGAGTATCACATTTTTTTATGTACTGCCAATCTTGGTTCTTGCCACTATGTTCTCTAGTGAATTAATGTACTCTTCTGTGCAACATGGCTCTATGCACCTGCTTCTCATGGAATGTTCCAGTTCTCCTCCACATTTTCTGAGTATCTTCATATGCACCACTCTCTGTGACAGTTCTGGGTACAGTTCATTTAATCTTTTAACTTGTTTGAAGAATCAAGTCAAAGGTTTCTCCTTATCTGGGTCAAAGAAGGAATTTTCAAATGCATTTTCTATTTTGTACCTTCAGGCATTGTGGAAGTCCTTTTAGTGTGGGATTGGATAAGGCAGTCCTTGAGGGGGAAATAAAAGGTAAGAAGTTTTGAATTGCTGAAAAAACCCTGTAACCAAGGGTGCTAATGGTGTTTTAGCTTCCCCGCTAAATATACTAAACAATCTCCCTACAGAGCTCACAAATCAATATTTAAGATTGTGGCTTTACAACTAGAGAAGACTTCTCAGCAGTCTCTATCAGACCTATTCAATAATCAGATAAGTAACCTATAAGTTGAAAGATTATAAAATAATAGTTCTTCAATAATAATAGAAAATGATTTAAGGTTAAGAACTTAATAGTATAGGAGTTTGATTTAATATAACAGTACTAATATAGAGTATATGGGTAAGCTCAATTTTATGTTATATCTATTATAGTTCTTAATGGTTTGAGATGGTAATTGCTAATATAATAGAAAATAAGACCTTTAATAATATATTTGTAAGATATTGTTTAATATAGAATTGATACTTTTTTAAATATATTAGTGATATAATATAATGTAAGTGCAAGTTTTTTTTATATAATAATATATATTTGTAAGGTTATTTTCTTTTTAATATGAATTTATAATAAGAATATTTTTTCCTTTATAGTGTGAAGGCTATGGGGATAAACTCAATATTATAAGTATTATTGATAGTATTATAATTATGAGACTAATAATTTAAACATAGGGTGGATTGATAATATAAAGTAGACCTTCTGTTAACTAATATTAGTTAGAAATCACTATTAATTAAACTTATAAGTCTATAATACTTCTAATAAAATAACTAGATTATCCTAATAGTAAGGGATTGATGAATTATTCTCCTTCTTGGTATAAAATTCCCATTTAATAATAATACTAGATTGACCTACTAGTGAGGGATGAATAATTATTCTCCTTCTTGGTATATAATTAACTGCATGGGGAGAAGAGCAAAAAATGAGGGGGAGAGGACCTCTATTGATATTCTTTGGGCTCTCCATAAAGGCACTCAAAAACAAGGGACTTGGAATTTTTTCACTTCTTTTGGCTGGGATAATTTTTTATAGTGGTGAGATACCATTAATTTGGTTTATTGCATCATTTTTATGTATGATTATGTAATCTGAGATGTTTTTTCTGGTGAGGAATTTTGATATGGTGTCATTTCTTGAAGTTATTGCACCATTTTTGGTGGTATGAGATGATTTTATACACTTATTGCACCATAGGTCTGTGCACTGTTTGAACTGAAGGTAGAGAGTGCTGTGTACTGTGGGGATTCTATTTGTCCAGTACAAGATTTAATTTTCCTTCATTCAACTTAAATTATGTTTTTAATTTACATTTACTGGCTTATCAGGTGGCTGTGCTTGTATTTCCACAGATATGCTGTGTAATATAAGGTTTTGATGAATTTTCCTTGCATAAATTGATTGATTTCTTTTTCTTTCTGTCTTTTGACTGTTGATTGATAAAGTTTTAATTTATTCCTTATTGAAGTGGCCTCAGTTTAATAACTGCATTGCTGAGTAATACAAAGGTTGAGCAGAGCTAGGGCAACTTGAGTGTTTCACTACCCCTCTCACTGGTAAATTTAACATTTTTGCTAGCTTTTCTTTTTCTTTTCCTTATCTTATTTTTATTCTTGTAATCAAATGGACCATTCTTCCAGGATTTGCTTATAGGATCATACATATTGATGAGTTTAAATCCATTTTATTTCTGAATTCCTCTATTATAATTGATTAATTATTGATTTTTCTTTTTTATTTCTTCAATTTATAGCCTTATAAATGGAATTTCACTTGAAACTGGGCCAATAAGGTATGGAACACCACAGCATCATTTGCCCACTTGGTGATTATTTCATTTTTTCACTAAGACCATGCATTTTTTCCATTTGTTTTTCTTATGTCATAATATCATCTTTCTCATATTTTTCAAATAATAAATTTACTCTGGAAGTTATTAATTTGTCTGTTATGGCATAATCCTCTTGTAAAATATCAATTGTTTCAATAAATGACATTTTGTCATATTCACCTTCACCTGTGAATGTTGGCCATTCTTTTAATTGAGGTGCTTTTTTTATTAAGACTTGGTTATTATTTTGATGGCTCAAGTCTGATATGAATGGACTTGTTATTTCCTCTTTTGGCTTGACAGTACTTCTTATTTGAGAAAATGGGGTTGATAACTTTGGCATATTTAAGTTAGCCCCATTCATTTTATCCATTTTTTCAGTAATAAGTCTTATTTCACTACAAATTTCATCTTGAAGATTCATTCTTTCTTCATCACGTTTTTCTACATGGTCTATAAGTATGTTTTGATGTGATGAAGCCTTTTCTTCAAATTTGTCAACAGAAATGCTTAATTTGTTTGATTTTTCTGTCAAATTATCAATACTCACATCATAATACATTTTCAAAGTATTCTCTTTGATATTTTTTATATATTTATACAATTTGTGTTGTCCTTGTATCAATCTCTGAGTATTGTCAATTAAGGCTTTTGGTTTAATGCCTTTTAAAGGCAAAATACTATTTTTAACTTCTGTAAAGGTATTTACAACATTAGGAGACAAAGTTATCTCTTTGGGAAATGGGATTCTCTCATTCTTTGTTCCTCTTTGTCCTTGAGTTCCATCAAGGTTTTGGCCATGTTGAAGACATTTTCCATGGCATCTTTTTGGATTTTTGGACTCCTTTAACTTGGAGTATATGGCTTCCTCCAATTCTTTTTTTTGTTCTCCTTCCCTTCTTGGGGAGGTTGGTTGACTTGAGGCTCGCTGGTAGAAGCTACTGGGGCTTCTTCCTTGCTTGCCTCCTTCTCTTTGGCATTGTACTCCTTTTCCTTTTTTTTTGAGGTTTGGATGATAGTGGATTCCGTCCATTGGAGTATAACACTATTTCCTCCTCTTTGAGGAGCTTTTTCAGCATATTCCAGGAGTTAATCACTTCTTGGTGGATTTGTGGCAACATTTCCCAATCCTTGTCCTTTTACACCATCTAGTGCTGTTTTTACTGGCTCATTTAAATGTCTATTTGAGCCGTCTAAATATGAATTGTACCTTTTGGAGTTACTCATACTTATTTCCAACTCTGGCTCAGATATTATGTGCATTTCTGGGACTTGCCTTTGGGATATGGAACTTCCTTGTTTTGATTCTGTTCCACTGGGGATTTTTCCCTTTCTTTTCCATTTTGAGGTATCAATTCTACTTCTGAGTCCAGCTCCATCTGATTGGATGTAGTATTGGAATCCTCTCCTAGTAGTCATAATTAAGGAATAAGAAATAAAAAGGATTTCAGAACACTAAAAAATCGTTTTATGGCAATTTTAAGAGACATACTCACCTTCAGAGTCCTGAACAGTGGGCCCTTGAAAGATTCATTTCTTGGCCTTTCTTTTATTGAAAACCTGTGTTGGATAAATTATAAAGGTTTCTTCCACAACTCTCTCAACAGTAGTCTGATTTTTTTCTATTGGGTTGTCTTCAAACACTAAAAAACACAAATGAATATAAGTGTGAGCCTTAGAGGTATTTTCATATACCCAAAAGACCACAAATAACAAAATATAATATAAATATAAATAAAATAAATTTATATCATCAAAATAACAATTAAAATATAAATACAAATTTATATACAGAAATAAAAATTACATTAAATTTTATAATTGTGAAATTACATTTTTACTTGAAAAAATTAAGTAAAAATGAATTTTTAATAAAATTAATGAAACTAAAATATTTTTGGTAAAAAGTTAAATAAAATATATTGTAACTTTTTATCCAATAAATGAGCTTAAGAAAATTACTTCACCATTGGATTCCTCATAAAAAGTAAGGTGGGGTCACCTCTGGGTAAAATTTCTGTAACTCAACTCTAAATAAGCTTAAATTAAGTTTTTAGTATTTTCTGTACAAGAGTTGAAAATCCTTAAAACCTTAATTTAATTCACACCACATGTGATGTTAACCATCAATTTTTGTGTTAAAACTGAGGTGTTGTGTGTAGTTTAGAAGCTATGAGGAAATGAAGTATTTTCAATTGAAATGTCAAAATGTGCACTTGTATTACATAAGTGAACTGTAATTTACATATGAGGTATCAATTATTACAGTTGTGTACTGTAGAACCTCAATTTAATTGTATGTGTAAATTACAAGTGTATTTCATGATGAGGAATTAAAGAAAAAATAAATTGGAAAGATTAATTCTGGGGGGAAAAAGGTACTCTAGCTCCAAGGGGGAGCCAGACCCCCAAAGTCCTTGCTGACTGGTGTGGGATGTCAAAATACATGCAAAGGTTCACCACTTTTTGCCTGGAATTTAGTCACAGGGTCTGTGACTAAATTGATGATGAGGTTTTGATACCAACCAGGGCAGTTTGAACTATTTCCAAGAGGGTAAAACTACCCTTAAGTTAAAATAATCTTTGTAAAAGCAGTTTTAACTGTTTTCTACGACTCTTACACACATTCTGACATGTTTTGAAGGCTCTAGACCAGGTATTACTATAGTAATGGCTGATTTAAGGGTCTAAAATGGCTAAAACAAGCCCTTTTTGGTCTAAACCAGGGTTCAATGATGCCATAATTTGATTTTCTGTTGTCAGAGTGTTTTCACGACCGAAAAGAGTAAGTTTTATTTTTGGAGTAAGAAAATTGATGTCTATAAAAGAATGTCTTCTTTGCCCCACTTTTCTCCTCATGTTAGAATCTTTTCCTTTTATAATTAGTTTAAACACTGTTAAACCAATCAATAAAGGATTACAACCACCGTTTTTATATCATTTTGAACCTTTTAACCACGTTAAAAATCATTATAACCATTGTTTGTAACTCTTTGAATCATCTTTACCCCTGAACCAACCCAAAAGTGAATTAAAGCATCTTTCATCACTGTTAACTTTGTCACTTTGTTTCCAAATTCACTCTGGTCACTTTTGGGTATTTTTTCTCTTTAAATATCTTTTTAAAGAATTTTTTCTTTAATGAATTTCTTGCAGCTCTTTGCTCAATTAATTCCAATTGAAATTTCTCTTGAAGAAATTTCTTTTGTAGCCTTAAATATCTCTTGTAGAGTATTTGGGGATAAATGTTTATTGTTGGTAAAACAATAAATCTTTATAATATTATTTTTTTATACTTATAAAGTTAAAAACAATAAATTTGGAATGTTCTCTCTTAAAAATAATATTTCTTACTATTTGCAATCCTATTTTACCTTATACAAATTATGAGGACAGGAAAAGTACTTGATTTTCAATCAAAGTTTCATATCCACACCTTACATTTGGGGCCCAGCCATGATATTTTACCTGTGACATAATTTTTTACTCTTTTCAAATCCTTTTTCTTATATTGAAAAATTTAAAAACATATCAAAAATACTTATAATTTAAAAAATCCATAAAAAAAATAACTTTTTTCATATTATAAGTGAGGCTTTATTTTTTCCATTTCTCTCTTGAAAAAATCCTTTTTTTACTTAATCAATTGGTTTTTTCAGTAATTTTAGTGTCTGACAACGTGGTAAGAGAAGAAAATATTGAAACAGCCTCAACAGTAACAAGCATTATTCCTGCCATCACTGCAAATTCTGACCATAATAGTACAGTTATTATAACTCAGAATAATCAACCTGAACCAATTTCTTCTGAATTTGTTAACTTGGACATAAGTAATACCCTTCAGTAAGCAAATAATTTGGCAAATATTTAGTATTTTGACGTAAAATTACTATTTTAAGAGTTTTAATCATAAAATATGCCTTCAACCAGATTGGGGGCCAGCTATAACCCCTCAAGAAGCTCCCAAAAAGGTCGTAGATGTGATTATGGCAGAAGCCAATCAGTTACAGAAGGACAAGGGTCAGTTGATGACCTCCAAATTAATAAATCATGTCATTCTGAAGCTGATAATATTATTTTCCCTTCAAACAGAGCTGGCACCACCACAAGAAGCCTCAGTGAACATATAAAAAAAAGCAAGAAGGCTTACAACAATGCATTGCAGCACAAAGAGTACCGGATCCTTGCAGATATGTGGAAACACTGCATGAATTCTTACCTGACTGTGAGAAAATTCTTGGGCCATCCCAACACTTGCAAGTTACTCAATGGATGGCATCCATTGATGGAGAAGAAGAACATGATTCTTTTAACAGCAGGATGGAGGAAAAACAACCCTCAACCACCCAAGAAAGTGCCAAAAACAGCCCCAGTAGCCAGAATCAAAATATATTAATTAACTGGGGGAAAAGCTTCCCAGGGTCAAAGGAGGCTGGTATATTTAAAAGCTGAGCTTGACTCCATCAGGCTGACAGCTTGTCTGTATTGAATGTTTGATGAAGTGTATACCTTTCCAAATTGGGAAATGAACTGGGTTGAATGAAATTCCCATGGTGTATGATTGAAAATACAGGTCTTGATGAATCCAGACTGTATTGTATGAATGTGGTTGCCAAGGTGGATTGATGGAGCACTGACCCTTGGCAAATATTTTTGTCACTTCCTCTTGAATATCCCTTGATAATTAACTGCCAGTATTCCCTTGGAGGAATACTTTGAATGAGAATAACCCATGATTGCTTGATGGCATCATTGGTATTTGAGATTGAAACTTGTCCTTGAGAGTTTATAAATCCTCTGGATGACGTGATTCCTTGATGACCTTATTGAATGTTGAAATAACCATTTGATATTGGTGCCATTTGATTTCTGGCTAAAAAAGATTCATAATGGTTTATAACACCATTTATGGCACTTTTGGTTATTGGAAGGTAAAAATGGCCAAAGCTCTTTTGAGATGATGCCAGGAGGATATGAGTGTAAAATGGGTTTTGGTGGCTTCAGAGGTGTTAAAGTGGTTTTTGGCCAGATAAAGCTAATACAGCTTTAAAGCTGTATTTGCGCAAAATGCACAAAACTGGAAATTAAGCCCCAAATGGCCTAATATGGCCCTTTGGGCAGATTTCCCATATTACATGGGAAAATGGCTTAAAATGGAAAATACAGCAAAATGTGCAAATCTATATTTAAAGCTTAAAAAGCCAAATACAGGCTCTTGGGCTGTATTTTCCCTGGTGACTGGAAAATAAAAAAGACTGCCCAAAAGCAAAACCTTGCCAGAAAAGGCCTGATGATGGTGAAGGAGCCAGGCTGGCCCCGGATAGTGAAATGACAATAAAAGGCCAAAAAGAATGAAATTGCCAATTTGGCCAAATTGCCATAAATTGAATATGGCATGGATATTCCATATTGAGGTCGAAGAGGGTGAATTGCCATGGTTGTGACAGTATCAAATACCTTCATTCCAAATTACCAGAAAATCCATAGGGGATGTTTAAAGATTATTTCAACTGGAATAAATCAATTTTAAAGGCTTATATATTATTTCATCATAATGACATCATATTACCTCATTATAACCTCATTTTTGAAATTACCTGTACAGCTTTGATTTGTTGACATAAAATCCTTAGAAAATTATCCAACATTTCTGATTGCATTATCTTGAAAATTCAAACACTATTATTCACCAATATTATCTCCATATAAGCCTTTAAGCTTAATATATGATTACTTTTGTACCTTAACTTTAATTCTAAATAACCTTTGAATTATTAGTTCCATAGCTGATCAGAGATTCACTTAATATGACTTTGCTTGTCTATAAATATGTTTCAAGAGAATTCCATTAAATCTTCAAAACTGTTTTTAATGATTTTCCATGTAACTAGTCTTTTCTTTTTAAATTTTCTCTTTTGAACTTCAAACCATAATTACTCAGGTTTCTTCCCTGAAATTTATGAAAAAAAATTAATTCATTCTTGATGTATGAAGTAGTAGAGATCAACTTTTGTTTTTATTTTAGGTTATACCATAATTGGTTAGCGGTGGTTAACTGATATTATCATCTTTAATTAATATCTCTTTATTACTCTTGAATTCATTTGTAACATTCTAGTTCTTAAAATAACTATTTGATGTATTTTTTTGTGAATTATTCAATTATCTTGTATATCCTATAAGATAAGAGCTACAAACCATCAATAATGCATATATCCAGGTATCTCAATAGTTATTTATTTACAGCTATTATTTAAAAATAGTCATATATGTAAGATTAGATGAGTAATCCAATGGCTCATCCAGTTTTAAATGCTTATTTGTAATTCTTCAATATACATAAGGCTTAAGCTGTTTTTGTGCAGTTTCTCATATATGTGAGACTTGATGTATATTTTACATACCCAAATAGGACACAATTAATATTAAAAGAAATTCTGAACTATTCATAACCCATAAGTCATGCACATATCCAAAATTCATTATTTTTGATTTAAGAAATTATGAAGAACTTTTTTGTTAGTAAGTAAATCCATGGAGTTAAGGCAAGATTTGGATTCTACACAAAAATTCACCTAGGGAAGCTACATATAGTAAATAAGCTTAAATTAACTCTATGAGCTGGTAATATGGAAAAGATTTCAATACCACATCATCAGTACCACATAAAAGAATTGTGAAATTTTTTGTTTTTCTCAAGTTCACACCAAAATAATGGGAATGTGATAAATCCTGCGTTACATACACACTAAGATTAGTGCTATGAATGTTTTTGGAACTTGAAAACATATTATTCTTACATACAGTTTTGGTCCACCAATAGTGGATATCAGTCTTTAAACCTGAATTATTATTTTTGATGTGAAAATAGCAAAGGGGGACAAAAATCATCAAAGAGATCCAGGGTACCCGGCTACTGTGGCCTCTGAGGTATAGATAGCTCTAAATCTTGGATCCATTTCTGATAACAGCCCAATTATTATACTAAAACCTTTTGGGAACTTGGCTACCAAGTTAAACTCTCATTAAATCATAAGAAAATTGCAAATAAGCTGCTATTTTGATGTGACAAGGAGGTAAAAAGCAACTTAGACTCCTGTATCCATGTCAATTAGGAATTATTTTGCATGGATAAATCTCAAAAGATTAATTTACATCCTTTTTGGACTAGTATCCATTAATTTACCTCATAGCAACCAGCTATACTGTGTTATTTGCAGTTCTAGATAGAAATGAGGTAAAAACTTCAAAAATTCATTAAGAATACAATTCTTAATTAATCTTTCTTAATCTTTCAGGACCAATTTATAATTGTATTATTTATAAATAAACCACAAAATAATCATGGTTTCATAAGTAAAATTAAAAGTTTTACTTCCAGTCCATTTTGATGATTCCACATGAAACATTGAATCTTCAAAAATTCACAGAAAATACAACCTATGATGAAATTTCCAATAACATTGATAACTTTGAAGGATTAATATTTATTTTGAAATAAAAGAATATTTATAACTGTTACTCCTTTTATTCTCAACAATAAATGGGTTGGTAGTCACAAAAAAGCCTTAATTAAGTAATTATGATAATCTTACCTGAAAACAGATGATGCAATCATTAATCCAAAGATTATTATTGGTTTTTTGCTCACTGGCTTTCAGCTTGCTCCATAAAATGCCTCTTTGAGCTGTTGTTGACTCAAAAGAATCCTCCTCTTTCTGTTTTTTCCTGATCATCTTATTATCCAATTATACCTTTATTACCAACAAGTAAGTATTAGTTAGAATCTTTTCTTAAGTGTTTTAATATTTCAGAATCAATCAGAAAAAGGTGAAATCATGGAAATAAACTATAATCTGTTGTAATACTGTTATAACTAAATTTAAAGCCTTTAAATCCACAATTTATTGATCAAATGTTTCTACCAATTCTTTTCAAGGTTTTATTGGAGTGTTAGTGAGTGGTTTTCATTAATTCTTAAATTTTTTTCTCTAGTATTAGTTTTCTTCAAGAATTATATTTATAATTACTTCTTAAAGATATAATTATATATTAAAAGAATTTTATGATGTTAATAAAGAAGTTTTATTATTAAATACTTCTTGTAATTGATTCTTGTAGACAGTTACTGCTCACTGTTATAATCACTAATAGTGTATAACAAGTAAAAGAAATAATTCATTAATTAATTATTTAATTGTGGTTATAAAATTTTTTTATTATTATATCTCATAAGAACATTTATAGTACTTGTAATCAATAGTATTATTATCAGCAGTTTCATAGACACATCTTACAATATATCACATTGATATTTCCATAATTTATGGAAATTGTAATTTATTTCTGAGTTATTATACAATAATCACTTTCAATTTACTTTTATTATTGTATAAGTCAATTTCAATTTATCTCTTACTTAAAAGTCTTGTGACCCTTTTTGGTATGTGGTCATATTTTAAACATTCACAGTTTACTTAACTTGTCTCTGGAGCCATTCAAGAACATTTTAGCTTAACAAAGATAACAATAATCAATTTATCAATTACTCAATATTACTTTAAGAAAAGAGATTCAGTTCAATCTCATATCATGAATTATTAATTTATTCAACAATCAGTTACAAATATCTTATTTAAGTTGATGAATTAAAAGCTGAAACTCTCAGATCCAGGTTCTATTATTTTTCACTTTTCTAATACATTTTTTCTTGTGAAACAATCATTCTTCCCTGTTCTTATTGGAATTTTTCCTCTTAAAATTTTCTTGATTCAATATTTTTCCTATTCACCAAGTAAGTTTAGCTTTATTTTAAAATCATAAGTTTTTGTGTTGGTATCCTAAATATATTATTCTATTAAATCCAATCTTATTTTTTCTACTCCAAGTTAGAGTATTTATCTATCTCACATGCTAAATTTCAATTTTCTCCCCCAAATCAAGTTCAATTCAAGAAGAAGTTACTGAAAGATGTGAATAGTCTTGAATATCTTCCTTTGAAAGGTGAAAGTTTAAAACAATTTCTGAGGTGATGAATTTTAGTTTCTTTTGATAAATTGAAAGATTTAAAAAGTAAGAAATTCTTGGAATTTGAAAAATCTTTTATTGATATTTCCAAGATTTCTATTGAAATTCAATTGATCAAAATAAACAATTTATAGCTTTTTTAATATTTCCTCTTTACCAAAATCAGCACCCTAATAGAATAAAAATATTCTCATTTTATAAGCTCCTTGAAGCTTACCAATTAGTATAACTTGTTTGTTGTTAAAAATTGATCATAATTATCAAGATTCAATTTCACCTATTTTAAATAAAAATTGGCAAGAGGATTTAAGTTTTCTTTGTTACCAAAGAAATAATCCATTTCAATAAAACAAGAAAATTTAATTTCTAAATTTTTGACCATTGCATTTAATCCTTTTTTTTTTTGAAAATATTCTTGAGTAGTTTGTAAAAATGGTTATTATTTCAATTTGTTTTGGACAGTGTATATTTTAAATAGATTCAAAGGTTTTTTTAATTCACTTCAATGACCATGATGTAAAAGTCATTTCTCTTTCTTGAAAGAGATCTTAAATATTTTGAGCTAATTATCACCAAAACATCCATTAAAACTTAATTTAATGTTAAAAAAATTCAAGATACATTAAGAGTTAGACCCATTTAAATTCTTTAAGAGATATGTAAGACCAGAGCTTTTTTTTAGTCATTAAATTATTTGTCTTTTTGGTGTGTAAATCAACTTTAAATGATATGATGGAGTAAACAAATACTATGGGTTCCAGAATTAAAGAAAATTAAGGTTAGAATTGAATGAGCTTTGTTAATTTTATTAGTACATAAAATATTCCAATTAGAAAATAGATTGTAAGTTAATATAGTTTGCAAAAATCTAAGCTTAAATCTCAAATATCAAAATATTTTCAAATTAGAAAAGCATTGGTTTATTTGCATTAAAATTAAGTTCTTAACATTGGATTTAATAAGTTTTAATACCTCATAAATATTTTTTTTAATTAATAAAAATTTAAAATAGACATATATGCTATTTGAAGCAATTTTAGTTTATTTTCAAGTAATGTATGTCTGGTAAGCAATTAAAATGTACAGGAAGACTAAATAAATTGATAGTGAATTTACAAATTCATTTTAAATAGTCCAAATTCTCAAGTTAATCCTGGCTGATTTCCAATTAGGCAAAAAGTGTGTTGATCAAGTTTTTTTTCATTAATGGCTTATGCTCAAAGATCTTAAATAGTAAAATGATCTGAGTTGCATGGCTTACTTTTTTGACACAAGCCAAGTTAAAGTTGACAAATGGTCCACAATAATGCTTCAGAATTACTACAGCATTATTTTAAAAAAAAGCCCAGAATGCTTCACAACCAGACAAGTTCATTTTATGGCTTTACCAAACTCAACTTGCAAGCCACATCTAAAATTAAAATGATTTTAAATAATTTTTAAAAGAAATATTTTATATAGCTTAATTAATTTATAATTTCATTGTATTTTATCTTTTTTAACTCTCAATATATTATTTCAAAAGTCACAAATTTAAAATTGAATTATTATAATCACATGTTTTTTTTCGTTTAAAAAGATGTTCTCTTTTTTTTGGCTTGCATGATAAAGCTTAAAATGTCTTCTTGTTATACTTTTTTTCCAGTCCTTATTGTAATCAACAAATTAAAAAAAGCAGGTTGAACCAGAGTCGTAGCGTATTGATCCTGTGTGAAACAAAAAGGTCAATCTGACTCATTAAAGGGTTAAATTTATGTTAATTCTCTTGGCCGCAAGTGTAGATGTAGCACCAAACCACAGCCAATTGACCTTTACAAAGATTTTTATTAACAAAACTTTCAACTAAGAACGAAAAGCAATTGAAAAGATTTTTTTTTGTTTATTTTGGTACAAACTATTGACGAGTAAAAAGAACAAAATGTTGAAGCATGTTTAAGTAGAATTTTGTCAAGCATTTTGTTCATTGATGATTCATGTTTTACTATACTTTACAAAATAAATTATTCAACAAAAGTATAAGGTGCCATATCAGTTCCTTAGAGTTTAATGTTCAAAGATTTTTTATAAAAAGAAACAGCAAAATTTTAGTAGCAGATATCAACTGAGTCTCACAAAAATAGACAGTTTTGTTTTGTCAGCTTTTAAGCTTATTTGATCCCCAGCTTTTGAGCAAATTTAACATTAATTACCACCTTCTGGGTTACTGCTACCGCCAATCAATCCGTCAGCATCATTAATTTGTAAATTCATCACATTATTGCTTCCACTTGGACGATATTCTTCCACGTAACATTGTTCGTCTATAATGCCGTTATCTTTCTTTGGTTTATATTCTAAATTCCTTAGTAAAACTGACCAAACTTCACCAAATCCTGGACACACTTTGCCGCCTTCGCTCATCATTGCTAAAACTTTTCTCATAGATCGACTGTCTCTAATTTCATTCCAATTTGTTAACATAAAGCTGACCTCAACCTTCCTAATTTCTTCAAAGGCTGATGTAAACGTTGAAAAAACTTCCATCGGTATACTAAGTCATTCCATCCAAAAAAAAAGAGAAAAAACAGTGGATGTGTGGCATCTTAATGAGTTTCCTGATGGATAATAATTCTTTTACAAAAGGGTAGCTGCCACCTTTTAGGGGCAGTTCATAATAAAAGATTTAGGTTAGCGAATTGGACTGACTTCTGGACTGTCAATGATTTTGTGATGTGATGATAGGCTCTAGCCTTGAGGTCGACTAAATTCAACTTGTCTGCTAAGCTATATGTAATTGATAAATCACACAGGCAAGTAGGTCGATGGCGAAATATGAGTAGTCAGCTTTAAACTCGAACCGTGACATCAGCAAAAGTTTGGGCACTTACCGGTAAATTGCCTTGGCACTACAAACTAAGCTAACGTCTGGGGGTGAACCACCTATCTGCCCACCGGTGCCAATCATTGCAACCTTCGTCATCATTGCAGTCAGATACTCATTCCTTGTGGCATAGAATGGCGCACTAGATTCCATCGCTTCATCCTTTAGACATCGATACGTTGATGACAATGGGGCAAACGAGATCGAGCTTTTTTTTTTGACGGAATGACCAAAGAAATATGATATATCGATTTCAATATACTTGATAACTTGCAAAAAATAAGAATAAAATAAAGCAAAAATGGACAAACTCGGTGTACAAAAAAAACAATAAAGCTTTGAAAGTAGTAAAAGCCGCGTCAGTTACTTCGATCACTGTCATTTTACGCGATAGCGACGAGCCTCCCGATTTGGCGCGAGATTTAGCTAATGGCGTCTTAAGATTATTATTACTTGCAGGAGGGTCAGTACAACAGTTTGATCCAACAGTTTTAAGACTTAATCTCAGGTCTTGACTTGGACGGCTTGGAGTTGATTGGTTGGCGTTCTTGTGATTCACCATCGCGCCAACTCGACCGGTTTTGATCTCATCAGTGGGTTTGGAAACCTCATGGACAAGAGTAGGAGACAATACAGGTTGTTGAACCGGGTTGAGATGCTCGTCACCAAGTTTAACGTAATCGACGGGTACAATGCTGTCGTCAACCATTTCGTCACTGCTCATAATGTTGATGGTGCCATCTGCAGCCACATCCAACTGAGCGATCTTATCACGACTGGTGCTTTTGTTTTCGAAAGACTCATCAGCTGGCTTTGGTCCGAGGACTGAATCAAATATCAATTCATCTTGCGGATTTTCCTCAGTGGGGGATCCGTCTTCAACCTCCTCACCTTCCTCTTCGCCATCATCGCCATCATCAGAATCTTCGTCCATCAAATCATCTTCATCTTCGCCATCATCATCCGAACCAAATCGGTCAGTAGAGCCGAAATCACGTTGTTGGTTTAGTTCATCGGATAGATCGCCGGTCACAACAGCTGTTGATTCGGCGAATCCAGATTCGAACATAGTACTAAAATATTCACTACGTTTGATTAGGATTTTCTTACTGGCATACAATTTCCGAACAATGATGCGCGACTTTCGATTCGGATCTGGACGTCGGATTCGACGAATGATTTTGAAGCAAATGTCGGAATATAATGGATCATTAAAAAGAGATGAGTAAGCTTCAAGTAAGTCTAAAGGAATTGGTTTCTTGATGATTTGCGAAGTTGGTTGAGGAGCTGGTGGGGTTGGGCTAGATTGAATGTCAAGATCGCAATTTTAATATTGAGCAAAAGGAAAAGAGTGACTGCAGCCTTGACTACAATGGGAAAAGATGCAAGATGAAAACCCAAAGCTTACGAATATACTATTGTACAACAAATTAAAAATGCATCGTTAAATTTGGCCTAATTTCGTTTGATGAGAATGTTAGCTACAAGGTGAGAAGGTATGAAGATCAAGAAAATATGACTGGACCGAAGGATTCATGTAATAAGCTTCATTTCTTCTCCAATATTGGGCCCAACCCCAATTACGAGCTTCATGATTAAATGCATGATCATTGGCTTCCATTGTTTTATAAGTTGTTCGACGGTCCAAACTTTTGATCTATTCAATAGTAAGGCGCAAATGAGATGGGGGCTATGGTCTGTTTTAAAAACAAGGCAGTTGATAAAGATAAAAAGTGAAGACAAACTTCAAATGTAAATTTAAATAAGCCATCCCTATGCCATGGCACTTGATTTGGATCAATTGGCTTAACTGCTGGACCATTAGCTTGAAATAAATAAAGTGTATTAGGATTTATAAAAAAAAAATTAAATAAATTTTTTAAAAGTTAATTTACGATTTGGAAGATTAGGTTGATTTGAATTTGAAGCAGCGGCTAAATTTGAATTATCATTTAATAAAGCAGATTGATGATAATGATTTGTTAATTGAGTTATTGTTGCTTTTTCAAATTCTTCTTGAGTTGGTTGACAAGATAAATACAATGAACAATATTGATCATGACCAGAATTTCTAAAACCAAGACGTATCACTTCATGAATCCATCCGGTCCGTTTAGATCGCCAATCGATGAAAGAACAATTTTCTTTTGAGGGCGAAAGCAACTTACGGATAGAAAAATACTTGCCATTTTGATTCACCAAAGAAAGATGATTTTACGCATTTAGATTTTATGTCACCTTTTGAAGAATCAAAGATTTGCTTCAGGTTAGATAATTTCCATTCTAACGAGACCTATTTTTAAAAATCCAATCAAGGATCAGCAAATATATTCTTGATGCAAGTTTTTTCTTTTGAATAAAATAAAAATTTGACTTTACACTTTTGATTTCTAAGAATTCTTGCTCGTTTGTGGTATTTAAATTAGCTTGTTTGTTTGAGGTTGCATTGTTTTGGTTTTGATTACTGCCCTGATTCATTTGATTAGATTTTTGATGGAAACTTTTGATATCTCGATTGTTCGATTGAAAAATTTGACGGATAGTTTCAATCTGAGCTTTTGGGTAAAAACTCGGGGAGAAATCGAGAAATTCAAATTCACTGAGCGAAAGTCAATAGCCCTGAAGTAGCGGAATGATCCCCACCTAAAATTCAATAAGAAAATTATCATCAAAGGGGATCTATTGAAATCTTGACTTGGTCAAGCTTTTTGAAGAAACTCAATTTCCATAAAAACACAACAAAGATCTTTTCACTGATTTTATTGAGAAAATTACCACAGCTGTTGAGATGATTAATCAAAATTGAACCATAAAAAAGCTAACAATTACTTGAATATTAACTTTAAAAAGCTGGAAAAAACTCATTATCAGTTTATTTATGCTATTTTTTTCAATAAACTTTAATGACAACCTTACAAAATGGAGTTCAATAAAATCGGGGAAAAAATTATAGTATATTTTCAAGAAACATTTTGTTAATGTTTTTTTATTTTCTAAAAAAAGGTTTTCCTTATGGAAACATTATTTAGAATTTGCTAAGGCTTAGATTAGATGCAAGAGATTAATTTTTTTAACTAAATCTATTCAATTTTTAATGAAAAATATTCTTGGATACTTCCCTTCAATTTTTAATAAAAAATATTCCTTAATATTTAAGACAAAAAAAGCATAATGGTAAGTTAATGTAAGACAATAAATCAATACACATAAGCCCTTACAAGTTTTTGCCATAAATTAGGAAATACATGTGATTTTTTGGTAGGAACACATGTGTATTATTTTAATCCCAAGAAATTTGTTCTTTAATTTTTATTGGTAAGAATCATCAAGTATGAAAATCATCATGAGGCTTTACATTTTCAAAATTAACAAAAGAAGATTGTTACCATTTTTTGAAAATATTTGTACAGTAGGAACTTTCCTAACCCATACCCATGCAAACCCATAGGTTTCTTGAACCACAAAGTGGGTGCAGGCCAAAAATGGGTTAAAAACTCATAAACCCATTTTACCCTATAACCCATAATTTCTGGTGCACCAAAACTATGAAACACATACTTTTCCTGGAATTTTGAATGAAATTTCCACAATTCACAGCTAATTTGGGCTTTCTTCTTACCATTTCCATGAATACCCCACCCCTTTTTACTAACTTCTACACAACTGCTACCCCACTTATTCTTCCTACCACCCCCCATTCTGTCTATCATGCTTTATTGAGTGGAAAAAATATTATCATTTCTGAAAAATATAATTGTAGTTCTGTATTACTTTATTTCTTGATGAAAAATTTTGAAAAATATCTTTTCAGCCTCCAATCAATAACCTTACAAAAAAGAAACAATATTACTTACCACCTCAAGATGCAAAGACACATAAGTCCAGAGAAAGAGGAGTGGATAAATAACAGAGGAAATCACATTGAAGAAACCATTTTTCTTGACAAGATTATTTCTGAATTCAAGAGTGCTAACAAAGGCTTTGAGATTACCAAAAAAAATTTCATACTCCAACATGCTATGACTCTGCTTTTAAAGTTGCCTAAAGAATGTTAGAAATTGATGGATGAGCCAGCTGAAGATACCAGCAAACAATATAAGCATAAAACTCGATATATGAGACTGAATATAAAAGAGAAGAAGCAAAGTCTGAATACAAAAGAGAAAAGGGCACCAGAAATCACCACAATGCAACAATAATGCAAAAGGTTGAAATTCCTAAGTGGGAAAATTTGAATGGTAGGAGTAAATTTGATACAGCAGGTCATTTCTCTAAAATCTATCCACATCTGGGCTTCAAGCAGCCACACATTTCAGCATGGATTAAAGATTTTGAAGCTATTGAAAACAAATATCAAGTGGTCCTTTTGAGTACAAAACAAATCAACACAGTCAAATTTGCTGACATCAACAAGATGATTGAAGAATTCAAAGCACAAGCCCTTGTCTCAAACATCAATATTACTGGCAACATATTGCATGAGAAGTGGAATTGGTTTTCTTGGAATGCTTTAATTCCTTCATATGAGTGGCTCCCATTAAGTAATGCCTGGCTTGAAGCCTTCAAAAATTGTAACAATATTTTTCAAATATTCCTTCATGGTGAGGCTTCTTCTGAGGTGGAATAAAGTCATGTTAAAAGGGAGCTCAAGAATTTCAATGAATTAATCAAAGCCTATGACCCCAAGGACAAAACTGGGCTTTTTAATTTTTAAGTCCAATCTCTCACATGTGGAGCTCATTGTATATGTTAATTTATTTATCTTTGTAGGATTCCACCAGACAAGATGTTAGTGTCACAGTCACTATTCAGGGGTAAGGGTATTCAAACTTATCAAATAAGCATTCCATTGTGCGTATCAGTAATCAGTTTGAGAAAATCTTCTTTCTGAAACATGCATACAGTCTGGTTCATCAATATAGCCTGTAAACACTTGTACATGTTGGATTCACAAGTCTGAAACTGTAGGATCCTCAAACTCCACCATACCTCTTGTACAGACCCTGTAAATCCATACAGGAGCTGTACCATCTAAATTAATCAAAAAGATGTTTCCTCCCAAGAAAATCCACTTTTTGATCAGGGCTGGTGGATTCTCACATATACCAGCCCCTCTTTCTCCCCCTGGGGGTTCTCCCCAGTTAATTAATATATTTAGTTAATTCTTTAATTAATACTCTTATTCCTACTTTTGGAATATATTGTTCATTGGTATTAAGTTTTTCTTTGCATTTTGGCACCTTTTCAGTGGAGTTGTGGTGGTCATATCCTTATTAACCCTTCTCCTTCTTTCTGAAAGGTTGAAACAGTGGACTTGGACTTGTTTTTAGTTGGCTCTTTTATTATTAACTCTCATTATTATTTGTTTCTTATTTCTTATATCTACTTTAATTAGAGATAAAATTTCTATTACACTCTTAAGTGCATTCATTCTTATTCCATCTGAGCCCTCCATAAATGAGCTCCAGTTTACTAAGTTCCAGGCCCTCTTCACTTAGAAGAGCCCCTGTGACACAAAGGGCTTTTTGTATCTCCTACATCAGGTATTAAAGCACACAAGGAGAAACTAAAAAAAATTTTTACATGCAATTCCACAGGAACCAAGACACTGTCACCTTTCTACATTGGATGATTTTAATGACCATGGTTATTTAATGAAAAGCATGCCCCTAGTTTGGGATATAAATATTATCATCACAGAAAGGCCTGGATGACTTCAGCCATATGGGACAAATGGCTTGTACGCTGATATCAAGCTTTATAAATTTCAAAAAAAAACAATTATTCTCCTTTTTCTCATCAACCGGACTATTTAATGCCAAATGACACTAATAAAACATCAATCTGTTACTTCTTTGAGCTGAGAGGTATTACAATGACTTAGTACAGTATTTTTTCATTTGATTATTTCATACAATACCATGATAGTATTCCTTCTGTTTTAATGGAAATCAAGAACATTACATTCTCTACTTCAATGATGTGTATACAGTAATTACAGTATATGGTTCCAAAAATAAGCAGCGAGATGCCTAAGCCATACCATATGGGTTAGGTCAGGTAAAAGTGATAACTCATATACTTTCCTAATCCATACATTTTTCTGTCCACCGGATAGTATGTTTTAGGACAGTGTCTACTTTATATGTGTGTATGAAGCAATTTTTTCTGTTTTTTTACGATATTTTGTGAAACCATGAGCAAGGTGGAGGGAACACACCTTTGGAAGTGGTATTCCCATGGCTTAAAATGGCACATCATTAGCTATCACAGGTTATTTTTTGTTTCAAAAAACTTGGCAATTTTCTTTTGCAATAAAGTTTGAAGTATAGTTAAAACAAATTTACCAAACTTTTAAATGACAAAGAAGGAGTAAAAAATAATTCCCTAACTTTGGATATATTTTTTAATCATAATTAATAAATGAATAATATCCTTGTGAATCAAAATTGATGATTGGGATGATGTTTGGTTTATCAGCAAAAATGCCTCCATCTGATCATAACCTGGGAGCATTCTTTATAACTTGTTAGCCATTGTCTTGATACCCCCTTTCTCATCATCTTCAGCGATTTTAGCTCCTGTAGCATTTTGAAATTTCTTGGCTGATGTGTATTTTTTCTTATATGTTCTCCACTGTCCCTAATGAATTCTGATGTAAAATTCAATTGGTCTTGTGAATTCATATTGACCTCAAGAGCCATAAGTTGGAACCCATTATGCTTGCTTGAAGGAGGCCATCCAATACTAGTGGTTCCCCTGGTGCCAAAACATGCATTGTAATTAGATTTGTTCTTCAAAAAATTAATTATGCAGAGATAATTGGCCTGAGTTATATTCCAAAAAGCTTTTGACTGATATGTGGTAAATTTGTGAGTTTTATTAAGCCAATGAGCTTTTGGACATGGAATTTTAAGCCAAATGGGGGAATCAAAACAATTATCTGGATTATGATAGATAATGAAAAATGGAAGGTGATGTGACTATGATATGGGTTGAAAATGAAGTTTGATGTAATTTTGTGCAATGACTGTGAAAATAATAAATTGAAGATGAATATGAGGATTGGAAAAAAACATGATTAGAGGTCAAATGCAAAAGACTGTGTTTTTTGGATGAATGGAGATCATGGGACACTCAGCTGAAAAAATGTTATATTTTGTTTAAAAATCATGCATGTTTTGGGGATTAGTTTTGTCCAAAAACCCACATTATTTCAAGGTGGGATTCAGTAGGTTTGAGACCCCCTAATATTAATATCTCCATATAGAAACAGAGAAACTAAGGAATTAATTGAGACTTATTGAGTTAAAATAAAGGTTGAGTCATTCTTTAGTTAGTTTTGTGTCATTAATAATCAAAGGTGGCTTCAAGGCTTTTTCACAGTTTTCCCATCCTCCTTTCAAGGGTCCATTAAGAGACCATATTTTGAAGAATTATGTTTTGTGTATTTAGAAATAATATATTATTTTAATAGAAAACTTTTGAATTTCAAATTCCGGTTTAAATTTAATGTAGGAGCCTCATTCTTGAGATAGAAATTATTACACTTAATTTATGAGCTGTGGGCCCTTATTAAAAATTTATCAGTTATGATTTCCTGAACCCCTGAAGGGTGTAGATAATAATCTCAATATTAGAAAGGAAAATTATGTTTCTCCAGAAGAAAACCCACTAGGGTGGGGAACCCTGTCTGAAATTTATCAAATAGCAATTAGTGTGTTCCCAAATAGAGTAGGGAATGGTATCAGGATTGTGTTTTTCATTTGTTTATAGGAAATAAAAGCACAAGAAGATAGATCCAAGGAAACAAAATAAGTGCATCTAGAACTCAAAATAGGCTCCAAATTGGATGCGGAGAATATGTTTTTCCAGTAAACTGTAGATTCTTTTAAATTAATAATATTTAGAACATATGGGAAATATGAATTAGTAAAGATTTATCAGCTCTTATTATAAAATTTTTGATTATATCAACAGCAAAATTCAGATTACTATATGATGTGGTTGATAATACATGATGTCTGAAAGTGATCGACAAACAAGAACTTGACTCACTTTAAGAAAGGAAGGTCTATTCTTAATGTAGATGTGATAATCAATATTATTTTCAAATGATTTTATAGCTATCCCTTCTGATTAGTCAGACTAGATGCGACGTGAATTTTAGACTTGCAATATCTCTACCTAATGGGTTGGCTCGCAGATTGTAATTTCTCTTCTATGGGAATGTTCGTTATTCTATCCCCTAGGACAGTCAATCAGAACTTTTATTTCCCACTCTCTTCTACCTATCTCTTCCTATATTCTATGTGATGTTTGGATCTTTTTGTATTTCTGAAATTTCTATCTGTTTTTCCAAAGCAGCAAATTACTTCTAAAATCCTTTTTGCTTGTAAGTGCATGATTCAATATAAACACAAGCCCCAGGTACATAGAGTGATGTAAAAAACCTTTATATTGGAATTAGTAGTACCAAAGAGGGAGGTTATTATAAATATGAAGGGGTTCAGATCAAAACATAACTCACCATTAGAAAATTGGCAACACCTGGAAGCAGGTATTGCATTTGGAAAATGGCTTTGAAACAGCTGGTTCTAAGCTTTGACCTGTACTTTTAACTGAGAATAACCCAGAAGTTCAATTTTTGGGTATTTACAAGAGATTCTAAGCCACTGAAATATTACAGAACCATTATCTTACTGCCTCTTATTTTTGGTTTAGTTGGATATAATATAATATAATCTATATTAAACTGGATATTTGAGATAGGTGAAAGAGTAATTGAACTTTTCTTTTAAGATTAACAAAAGCTTAAGTTACTATTAATTTTCAGTTTTTGAGCTATATTTTGATTTAAAAGGAGAATTTATTTGTGCTGAATCCTTTCATGCATAAAAGTCCTGCTTTTATATTAATGAGGGCTTGTCTCAGATTCTAATCCTTTATGATCAAGAAAAGGATTTCAAAAACTTTATAATTAACAAAAAAAAATATAGAAAGAGGATTATCGTAGTTAATATCTCACATGGAGTCACATATTATTTTAGATTTCCTACCCCTCTTATACAAATTTTCATAATATTCAAACAGACAATGGAAATTTAAACAGTTATTTTGTCCCAAAAAAACCTTAAAAAACACATGAATATATTACTCTTTCTACTTATTGAATGATTTCTATTTTATTGAAATGATTATAAATTTAAATCTTAGTTTCTTACTATCATCTAAAATTTTGAGCTGTAGCAGTTTTATTCTTATTATAATTTTTCTTGCTTAATTTTATTCTGAGTTTATTTTGCCTAATTTGTATTTTGTAGTTTTAATTATTATTATTTTTTATCAATTAACGAATATTATGAAATTATTTTGGTTTATTTTCATATGTTTTATTTCTTAAAACTACAGTAGAAGCGCTGTATCATCTTCTTATGTAATTTTGTTGATGATCGTCGACAATTTTACAGTGGTAGACTAAACCTGGCCCCCAAACCCAATTTTTTAGGGATATCCCTAGGGATTTCGGGTCAGGACCGGGCATCGGGAAAACTATTTTTTTAGCAAACTTATGATCTGCCCTGATGAGACTGAGGCACGGGCTTAGGCAGAGACCCCTACAGGGATCCCAAAATTTCTGTTGATTTATAAGAATAGCAATGATAGAATTGCAAAAGTAGACAAAAAGAGCACAAGTGATGAACAACAATTAAAAAATAAAGTACCTATGTATTAGCTCTAATCATGTGAGTAGCTTGGGCCAAAGGTACGTGACCAATCTTTCACACATTCCAATTGTTCTACATGCATTGATGTGAGTGATGCTCGTTGGTATGTCAAAATCTTTCGTCCGCAAGAGAAAACACACTTGGATGGGGCACTGGTGGCAGGTATTGCAAGGTACTTGGGAGCCATTGGCTGAAGAGTTGGGAAAGCCTTACCACAAGTATTCCAAAACTGTAATATATCTGTATCTTTTGGTTCAGGTGGCTCAGCAAAGAAACGAAGTATTTAATTTTCCAAAGTATAGGTCTCATGTGACAATGAGGGGTACATTTCATCGAAAAGGCCTGTTCTTTGTTCATTGGGTTGATTGCTTTGAGAGTCATTAGTTGATTGAAAATGAATTGTCGCATCTTCTTCAAATATTGAGCTGATTTTTGTTGATGAAGTCCCAAATTGAGCTAGAGTTGACTCATGTGATGAAAAAAATTTAAGCTTGAATAGAGGGTCCAAAATCAATGCGCAGATTTCTGGTGTCTTGCTAAGCATTTTAAGGTATTTTGTGATTTTCAATAAAATTATTTGTACAGCTTGTTCAATTTGTTGAACATCATACTGCTCACATGCCTGCAATAATTAAGAGTTAGCCCAAGTAAATAGTAGTTGGATTACAAGAATCACCTAGCTGATTGATTTGTTTTACTAGTATTGAATGGAGGGGCAATGCTTGATTAAGGGTGGGATAGCTGGACCCACATATTATCAAAGTTGCTTTGTTAAGTTGTTGAAGAAAATCAACCTTTACCTTTGCTTTTTCCCATTCAAGAGCAGTGAGTTGATAACATTCCATATTTGGTGGGCTACAATAATGATCATATGCTTCCTTGAGGGATAATGCATGTTCAAGCATGTTATAAGTGGAATTCCACCTTGTACAAACATGTGAAAGGATCATGGTGGCATCAGTTGATTTTGATGAGTCATATATGAGATTTACCATTGCAATGAATTTTTCTTGCCTTTGTGGGCTGTGCCATAAGTAAGATGCCAATCGACTAATCCGTGAGATGATCGAGTTATAATCCAAGTTAAGGCAATTGGGCAGATAAGTGATACTTGAAATGGCCATGTGATTTTTTTTAATTTCATTTTCTGAATCAATTGAGGGGGAATTATTAATTGAAAGTGCATTCAGGCCATCCCAAGCTGCTAAATGAAGAATGTGTGCTATGCATCCAATTGCATGAGTTGCTGGTTGAAAACTTGGGCTAATGATTGCAATTTCCATGGCCATACAATTATTGACACTTGCATTGTATGTAGTGATGCAAGGGAGTTTTTTTTATAAATAATATTGGCATAAGATTTTCATGAAGTTGTTAGAAAGGGAGGCACCACCATGGTCTCCTAATGAGCTTTTCATATCAGTATGTCATGTAGTTATGAAGTAAAAGATTAGTATTAATGAAAGTGCATACCATCAATCTCACTTAAGCCCAGTAGTAATGAAATAAGGTTAAAATATTGGTCTAGAAAATGTGCAGTTACTGCCATGAACACAGTAATATTTGGTCTTGTCCATGTATCAGTTGTAAATAATAATTGATTATTGCTTGTGCATATTAGTTTGCAAATTTTTTCTTGATGAAAAAAGAAAACATTTGAGAAGTGAGAAGTCAAAGCAGTTTGTCACACAAGGATGTTGAGGATGGATGGGTTTCAGAGTTTCAGAAGAGATCGGAATGATGCAGATTCAGTCACTGACAAGGCTAGATCACAATTGCAGATGAAGTAAACCAAAGCAGTCTTCAAGGATTCAGAAGACAATTTCTGAAAATAAACTGTTGTTAGTAAGCGATAGAACGATATAAGGTTTTGAATTACTTACCTTTTTGGAGTGACCATGTAGAACAAACTTGTCTAAAGCTGGGGTTTTGGTAAGCTTGTTGTGCCTTGGATTGGTGAGACAATGCAGAAAATTCAAATGCTGACTCATTGCTTTTGTGCTACCAGTCCTGTCCCACTTGACGTTCTTGTTGCATGTTTGTCCAGATTAGTCAGTAACATTGCACTGAACAAAAGACTCATCTACATCAGAAAAGTATACCCAGACCCGTGAGCGTTTGAGCTTTGTTGGGGTTTGACAAGTCGATTCTTGTGTTGTAGCATTGGTTTTTCTAGGTGGGGTGGACTGAGCTGCTTGCAAAGCAGATGACATCAAAATCTGAGGAGATGGATGAACAAAAACATTTGTTGAGATGTGAAAAACTTGGGTGGAGGAAGCAAATAAAAGAAGTCGAAAAATGGGGAAAAAAAGGAAGGAGGTGTTATATAAAGCACAAGAACAAAGGATATAGTTGAATGCAAAGTGGAGATAAGGAGGTTCACAAGAAAAAATCTTGATCAAACAGAGGAGATAATAAAATTTGGGGAGATGGATGAACAAAAATAAGCTATTGAGAATATGAGATAAGAAAGAGATGGGTGGGGGGAGGAAGAGAAAAAAAGAAGTTCAAAAATGGGGAAAATAAGAGGAGGGAGGTGGGAATTGGGATATAAATATAAAGGACCCCAAGGGATTTTTCCAAATTCTCCTGGTGATCCCTCCCGCCTACCACCTATGTGAGCCTGTGAGGTATGTTTAACATACCCATAAGGCCACAAATGATTTTATAAACAATTAAATTTGTCTTAAACAGACTTTTTAGTTGAATTTAAAATAAAAAATAATAAAAAATAAGTATAACTTTTTTTTGGATAAACAAAGTTATAATTATTATGTCATTTTTGGATTCTACACCAAAAATAACCTAGGGTACACCCATAGGGTGTTATACCCAAAAACACTTATTTCTTGTGTTATTAGAAGATTTAAGAATCTCACAGTACTAATGTAACTTTTTTAACATTTTTTTAAATTGTTAAATTTAAGCTTAATTAAGCTTAAATTTAAAGTTACATAAGGTTTATGCAACTTTACCAAAATTTTAGTTAAAATTGAGGTGTGGTGTATATTTACTGAATTGGCTAAGGATTTGCCATACAGAATGTAAATCCTGCGTGAGCTCAATTTAAAAGGGTTTAAGGCCATAGTATGGCTTTAAATAAATAAAAGGGCAAAATCCACGCAAAAAGGTGGGACAAAGGAAAAAGACCAAATAGAGCTGGGGTACCCAACTTTTTGGATCTGCAATGATTCAATTAAGGTTGTCCACCTGTATTGGAGGATTTTCAACCTTATTTCAACTTTAAGATTAGACTTTGATCCAACCTTAAGGTTTAAACTGATTTTATCCTAAATTGGATAAGAATTTCAAGCTGCCAAGAGGGTAAATCCCAATAAGCAGGCTTGGAATCAAGGTTTTAAGAACTGTCAAAGCTTAATCAAGCTTAAAAAGCTTAAATAAGCTTAAAACTTTAAGGTTTCAATCATCAAAACCTTATCAAAACTTAAGGTTTTGTGTGTATTGCTATTTTACGTGGAAAAATAGTAATAACTTCAAAAATTCATTAAAAATCCAAATCTTAATGGATTTTCTTGAAAATTTCACACAGCTTAGAATTGAATATTATCAATATATAAATTAAATTTTAAGTATCTTTTATTAATAGGTTTCCTGGGTAATTAGCCTGGAAAATTACTTTTTTAATTAAGCTTAAAGAAAATTATGATTTCTTTAAAAATTAATTAAAAATTCAGTTTAGGAGATTTCTGCTTGAAACTCTGATTTTATGTTGTTCATGTGATGAACTTCAATATAAATAAACTTATTTTATATTAAAACTTAAAATAATTAAACTAAATGAGGATTAAAGTTACTTGGAGTTAAGAATAACACTGGTAACTTTAAATTGGAAGTAAAAATAAGTTGCCTTAAGTTAAGAACTTAATTTTTAAGCATGGTTTTTCAGTTTTGACCTGAGCACGCCCTCTACATCCATTATGAATCATGAGAGCTGCTCTGTAGACATAAAAAGAGTCTTTTCATCACTGTTTTTGTCCATCATTCAGAATCAATCCAATCATATTAGAAATTTAAACAGGTAAAGTTTTATTAAATATAAAATCTTATTATTAAAAGTAATTCTTAAGTTATTTTTATTCTTTATTTATTAAATTAAAGAATTGAAGTCATAGAATTCAGATTATTGTTGTAATCATCTATAATAACTTTTATTATATAAAATTATCATCTTAAATATCTTTTAAAATCCACAAATTCCTCTCAAAAACTCTTTAATCATAAATTTTAGTATAAAAAGTTGTTTTATCTTTGATTTTATTGATTTTTGGCGTGTTTTTAACTTATAATCATTATTTAATATAATAACTGTTGTTTTATAACTTGTTGTATTAAATAAATATTATAAGTAAGTTTTCTTTAAAGTTCTATATTTTTTTTATCTATTATTAGTTTTTTTATATAGAATTTTATTCTATAAAGAATTATTTCTGCACTGTGTGTGATTAATTCTTTTTATAAATAATACTTATATTATTTATAAGTGGTTAATATTCTTATTTTCCACGTGTAATTGTCTCATTAAGAGCTTTACACTTCTTATTGTTATAACTGTCAGTGACTATAACAATAATAGAATAATTATAATTTATTATAATTATTATATTTTTTTATTATTATATTATTATAATAATAATTAAATTTATTTTTTTTATATAATTATTTTTAATAATTATATTTAAATTTGTGGTTATAATATTTCATTATATTATATTTTTCTACTGAGGACAGTCATAGTACTCTTGATATTGTTACTATTATCAAGAGTTTCATAGACAAACCTTACAACCTATCCCGGACAATAATTGGCGGGATGAGGAATCTTCTATATTGCTGGTTAGGGTTTTGGAGGGTTCAGGTTGCAGGATGACAAGAAGTGTCCAGGATATCCACAGGGCCCAGGATTATGGTAGACTGTACAGCACTACTACTGTAATTTACAAACAAAAAATACAAAAATGAAATAAACTAACTGGAATTGAGCTCAATTGAATTGTTTTGAGTTCATTTTAATAAGAAAAACAAACCCCTCATACTGCAAATGAGGAAAAATAAACAAAATTAATGAGATCATGGTTATATAAAAAATAATTATTGTTACTGACTGATTATTTGGTTCATAAGAGGCCCTTTATTTAACCTGACCTTTTTAAAGACATAATACAGAAATTATGTAGAAATGAAAAGTACTGAAAAAAGTATCTTAACGTCATGCATGAAAAATAATTATTTAAATGAAGGAGATATACATATCCTTTTTTTAAACTTTTTGATTTGATCTTATATGGATTGCACAACATCAAAAATCAATGCTGAGTACATTGGTCAATGTTCTCAGTCAAACAGCACTTAATACTCAGTGCTGAGGATATAATTTACAATTCAACATGGCAGGTAATGAGAGCAAGGCAAACTCATCTACTCAGTGAAGTATGTAATAATCAAATACAGAATTTATATAAGAAAGCTCTCACTAGAGCAGTTTTATTTTTCTTATTCATCCATTCTGTTCATATTATTTGTACTCACTGCTCTTTCACACTCTTAGGTGTGTTTTTCTGCTTCGTACTCAAAGGTGATAAGTGTATTCACACTATCACACTTTCCAGGTGATAAGTGTATTCATACTATCACACTTTCCAGGTGTGTTTGTCTGCTTTTTACTCAAAGGTGATAAGTGTATTTACACTATCCCAATTTCCAGCTACTTTATATTGTTCTATAGATTGTGGGCCCAGAGGACGCAAAATAAACTAGTCAATAATTTCTGAAAAAATTCTGCCACAAAGAAATATTACTGAATTGAACAGCTTAAATTTCCTGCAATGGAAGATTCAAATACAAGCATATCTTCTGGAGCTGGATCTTCTAGAATGTATTATTTCAAATCTGGAACCACTTCAGGACTCTGCTAAACAAGCTGAGGGTGTTTTAAAAAGACAAAAAACAGCTGGTATTTTAATTGAAAGTATGGGAATTTTGAATTTTCAAAGATTTATTTCAATAATAAATGAAAGAAATCCATATTGTATTTGGAGCAAGCTATCAAGGCATTTTACTTCAAAATCTGTGGACAATCAAGAAAGAGTATTTCTTGAATTTTCAGAAGTAAAACAAGAAGGCAATCTTGAGGAATTTATCAAAAATATCACTCAACTTCTTGGAAAAGTAGCTTTGGTTGGTATTGTTATTGGAACTCCTGGGGACATTATAGAATCCCTTATGGCTGAAATTAGTGTTAGTAAGCTGAGTACAACATATAATCACACCAAAGAAATTTTACAATCACAACAACCACTTGATATACCAAAAGTCATTGAATATCTTGAAAGGCGTCAAATGGATTTCTCAGAATCTGTTGGAATTAAGGAAGAACAGGCGTTTGTTTCTCAAAATCCAAATTATTCCAACAATAAAAAAAAAGAAAAATTAAAGAAGACATATCCTAAATGTAATAATGGACAACATAATCCAAAAACAAAGCGTTCTTCTTCTGAATGTTGTGAATTAAAAAAGAAGTACATCAAAGTCAATAAAGCCATCAAAGAAGATAGTGATTTTTTATCAACCAAGGAAGATTCTCCAACTGTTCATTTCGCTTTCAATGCTATTTCTTCAGTTAATGAAATTATTTCTGATAGTGGTTGTTCTCATCATATGACCTCTTTAAAATCACTCTTTTGTAATTATGAAGAACTTCATTCTACAATAACAGTAGCCCATGGAAAACAATCCCAGATAGTCGGAAGAGGATTGATTACCATTCTATCAAATGGAATGTACACCAATCTTCACTTTTCTCATGTTCCTTCACTCACAGCCACACTTAGCAGTGTTGTAAGATTATGTAACAATGGTTTCAAATTTAGAATGAATAATCACAATTTTTTTGACTTCAATTGTCAAGGAAGACTTCAATTTAAAGGTCAAATCTTCAACAAAATCTTTCATTATAATGGAAAACTTATCAGTAAGCCAAAAAGATCAATAATATCCACATATATTCCATGCGTTGTTAATCCTGAGCTTCTGCATGCTAGAGCCGGTCATCCCAGCATTGAAAGATTTCAGCGACTGTTCAAAATTAAACCCAACTCAATTAATTTTGAAGCTTGTGCTTTGTCTAAATCCCATTGACCTCCTTATTCTGGTATATTTCCAAAAGCACTTAAACCTCTGGAGTATATTCATATGGACTTGAGTGGTAGGATCTCCTCATCAACATTAGGGGGTGCGCAGTATTCTTTCAAAATCACCAATCAGTTCACTTCTTATAAACACATTTATATTTTAAAATTAAAATATGAAGCCTTCAAATACTTTGAAATTTTTTGTTTACAAGGGTATTTAAAATTCAAAATCAATCCCATCAATGTTGTGATGGATAATGGTGGTGAATTCACATCCAACTGTTTCAAAAACTTCTTTTGTACTCAGGGCATTGTCCCTCATTATACTACGCCACATACTCCTCAGAAGAATCCAGTTTCTGAAAGGGGGAATTATTCCACTTCTGAGAAAGCACGCAAAACTCCCTAATACTCTTTGGGGAGAGGCTGTAGTCACTGCTGTTTTATATGAGAATATTTTACCTCTTCGACAAAATAAATTGCCTTCTTACACCTTGTGGCACCATAAGCCTTTTGACTATGCATGTCTTCCAGTGTTTGGGTGTCAAGTATTCATCAATATTCGTAAAGAACAGCGTACTGGGAAGTTTTCAGATACCTTGGCTCCTGGAATTCTTCTTGGGTATCAGCTTGGGCAGAAAAACTGGAGGGTTCTTTTGAAAAATATGTAAATAAAGTATATTAATGATGTTATTTTTCATGAAACTATATTTCCTGGTCACACTTTCTTTAATTCATTGCCACCTTTCATTGGTGACCTTTCTTCATCTGTGGTTCCTTCTCTGGTGCACCTGCTGAACCTTCTTTAAAAACTCAAACTCTTAATGAGACAGATATGTCATCACGTTTGGCTGTTCCTTCCTCCTCACCTTCTACTGTTGTTGATTTTTCTGAAGAGTCTTCTCCTCTTGTGCGGAGACCTGGGTGGGATATCACTCTTCAACCTCTTCATCAAAAAGCTACAAATGACATTTCTTCTTCCATTTTTTCGGAAAATATTGTGGAATACAAACAAAAAAAACAAAACCACCTTTTGTTAATCATATTGTTGATGAGCTTTACCAGAATATTCCTGCAATGAATCAGACTGATGCAAAATTGTTTTCTTTGGCTCTCCCTTATGTTCCTCCAAAAACCTATTGACAAGCAGTGAATTTGGCTGACTCTCAACAATGGCTTTTGGCAATACAAGCTGAGAAAAAATTTCTGGAGGCAAAAAATGTGTGGTAGGTGGTTTCTTATCCTTCCAACATTCATCTACTCAACACTGTGTGGGTCTTCAAGAGGGATTTTGATGGTGGAGGTAATTTGGTGAAACAAAAAGCTCATCTTTGTGCTCAAGGTTGCTCTCAGATTCCAGGACTTGGGTATGGTGACACTTATTCTCTAACTGGTGCAATGGCAACGTTGCGGCTAATCCTATCTCTTGGAGATACTAATGATTGGAAAATCCATAATATGGATGCCAAGACTGCATTTTCAAATAGTACTCTCACTGAAGATATTTATCTTAGGCCTCCTGCTGGATTAGAGTTACCTCCCGGAAACTGTTATCCACTAAAGAAGTCCATTTATGGATCAAAACAATCTCTGCGCTGCTGGTATCAAGAACTGGTATCATTTCTCAAAAGTATAAATTTTACTCCTTCTACTGTGGATGCTTGTCCATTTATTTCAAAAAGCCAGGACTGGCCCTGTATTGTTCATGTTCATGTAGATGACATGACTAATGTTAGTACCAATGTCTCAAGATTCAAGAAGCTTATTGGTCAACGTTACAAGACGGAAAACTTGGGTGAATTAAAACACATTCTTGGAATCAAGGCTGTGCGTTCCTCGGACTGTTTACATTTGTCTCAAGAAAATATGATCCAAAAAGTTCTTGTCGATTTTGGAATGCAGAATGCACATTCTGTTTCAACTACAATGGATCCTGGTGTCTACCTTTCTACCACAAATGATGAAGACCATTCCTCTTTTCTGGCTCTTAATGTTAATTATCGGTGTGCTGTCGGCATTGTTAACTATTTGGCCATCTCAACTAGGCTTGATTTGGGGTTTCCAGTCTCACTTTTATTGCAGCACGTGGAAAAGCCAGGAATTTAGAATTGGCGGGCTTGCAAGCGGCTTCTTCAATATCTTGTCAGCACTCAACATCTTGGCCTTACCCTTCATTGTACAATTATTCATTTAGTACCTATGAAAATGCAAGTTATGCTAACTGACCTTCCACTAGGCGATCGCATACAGGGCTTTTAGTATTTCTTGGAAGCAATCTCATCCATTGGAAATCAAGAAGGCAACCATATGTCTTGTCTTCCTCTACCAAAGCTGAATACAAAGCGTTGTAAAAAGGCAGACAGCAAATTGTTTGGTTTCAACAACTTTTACTTGATATGTTCTTTTCTATTTCATCATCTGAATTGTCTCTCTTAGGTGAAAATCAACGATCAATTTCTCTTGCTAAGAATCCAATGTCTTTAATTTGTACCACGCGTATTGATGTTAAGCTTCATTGGCTTCGCGAGCAATTGGCTTTGGACATCTTTACTCTATCTTATGTTTCTACCATGGAAATTCATTCTGACCCTTATACTAAAGCGCTTCACCTTGTTAAGAATATGACTCTTGTTAAGAACGTTTGCTCCTCTTCTGTTCTTTCTGTCGAATTGGGGGGTGAATTTCACAACAAAAATCAATGCTGAGTACATTGGTCAATGTTCTCAGTCAAACAGCACTTAATACTCAGTGCTGAGGATATAATTTACAATTCAACATGGCAGGTAATGAGATCAAGGCAAATTCATCTACTCAGTGAAGTATGTAATAATCAAGTACAGAATTTATATAAGAAAGATCTCACTAGAGCAGTTTTATTTCTCTTCTTCATCCATTCTGTTCATATTCTTTGTACTCACTGCTCTTTCACACTCTTAGGTGTGTTTATCTGCTTTGTACTCAAAGGTGATAAGTGTATTCACACTATCACACTTGCCAGTTACTTTTCCTTGTTCTATTATATGTTTGTTTTGTAAATAATTTGATTATTTTTAATTTTATGGAGGAAAACAAAAGTCTTTGAATCTATTATATTTTTTTGTGACCTTTTGGACCTCAAATTCCCTAAAAAACATATTAAAAATAAATATGTCCAAAAAATAAAAGTTGTTGGGAGGGCTATTGGAAAGTAAAATATTATATTTTAATCAGTTGTGAAGCTTTATGTTGTGATTTTGTGCTTAAGACTATCAGTTCAAGAGGAAATAACTCACATTCTAGGAGTTTTTACACCTATTTCAAAAAGGCTGTCCCAACAGATGCACTAAAAAATGAACTTGTATCATGGGAAAGGCAGGATGAATAGATATTGATAGATTTTGAATTACTTCATTCAGGAGGAAAGAAAATATGAATCGGTCCAAAAGAATATCCTTCCAAAGACTAAGTGTTTTTTACTCAGCCAAGAGCACAAAAATTTCTTAAAATAGACTTAATATGGACCATAAATTATTTAGCTTGAATTGGAGTTTTTGACTTTCATAAAGTAGGATATCTATGTAAGGTTTGTCTATGAAAATATTGAAAATAGTAGCAAATATCAAAAATACTATGACTGTCCCCAGTAAGAAATATAATAAAATTAAATATTACAACCACAAATTTAGATAATTATTAAAAATAATTATATATAAAAAAGGAAATCAAATTATTATTAAATAATTCAATAATAAACAAAAATCTTAATAATTATAGTGAATTATAGGTATTCTATTATTGTTATAGTCACTGACAATTATAACAATAAGAAGTTTTTAGATCTTAATGAGACAATTACACATGGAAGATAATGATATTTATCCACTTATAAGTAATATAAATATTACTCATAAAAGAAATTATCACACACACTGTATAGAGATGATTCTTAAAGAAAAAGTCTTTATAAAAAAACTAATAATAGATAAAAAATATAGAACTTTAGAGAAAACTTACTTACAATATCTATTTAATACAACAAGTCAAACAACAACAGTTATTATATTAAAGAATGATTATAAGTTAAAAAACACCAAAAAGCAATATTTTTGAAGATAAAACATCTTTTTATGATGAAAAATATGATCAAAAGAGTTCTTAAGAGGAATTTGTAGATTTTGAAAGATATTTAAGATAATGATTTTATATAATAAAAAGTATCATTGGTGATTAAAAAAATTAATCCGAATTCTAAAATTTCAATTCTTTAATTTAGAGTTAATAAATAATATAATAATAGAAGAATTACTTCAATAATTAAAGTTTATACTTAATAAAGCTTTACCTGTTTAAATTTTTAATATAGCTGAAGTGATTGACGAGTAGGCTCTTTTATGCCGGAAGAGCAGCTCTCATGAATCATAATGGATATAGAGGGCGTTCTCAGGTCAAAACTGAAAAACCATGCTTAAAAATAAAGTTCTTAGCTTAAGGTAACTTATTTTTGATTCCAATTTGAAGTTACCGGTGTTATTCTTAACTCCAAGAAATTTTAATCCTGATTTGGATTGATTATTTTAAGTTTGAATTTAAGCAAAGTTTAGTTAAATTGAATTTCATCAAATGAAAAACTTAAAAATAGAGTTTCAAGCAAAATTCTTTTAAGCTCAATTTTGAATTCTTTTGAAAAGAAATCTTAATTTTATTTAACTATAATTAAAAGAGTAATTCTCTAGGCTAGTTACCAATAAAACCTTTTTATAAAATATACTTAAAATTTAATATATACACAGATAAAATCAATTTATAAGCTGTGTGAAAATTGAAAGCAAATCCATTAAGAATTGTATTTTTAATGAATTTTTGAAATTACTGCTATTTGCCACATAAAATAACAATACACACCAAAACTTAAATTTTGATAAGGTTTGAATGCTTTTAAATTTAAATTTTTAAGCTTATTTAAACTTTGAAAGTTCTTAAAACCTTGATTTCAAGCTTGCATATTGGGATTTACCCTGTCCAAATTGGCAAAAAACCAATTTAAGCTTTAAAGTTGGATCAAAGTCTAATCTTAAAGATTAAATAAGGTCAAAAATCCTTCAATACAGGTGGAAAACCTTAATTTAATCCTTGCAGATCCAAAAAGTTGGGTACCCCCACTCTGTTTGGTCTTTTTCCTTTGTCCCACCTTTCTGTGTGGTTTTTCCCTTTTGTTCATTTAAAGCCATACTATGGCCTTAAACCCTTTTAAATTGAGCTCATGCAGGATTTAGATTCTGTATGGCAAATTGTTAGCCAATTAAGTAACTATACACAACACCTCAATTTTAGCTGAAATTTTGGTAAGTTTGCATAAACCTCATGCAACTTTAAGTTTAAGCTTAATTAAGCTTAAATTTAACAATTTTAATTTTTTTTTAAAAAAATTGCAATTGTACTGTGAGATTCTTGAATCTTCTAATAACATAAGAAATAATCATTTTTAGGTATAACACCCTATGGGTCTACCCTAGCTTATTTTTAGTGTATAATCCAAAGGTAAGATAATATTTATAACTTTGTTTATCCAAAAAAGTTATACTTATTTTTATTCATTTTTTATGTTAAATCAAATTGATAAGTATGCTCAAGACCAAATCAACTGTGTATAAAGTTATTTGTGGCCTTATTGGTATGTCATACATACCTCACAGGCTCACAATCTACAAATCTCATTTTGAGTAGAATACATTTCTTTTAACTTCTTTTGGTTCTCTTAAAAGTTAAGGCTGTAAGCTTTGGAAACAAATTTTGATTATATGTTCAAAATTTGGAAATGTCTGTGAGTTGATATATCTATCAATTTGACCTTTCTCCAAAATCATGTGAAACCCACTTCTGCTTCTTATCCTAGATAAATCTGAACAAAATAGCAAGTATTCAGGAATCTCCATTGAGAATTACTTTGTAAAATTCAATTATCTTATATTCTGAAATTGGATAAGTGAGCTGGAGAAATAGTTTAAGAAAGCATATTTTATAAAGAGTGTATGATATCCAATAAGATCTTTTTTCTAAATTATACATAGCTAAAGAAAACTCAACAATAAATCAAGCTTCAAATAAGCACTATCAATAAACTTTGAGAAACAAAAAAATTGGAAGCAAATACCTATTTAGCCTCTCTTTTGAAGGCCACTGAAACCTTCAATAATTTAAAATGATAAAAGTTGAATCCTATTTTTTTCAAAAGGAGGTAGTAATTAGTTACTAATATCCATCTAATATGAATAGTCCTTTAAGTTGTGCATGTATGTAAATTAGTATCCCTATTAATTTTAAGAATTGTCATGTAAGTAAAATTCAGATATTATATTTTTTGATGTTTTTGATTATTTGTGATTACTCATTTTTTCATAATTATGAGGCAAAGTCCTTATTTTTCAATTCAAATTATAAATTGAGTATAGAAACTAAATCTCTTTAGATTATACCACAAATATGAACTTGATTTTGTCTTTATTTTTAAGTAGATATTTTCAAATTAATGAAGCTGATAGTCATGAAATAATGAAATATTCTTATATAGAAAAAAAATGGAAAATGAGGAAGAAATTATGATAAATAATATGAATACACAAATATATTTTAATAAATATTATATTAAACACAGCAAGAAATTGAAGTTAGATTACTTCAACTTCCAAATTTATTTTTGTAGCTGGGTTGATAGATAATATAGAAATTTTAGCTACAAAAGATGAATAATGCTTGGTAAAGAATATATCCCCACTAAATTGCTTTAGATATGATATCCCAAAAAGAAAATGATCAAATATATATGTTTTGGCTTATTTCATACTGTGGGAACTCCTCCTGTGTGGAATAAATGAGGCAGTACCTGGAAGGGGAAATTACCATAGAACAGTTTTGAATTGCTGTTCAGGATTGTAACCCTTGCTCTGCTTGGGTGTCAGAATAATCTGAACTTCCCTTCCTGAAAATGCTGAATTATCTTCACTTGATCTCACAATCAAGTTATTCTATTTGATGGTGGCTAGTCAGAAAAGTATATTCAACAGACTCTATCAGACTTTATTTAATTGGGAAACAATGGCTTAGTAAATCTTAACACAAATAAATAAAGATATAAAACTAGGAAAAGACTTTTCAATTCCTTTACTGAGAAAAGTAACACTTTGAGGGATTTCCAATTTTGATGATAACACTGTTGATAGTATGATAAATAATAATAACAAACACTACTATTTTTTTAAGAGTTTAACAATTTTATGATGATAACCTGGGATAACAGACACTACTATTGTTCAATTTACTACTGAGCTTGGCTACTGAGTAAAGAGCCTTGTCCATGGGATGTATTTATAAAATAATGTAGACCAACTGTTAACTACTATTATCTATAAAACACCCAGACAATGCTACTGAGAAGATTTAGGAATGGAGGTAGTCAATGAGATGAGTTTATGAATTAAAGTAGACCAACTTTTAACTACTATTAACTATAAATCACTCAGACAGTGGTACTGAGCTTAGCTACTGAGCAGAATTTAGGAATGGGGTAACAATAACAATGGGATAGTCAATTAGTTCAATTTATAAATGAATGTAGACCAGCTGTTATCTAATATTAATTATATAAAAAGACTCAGACAGTGCTTCTGAGCTTAGCTACTGAGCAATGACAGGATTGAGATAGTCAATGGGATGAGTTTATGAATTAAAAGTAGACCAACTGTTAACTACTATTAATTCTAAATCACTCAGACAGTGATACTGAGATTAGCTACTGAGAAAAATTTAGGAATGAGGATGGGATAGCTATACTGCTGAGCTTAGCTACTGAGTATTCCTGAAAAATTAGGATAATGTGGATGGATGGAGGGGATTTCCCTCAGAAAAAATGTTAAGAAGTTATGTTTTTGTGAAGAGCCTCTGTCTAGGCCATGAGGAAAAATGTAAGATGTGTTTATGAAACTGATGATAATATTACTATTAATCAACAGTACTATGACTGTTCTTATGAAATATAATAACAAAGTGGTATTATAACCACAATTAAATAATTAAAGAATTATTTCTTTCATGTGTTAAACACTAATAGTGATTTTAACAGTGAGCAAGTAATTGTCTACAAGAATCAATTACAAGAAGATTTTAATAATAAAACTTCTTTTTATTAAAATAATAAAATTATTTTAATATATAATTATCTTTTGAAAGAATAATTATAATGGTAATTCTTGAAGAAAACTAATTTTAGAAAAAAACTTTAATAATTAAAGATAAATCACTCACTAATATTCCAAAGAACTTATTGAAAGATAAGATAGAGAGATTTGACAAAGAATTGTGGATTTAAAGGATAAAAATGAATTTAGAAGAGTATTACAACAATATATAGTTGAATTCTATGATTTCACGTCTTTCTGATTGATTCTGAAAGAATTAAAACACTTAAGAATAGCTTTAACTAATACTTACTTGTTGGAAACAATGATATAAATGGATAATAAGATGATGATTTTGAAAAAACAGCAATAGGAGGCCTCTTTCAAGTCAACAACAGCTCACAGAGGCGTGCCATGGAGCAAACTGAAAAACCAGTGAGTGAGAAAAAAACAAAGCCTTTTGGATTATTGTTTGCATCATCTGTTGTCACGTAAGATTATCAAAATTACTTAATTGATGCTTTTACGTGACTACCAACCCCAATATGGTTAAGAATAAAAGGAGTAAAATTTGTAAATCTTCTTTTATTCCAAAATAATCATTGATTTCTCAAATTTATCAACGTTATTGGAAATTTCTTCACAGGTTGTAATTACTGTGAATTTTTGAAGATTCAGTGTTTCATGTAGAATAGTCAAAAATGGACTGTAAGTAAAACCTTTAATTTTACTAGTAAGACTGTAGTTCTTCTTGGTTGTACCATATATAATACAGTTATCCATTGGTCCTGAAAGTTTCAGAAAGATTCATTAGGAATTGTATTTTTAATGAATTTTTGAAGTTATTACCTCATTTCTACATAGAATTGCAAATATCAGTGTTTAACTGGTTGCTATGAAATAAATCAATGGATACAAGTCCAAAAAGGGTTTTAATTACTCTTTTGGGGTTTATACATGGAAAATTGTTAATAATTGACATGATTACAGGAGTCTAAGTAGCTTTTTACCTTCTTGGCATGTCAAAATAGCAGGTTATTTGCTATTTTCTTAAGATTTACTGTAGTTGTAACATGGCAACCAAGTTCCCAAAGTGTTTTAGTTTACTAATTGGGCCAAGATCAGCCATGTATCCAAGGTTTGGAGCTGTCCACGCCTCTGAGGCCTCAGAAGTTGGGTACCCTGGCTCTGTTTGATGTCTTTTGTCCCCCTTGCTTATTTTTCAAGTCAAAATAGAAATTTAAGCTTAAAGTGAGATATCCACTATGGGTGTACCAAAGGTGCATGCAGGAATACCATAATATTAAGTGCTTAAAGCATGCATAACACTATTCTTAGTGTATATGTAACATGGGATTCTCACATTCCCGTTATTTTGGCGTGAAATTAAGAAAAACAAAAATTTTCACGGATCTTTTATGTGGTATTGATGATGTGGTATTGAAGTATTTTCCATATTACCACCCCAAAGAGTTAGTTTGAGCTTATTCACTCTATGGAGCTACCCTAGGTGAATCTTTGTGTAGAATCCAAATCTGGCTTTAAGTCCATGGATTTACTTACTCAATAAAAAGTTATTCATCTTTTCTCAAATGAAAAATGATGAATTTTGGATATATGCATGACTTCTGAGTTATGAATAGTTCAAAATTTATTTTCAAGATGATTGTGGCCTATTTGGGTATGTAAAACATACCTCAAGGCTCACATTCCCTCCCACCAAAAAATAAAATTGTACTACAATTTTATCAATGGTATAAGTAATAAAAAGCCCCAAAGGGGGTTAATGTCCACTTTCCAACCTCTTTACATCACTCAGATTAAGTAATTTAAAGCACATTTATAGAAATATTCAGGCTTGTGGCCTTCTTTCATGGCTAAATCTTCTCAAGAGTTTATCTGAGTCAGGTATTTCTGATCCTGCCAGCCATTCATCTTCATGTACTAGATTTCTATATCTGACAAGATATTCTCCTTGATTTTCACCCCTAAGTCTCCTTTCTTTAATAACTTTCTTTATCTTTTTGCCTTCATTATGTTCCACTGGTGGCACAGTTAAAGGAGTTGGGTTCCTTAAAGGAAACAATTCTTTGTCAGCTGGTTGATAAGGCTTTATCAACCTGACTGGAAAAGTGGGGTGTTTATTTTCCAATTCACCACTCAATTCCACTTGAACTGAATTGGTTCCATGTAAGGCAACAATAACAAAAGGTCCTACATAAGAATCTTTAAGTTTCTTTGGACCTTTTATATTATTAAAATTCAGGGTTGAAACTAGAACGAAGTCCCCTACTTTGAAATCTGGTACCTTGTGACTCTTTTCCCACTTCTGTTTTGCATATTCAAAAGCATCATTCAGACTCTGTTTGGAATTATTTTTCACTTTATCAAGCATTATCTTTAAGCTGGGAGCTGTTGGATGAATTTAAATCAAGTCTTTCCCAGTGTGTCTGCTGGGAGTCTTGGATTCCATCCTTTTTCTAACATAGCAGGGTTTGTCCTGTGGAAGAATGGACTGATGTCTTGTATGCCAATTCTAATGCAGGTATCAGAGTGCACCAGTCATGGGTAAAACCATATGAGTCTTTGAATTCTAACCCATAAGCAAAAAATCTCCTGATCATTTCTCCTAAAGTTTGAATCATCCTCTCTGCTAGCCCATCTGTTTAAGGGTGGTATTCTGTAGAGAATGATAACTTAGTCCCAAACAATCTATGAAGATTGGTCCAAAGTGCAGATGTGAACTTGGGATCTCTGTCACTTATGATATTCTTAAATAATTCTGTATGAGAAATAACTCTACTCCATAGAAGAAGAGCTGTATCCATAGCAGTGTCATCTTTGTGACATGGTAAGAATATGGGAGTCTTGCTATATCTGTCTACAATGACTAGACAAGGATTATAAATTTTGTCACCACTTGGAGGAAGTGCTGTGACCCAATCCATGTGAACAACTTCCCAAGGGGATTTTGGTTCTTGAATATGAATCATAAGTCCAAATTTCTTGCCTGTACTCCTGTTTGCTTTTTGACATCTGTCACAGGTATGGCAATATTAAATGGTTTCTTTTCTCCAAGATGGCCACCATGCACAGTTTTTCACTTTTTCAAGTTTTCTGTCCTCTGACAGGTGTCCAGAGTAGATGCTATCATGGAGTTCATGAAGAATTTTATTGATAAGCAATCTGCTGCATAATGTCATTATACAAGAATGTTTGGTTCTGTGGTAAATAATCCCATCAAACAAGTGAAATCTTCCTTCAGAATAGGAATTTCTCCAGACTTCATCTAGTGCATTGACTAAAGATGTATATTTGCAGTCTTTATCTAATAAAGAAGTCAAGATATGGCAATTCTTGTCTTGCTTATAGGATTCTCTGACCTCTTCAAAGATTTCAGTCCCAATATCAGTTATGTTAATTCCTTCAATTGGAATCTGTGGTTCAGATTCTAAGGGTACATAAGCTGGGTTATCAGGAGTGTTGGCTAATGCCCACCTGCTAAGTCCATCAGCATTCTTGTGAATGTTTCCCGCTTTGTGAACTATGGTCATGTTTCCTCTATATTCCTATATGGCTATTTGCCATCTCAACATATGTCTGTTGGGAGTCTTCATGTTAAGAAGTGATTTTACTGCATTACAGTCAGTTATCACTTCAAAAACACTGCCATCAAGATAATAGTGTAATTTCTCAAGTGCCTATACCAAACATAAGCACTAAATTTGGCTTGCAACATATCTGGCCTCTGTTGGTTTGATTTGTCTTGAGATATAACAAACTGGTCCCTCTGTAGGTTTGTCATTAATAATTTGAACTTGATGTAGGGCTGCCCCTAATCCATCTCCACATGCATCAATGTACAATTTAAAAGGAATATTTCAGTCAGGCATGAGGAGTAAAGGTGCTTCTGTAAGAGCTTTCTTTATCTTCTCATAAGCTTTAATTCTCTCCTGTGTCATCTCAAATACAGTCTGTTGATCACAGATTCTATATAGTGACTTGGCTAGAATTGCAAAGTCTTTCAAGTGTTGCCTATAATAACTGGCAAACCCAAGAAAAGACATCATTTATTCTTCATTCTGGAGTATTGGCTTAAGTAACCCTGCTGCTACTTTGTTTTTGTCAATACCCAAGCTTAAGCCAGAAACAACATGTCCTAATGCTTTGAGTTCTTCAAAACCAAAGTTTCATTTCTTAAGTGAAATTTAAATGTTCACTTCTGCAACTTTGTGAAGTACCCTTGCAAGTCTTTCAAGGTGTAAGTACCAAGAATCAGAACATATGATAATATCATCAATATCAATGATAAGCCATCCTTCAGACAATTCTGTGGGAAAGATAGTATTCATGATTCTTTGATAATGGGATGGAGCATTTTCAATGCCAAATGGCATTCTAAGATACTCATAAATACCACAGTGAGTGAGAATTCTAAGTAATTTCTTAGCTTTAGGCATCAAAACATTTTGATGAAAGCCTTTCAATGCATCCATTAATGCTATATACTTGGCTTTAGACAATTGAGTCAAGGTTTCTTGAATTCTGGGGATTGGATACCTATCTGGAACTGTGTAGGTATTCAATGCTCAGAAATCTCCAACCATTCTTGACTTATCATTATGCCAGGCAATAATAACAGGTGTTGTAACTTCAACTTCCTCATTATGGCCTACCTTTCTTAGTACACCAAGTTGGATTAACTCTTGGATATGTTTTTCCAAGGATTCTCTAGCTCTGGGACTGGATGGATAAGCTGGTCTTCTAAGTACTGGAGGATATGGTCTGTCAATATTAAAAGTAATATCAACTTCATGTCCTCTTATAGCACCTAATGGTTCATTATCAGAGGCAAATGCATTATTGTATGTGTATAACACATCAACAAGTTCATCCCTCATTTTTGGTGACAATGATGGATTAATCTGGGCTTCAACAAGTTGATTAGACACAAAGTCATCTTTATAAGTATCTTTGACAGAAGATACCACAGATATTTGTTTTGGCATATTGGAAAAAGCAAATTTCTGTCTTTTGTTATCCCCAATTGTGAAATATCTGTCTTTATGGTTATTGATTTCAATACCATAAATATTTAAGTAATCATTTCCAAGAATGATGTGCTGAGATGTGCAATTATCCATTACCACAATCTCAGTTTTCATCCTTACACTTCCTGCTGGGTGTGGAAATACAAGATTAGTGTCTAATATACCCAAGGGGTACATATTGTTACTGGAACTACTAAATTGCACACCTTCTATTGGTAATAGATGGTTTTTCCATTCAGGAAGTATAATTTGGAGATAATCTTTGCCCACACAAGTGCAAAATGCTCCTGTATCCAAATTTACTTTGGCTTCAATATCACTCATCAAAACTGATGTGATACACAATGCTCCAGAAGTGTAACCTTTACCTTTAGCAGGTTTTGTTTACACATTTTGGCATCTTGGATATTTATCAGGTTGCAGCAATCCTCACTGTACTGTGGCAAGTGGGTATGAGCTTCTGTGACCTCAAATAAAGCTGTAATGTTTTCAATGGAATAGTCCTCCACTGGTATATCCTCAGAGACTGCAGAATCTTGAACATATTCCTCTTTCTCTTCAGTACACTGAATTCCTTCAATGACCTGAACTTCATTGATTTTTGTCTTTTTGCTGCAAGTGTTAGCTAAATGTGAAGTACTTCCACATTTATGACACTTCAAGACAGGTCTTTCTGGTCTTTTATCCTCTCTGGGAGTCATTGGAACCATCTTGGATTCCATAGGGATTCTAGTCCAAGTTTTACCAATTCTTGTTCTGGTAATGATATCTTCCATTGCATTAATGTAGTCCTCTGTTGAACAGGGCTCTACACATCTGCTCTTGATAGCATGTTCCAGTTCTCCTCCACACTTTCTCAATATCTTCATATCAATCATAGTGTCAGACATATCTGGGTGTAAAGCAGATAATCTGTCTTTTTTCTTGAAGAACCAAGTAAGTGGTTTATCTTTCTCTGAGTTAAAAATGGCACTTTCAAAAGAATTTTCCATTTTAAACCTCCAAGAATTATTGGCCCATTTAGTAATAAATTCAGATTTCCACCAAGACCAATCATGTTTTCCATGATCTATTCTCATCTTGTAATCCCAATCCTTTGCAGTCCTGGGAAACAGACAGTGTAATTTACCCACTATGATTTCATCAGGTATATTAAAGTCTTCTTGTAACATATCAATAGTCCTGATGAACTCAATATGGTTGTATTCCCCTTCACCAGAGAACTTTGGCCATTCTTCCAATTTGGGAATATCTTTAACAGAGACAACATTTTCTCCTAAAAGTGGGGTAAAACTTCCTTTAACAGAAAGTTTTTCTTCAGTAAAAGGTGTAGAATGTCTTGGCATATGTGGTTCATAATTATTATGAATTTGTTCTACATTTGCAATGATTTCATTTTTTAACTTATGCCTTTCACTGTCACCTTTTGCTAAATGTGTAGCAAACTGATTGGTATTTTTAACTATTTTTAGGACATAATCTTGTAGAATTGTAAGTTGATCATTCATTTTAAAAATAGAAAGATCTTCCATTTCATCATTCTGAACTTGACATGTACTCTCAATTCTGCTACATGCATTGATAATTGAATCAAATCTGGAATTTGTCAATTTATACCATTCAGTAAATTTTCGTCATGTCTTTTCAATTCACTGATATCCAATGTTATTTTAGTTAAATTTGACTCAAGTTTACCAATTTCTACATTAATACTACTTTGCACATGATTTATTTGCATGGAAAGGTCCTGTTTATCCTTTCCTTCTCCTTGGCTGTGAATTTCATTATAGTTCTGGCCATTTTGAACACACTGTCCACAGCTGAAGGCTCCAATTTGGGAATCCTCTACCCCTGTGGGTAAGGTCTGTGCCAATTGGCTTTGCCTTTGCCATTGCCTTGATGGTTCTTGGGACCTCTCTGCTTCTTCTGAGGTCCTTTGGGCTTGTCTCTGGACACTTCTGGAGCTGGTAGATGCCACTGGGGCCTCTGTCTCCAAATCTGGAGTCATTTCCAGTGCCTTCTTCTGGTGTATGGATAAAAGACTTTGGTTCTTCAACAAGTTCTTTATCTTTTTGACCTTGTCTTTGCAAGACAGGGGGCTCCATCCTCCTAAGCGTTTTATGATCTTCTCTTGACCCAGAAAGCTCTTGATGTGTAAGTAGGAGTTCATGGCCCCCTGCCAAAGGCTTGGGCATATTTCCCACTCCTCTTCTTTGGCTTCTCTGAACCAATTTTTGTATTGGCATTAATATATTTCTATTGCTGCCACCTGAAAATTGTTCAGCCCTGGAAAGAATATCATGAATCAGTTCAGGCTCAGAATTCACGTCAAAATCTGTGGGTACAGACCTTGGGGAATGGGGGGCAACTCTGGCATCATCCAAATGTGTCTTTCTTGAGGAGGACCTGGCACTTCTGGATTTGGTCTTGCCTCTTCTTTGTCCAAATCCATCTAGTTGGACTGAATAGTTGCTTCCATTTCTGGTATGCACCATTTTCACGTCAATTCAAAGATAAAAAGGTGAAAATATAAGATAAACACACACCTTTTGGTGGTATTTTATTCTTTTCTGAGTTAAATAAGGCGCCTCTTTTAGCAATTTGCACCTCAATACTGTCTTCAGATTCTGACTCTGAAGATTCTGGACTAGTGATATATCTTTTACTCAGTCTGTTGCCAGCTGAACAGTATTTGATTAAAGACACTAGAAAAAATTATAAAAGAGAAAAACAATTATTTTTTATACTTTTGAAAATATTTTTAAAGAGGTTTTATAGGTTTTATATTTTTTAATATTAAAAAATTATTCTTTTTAAAGAAAAACAAATTAAAATTTTAAGATTTTGAATGAAAATTAATTCAGAGTAACTCAAAGAATAATTTTATAAGTTTTTGGATGTAAAAAGCCACATGTAAAAACAGTATAAAATTAAACCAAATTTCTCAATGAAAAGATTTCCAAAACAATTTCAAAAAATAAGAATTAGTTTAGCTTTAAAATGAAAGAAAAAATTATTAAATTAATATACTTTAGAACTTAAAAGTATATTAATTTAGGGTACAAGGTTCAAAAAAAACACGGCCATGCCCCCAAATGTAAGATGTGGTAGGTATGTTGGTTTTTTAGAACACGAAAATGAAGTCTAGAATATGATTATATCCAAGACTCTGGTTACAATCACGGCCAGGCGTCAAATGTAAGATGTGTCTATGGAACTGATGAGAATATTACTATTAGTCAACAGTACTATGACTGTTCTTATGAAATATAATAACAAAGTGTGATTATAACCACAATAAAATAATTAAAGAATTATTTCTTTCATGTGTTAAACACTAATAGTGATTTTAACAGTGAGCAAGTAATTGTCTACAAGAATCAATTACAAGAAGATTTTAATAATAAAACTTCTTTTTATTAAAATAATAAAATTATTTTAATATATAATTATCTTTTGCAAGAATAATTATAATGGTAATTCTTGAAGAAAACTAATTTTAGAAAGAAACTTTGAGAATCAAAGATAAATCACTCACTAATACTCCAAAGAACTTATTGGAAGATAAGATAGAGAGATTTGATGCAGAATTGTGGATTTAAACAATCAAAATGAATATATAAGAGTATTAAAACAATTTATAGGTGGATTCTATGATTTCACGTCCTTCTGATTGATTCTGAAAGAATTAAAACACTTAAGAATAGCTTTTAACTAATACTTAATTGTTGGTAACAATGTTATAAATGATAATAAGATGATGATGATGTGGAAAAAACAGCAAGAGGAGGCCTCTTTTAAGTCTACAACAGCTCACATAGGCGTGAAATTAAGCAAACTGAAAAAAAGTTAGTGAGAAAACAATAAAAGCTTTTGGATTATTGATTGCATCATCTGTTGTCACGTAAGATTATCATAATTACTTAATTGATGCTTTTACATGACTACCAACCCCAATATGGTTAAAAATAAAAGGAGTAAAATCTGTAAATATTCTTTTATTCCAAAATAATCATTGATTTCTGAAAGTTATCAATGTTATTGGCAATTTCATCACAGGCTGTTATTACTGTGAATTTTTGAAGATTCAGTGTTTCACATAGAATAGTCAAAAATGGACTGTAGGTAAAACTTTGAGTTTTACTAGTAAAACTGTAATTCTTTTTAGTTTTACCATAGATAATACAGTTCTAAATTGGTCCTGAAAGTTTCAGAAAGATTCATTAAGAAATGTATTTTTAATGAATTTTTGAAGTTATAACCTCATTTCTACATAGAATTGCAAATATCAGTTTTTAATTGGTTGCTATGAGATAATTCAATGGATACAAGTACAAAAAGGGTTTTAATTACTCTTTTGGGGTTTATGAATGGCAAATCATTAAGAATTGACATGGTTACAACAGTCTAAGTAGCTTTTTACCTCCTCGGCACGTCAAAATAGCAGGTTATTTGCTATTTTCTTAAGATTTACTGTGGTTGTAACATGGTAACCAAGTTCCCGAAAGGTTCTAGTTTACCAATTAGGCCAAGATCAACCATGGATCCAAGGTTTGGAGCTGTACACGCCTCTGAGGCCTCAGAAGTTGGGTACCCTGGCTCTCTTTGATATCTTTTGTCCCCCTTGCTTATTTTTCACATCAAAATAGAAAATTGAGCTTAAAGTGAGACATCCACTATGGGTGTACCAAACGTCCATGTAAGTATACCATGATATTAAGTGCTCAAAGCATGTATAACACTATTCTTAGTGTATATGTAACATGGGGTTTCTCACATTCCCATTATTTCGGCGTGAAATTAAGAAAAACAAAAATTTTCACAGATCCTTTATGTGGTATTGATGATGTGGTATTGAAGTATTTTCCATATTACCACCTCAAAGAGTTAGTTTGAACTTATTCACTCTATGGAGCTACCCTAGGTGAATTTTTGTGTAGAATCCAAATCTGGCCTTAAATCCATGGATTTACTTACTCAATAAAGAGTTATTCATCTTTTCTGAAATCAAACATGATGAATTTTGGATATGTGCATGAATTATGAGTTATGCATAATTCAATTTTTTTTAAGATGATTGTGGCCTATTTGGGTATGTAAAATATACCTCAAGGCTCACAAAAAAAGAATTGAGGGGGGGAGGGGACCTCTATTCATAGTTTTTGAGGCCTTCATGGGAGTGTCAAAAAAAAAGGGCACTTAGAATTTGTCAGGTCTCCAATTTGAGCTTTTAGCATGTGAACTGTATTATGAAATAAGGTTTGGTGGTGTTGGATCATGAGACCTGTATTTTCAATTGAGTTCTTGAAATTGTGGGGAAATGATGTCATTTGCTTATGTTATCAATTGAGTTTCCTGGAATCTTTATCTCTATAATTAGTAATCCTAGTTTAATTCCCATTGATGATGTCATTGATTATGTAATCAATTGAGTTTCCTGGAATCCTTAACTCCATGATTAGTAATCCTAGTTTAATTCCTGTTGATGTCATTGATTATGTAATCAATTGAAAAACCTGGAATTCTTATCTCCATGATTAGTAATCCTAGTTTTATTCCTGTTGATGATCTCATTGATTATGTAATCAATTGAAGAACCTGGAATTCTTATCTCCCTGACCACTGTACTATAGTTTTCCTGTATTATCCTGTCTTTTTCTGCAACTAGGTGTCCTGTAACTGTAACTGTATTACAATACACCCTTGTGAAACTTCTGTAATCTTGCTCTGTACCTTCTGTAATACTACTGTGATATCTCCAATGTCTAATCTTGTCTTCCTAGCCTATTTTATTTCACATTTCACACCATTTTACCATCTCTCTGCACCCTAAATGTTGAATTTCTTCCTTCTAACATCACAATGACCACCTTATCATAATCATAAAATTATTACTAAGTTTTTGAATTTGTTTAAATCCTTTTTTTTAATGCTAGACTTCCTCAAAGGAGTCAGAGAATACAATACACCTGTATGTCACAATGCTGTCTGCCAGACCTCAGAAAAGGGAACTCTTGCCAAAAAGCCTATTAAACCAGTTGAAAGACCTATTAATACTGGCAAGCTGTAGATCACATTCCACCATGTGAAAGTACCCCCGGGTTTAGGGCACTGCATCCCAAAGTGCATGTAACTGATGGTATTACCCATGTCATCCTCATGGAGTTACATTAGTCATAACAGGAGCATACAAGGAACACCCAAGGGGCCAAACCCTTGTATGCCAATGGAGCTGAAAACCCAGAAATTTCTGGTTGTTTGATTGAGACCTCCTCTTGTCTCCAACCGGAATCAAACCCATGACATTGGTAACTGGTTTATTGTCACAATGCTGTCTGCCAGACCTCAGAAAAGGGAACTCTTGCCAAAAAGGCTATTAAACCGGTTGAAAGACCAATTAATACTGGCAAGTTGTAGATCACATTCCACCATGTGATACTGTACTTTTCTTGTTTCAATGATATCCTAAGCTTGAAATAAACACTTTTCCTACATTTAACCCTCTAAATTTAATATTCATTTCCCTTTCAAAATTAATAGAAAGACTAATTTTCATCTAAATACCCAATTCTACCTTTTTGATATATAAATGCACTTTTGATTAATATTTATGACCCCTACTATTCTACAACTCTGCCCTGGAATTTAGTTCCATGCATCCTCATTGTAACTAGGACCTTCTGTGCTGTAGTATATGTCTGTTCATTTTTAATACCCACAATATTTAAAGAAAATTGAAGTAAAATAAATTAAGAAATAAAAATATATAAAAAACATGTTTTAGGTCAACCAATACCTTGAAAGTTAATTTCATCTGGGTGGTGCATTGGGGTGTCATATCATAATTGTATAGTTCATTTATTAACAAAGGGTATTTATTTGGGTTTTAATGGTGTTAGTTCTTCTTTTAATCCATTTTGAAAAGAAATGAATACTATAATATATTGGGAAAGACCTAAGGAAAATTGAAAAATATTCCTGCTTAGTTTTTCCATTAATCCAAACTGGTACAGGTATACCACATCCCCCTCTCCATTTAATGCTGTCCCCAAAATTTCCAGTGAGGATTAAGGGACAAATACCCTATCTTGAGTTTGTTTGTTTTTTTATTTGAGTGAAATAATTTATTTTATGTTGAATATATTATTATATTTGATCAATGATTAAGCTAAACTTTGGTGATGTTTTTTTTATAGTTGTAGTTATGAACTTGGTTTAGTATTGAGGGAGAATTTATCCAAAAGAAAAAATAATCACAACTTCCATGAAAGTTTGTTGTGTTTCCTGATTGCAATTCTTTATACTGGTTTTTCTTCATTTTTCTTCATTGGTTGTAATTCCAAAGATATTCATTTTTTCTTTTTCTTTTTTTTACTATCCTTATCTCTTAACTTGTTGGATTTTCTTCCAATTTTTTATCTTCTTTCTTCTTCTTCTTATTTTCTACTATATAAAATCAATTCCCACTATCCCCCAAAACTCAAAATCACAAGGAGTGATGATAAGAAACAAGTTACCACCCCTTATTTTTTTAATATTGAGATATTTTTATTTTATCTGTATTTTTTGAATATAATTAGTTTTATTTTATTTTATTTTATTTTATTTTATTTTCTTTTTTTAAAAAAACTTTGCTTTGCAGTTACTTGAGGGTAATTCTTTTTTTGAAATAATTTAGTGGTAAAGGTTTAATAATTTCCAATGGCCAAAATTGATTTCTTGAGATGAATCATGAGGTTGAAAACTTTAAGGATGTAGTTTAAGGTCATAGTCAGGACCAATTCTTGAGTCTTGACTTTGTTTTGATAACTTCTTGAAAGTGTAATTGATACAGTTTAAGGTCATGTCCAGGACCATTTCTTCAAATTTTTCTTCTGATTAATATATATGAAAGATATGTTTTGGACAGCTTAAGGTCTTGTCTAGGACCACTTCTTGAGGTAATTTTGTTGGTAAAATAGAAAAATAAAAGATTTAGACAGTTTAAGGTCTTGTCAAGGACCAATTCTTGAGGAAATGTACTTGATTATTTATAAAAAATTGATTATTTTGACAGTTTAAGGTCTTATCAAGGACCATTTATTTGGTAGTTGATATTGTTGTTATCTTGTTTTTTTATGTTGTTTATTTTATGTTGTTTATTTTATTCTTGAAGTAATGAGAGCTAGAGGGGTTTCAAACCCTCTCCATTTAATAAAAAAATATTTTGATATGAAAAAAATATTAAAATATTTTTTATTTAGTAAATGGTGCAGAAAAGATTTGATTCCCTCTTTTTTTTTCATATTATCAAAAAAAAATCACTTAATTTAATATCCACTTTTGGAATTGAATATTCAATTAAATTCTTTTTTTTATTTTAATATTAATTTAATTTAATTTTTTTATTTTAGTTTATTTTTCAAATTGTTATTTTAATTTAATTTATATTATTATATTTCTTTTATTTGAATTCAATAATTATTTTATTTTATTTTTAGTTTAGTTTTTTTTTTAAAAAAAGTATTAAATTGAAAAATATCAATACCAAAATAGCCGCAAGGCATTTTGAGTATTGAATATGCATTCAGCTGTGCAGCCGCACAGCTGACCTGTATTTCAGCTCCCTGACGCCACCTGCACTTTTTATTTCTTTGTCTTTGTCGTCTCTTTATTTTTATTTTTATTTTTATTTTTTTTAAATTAACTAATTAATAATAATAATACTATTCTTATCTTTTAATAGATTGTATTGAGCCACTCTTCACAAATGAAGAGTGGCGTTGCATTTTATTCCCTTGCCAATCAGATCTGTTGCTAGGTACGTTGTCTTTCTTTCTTTCTTTATTTTACTCATTTACTTTATTATTATTATTATTATTATTTTTAGAATTTAGTTGAGTGAGCCACTCTTCGCAACTGAAGAGTGGCATGCCATCCTATATCCGCGCCGATCATATTTGTTGCTAGGTAAGTTGTTTCTTCTTATCAATTTGTCTTTTTTTATTTTTTATTTAGATGATCAGCTGATGATCATCGTTTTTTTTCTATATAATATCCCCATTTCTTGGCCCTTTTTTTATCATCTTAATCTCCTCCTTTTTCTTTTATCACCATGCCCTTCTGTCTTGAAATCATGCGGTGTAGCCACAGCCAACATTGCCTTATTCTAACCCTCAATGAAATATACTATTCTTTTATTTTACTGTCAAATGGAATGCCAACCTTCAACTTGCAGGCCATTTCCAAACATCCCAATTGCTAGTCATCTTCCTCATCAACCCTCCAATTCGCCACCTGTTTTGAATTCTGTTTGAATAGACCATGATATTTGTCAATGACTTTTCTCTCTTAGTGCTCCCTCTACTACGACTTCCATTCTCTCTTTGTCTCCTACATCACCATTACCCTTGATATCTCCTTCCGATGGCCATTGCAAACACCACTTACAGCAGGAATTTGCTTATTATTTTTGGCTCTTCAATCAGGAAATGAATGACCTCCACGCTCATATGGAGCAGTGTTTTCTTCACTGTGACCCCAGCAACCACTCATTTCAGTATGAGCAGCAGATAATCCAAAACTTGGTCCAATCCTGCCTCCACTGGTATTGCCATATGATACAGTAAGTTTTTTTTAGATGGCTGATATTGATTGATATTTATGCCACTTAATTTGTTTATGAATCCTCCCTCTAGTGCCATGGTTTGACTCTCCGAGTCACGTGAGGATGTCCTGCCTTATTATTTTTAACCTATGGTAGGTTTTTTTTTTCAATTTGTAGTTCAATCAAGGGTGGCTGCTAGGATTTTCTTTTAGCTGGTTTTTTGTTTAGGATTTGGCAATGGTTTTTTTTACTTATTTTTTAGTTATAATAATAAAATAGGAAAAAAAATATTTTATATTATTATTTATATAAATATTCATTGTTATTATATATGAATATGGTTTAATTTTTGTTGTTTTGGTTCTCTGTTTTTTTTTATAAAAAAAAAATTAAATGAAATAAAAAAATACAAAAAATTGTTTATATATATATATATATAAACAGGTTGTGCCCCCCAAACTAATATGTGGGAGAGAGACTTAAGTATTTAAGGTTACAAAAGTAAAATAAACCCAAAATAAACGAAATAGAAATAAATGAATAAAATAAATCAATATAAATATAAATAAAAAAGTTAAAATAAAATAAAATAATTAACAAAATTCAAATAAAAACAATAATTAAGGTAAAATAGAATATAAGCTACAAAAATAAAATAAAATATAAATTATGAAAAAAATAAATCAATTAATCTAGAAATTAATTAAAAATAATAAGTCATAAGTAAATAGATTAAAAAAAAAGACAATATAAATAAATTCATTTAAAATTGAAATTAAAATCACAAATCATAAAATAAGTAAATTAAAACATAGAAGCTAAAATATAAAAAAAAATATAAAGAATTAAAATAAATTAAAATAAAATTAGAATTTAAAGTAAGATAAACATAAAGAAAGAAAAAAAAAGAAAAAAAAAGAAGTTGAGTTAAGTAATAAGTCAGAATTAACATTACTTGAATTTATATTTAGCTCTTTTATTTCTTTTCCTCAGCTTTGTTTTGGTATTTGTTTTGGAAAGGAATTTATTCAAACAGCTCAGAAGTTCCCCTTTTATTCTTCTTTGATCCATGGGAATTCTTTTTTTGATGAATTCATCCATACTTAAAGTGAATTCAAAATCCACTTTAACATTATTTAGTGTAAAATTCCCCTTTTCCTGGATTTTTCTCAATTTTCTTTTATTGCTGCATCTTGGAAACTCTTTTGTCTGAAATTGACATTCTTCTTTTTCATTTTGAATCAAATCTGAATGTTCTTCCTTAATTTTATCTTTTTTATCAAAGAATTTAGTGGGTTTTTTCAGAATTTATTTTAATGGTTTGTTTTGAATATGATTCTTCTTTGATAAAGGTTTTGGTTGTTCTGTAGGTTTTTTAATTGGGTCTTTATCAAGAGAGATTACTGAAGGTGGTGATAATCTTTGGGTATCCCTTACAAAGCTATAAATATGGGATAAATCCTCATATTCTAAACTGCATATGTCTCCTGGTAAATCTTTCTGGCCAGGTATATTTTGGCTGTTATCAAAAGTGGGACTTTCCAAAGATAAATTTTGAATTTGAGGGGTATACAGGTTTTGTTTAGGATTTTGATCATTATTGAAGTATTCCCCAAAAATTAACTTTTCCAGGGTTGGTAATGATTCTTCAAAGTTTTCAGGAAACATAAAGTCATCTTTTACTAATGATGTTTCATTTGTATCTTTAACATGTTTATTTGTTGGTAATGAGTAGTTTAATTGGATTTCCTGTATCAATGAATTTATAGATGGTGAGAAGGTTTGGATATAATTTTTATTGTCAGAGTGTTCTTTCTTTGGACCACTAGTAAATTCTAGAATTAATGTATTTGATGTAGTAAGCTCTGGGTCCATATCAAAACTTTGTTGAAGGCCTGGATGAAGAACTGCTTGAGGTATTGGATATTCTTCTGAATTAATTTCTCCCATGTTGAAATATTCATCATGAAGTAGGTCTCCTAAGGTAAATGGTTCTTCTTCATCCAATGGTGTAAAAGGGCTTGAAGCAGTATAAGGAGATCCTTCTCTTCTAGTCATCATTTCATGGAAATCTTGTTGGGTAAAGTCCATGATTCCTATACTAAACACTTGCATTCCTCCATATAGATCTTCTGAAGATTGATTTGTATCTTTTAAGGCTGATGAACCTTGATTGAATGATTCTGGACTTTGATTTGATCCTTCTTCTTCATAACTTGAGGGTATTAAATTCCATAATCGAAGCCAATTGAAATAATAACAAAAGTCTTTTCGCAAGACCATGTGGCTTGAATTTCCCTCCACCATGATTCTTAAGTACAGTGCTTCATTAGTAGGTAAGACAACTTGAACTCTGTTCATGATCTTCTTTTTGAGCTTCTTATTTTCATTTTTTATTTTCTTTGATATTTGTCTAATCCCAATTGCTGCTGCCATTTTAAGAGGTATGCAGTTATATTCCAAGGTTTGGTCCAAAAAAGCCATAACAGGGTATTCTTCCCATCCTATTCTGACATATATTACTGATTTTAATCCGGAGTTGGGTGAAAAATTAGCAAAGGGATTATTTTGAGAATTTTCACTATCAGTGGTTGCTGTATTGGTGTTCATTTCCAATTCTATTAAATTTAACTTTTTTATTACTTGGTCTAGGTCCAGAGGCTCTTGAGCTTGAATTGATTCTTCCTCTGATAAATTAGTTTCTAAACTTGATTCTTTTAGTTCCACTTCAGGTGTAGTAATAGTTTTTTGAATTTTAGTTGTGTTAATTTCTTATGTAATGGTTGGTTGAGCTCCAAGGCATTAGAAGTCCCAGTGAACTTGAGATTTATGATTATTTTTTATTTTAGAAATTATTTTTGAAAAATATCTTTTGATTTCTGAGGACCCTTTTTCTTTTGAATCATTAGAGTATTCCTCATTAGAGACTGCATCCTTTTTTTCTTCCAATAAGTACCATTCTTTCCACATTTATTTGAAAAATTTTAACTAGCTATTTTGGATTTAAGCCTTTCTTTTGTACTGGTTTCACTTTAATAGTGGAAGCTTCCATGTTAGAGATATGAGTGTTTTCAAATTTTAAATGGAGAGGAGGGTCATTATTTTCTAGGCTGCTAGTTCTTTGTCAAGATGCTAATAATGAGTCAATTTGTTCAGGTTCATCTTCTTTCAAATGATGTTTTGTTTCATTTATTTTCTTGCTACTATAATTATTTTTTTCTTCAGTATCAAATTTGACTTTCTTGAGGGATGACTTTGATTTTGGTCCTTTATTTTTCAGTTCTTTTATTTTAGCCATGTTACACATTTCCATTCCTCTGGGTGATCCTGTGTTCCATTCTTTTGCTTCAGGTGTACATATTGGTATGCACAATCTTCTTCCATCAGATTCTTTGGAGCAAAGAATTCCTCCTTGTTGTTGAGAGTGTTCCAGTCTAATACCATTATCAGCAAGGAAAGGTCTGACAATGACTGTGTGAATAGCACCTCTGGCTACAAAGGAGTGAATTATTCTTTCATCACCAGATGGTAAGACAAGGATAGTATTTTCTGATAATCCCACAATTGCTGTGCTGTGACAAAGTCTCATGCTCAGAACCCTCATTGGTAGTCTTGCTTTTATGGATTCCACTTCTGGTATTATACTGAGGTCAGCTCCATTATCTACTAGTGCTTTGACTATATGTCCTTCTTGTCCAAATGAGACCTCAATAATTCCAAGAGGACAAGAGTAATGCATTTTATATTTAATGATCAGTTCTTGAGCTGTTGGTGTTAATTTATTTTAGAGACATTAAGTATTTCCTTTCTTTTTCTGAGAGAAATTTTAATTCTTGCATAAACTTGGGTGAGATTGTGACTATTTCTTCTAATGTAAGATTAATTTTCTGATCCATGACCTTCTTCATGACTTTTTCAATTATTGATTCTTCTTCTTCAATTAAAGCCTTTTTGTTTACTTCCATCTTTGGTAGTTTTATTAGAGATTTCTTATCAATCTCCTTCTCTTTAGCTGATGCAGTAGGCGTAGGTTGGGTTGGTTCTGGTGGTTTAACAACGTCTTCTGGTTTTGATGATTTATATTTTTTAGGTATTATGACCTTTTCTTCCTCAACTTCTTCTTCTTCAACAAACCCACCAGGAATACTAGTTTTCTTCTTTATAGTGTCTTTGGGTTGAATAGTCTCTTTTGAGGGAAGGAGTTGAGCCTTAGATTTCTCTTGATTTTAAATCCTTTGCTTTGTGTTCCTCAAAACATAAGCATACCCAAGAGGTTCTTCTAATCCTGTTGAAATACATGGTGGTTCCCAATTACCCCAATTATTCATTCATATAAAAGAAGTTGATCTTTCCTTTATCTTTTGCTCCTCCTCTCTGTTCTTTTCCTCTAAATTTCTTTTGAGTTCCTCTTGTTCCTTCTGAAATTCCCTAACTAAATATTTTGGTGGAAATTTTCCATCATTGGGGATCCTTTCCCAGTTGGGATATAAATAGTTGAAACCTTGTCTGATAGCCCATTTCTTGTTTTCATCATCAACTAATTCAGTACATCTTCCAGCTGAATGATCTTCTTCCATGCAATAGCAACATTTAACAGTAAACTTTGGTACATTATGTGCTGGAATATAGGGTACACTTCTGTTTGGTGGTGGAGAAACATTATCTCTTGGTCTGAATCCTTGATTGTTTGACTGAGGGTTGTTAATTGTTTTCTTTTGGGGTGTAGCCACATTAATTAATCCATTTAATTGATACATGAACTTTTTGACATCTTCATTTTCAGCAGGTGCTTCATCTTTGAATACTTCCCTTTGTTCTTTTAGGGTTTTGGTAAGTTCTTTAATTTTCTTAAGGGCTTCTTGAATTCCTGGAAATATCTCTTCCTTGAATTGAACCATTCTTTCCTTATCTTTTGATCATTTTTGTTCAGATATTCTTGGAGGTGAAAGTCTTTCAGTGACTAATATCCTTGCTTCCAATTCCTTTTCAATGTACTTCTTCAAGATCCTCATTGGTGGTATTAGATATCCTCCATCTTCTGCTCTAACCATGACATTCTCCTTTATCATTTCTTTACTGATAGCTCCCTTTATGTCTTCAGAGAGACAGTCAAACAAATCTTCATGAAACATATTTTCTTGAGGAATATATTTATATCTAAGAAGATAAGTAATGATAGTTTCATACTCCCCTATAAACCTTTTATATTGTGAGAGAGTACTAATTCCTCCTGCATCTTGAGTTTCATTGAAGAAATTAATAAGTGAGTCCTTTCTATATCTTCTTTCTGGCTCAACTCTTCCCCATTTAGTAATGAGATCCTTCTTGAGCTGGCTCCAGTCTACTTCTTCATAGCCTAGCATAGCTTCTATGGAATCACTGATTTTTGAATAAGTTGTCCAGAATGCCATCTGCATTGCTAAATATTCTTCTCTAGCTCCTTCAATATGAGCTATCCTTTCTACTTTTCTGATAAATTTCTGTGATTCTTCTCCATTGAAGTTTAGGTTATAATCTGTAGCTTTTCTTTTAACAACAGGCCTTTCCTGTCTGAGTATTTGATGTTGCAAGGGACTTGGATTTGTAGGTGTGGAGAAGAATGCTCTTGTTTGATGAGTTTGAGGTCTGGGTTCTGTTGCTGGAGTGGATGTAGCTCTAGGTCCAGGTGTAGGTGATGATGGTGACTCTTCTGGTCTTACATGCCTTGGTAGTGTTGGTTCACTAGGGCTTCCTCCAGGTGTATAAGATGTAGAACCTCTTCTCTTTCCCTTCTTTTTACTTTGAGTTGCTAGTATATCCCGCATTTGCTTCATCAAACTCTGAATCTGTACAGTTTGATTTTCTTCTTCCCTTTCCTCAGCATACTGTTCTTCCCCAGTATCCTCAGGTGGTAATGGTGGTAAATTTGAGGTGGATTGTTGATCCATTTCTACTTTATAATATTTTAATTCTAGCTCCTTCGATTTATTTGTTCCTTTTCTTGATTATTGAAGGAGATTGAAGAAGAACTTCCTGATCTTCTGTTTTTGGTGTTGGGATAAGATTACTGTATTCTACTTGGATTCTTGACCAGTGGGTGTTGAGGTTTTAAGTGGATAATAATAATGTTATGAGGATGATGATGATGAATTATGAGAGGATTAGTTTTGATTGATAGGTTTATTTGTTTCCATTTTTTATTTAATTTATTTGGTTAAATTTATTGTTTTAAGATCAAGCTGAATAATGTCTGAATTTTATTCCTATCTGCATGCCACTGTTGGGACACCAGATGTGGGAACGCCTCCTATGTGGGATAAATGAGGCAGTACCTGGAAGGGGAAATTACAATAGAAAGGTTTTGAATTGCTGTTCAGCATTGTAACCCTTGCTCTGCTTGTGTGTCAGAATAATCTGAACGGCCCTTCCTGAAAATGCTGAATTATCTTAACTTGAGTTCACAATCAATTTATTTTAGTTGATAGTGGCTAGTCAGAAAAGTATATTCAACAGACTCTATCAGACTTTGTTTGATCTGTAAACAATGGCTTAGTAAACCTTAACACAAAGAAATAAAGATATGAAACTGGGAAAAGAATTTTTAATTCCTTTACTAAGAACAGTAACACTTTGAGGGATTTCCAATTTTGATGATAGCACTGTTGATAGTATGATAAATAATAATAACAAGCAATACTATTTTTTTAGGGGTTTAATAATTTTATGATGATAACCTGGGATAACAGACAGTACTATTGATAAATTTACTACTGAGCTTGGCTACTGAGTAAAGAACCTTGTCAATGGGATGTATTTATAAAAGAATGTAGACCAACTGTTAACTACTATTATATATAAAACACCCAGACAATGCTACTGAGCTTGGCTACTGAGTAAAGAACCTTGTCAATGGGATGTATTTATAAAAGAATGTAGACCAACTGTTAACTACTATTATATATAAAACACCCAGACAATGCTACTGAGCTTGGCTACTGAGCAGATTTGGGAATGGAGGTAGTCAATGAGATGAGTTTATTAATTAAAGCAGACTAACTGGTAACTACTATTAACTATAAATCACTCAGACAGTGCTAATGAGCTTAGATACTGAGCAGAATTTAGGAATGGGGTAACAATATCAATGGGATAGTCAATGAGTTTAATTTATAAATGAATGTAGACCAGCTGTTATCTACTATTAATCATATAAAAAGACTCAGACAGTGCTTCTGAGCTTAGCTACTGAGCAATGATGGGATGGAGAGAGTCAATGAGATTAGTTTATGAATTAAAAGTAGACCAACTGTCAACTACTATTAATGATAAATCACTCAGACAGTTCTACTGAGCTTAGCTACTGAGCAAAATTTAGGAATGAGGATGGGATAACTATACTGCTGAGCTTAGCTACTGAGTATTCCTAAAAAATTAGGATAATGTGGATGGATGGAGGGGATTTCCCTCAGAAAAAATATTAAGAAGTTATGTTTTTGTGATGAGCCTCTGTCTAGTCCATGAGGAAAAAAGAATTGAGGGGCGGAGGGGACCTCTATTCATAGTTTTTGGGTCCTCCATGGGAGTGTCAAAAAAAAAGGGCACTTAGAATTTGTCAGGTCTCCAATTTGAGCTTTTGGCATGTGACCTGTATTATGAAATATGGTTTGGTGGTGTTGGATCATGAGAACTGTATTTTCAATTGAGTTCTTGAAATTGTGGGGAAATGATGTCATTTGCTTATGTAATCAATTGAGTTTCCTGGAATTCTTATCTCCATGATTAGTAATCATAGCTTAATTCCCATTGATGATGTCATTGATTATGTAATCAATTGAGTTTCCTGGAATCCTTAACTCCATGATTAGTAATCCTAGTTTAACTCCTGTTGATGTCATTGATTATGTAATCAATTGCAAAACCTGGAATTCTTATCTCCATGATTAGTAATCCTAGTTCAATTCCTGTTGATGATGTCATTTATTATGTAATCAATTGAAAACACTGGAATTCTTATCTCCCTGACCACTGTACTATAGTTTTCCTGTATTATCCTGTCTTTTTCTGTAACTAGGTGTCCTGTAACTGTAACTGTATTACAGTACACCCTTGTGAAACTTCTGTAATCTTGCTCTGAACCTTCTGTAATACTACTGTGATATCTCCAATGTCTAATCTTGTCTTCCTAGCCTATTTTATTTCACATTTCACACCACTTTACCATCTCTCTGCACCCTAAATGTTGAATTTCTTCCTTCTGAAATCACAATGACCACCTTATCATAATCATAAAATTATTACTAAGTTTTCAAACTTGTTTAAATCCTTTTTTTAATGCTAGACTTCCTCAAAGGAGTCCGAGAATACAATACACCTGTACTTTTCTTGTTTCAATGATATCCTAAGCTTGAATTAAACACTTTTCATAAATTTAACCCTCCAAATTTAATATTCATTTCCCTCTCAAAATTAATAGAAAGACTAATTTTCATCTAAATACCCAATTCTACCTTTTCAATATATAAATGAACTTTTAATTAATATTTATGACCCCTATTATGCTACAACTCTGCCCTAAAATTTAATTCCATGCATCCTCATTGTAACTAGGACCTTCTGTGCTTTAGTATATGTTTGTTGATTTTTACTACCCACAATATTTAGAGAAAATTGAAGTAAAATAAATTAAGAAATGAAAATATATAAAAACATGCTTTAGGTCAGCCAATCCCTTGAAAGTTAATTTCATCCGGGTGGTGCATTGGGGTGTCATATCATAATTGTATAATTCATTCATTGACAAAGGGTATTTATTTGGGTTTTAAAATTGTTAGTTCTTCTTGTAATCTATTTTGAAAAGAAATGAATACTATAATATATTGGGAAAGACCTAAGGAAAATTGAAAAATATTCCTGCTTAGTTTGTCCATTAATCCAAACTGGTACAGGTATACCACAATACCTAAATATAAAAAGAAATAACATGCTAAAACTTACTTTCAGAGAGAAACTACAACCAGAGGAATAGAAAATATGGATTCTAATGAGAACTTCTCTACATGTAAAAAAAGGAAAATAAATACATGAATCATGGTCTTGAGGAATATTTATCATACTATAAAGAAGTGTTTAATCCCAAAAAAAATTTTTAACAAGTAATCTATACAGCTAAATCCTAACAAATTCAAATTATTGAATTGAGAAATAGAAATAAGATATTTGTTTCCAGTTCTTATATGCAAATGGTGTAAGTCACAAGAATTGATCTTCAGTGGTTTCTAACCAAGCTATCTTGTGATATCTACCCATCATATATAATTTTTCAACAAAGATTTATGTAAGGTGATACTTCTTGATTAAAATTAAATTAATTCCTGCGTTTTTTTCAGCGGAATTCATCCCTATCTTGAGAGATTAAATGAGAGCTATAAGATTCAAAATCTAATACAGATTTGTAAAAATAAAATATTCATGTAAAAGAAAATATTCAATAATACATAGTACCTTTATAAAAACATATTTTAGTACTGAGGATTTCACCTATAATTAAGTTTTATTACAAAGGAATTCAGGTAGGATATGATTCACTAATTATATTCCTGAAATTCAAATAAATGGTAATTATGTGCTAAGATATAACACCTATATAGAATCTTAACGTTTTTGGTAAATAATATGTAATAAGATAAAAAAATAAGTCATATAAGTAATTGGGAGTTCTTTTACATGCTTAAAGGTAAAGGTTTCAGAATATTGAGAGCACAGTTTTGATAAAGTAATTGAATTGAAAGTGTGTGGCTTGATTTTCTTCCAAAGATTCCTTTTTAATATGGAATTTCCATTTTATCTACCAAGCTTTATACAATATATCTCCTCTGTCACTTCCCAAATGCAACACCTGCTGTCAGGTGCAGTAATCTTACTCATGGTGACTGCACAAAGGCATTTGTTTTATTACTTACATATTGTGAGCCTTGAAGTATATTTTACATACCCAAATAGGCCACAATTATCTTTAATAATAAATTTGAAGCTTTCATAACCCATAAGTCATGCATATATTCAAAATTAATCATTTTTAATTTCAGAAAAGCTGATTGACTTTTTTGTGAGTAAGCAAATCCATGAGTTTAACACCAGATTTGGATTCTACATACAATTCTACCTAGGGTAGATCCATAGAGTCAATAAGCTTAAATTAACTCTATGAGGTGGTAATATGGAAAATACTTAAACACCACATTATCAATGCCACATAAAGGAATTGTGAAAATGTTTGTTTTTCCAAATTTTTACGCCAAATTAATGGGAATGTGAGAAATCCCATATTACATATACACTAAGAATGTGTTATGCATGTTTGTTGCACTTAATATCATGGTATTTTTACACACAGTTTTGATACACCCATAGGGGATATCAGTCTTGAAGCCTGAATTTCTATTTTTTGATGTGAAAATAGCTAGAGGGGACAAAAGACATCAAAGAGAGCCAGGATACCCAACTTCTGAGGCCTCTGAGGAATGACTAGCTCTAAAGATTGGAGCCATGACTGATCATGGCCAAATTAGTGTACTAAAACCTTTTGGGAACTTGGTTACCAAGTTAAAATCTCATTATATCATAAGAAAACTTCAAATAAGCTGCTATTTTGATGTGCCAAGGAGGTAAAGAGAGGCTTAGACTCTTGTAACCATGTAAATTCTTAATGATTTTCCATTGATAAGCCCTAGAAAAGTAATTAAAACCCTTTTGGGACTAGTATCCATTGACTTACCCCATAGCAACCAGCCATATAGTGCTATTTGCAATTCTATGTAGAAATGAGGTAAAACCTTCAAGAATTCATTAAGAATACAATTATTAATTAATATTTCTGAAACCTTCAGAACCAATGGAGAACAGTATGATCCATAAATAAACAAAAGATAATTACAGTTTCATAAGTAAAGTTAAAGGTTCTACTTACAGTCCATTTTTGATAATTCCACGTGAAACACTGAATGTTAAAAAATTCCCAGAAATTACAGCCTGTGATGCAATTTCCAATAACATTAATAGCTTTGAGAAATTAGGGTTTATTTTGAAACAAAAGAAGATTTAAAGTTGTTACTACTTTTATTCTTAACCATATTTGTGTTGGTAGTCATGTAAAAGCTTCAATTAAGTAATTATGATAATCTTATGTGACAACAGATGATGCAATAATTAATCCAAAAATGATTATTTATTTCTCACTAGCTGGTATCTCACTTTTCTCCATTGCATGTCTCTGTTAGCTGTTGTTGACTTAAAAGAGGCCTCCTCTTGCTGTTTTTTCCAAACCATCTTATTATCCAATTATACCTCTATTACCAACAAAGTAATTATTAGTTAAAAACTTTTCTTAAGTGTTTTAATTCTTTCAGAATCAATCAAAAAGACGTGAAATCATAGAAATCAACTATATATTGCTGTAATACTGTCCTAAATCATTTTTTGATCATTCAAATCCACAATTATCCGTCAAATCTCTCTACCAAACTCTTTCTAGGTTCATTGGAGTATTAGTGAGTGATTTATTATTAATTTTTAAAGTTTTTCTCTAGTAATAGTTTTCTTCAAGAATTATCTTTATAATTATTCTTGTATAAGATAATTATATATTCAAATAATTTTACTATTTCAATAAAGAAGTTTTTTATTTAAATACTTCTTGTAATTGATTCTTGTAGACAATTAATGCTTACTTTTATAATAACAAGTAGTGTATAACAAGTAAAATAATTAGTTAATCAATTAACTAATTATTCAATTGTGATTATAATAATCTTTATTATTATAATTCATAAGAACACTCATAGTAATATTGATTAATAGTAATATTATAGGCAGTTTTATAGACAAATCTTACATATATATAATGGCTTAATTTTGTTCTTTTAATTTTTCAAAATATATATTTGAAATATAGTAATTAAACATTTAAGCTTTCAATATAAATAAGCATTAAGAGGAAAATATTTCAATTCCTTAGTGATATAATTTAATTAAAAGGTGATCAAGGAATGTTTTAAAGTGGAGATTGACATCATAGCCCAGGAGAAGTCTGTGTCCAACCACACAAAAACAATACTGAAGCTCAAAGGAGCTAAAGGGAATAGTAAAACTTTACAAGGGTAATACAGGAATATTAGGGAGGAAATCAAAACTCTTTTGATATATTTTGGCAATAAGAGATCTCAGCTCACTTGTAGCAGCCAACAACTACTGGGTATTTATGATATTGAATATAAGGCTTCAGGGATGAAAGACTATAACTGAATAACAAGAGTAATAATAATGGAACCAAGAATTATATTTTGAAAGAAAGAAGGTGTATCAAGATGAAATGAATCCAATAGCAAATAAAATAAATTTATACAAAAAAAATAAGTAAGGTAGAAGAAAAGAGAAAATAGATTTAGAATAATCATAGAAAAACTTCTGAAACAGACCCTGATGTATTAAAACTCAATAAAGACAAAATGCTTTCTTAATTTTATAATAAATAATATGAAGAAATGTTTGTGAAATAGCTCTTTAATAGATAAAGAGACATGAAAAGGAGGCTTTTCAAGTGCTAAAATCTACAATAACTAGAAATATGCCAATATACTTGAAGGGGAAGAATTAAATTGTTTTGAAATGGGAAGAGAGTCATGAGTAAATGTTAAATCAAGACATAAGAATTTTGAAAGGATATTTGAAAATAAGGTAGAATATTCAGATAGTAGTAACAACTGTGAAGATATAATGAAGTGATATGATATTAGTTTTGGGTTTGGATGGTTTTTTATGTGAGGGAAGCCAAACATTCCCAAATGAAGATTTTTAGAGCCTGTAATTTAGCAAAAACAAATTTAAAAGCCCCAAAATATATTCCAATTAAAGAATATTAACTTGAAAAGGAGATGTTGAATATTTTTTGAACATAAGCAAGGATAAAGAGCTTTTGACACAAAGTATCTTTCAAGGTGCTAGATATGGTTTCCCATAGCATATGTACATCAAAAAAGTATTTAAAGCTTCTTCAAAATCTACAAAGGATAGAAAAGCTGGAGAAAGAAGCCATTGAATAACCTTGCGCTTATGACAGCAGATAAAAGGAGAATCATTTACAAGTGGATTTTTTATGGAGGTCTCAAATTAGGAAAAAAGATGAAACACACAAATATCTAGAGGTAAAATGGATAAGATAGGATATATCATAATTAATTGAGAAATGATAGCATAAAGTATAAACGTAGAGGCTCAGAAATAAAATAGAAAATATACAGGTGTGAAAATAACTCATCAAAAATATTCTTTCATGCCCTAAAAGCCTTTCTTTGAGCTTTATTTTAAACAGAATAGTCAGATTTTTCTATACATCAGGAGTCAGAGAATATATGGAATTCTCTGATGACTTGTAAGAAATATCATTTAAGTTAATGTCAGGGTGACTCTATGATATAGCTCTACAATTACAATAAAAAGCTATAACTATGAGTGTGACACGAGAATAATTATGATGATTGTAAGATGTGACTATGAAACTGATGATAATATTACTATTAATCAACAGTACTATGTCTGTTCTTATGAAATATAATAATAAAATATTATTATAACCACAATTAAATAATTAAATAATTATTTCTTTCACGTGTTAAGCACTACTAGTGATTTTAACAGTGAGCAAGTAATTGTCTACAAGAATCAATTACAAGAAGAATTTAATAATAAAAACTTCTTTTATTAAAATAATAAAATTATTTTAATATATAATTATCTTTTGCAAGAATAATTATGAAGATAATCCTTGAAGAAAACTATGACTAGAGAAAAACTTTAAGAATTAAAGATAAATGACTCACTAATACTCCAAAGAACTTATTGATAGATAAAACTAGAGAAATTTGACGTAGAATTGTGGATTTGAGAGATCAAAATGATTTATAGCAGGATGACAACAATATATAGTTGGATTCTATGATTTCACGTCCTTCTGATTGATTCTGAAAGATTTAAAACACTTAAGAATAGTTTAACTAATACTTACTTGTTGGTAACAATGATATAAAATGATAATAAGATGATGATGTGGAAAAAACAGCAAGAGAAGGCCTCTTTTAAGTCAACAACAGCTCACAGAGGCGTGCCATGGAGCAAACTGAAAAACCAGTGAGTTGGAAAAAACAAACTCTTTTGGATTATTGATTGCATCATCTGTTGTCACGTAAGATTATCAAAATTACTTAATTGATGCTTTTACGTGACTACCAACCCCAATATGGTTAAGAATAAAAGGAGTAAAATTTTTAAATCTTCTTTTATTCCAAATTAATCATTGATTTCCCAAAGTTATCAATGTTATTGACAATTTCATCGCAGGTTGTATTTACTGTGAACTTTTGAAGATTCAGTGTTTCACATAGAATAACCAAAAATGGACTGTAAGTAAAACTTTTAATTTTACTAGTAAGACTGTAATTCTTTTTGGTTGTACCATAGATAATACAGTTCTAAATTGGTCCTGAAACTTTCAGAAAGATTCATTAAGAATTGTATTTTTAATGAAGTTTTGAAGTGTTTACCTCATTTCTACGTAGAATTGCAAATATCAGTGTTTGACTGGTTATTATGAGGTAAATCAATGGATACTAGTCCAAAAAGGGTTTTAATTACTCTTTTGGGGTTTATCCATGGAAGGTCATTAGTAATTGACATGGTTACAGGAGTGTAAGTAGCTTTTTACCTCCTTGGCACGTCAAAATAGCAGGTTATTTGCTATTTTCTGGTGTTTTACAGTAGTTGTAACTTGGTAACCAAGTTCCCAAAGAGGTTTAGTTTACCAATTGGGTCAAGATAAGCCATGGAACCAAGCTTTGGAGCTATCCACGCCTCTGGGGCCTCAGAAGTTGGGTACCCTGGCTCTCTTTGATGTCTTTTGTCCCCCTTGCTTATTTTTCGCGCAAAAAATAGAAATTTAAGCTTAAAGTGAGATATCCACTATGGGTGTACCAAAAGTGCATGTAAGAATACCATAATATTAAGTGCTCAAAACATGTATAACACTATTCTTAGTGTATATGTAACATGGGATTTCTCACTTTCCCATTATTTTGGCGTAAAATCAAGAAAAACAAAAATTTTCATGGATCTTTTATGTGGTATTAATGATGTGGTGTTGAAGTATTTTCCATATTACCACCTCAAGGAGTTAATTTGACCTTATTCACTCTATGGAGCTACCCTAGGTGAATTTTTGTGTAGAATCCAAATCTGGCCTTAAATCCATGGATTTACTTACTCAATAAAAAGTTATTCATCTTTTCTGAAATCAAAAATGATGAATTTTGAATATATGCATGATTTATGAGTTATGTATAATTCAAAATTTCTTTTTAAGATAATTGTGACCTATTTGGGTATGTAAAATATACCTCAAGGCTCACATTCCCTCCCACCAAAAAATAAAATTGTACTACAATTTTATTAGTGATAAAAGAATAAGGCCCCAAAGGGGGTTCATGTCCACTGTCCAACCTCTTCACATCACTCAGATCAAGTAATTTAAAGCACATTTATAGACATATTCAGGCTTGTGGCCTTCTTTCATGTCTAAATCTTTTTAAGAGTTTATCTGAGTCAGGTATTTCTGATTCTTCCATCCATTCATCTTCATGTACTGGATTTCTATATCTGACAAGATATTCTCTTTGATTTTTACCCCTAAGTCTCCTTTCTTTAATGACTTTCTTTATCTTTTTGTCTTCATTCTGTTCCACAGGTGGTACAGTTAAAGGAGTTGGGATCCTTAAAGGAAACAATTCTTTATCAGCTGGTTGATAAGGCTTTATCAAGCTGACTGGAAAGGTGGGGTGTTTATTTTCCAATTCACCACTCAATTCCACTTGGACTGCATTGGTTCCATGTAAAGCAAAAATAACAAAAGGTCCTACATAAGAATTTTTAAGTTCCTTTGGGCCTCTGATATTATTAAAATTCAAGGTTGAAACCAAAACTAAGTCCTCTACTTTGAAGTCTGGTACTTTATGACTCTTGTCCCACTTCTGTTTTGCATAATTAAAAGCATCATCAATACTTTGTTTTGCATGAAGTCTTACTTTATCAAGCATTATTTTGAAGCTGGAAGCTGTAGGATGAATGTCAATCAAGTCCTTTCTCAGTGTGTCTCTTGGGAGTCTTGGATTCCATCCTTTCTCTAACATAGCAGGAGTTTGTCCTGTGGAAGAATGGACTGATGTCTTATATGCCAATTCTAATGCAGGTATCAGAGTGCGCCAGTCATGGGTAAAGCCATCTGAGTCTTTGAATTCTAATCCATAAGCACAAAATCTCCTGATCATGTCCTCTAAAGTTTGAATCATCCTCTCTGCTAGCCCATCTGTCTGAGGGTGATATGCTATAGAGAATGATAACTTAGTCCCAAAAAATCTATGAAGATTGGTCCAAAGTGCAGATGTGAATTTAGGATCTCTGTCACTTATGATATTCTTAAATAATCCTGTATGAGAAATAACTTTACTCCATAAGAGAAGAGCTGTATCCATAGCAGTGTCATCTTTATGACATGGTAAGAATCTGGGAGTTTTGCTATATCTGTCTACTATGACTAAACAAGCATTATAACTTCTGTCACCACTTGGAGGAAGTGCTGTGACCCAATCCATGTGAACAACTTCCCATGGGGATTTTGGTTCTTGAATATGGATCATAAGTCCAAATTTCTTGCCTGTACTCCTGTTTGCTTTTTGGCATCTGTCACAGGTATGGCAATATTCAATGGTTTCTTTTCTCCAAGATGGCCACCATGCACAGTTTTTCACTTTTTCAAGTTTTCTGTCCTCTGACAGGTGTCCAGAGTAGATGCTATCATGGAGTTCATGAAGAATTTTATTGATAAGCAATCTGCTGCATAATGTCATTATACAAGAATGTTTGGTTCTGTGGTAAATAATCCCATCAAACAAGTGAAATCTTCCTTCAGAATATGAATTTCTCCAGACTTCATCTAGTGCATTGACTAAAGATGTGTCCTTGCAGTCTTTATCTAATAAAGAAGTCAAGATATGGCAATTCTTGTCTTTTTTATAAGATTCTCTGACCTCCTCAAAGAATTCAGTCCCAATATCAGTTATGTTAATTCCTTCAATTGGAATCTGTGGTTCAGCTTCCAAAGGTACATAAGCTGGGTTATCAGGAGTGTTGGCTAAAGCCCATCTACTAAATCCATCAGCATTCTTGTGAATGTTTCCTGCTTTATGAACTATAGTCATGTTTCCTCTATATTCTTGAATAGCTATTTGCCATCTCAACATATGTCTGTTGGGAGTTCTCATGTTAAGAAGTGAATTTACTGCATTACAGTCAGTTATCACTTCAAAAACACTGCCATCAAGGTAATAGTGTAATTTCTCAAGTGCCCATACCAAACATAAGCACTCCATTTGGCTTACACCATATCTGGCTTCTGTTGGTTTGATTTGTCTTGAGATATAACAAACTGGTCCTTCTGTAGGTTTGTCATTAATAATTTGGACTTGATGTAGGGCTGACCCTAATCCATCTCCACATGCATCAATGTACAACTTAAAAGGAATATCCCAGTCAGGCATGAGGAGTAAAGGTGCTTCTGTAAGGGCTTTCTTTATTTCCTCATAAGCTTTAATTATCTCCTGTGTCATCTCAAATACAGTCTGTTGATCACAGATTCTATAGAGTGATTTCGCTAGAATTTCAAAGTTTTTTAAGTTTTGCCTATAGTAACTAGCAAATCCAAGAAAAGACATCATTTCATTCTTATTCTGGGGTATTGGCTTAAGTAGCACTGCTGCCACTTTATTCTTGTCAATACCCAAGCTCAAACCAGAAACAACATGTCCTAATGCTTTAAGTTCTTCAAAAACAAAGTTGCATTTCTTAAGTGAAGTTTTCATATTCACTTCTGCAAATTTGTGGAGTACTTTTGCAAGTCTTTCAAGGTGCAAAGACCATGAGTCAGAACATATGATAATATCATCAATATAAATGATAAGCCATCCTTCAGACAATTCTGTGGGGAAGATGGTATTCATCATTCTTTGATAATGAGATGGAGCATTTTTAATGCCAAATGGCATTCTAAGATACTCAAAAATACCACAGTGAGTGATAATTCTAAGTAATTTCTTAGCTTTAGGCGTCAAAAAATTCTGATGGAAACCTTTTAATGCATCCATTGATGTTATATACTTGGCTTTTGATAATTGAGTCAAGGTTTCTTGGATTCTAGGGATTGGATACCTATCTGGAACTGTGTAGGTATTCAAAGCTCTAAAATCTCCAACCATTCTTGACTTATCATTATGCCAAGCAATGATAACAGGTGTTGTCACTTCAACCTCCTCATTATGGCCTACTTTCCTTAGTACACCAAGTTGAATTAACTCTTGGATATGTTTCTCCAAGGCTTCTCTAGCTCTGGGACTGGCTGGATAAGCTGGTCTTCTAAGTACTGGGGGATATGGTCTGTCAATACTAAGAGTAATATCAACTTCATGTCCTCTTATAGCACCTAATGGTTCATTATCAGAGGCAAATGCAGTATTGTACGTGTATAACACATCAATAAGTTCATTCTTCATTTGTGGTGACAATGATGGATTAATTTGTGCTTCAACAAGTTGTGTGGACACAAATTCTTCTTTATAAGTATCTTTCTCAGAAGATACTACTGATATTTGCTTTGGCATATTGGAGAAGGCAAATTTCTGTCTTTTGTTATCCCCAATTGTGAAATATCTGTCTTTATGGTTATTGATGTCAATACCATAAATACTTAGGTAATCATTTCCAAGAATGATATGTTGAGATGTGCAGTTGTCCATTACTACAACCTCAACTTTCATTCTTATACTTCCTGTAGGATTGGGAAATACAAGAGTAGTGTCTAGTATACCCAAAGGGTACATATTGGTACTGGCACTACTGAATTGTATGCCTTCTATTGGTAATAGATGGTTTTTTCATTCAGGAAGTATAGCTTGGAGATAATCTTTGCCTACACAAGTGCAAAATGCTCCTGTATCCAAATTGACTTTGGCTTCAACATTATTCATCAGAATTGATGTGATACAAGATGCTCCAGCAGTATAACCTTTTCCTTTAGCAGGTTTGGTTTTACACATTCTGGCATCCTGAACATTAATAAGGTTGTAGCAATCTTCACTATACTGTGGCAAGTGGGTATGGACTTCAGTGACTTCAAAGAAAGCTGTGATGTTTTCAATGGGATAGTCCTCCACTGGTGTATCTTCAGAGATTGCAGAATCTTGATCAGATTCTTCCTTCTCTTCAGTACATTGAACTTCTGCAATGACTTGAACTTCATTGATTTTTGCATTTTTGGTGCAAGTGTTGGCTAAATGTGAAGTGCTTCCACATTTATGACACTTTAAGACAGGTTTTTCTGGTCTTTTGTCCTCTCTGGGAATCTTGGAGGTCATCTTGGATTCTGCTGGGATTTTAGACCAAGTTTTACCAATTCTTGTTCTGGCAATAGTATCTTCCATAGGATTAATGTAGTCTTCTGTTGAACAGGGTTCTACACATCTGCTTTTGATAGCATGTTCTGATTCTCCTCCACACTTTCTTAATATTTTCATATTAATCATAGTGTCAGACATATCTGGTTGTAAAGCAGATAATTTGTCTTTTTGTTTGAAGAACCAAGTAAGTGGTTTATCTTTCTCTGAGTTAAAAATGGCACTCTCAAAGGCATTTTCTATCTTAAACCTCCAAGAATTGTTGGCCCATTTGGTGATCACTTCAGATTTCCACCAAGACCAATCATGTTGACCATGATCAATCCTCATTTTGTAATACCATTTCTTTGCAGTTCTGGTAAACAGAAAATGTAATTTTCCCACTATGATTTCATCAGGTATATTAAAGTCTTCTTTAAACATATCAATAGTCCTGATGAATTCAATATGGTTGTATTCTCCTTCACCAGAGAATGTTTGCTATTCTTCTATTTTGGGTATATCTCTTACAGAGTAGGCATTTTCTCCCAAGAATGGGGTGAGACTTTATTTAACAGAAAGTTTTTCTTCAGTTAAAGGTGTAGAATGTCTTGGCATATGTGGTTCATGATTATTATGAATTTGTTCCACACTTGCAATTATTTCATTTTTTAACTTATGCCTTTCACTGTCACCTTTTGCTAAGTGTATAGCAAATTGATTGGTATTCTCAACTATCTTCAAGACATGGTCTTGCAGAGTCTTAAGTTGATCATTCATTTTAAAAATGGAAAGATCTTCCATCTCCTCATGCTAAACTTGGCACATGTTTTCAATTCTTATGCAAGAATTAGTAATTGAGTCAAGTTTGGCATTTGTCACTTGGTGCAATTCAATGTATTTCTTGTCATTTTTCTTTAATTCAACTATATCTGATGCAATTTTAGTAAACTTGCCATCAAGTTTACCAATTTCTACATTAATACTAATCTGTACACCAATTATTTCCGTGGAAAGTTTCTGTTCATCCTTTCCTGCTCTTTGGCTGTAAACTCCATCAGAGTCCTGGCCATATTGAAGACAATGTCCACGGCTGAAGGCTCCAATTTGGGGATCCTGTACCCTTGTGGGTAAGGTCTGTGCCAATTGGCTTTGCCTTTTCCTTTGCCTTGATGGTTCTTGGGACCTTTCTGCTTCTTCTGAGGTCCCTTGGGCTTGTCCTTGGACACTTCTGGAGCTGGTTTGGAGCTGGTGGACGCCACTGGTGCCTCTGTCTCCAAAGCTGGAGTCATTTCCAACTCTTTCTTCTGGTCTATGGTTAAAGGACTTTGGTTCTTCAACCACTTCTTTATCTTTTTGACCTTGTATTTGCAAGACAGGGGGCTCCAACCTCTTAAGAGGTCTATGGTCTTCTCCTGACCCAGAAAGCTCTTGATGTGTAAGTAGGAGTTCATGGCCCCCTGCCAAAGGCTTGGGCAGATTTCCCATTCTTCCTCCTTGGCTGCTCTGAACCAATTTTTGTACTGGCATTGATATATTTCTATTGCTGCCACTTGGAAATGGTTCAGCCCTGGAAATAATATCATGAATTAGTTCAGGCTCAGAATTCACGTCAAAATCTGTTGGTACAGACCTTGGGGAATGGGGGGCAACTCTGGCATCCTCCAGATGTGTCTTTCTTGTGGAAGATTTGGCACTTCTGGATTTGGTCTTGCCTCTTCCTTGTCCACATCCATCTGGTTGGACTGAATAGTTGCTTCCATTTCTGGTATGCATCATTTTTACTTCAATTTAAGGATAAAGAGTAAATTTAAAGATAAAAACACACCTTTTGGTGGTAATTTATTCTTTTCTGAGTTAAATAAGGTGCCTCTTTTAGCAATTTGCACCTCAATACTTTCTTCAGATTCTGCTTCTGAAGATTCAGGACTAGTGATGTATCTTTTACTGAGTCTGTTTCCAGCTGCACAGTATTTGATTAAAGACACTTAAAGAAAAAATATGATAAAAGAAATTATTTTTTATGATTTAAGATATTTTTAAAAGATTTTTTATAAGTTTTATTATTTTTTGATATTAAAAAAATATTCTTTTTAAAGAAAAAGGTATTAAAATTTAAGAATTTGAATAAAAAATTAAGTCAGAGTAACTCAAAGAATAATTTTATAAGTTTTTGGATGTGAAAAAGCCACGTGTAAAAACAGTACAAAACTAAACCAAATTTTTCAATGAAATAAGATTTTAAGACAATTTCAAAAATAAAAAGAATTTTTTCTTTAATTTGAAGAAAAAAAAAAGTTAAATTAATATATTTTAGAACTTAAAAATATATTAATTAAGGGTACAAGGTTCAAAAAAACACGGCCAGGCCCCCAAATGTCAGATGTGACTATGAAACTGATGATAATATTACTATTAATCAACAGTACTATGTCTGTTCTTATGAAATATAATAATAAAATATTATTATAACCACAATTAAATAATTAAATAATTATTTATTTCACGTGTTAAGCACTACTAGTGATTTTAACAGTGAGCAAGTAATTGTCTACAAGAATCAATTACAAGAAGAATTTAATAATAAAAACTTCTTTCATTAAAATAATAAAATTATTTTAATATATAATTATCTTTTGCAAGAATAATTATGAAGATAATCCTTGAAGAAAACTATTACTAGAGAAAAACTTTAAGAATTAAAGATAAATGACTCACTAATACTCCAAAGAACTTATTGATAGATAAAAGTAGAGAAATTTGATGTAGAATTGTGGATTTGAGAGATAATAAAGATTTATAGCAGGATTACAACAATATATAGTTGGAGTCTATGATTTCACGTCCTTCTGATTGATTCTGAAAGATTTAAAACACTTAAGAATAGTTTAACTAATACTTACTTGTTGGTAACAATGATATAAAATGATAATAAGATGATGATGCGGAAAAAACAGCAAGAGAAGGCCTCTTTGAAGTCAACAACAGCTCACAGAGGCGTTCCATGGAGCAAACTGAAAAACCAATGAGTGAGAAAGAATTAAACCCTTTTTGATTAGTACTTACATCATCTGTTGTCACGTAAAATTGTCATAATTGCTTAATTGATGCTTTTACGTGACTACCAACCCCAATATGGTTAGGAATAAGAGGAGTAACATTTGTAAATCTTCTTTTATTCCAAAGTAATCATTGATTTCCCAAAGTTATCAATGTTATTGACAATTTCATCACAGGTTGTATTTACTGTGAACTTTTGAAGATTCAGTGTTTCACGTAGAATAACCAAAATGGACTGTAAGTAAAACTTTTAATTTTACTAGTGAGACTGTAATTCCTTTTGGTTGTACCATTGATAATACAGTTCCAAATTGGTCCTGAAAATTTCAGAAAGATTCATTAAGAATTGTATTTTTAATGAAGTTTTGAAGTGTTTACCTCATTTCTACATAGAATTGCAAATATCAGTGTTTGACTGGTTGTTATGAGGTAAATCAATGGATACTAGTCCAAAAAGGGTTTTAATTACTCTTTTGGGGTTTATCCATGGAAAGTCATTAGTAATTGACATGGTTACAGGAGTGTAAGTAGCTTTTTACCTCCTTGGCACGTCAAAATAGCAGGTTATTTGCTATTTTCTGGTGTTTTACAGTAGTTGTAACTTGGTAACCAAGTTCCCAAAGAGGTTTAGTTTACCAATTGGGTCAAGATCAGCCATGGAACCAAGCTTTGGAGCTATCCACGCCTCTGGGGCCTCAGAAGTTGGGTACCCTGGCTCTCTTTGATGTCTTTTGTCCCCCTTGCTTATTTTTCACGTAAAAAATAGAAATTTAAGCTTCAAGTGAGATATCCACTATGGGTGTACCAAAATTGCATGTAAGAATACCATAATATTAAGTGCTCAAAACATGTATAACACTATTCTTAGTGTATATGTAACATGGGATTTCTCACTTTCCCATTATTTTGGCGTAAAATCAAGAAAAACAAAAATTTTCATGGATCTTTTATGTGGTATTAATGATGTGGTGTTGAAGTATTTTCCATATTACCACCTCAAGGAGTTAATTTGAGCTTATTCACTCTATGGAGCTACCCTAGGTGAAGTTTTGTGTAGAATCCAAATCTGGCCTTAAATCCATGGATTTACTTACTCAATAAGAAGTTATTCATCTTTTCTGAAATCAAAAATGATGAACTTTGAATATATTCATGATTTATGAGTTATTTATAATTCAAAATTTCTTTTTAAGATAATTGTGGCCTATTTGGGTATGTAAAATATACCTCAAGGATCACAATAATTAATTGAGTAAATGGTTAAAAGGGCTATACTAAAATAATTTAGTGATGGTGAGTGATATTGATAGCCCTAGGTGCAGTTTTTATCTGTTGGTTTACAATAATAAGCCCTACAATAATTACAATTTCAAGTATAACTGTTTAGTTCTAAGGGTACCTCTTCTTTCAGAAGCTATACTATGTAAGAATATTGATAACAGGATGATGGATTGGCCTTCTGGTGGGGAAAGGCCTCCTTTTATCTTTTTCTGGGGTAGTGGGAGGTTCTTTGCCTCTGCACACAAACACAGAGTGAAAGCTTTCACTACTGTGGGCTGGTTTGTGGTTCTACACACTCAATACAGACTGGTATTTGGTGTAAATGTGGTTTTAGAACCACAAGTTGTCATTTTCACCCTATACAGGGAGAATATTTTCACCAATGGAGCTTACAGGTGTGTTCTGGTGCTTCTGATGCAACAGAAGTTGTATAGACCCCTGTAATTTGACAGAACTATGAGTTATTGAAGTATTTACAAGCTTCTTTGCCTATTTGACACCTCATAATCATACTTATGGGATAGTATCTCACAGTAAAGCTGTTTTGGTCTAAATGTGGGATTTGACCTTAAAGCTGCTATAGATTTGTCAGTTTTTAAGATATTGAGCTCAAATTTTGTTCATTGTGTAGCCCTAGATAGGTTTTAGACAATGGCACATCATTTGGTATGGTTAACATTAAATATGGCAAGCTTATGCCATGTTCAATTATAGTTATCCAGAAATATGATTATCTTGAAGTCTGTATGGAACTTGTTTGCCTCATAACTTTTTTTCTAAATGAGATATGTGGGAATAGATGGCACCATCAGATAGCTCTGATTGTGATTTTCCCAAAGAGACCCCAATTTGAGTATCTCACACTAAAACTCTAGAATTTGGATGAGAGGTGAATATTTTATTCATGCTTATTTGACCTTATTTTGGCCATAACTTCTATATTTTTGGTGCTAGCTCAATTTGGCTAGTACCATTGGATAGCAATAATTGAGAGATTCAATTTGAATACCCATTTGATGGTGTTAATCCACCTTCTCTGGATTTCAGATGAGAGGTGAAAATTAAGGTTTATGCTCAGCAACTGCTTTGAGCTTGAATAACTTTGTTATTCTTTGTCCTATGATTATGGGACTTGCATATTTGGGAAGAGGTGATTTTCATCTTTCTTTTGATACAATTTGAGGTTTTTTTGGCTCAGCTCCATGTTTTGGTGGTATCTTGCTCTACCATTGGTTTATGGTATTTGGCTGTCATGCTTGTGCTCTAGTTTTGAGTCACAGGCTGACATACCCTCCCTCTAAAAAAAGGCTCATCATTGATGAGACTTTCATGTATTCTTTGAGGTACTATCGTGGCTCATGCAACCCTGAGACAACAACTTTCTTGTGGTCATACTCTCCCTGTCTGGTGGCTTATGCTTCAAACCATCCAGATGTTTGGCCATTGGTCTCCTTCTTTCTAAGTGGACTGAACCAATTTCAGTTCTTCCACAGTTCTTAAATTCCACCAAATATTCCTCATTGGGGTTTGGTTCACTGTATGAATCATCTTCACAGTCATTCTGCACATAATCAGAGTCAGATTAATAACCTTGGTCTTTTCTTGTCTCTTCCTCCCTTGTAAATATCTCTTCCCTGTCTTCTGGGAAATTGTCTGCATAGTGATTGGGTTATGCACTTTTGTAAAATTCTACTGTAATTTGATATTCTGAATCATAAATTTCTTTGGCTTCCAGGTCTGGATTTTCCCTGCTATCACCAGTACTATGGGTATCATATCTACCGATAGATGTTTTAATCCTGAATTCTTGCAAGGTATTTGATATTTCATCCATGGTGGATTCTTTGAAGCATCTGAATTTTACTGAATGCTCTAACTCTCCTGGTAGTTTGGTCAACAGTTTGTGATTTCTCATTTCTGTTGTCATATGAGGGTCAATGGCTATTAGCCTTTTTGACTGTCTCAGAAACCAATAATATGGATCTTTGTCCACTGTGTATCTATCATTTCCAAAGCAAAGGGAAATCTGCCATATACATGAATCATTAATTTTCTTTTGGATTATTTGGCTCTTCCACCATGGCCAGTTTCTTCTGCCATGGATTTCTTTCATTTCTGTGTATCGAATACTAGCATGTACTTTGAATTCTGTATTTAATCTGGCAGTAATCCAGTAATCTGGTATAGTTGGCAAATCAATGAAGAGACCATCAATATAATAAATGAGCTCCATATTATCATATTCTTCTATTACAGAGAATTTGTGCCAACTTGAGGCCTCTTGTAAGGTGTGGATATGAAACTTGGATTAAAAATCAAGTACTTTTCCTGTCCTCAAAATTTGTATAAGGTAAGAAATGATTAAAAATAGTATGAAATAGTATTTTTAAGAAGAAAAACGCCAATGCTATTGTTTTCAACTTTATAAGTTCAAAGCAATAATATTATAAAGATTTACTGTTTTACCAACAATAAAGATTTATCCATAAATACTCTACAAGAGATATTTAAGGCTATGAAAGAAATTTCTTCAAGAGCAATTTCAATTGGACTTAATTAAGAAAAGAACTGCATGCACTTGATTAAAGAACAAAGTCTTCAAAAAGATACTAAAAGAGAAAACATGCCCAAAAGTGACCAGAGTGAATTTGGAAACAAGTGACAAAGTTAACAATGATGAAAAATGGTTTAATTCACTTGTGGGGTGGTTCAAGGGGTAAAAATGATTATAATGATTTTTTCACGTTGTTAAAAGGTTTAAAACGATTCAAAAAGGGTGGTATTAATTGTTTATTGATTGGTTTAACAGTGCTTAAACTAATTATAATAGGAAAAGATTCTAACATGAAGAGAAAAGTTGGGGAAAGAGGAAATTATTTTATAGCCATCAATCTTCTTACTTTAAAAGTAAAATTTACTCTTGTCAGTTGTGGAAAACACTCTGAAAACAGAAAAGCCAATTATGGCATCATTGAACCCTGGTTTAGACCAAAAAGGGCCTGTTTTAGCCATTTTAGACCCTTAAATCAGCCATTACTATAGTAATACCTGGTCTAGAGCCTTCAAAACATGTCAGAATGTGTGTAAGAGACATATAAGCCAGTTAAAACAGTTTTTACTAAGATTTTTCTAGCTCAAGGGTAGTTTTACCCTCTTGGCAACAGTTAAAACTGCCCTGGTTGGTATCAAAACCTCATCATCAATTGAGTCACAGACCCTGTGACTCAATTCCAGGCCAAAAGTGATGAACCTCTGTGTGAATTTTGACATCCTATGCCTGTCAGCAAGGACTGTGGGGGTCTGGCCCCCCCCCTTGGAGCTAGAGTACCTTTCCCCCCCAGAATCAATCTTCTCAATTTGTTTTTTTCTTAAATTCTTCATCATGTAATACACTTGTAATTTACACATACAATTCAATTGAGTTTCACAGTACACAACTCTAATAATTGATACCTCATATGTAAATCCAAGTTCACTTACGTAATACACACACACATCTTGACATTTCAATGGAAAATACTTCAGTTCCTCATAACTTCTAAGCTACACACAAAACCTCAATTTTAACACAAAAATTGATGGTTGACACCACATGTGGTGTGAATTGAATTAAGGTTTTGAGGATCTTCAGCTTTTGTACAGAAAATACTAAAACATAATTTAAGCTTATTTAGAGTTGAGTTACAGAAAGTTTACCCAGAGGTGACCCCATCTTATTTTTTATGAGGAATCCAATGGTGAAGGAATTTTCTTAAGTTCATTTATTTGATAAAAAGCTAAAATATATTTTATGTAACTTTTTACCAAAAATATTTTAATTTCATTAATTTTATTAAACATTCATTTTTACTTAATTTTCTCAAGTAAAAAATGCAATTTCACAATTTCAAAATTTAATGTAATTTTTATTTTAAATTATAATTAGTTCTTTATTTTTGTATATAAATTTGTATTTATATTTTAATTTTTCTTTTTATAATATAAATAAATTTATTTATATTTATATTAATATCTTATTTTGTTATTCGTGGTCTTTTGGGTATGTGAAAATACCTCTAAGGCTCACACCTCTGGAACTGTTTTAATGTTTCCTTCTCTGAATAAGTGATCTTATCTCCATCTTGGCATTTTTATGAGACCTTGCTTCTTCTCCAACAAGACATCTGATTTTATTTCTTCCTAATGGTATGAATTATCCAAAGCATTGCCTTGTGGATGGGGCTTTTTATTTTGGCAGACATTGAACAATTTTTCAATATATTGATCCAGGTATTCCCTATCCCTTTTGCAGTAATTTTTCTCCTCAAAGAATTTATTTAATCTTATTTTGCTCTCTCCTGAGGCTTTGCTTAATTTAGTATAGTCCTCCTGAAGGTTATTAATAGCTTTAGTTTGTAAGGTATAAACGTCTTGTTCCCTTGAAATATTTTCATTGAGTCTTTCAAACTCTTTTTGAGTTTGTTCTCCAATTTGGGGAAATTGTAACCATAGGGTATTACTACTTATGGTACTCTCAGGGGTCACAAAATTATCCCCAATATGAGTGTAGATATCATTCCTTCTTTTAGGGCTGCTAGCTTCATTAGAAGTATTTACAGATTTTTGTTGTTTTTTTGTACTTCTTTCAGAAGGTTCAACAGTTTCTGGATCATAAGGTCTGACTCTTCCTGCCTCTGGTTAAAAGAAGTCTTGTTCTTGACCTATGATCCCCTCCCTATCCTGGATATTACCTGGGATTAGGAAGTATGGTGACTCTTGGCCACTGGTCTGCTAGTGCCTGAGTGATGTGAAGCCACTAGGGAGTTTGGTTGGTTGACCACTCCTTGTAAGCCTGAAAGAGTCAGAGTATGATCTCTCTGGTTCTATTGCTCTTCTATGATAAGCTCTTTGAAGAATTTCTCTTTGAGGGAAATACTCTGAATACTTTCTACAAGTTCTTTCTAGTGGAACTCTAGGTTGAGTTTCCTGTCTTCCATTCTCCATTGGAGAAACTCTTTGAATATTTGATGGGTTAGAATAAGCTATTCTATGCAAGTGATTCCTGGAGGTTTTCTGTTGGAAAACATTTTGGAAGGTGTAGGAAGGTCCATTTTTCCATTCCTTATGACTTTGAACAACTTAAAATTCTCTCCTTCCAAGGCCTCTATTCCTAATTATGGTTGTTTCTCTTTGTAAGGAATAATCCCTTGGAACACCAAAGTCTCTGAAATGAGGTGGTATCATTTCTGATTTTTTAGGTGAGAGTTTTATCTAGTTGATTAAATTCCTGTTTTGTTAGGAATCAATAAGTCAGTTTGAACAAATGATTATTGAAACTACCAATAATTATCAAATCAACTTTCCCCTCCAATTTGGATGGAAAAACTCAATTATAAGGGTTTCACTTGAAGAGAAATCCAAGCAATATATACTTTGTATATATTATTGAAAGGTTAAGTAAATAAATATGATTATATTTCTTTTTGATAAGTATTATTATTGAAATTGTCAATAATAATGAATATAATCAATTTTTCCACACCCATTTGGGTGAAAGAAGAAAATTATTTTTGAAAGTTTTTTCTTGAAGAAAATTCAAATAATATGCACTTTGCATATATTATTAAAGTAAGTTTAGAAAAAGAAATATTGCTTTATTTCTTTTTAAATGGTTAGTAATATTGAAATTATCAATAATAAGTATAACAATCATCTTTTTACACCAATTTGGATAAAAAAAGAATTATAATGGTACTTCTCCAAGAAAAAACTCTAACAATATATACTTTGTATATATTATTATGCAAAAATCAGTGAAAGTAAAAGAGATGATTATTTATTTTTTGTAGTATTATTATTGAAATTATGAATAATAATTATAATAACCAATATTTCACACCAATTTGGGTGAAAAATTAATGATAAGAGTTTTTCTTCAAGAAACATTCAAATAATATATAATTTGTTTATGTCATTAAAAAAAGATCAATAATAAAATATGATTGTATTTTCTTATGAATTATTATTATTGAAATTATCAATAATAATGATAATAATCAATTTGTCACACTAACTTGGGTGAAAAAATGTATTATAAGAGTTTTTCTTTAAGAAAAATTCAAACAATATATAATTTGTATATAGTATAACAAAACTAATAATAAAATATGATTATTTTTTATTATGAATTATTATCATTGAAACTATCAATAATAATGATAATAATCAATTTTTCATGCCCATTTGGGTGAAAAAAGTGGATTATAAGAGTCTTTCTTCAAGAAAAATTAAAATAATATATAATTTGTATATATTATGGAAAACACATCAATAATAAAACATTATTATACTTTATTATGAAGTATTATTATTGAAATTATCAATAATAATGATAATAATCAATTGTTAACGCCAATTTGGGTGAAAAAATGAATGATAAGAGTTTTCCTTTAAGAAAAATTCAAAAAATATATACTTTGTATATATTATTATGAAAAAATATGATTATACTTTTTTAGGAAATAGAGTAATGTATAAATATAAATTATATATCTATAACTTATCAAAATGATGAAAAAATATTATTTTTTAGAAATAATATATATACAGTTGTTTTTATTTATTTTTATTTTTGAGTAAAAAAGAATTAAGAATAGAGAGAAACCACGAAATTAATCCACTTCAGGGCTTCTTATGGCTTATGAAAAGCTAAAATAAGCAAGAAGAAAAGTTTAAAACTCTTAAAGGCATATAAATAAGCTGAAAATAGTGAAAAAAGCTAAAGTTTTGTCTAAAAATAGGTGAAAAACCAGGCCAGGCCCCCAAAATATCAGGGTGACTCTATGATTTAGCTGTACAATGATAATAAAAAGCTATAGCTATGAGTGTGACACAAAAATAATTATGATAATTAATTGAGTAAATGGTTAAAATGGCTATACCAAAATAATTTAGTGATGGTGAGTGCTTTTGATATCCCTGGGTGCAGTATTTATCTGTTGGTTTACAAAAATAAATCCTACAATAATTAAAATCATAATTGAACCTGTTTAATTCTAAGTGTAACATATCTTTCAGGAGCTATACCATGTAATAATATTGACAACAGGATGATGGATTGGCCTTCTGGTGAGGAAAGGCCTCCTTTTATCTTGTTTTGGGGTAGTGGGAGGTTCTTTACCTCTGCACACGACCACAGAGTGAAGGGTTTCACTACTGTGAGCTGTTTCATGGTTCTACACACTCAATACAGACTGGTATTTGGTGGAAATGTGGTTTTAGAACCACAAGTTGTCATTTTTACCCTATACAGGGTGAACATTCTCACCAATGGAGTTTACAGGTGTGTTCTGGTGCTTCTGACATGTCAGAAGCTGTACAGCACCTGTATGAACCCCTGTATTTCACAGAACTATGAGGTATTGAAGTATTAACAAGATTATTTTCCTATTTGACACCTCATAATCATACTTATGGGATAGTATCCCACAGTAAAGCTGTATTGGTCTAAATGTGGTATTTTGACCTTAAAGCTGCTATAGCTTTGTCAGTTTCTAAGATATTGAGCCCAAAGTTTGTTCATTGTGTAGCCCTGGGTGTGTTTAACACAATGGCACATCATTTGGTATGGTTAACATTAAATATGGCAAACTTATGCCATGTTCAATTTTGGTTATCCAGATATATGATTATCTTGAAATCTGTATGGAACTTGTTTTCCTCATATCTTTTGTTCTAAATGAGATATGGGGGAATTGATGACACCATAGGATAGCTCTGATTGTGATTTTCTCAAAGAGACCTCACCTTGAGTATCTCACACAAAAACTCTAGAATTTGGATGAGAGGTGAATATTTTATTCATGCTTATTTGACCTTATTTTGGCCATAACTTCTATATTTTTGGTGCTAGCTCAATTTGGCTAGTACCATTAGATAGCAATAATTGAGAGCTTCATTTTAAATACCTATTTGATTGGTTTAAGCCAATTTCTCTGGGTTTTAGATGAGAGGTAAAAAATAAGGTTTATGCTCAGCAACTGCTTTGAGCTTGAATAACTTTGTTATTCTTTGTCCTATGATTATGGGACTTGCATATATGAAAAGAGGTGGGTTTCCTATTCTTTTGATACCTTTTGAGATTTTTCGGCTCAGCTCCATGTTTTGGTGGTATCTTGCTCTACCATTGGTTTATGGTATATGGCTGTCATGCTTGTTTTCTGGATGTGAGTCACAGGCTGAAAGCTAAATTAATCACTAAAAAAGGTTTTAACAATCCTGGAAAAATATCATATTCTTGTTGAGAAGATATGAGAGAGAGCTAATGAGACTTTCTGAAATTACTTAAGAGATAGTTTTCTCTCCTCTGAATATTTCAATAAATATTAATTTCACTCTTTTTTTGTAATTAGAACATCTAGGTATGCTGAAGAAGAATAAAATAAGGGTGTTGGTAAACACACGTAAGCTTTCAGTAAAAGCACATAAGCCCTTACGTGTTTTTACTCAAAACTTATGTATTTTTACTAATTTATGGTAAAAACACATAAGTTTATGGTAAAAACACGTAAGTGACCTTATTTTTCAAAAATAACTCCTCAGGCTCAGTTTTGAGGATTTTTTCAATTTTTTTGCCATATTTTTCCTGACTTGGCATGTCAATAAGCACAAATTTTTTCAATTTTTTTTTTGCCAAATTTCACCAATTTGGCCTATATGCCAAAATGGTATATTTTTTTCAAAACTTCATTTAAAATCTTCACACTTATGAATTTCCTTGATTTCTTTTTAAAAATGAAAGGTTCAATGTGAAGAATAAAGCACCAGAATCCCATAATTTTGGGAATTTTTTTGGGTGGGACAAGTGACGGCCCAAAAAGGGTTTTTTTTCAAATGTTTTTTCCCATCATTGTAATATGCCTATTTTTAAAAAGTGAATTTAATAACTTCCCACTTATGAATTTCCTTCATTTTTTTTAAATTAAAGGGTTCAATCTGGACAATAAAGCACCAGAACCTCATGAATTGGGAAAATGGTTTTGGTGGGACAACAAGTGAAGACGCAATGAGTGTTTTTTTTCAACTGTTTTTTTTCTTTTGTGTAATATGACTATTTTAAAGTACAAAACTTCCACATGTTTGATAAAAAAGGAGACTGAGGTGGGACTTAAGCAATATAAATGACTGAGGAGGGGGATAATTGGCATAAATTGTATATACAAAAGTCATTCAATCATAATCAACCTCCAAAATAGTGGGTTTTTCTGATAGGGGGGAGGAAGATTGGACAAATAAAGCATTCTGTGTTTCTTAAATTTATCAGCCCAACCCAGGGCTTGTTTTTGGGCATTAATCTCCCAGTTCACAGTAATGGGGGGGACTGAATAAACTTTAGAAATGATGATGTCCAAAGGAACAAAATGAGCACAACTATTCAAGAAGCAGATGAAAATGGGAGGATTATCATTTGGAAGACAGAAATAAGGGAAAAAAGAAAAAAATTGGACTGTGGAATAAAAGAAAACTGGTCTTTTATACTTATTTGCAATTGGATCCCCCATGTCAGGCATGGACATCCACTTGCTTTTTGGAGCCTGGCCAACATCTTCATACCATTCAACTCTTTCCAAATAAGAGGATACTGAGGGAATTAAGGTGCTCATGGATTCGTAAAGGTCTTGATTTTGGTGAATTTCTTCAGCCAAGTCACCTCTGACATCAGCCCATTGATCTTGATTCTTGTAAATGAAGTGGGATACTGTTCTGTAGCCACAGTTTCCATCACCCTGGGCATTGATGGCCTTGAAGGTGTATTTCAATATAGACTTGGGCAAGTATTCTGAGCCAGTTATCTGATAAAATAAATTCAAAAACCAAATAAATATCAAAATAAACAACATAAAATTACATTAAAAATGATCAGAAACTCACAAACAGCTTGGAGCATTCATCACTTGTGTGATAATTGCTCTTACAATGCTCACAGGTCAACTCAACTGCATCATAGATATTCAAACTGGTGGCAGGCTTGTGTGATTTTCTTTGTGAGTTTTTGCTTCCAATTTCCAATATTCTGGACCTTCTAAGGGTTACTTCTGATTTATTTAATTCAGTTGCTGAGGGTAGTGAATCTGATGAACTGATGGATTTAGATAATGAGTCCTCAGAATCTTCAGAATCTTTAGATGATTCCACTTCCATAATTGGAGAGGGGACATTTGACTGGGATCTTGATGTTGTTGTGCTGGTAACTTTTGATGGGGGTCTTCCTCTTCTCTTGGATTGACTTTCAATAATTTCAAATCTTGAAGGTTCTCTTTTGTTTTGATTTTTGTTTTTATTCTTGGCTCCTTGGGGTCTTCCACAGATATTCTTGCATTCTAGAGGGTCTTCATAATATTGATCATCTTCTTGACTCTTGAGAATTTGATCAAATGGGACTCTTCCAGTCAAAACATCTTGAAAATGTTGAAGTATTGGAGTGATTTCTGCCATTGGTCTTTGAAACAGGTCTTCCCCAATGTATTCAAATATTTTTTGGCTTCATTCATTATTTCTTTTTCAACACTTTGATCATCACCTTGAAAACCAGACTTAGACAAATATGACAAATAAAATTATTTAATAAGAAAAATAATAATAATAAGAAATTAAAAAACCCTCACAGGCAAATTCAAATGCCATTGAGGATGGAAGTTTGATAATTCAAGCCTTTGGCGCTTGGCAAATGCCTTTTGGGTCTTATGCTTGCAAGGAATGCCTTTATAATTGTTGTACTTGTTGGTGCATTTTTCATTTGGAGGAAATTTTGTTTTGAAATTTTCAAAGGAAATCTGAAGAGAATAATGAGGCACCTTGCCATTGAGGGCACAGATGTGTGGAGGAAAATTCTTGACATGGAAAATCATTTCTTTGGAGATTCTGTTGGTAATTTCAATAAATTGTTTTCTGAATGCAATGTGGAGAGCCCTGACTACCTCCAGGAGAGTACCAGTGGACCTTTGGAGCCAAAGTTTAACCATGGCATGGGCACCTTCAACTCTGGAGGTGGAGCCCACACCCAGGTGGGAATGGTGGTTGGTCCAGGCTGGCACATAATACTCCTTTAGAGGAAGCCAGGTATTTTCCAAATACTGAAAGACCTCAGGATTTTTAACTTGCTTTTGAAGCTTCTTCCAGTTGTCTTTGAAAAACTTTTCAGTGGATGAATACATAAGCTGAGAAATGAATCCCAAACTCATTAATAAAGACAATAATAAGAAAAAAAGTTAAAAAAAGTGAAGAAGTATATTACTTGATTTCAAAGGCCCATAAAAGTTTCAAAATCAGTTCCATGACCAATTTTCTTCATGCAATGAGCAGATACATCCTTGTTGATGTGCCAAATGCATAGCATGACTTTGGAGTCTGGGAAGAGCTTCTTAATAGAGTTTTTCAAGGCCAGATCCCTGTCAATAACAATACATGGAGGGGGAACAAGATTGGTGTTGTTGAAGACCTTTTCAATGTATTGATTTAATGCCCAGGTATATGAAGTTTCATTTTCATTCTTCATCAAACAAAAAGCTCCAGAAAAGGTCTTATTGGTTGAGCTGAATCCAACAATATGAAAAAGGGGCATTTTGTACTTATTGTTTTTATAAGTACAATCCATAAGAATGACATGAGGAAAGCCATGAAGAAGTTTTATGGCCAGGGGGTGAGTAAAAAACAAGGAGTTAATGTGTCCCTCAGAATCCCTTGCAGAGGCCCAAACAAAATTTTCTTCTTTGAGAGTGTCAATAAGAGCATCAATGGGCCTTCTGCCTTGCAGTTTGTCTTTCTTGATTTTCTTGACTTGGTTGTAAACGTCTTGAAGGATTACAGGCCTGTCAGACTCCCTATGGCTGCATAATTGGGCCTGAATTTGCCTTGGCATGAGCAGTGATTCAGACATTTGAGCAATTTGGGATCTTTCTTGCTCATTGAATTTCCTCATAGCAGGATGTGCCATGATATTTTCAGTGGCATAATGGCTATGTTAGGCATTTTTGACTTTAGGAGTCCAAGTGGTACTCTTGGCATATTTCCTGGCATAAAGTCTAAAAGGACAGTCAAGCTTTCTTGAGGTGACTGTTTTGGAGGGGATTTTGTTGGGATTTGGGGTGCCAGACCTGTCACAACATATTTCAATTTGGTTGTGGGTCATATTGGACCTCAAGGTGGACACAGCATACCCCTGAGCCCTGGAAACATTATGAACATGTTGCCAAAGAAGCTCAAGGGTCTGAAATTCACCTTCAGGGGGGGGTTGAAGCATTTTTCTAATGAAAATTATGGATAAAAGTGAGAAAAGGGGGAAATGGGGAATTTGAAATGGGGTAAGACCCTTTTGAAATGTGGAAAAGAGGTGAAAAAAGGTGTGAAAAATGAACAGAAGGGGTTAAGAGTGAAAGAAAGTGGTTTGAATGTGGGATTAATAGATGAGGGAAGGTAAAAAATTGAAAATTAAGAGGCTTGAAAGCAGGATGTTGTGGTGGAAAATGCAGTCTTTGGGGGAAAAAAAGAAAAAAAAGTGTGAAAAGCTTTGCAAAATGGCTTTGGTAATGCTGTTTTTCAAAAAAAACAATGGTTTGGGGTGGGGATAATGTGGATTATTGGGGTGTTTGGGCTTGTTTCTTTTTGGGGGGGGCTGGGCAAAAAAATCTGAAACAATTTGGAGTTAGAGAGGTTTTGTGGGGAAAAAACCTCTTTTGAGCATGTTTTGGCTCAATACAGGCCCAATTGTGTTTCATTTTTAATTAAAAATGGGCCCAGGGCACCCCTTACGTGTTTTTACCAATTTGCTTACGTGTTTTTACCAACACCCTAAAATAAAAGCTCTACCATCTACTACTAACATGAAGAAAGATCTTTGTATATTCATAATTAATTATGTAATACTGATTTGGATATGAATTTTATAAATAAATGGGAAGAATTATTTATGCTTAGAAACATTTACCTCAAATAGTAAAATATTTTTTGTTTTTAAGTTAAAATTCTATAGTTTGATAAAGAAGGGATTTAACTCTCAGGAATTTGTTTATGGTAATACACATTAATGAGTTATTTTTGTAGATCTATTCTATTAGTCAATAATGCTATGGGGAACTCCAATCTTCAATAGTTTATTATATTTAATTTGAATTAAAATTTACCAATACATGAAATTAGGCAAGGGGGGTTAATTTACATCTCACCATAAATAACTCTAAGGAGGGAAGGGAAAAAGGTGCATTCCACCTCGTATTTGTTGAAATATCAAATTAATTGTATCATATTGTCCATAAGGATGACCCTGTCATTTGGACTCATAATTTGGTATCTTACCTGATTTTAGATATGCTAATCTCAAATAATGTAGTATCATCTAATACTCTTTGCCACTAAATGAAGCGCAAAACATGTACTAACATGTAGCTTCAATCCTTAGAGAATATAGGAGAAAAAAGGAGTTTCTTCATGTATTAGTTCTATATTGTGTTCTTTTTGTGAATTACTGTGATTAAGAATATTTCAATTTTAAATTGGAGAACATATAATACAGGATAAGTAAACTAAACATTTTGTTTAGGAATGAAGTCTTTAGTATAGTAGTAAAAAACTCTGGGAATTTCTCTATTTGAAATCAATTGAGGGATTAGATAAAGGGCTAGATAGAGAATAGCTAGGATATAATCTCTAATAAGTCTGGTAGCAAAGGGTCAAAGGCTATATATTATTGTGGTAACTAATTAATATTTAATTGACTATGTGGATGGAAAATTATGAATTTATGAGCTCATTAACCTCTATAAGAAAGATCAAATCCAAATAAGTGGAAAATTTACAATAATCAGGTTATTTACAAGTGATAAAATTTATGATAAAGGCTATAAACACATCTTTCTGGTGGGTTTTGAGATTATAAAAAAGCTTGTTCAAACTGATAGAATAGTTTTATACACTTTATTTAACCTTTAAAAATCAGTGTTTGGGCTTTTGAGAAGTGGTAAGCTTAATTGAATTCAAAATCAATGCTGATTTTGAGCCTAGAGGTATATTTTAAATGCCCAAATAAGCCACAATTAGTATTAAAATGAATTTTGAAATATAAATAGGTCCTGCATATATCCAAAATTCATCAATTTTTCATTTAAGAAAAGGTGATTAGCTTTTTTTTGAATATGTAAATCCATGGATTTAAGGCTTGATTTGGATTCTACACATAAAGTCACATAGGGTAGCTCTATAGAGTCAATATGCTCAAATTAACCCTATGAGGTGGTAATATGGGAAATACTTAAAAACCACATCATCAATTCCACATAAAATAATTGTGAAATTTTTGTTTTTCTCAATTTCACGCCAAAATGATAGGAATGTGTGAAATCCCATGCTACATAAACACTGGAAATAGTGCTATCCATGCTTGTGAAACTTAATATTACAGTATTTCTACATACAGTTTTGATATGCCCTTGGTGGATTTCAGTATTGAATAATGTGATCCTTTGAGATATGACCTCACATTCAAAAAGGTCACAAGAAAACTTTACAATAATTATGTTGAAATAAGTGAAAATGCCATAAATAGGAATAAATTCCTAATTACCTTAAGATCTAATGAGTAAAAACATGAAATAAATTTCACCATTACATTCTCCATGATAATATAGATATATATCATTTTTATGGCATATCTTTATCTTCAATACTTAATGAGTAATAAGTAAAAATGCCATAAGAAAGACATAAATTCTTATTTATCTCAGAAAACAATGAAAAACATGTGAATTCAATTGCACCAGTTGATTTCCCATGAAAAGGCATACATATAAAATTTTTATTCCATATTCTTAAAGTCAATATTCAAGGAAATAACCTGCATATATGCACTTTTGTGATCAGTGTATATATTCATGGTTTTTAGCTCATATCTCTTAAAATACACATTGTTGAGAGTTAAACCCAACAGAATTTACCACTTAATTACTTTAGAAATACAGATACAAACTCTATTTGACAGCCTATAAACAAGGTTATACCTTGTAAAGGTTTATTGAATAAAATTTCTATAGCTGTTTACCACTTTGTTGTGAAAGTGGTCTAAACTTAAAATAAATTTAATATTCGTATTCTAGTAGCTCATAAGTGAATAATGAAGTATTTTTGTCATCATAATCAAGGTGCAACCCCTTGAAATCATGGTTTGAAGTTCAAAATAGTGAATTTAGACGGAAAAGATGGGTTACAAGACAAATAATCAAAAATAGAGTTTTTATGATGTAATTAACTGCTATTGGAAGTTTGATTATGACATTTTGAGCTATTAGAATTAACTCTCCAATTGGTTTTAGCGTGTATAGCTCAAACGGTATTAATTATTAAAGCTGAAGCTTAAAATTGATCATTCATGATCACTCACTGTAATCTTATTTTAAGTTTAACAGTAATATACATGATAAAGCTGGTGAATAATATTAGATTATGAACAATACTACAAAAAATCATGAATTCAGGCTTATTGCAAGCCTATGATGTTATTAAACTTAGAGTTATAGTGATAACTATAAATAATGGCATAATAATCAGATAAGATGGTTTAATTATGATGTAGTCATCACCCAACCTTCAAATTCTGATTAATTCAAGTGGAAATCATCAGTAAATGTCTACCAGAAGCGTGTTGGAATATAGGAGTGAAGAGTTTACTATAAATAGAGCTCTTTTTAATCTATTTCCCCCTCAGATGCATCAAAACATTAAAAATTAAATTAAAAGGTAATTTCTTTATTATTTATATATAAGCTCATTATATTATAAAATACCAAAAGATCATCTTTATTATAATCACCAATCTTGATGTGATTGCATTAGTGTTTTAATTGTTTTTGTTAAAATTCTCTCTAAAACCAAGAATATTTGTAGGTACAATTTGAACAAGTTGTATTTACTTTATTTGGCATACATTCATCCAGAATTATTATATCAAGCGTCAAATTTAGGTTATTTTCACCTATCATAATACTCTTTCTCTATCATTATCCTTAATCATTCTTTTATTAATATATACCATTAATATTAGTAATATTATTTCTATAAAGTGTTTTTTATTCTTAGATATCAATTTCTTATGCATTTGGAATTTGTTGGTAGCAATAATAAATTGCCATAAATATATTAATTTCGATTATATTATTATATTTATTTTATAATATAATTATTTTACAGCATTGTTATCATAATTCCTTAATAAACCTTATAAGGACATTGAGGGTACAATAAGTAAAATATTTGTAATATTTTTTGATTTTTTCATAGTCAAACATTACATGGGGTGGCCTGGCTGTAATATTTACTTAAAAGACCCTTAAAAATATTTCAGTTGGGCTTATCCAACAGAACATTATATGATAATTTTATATTTATTTATTTTGAAAGCTATTGAGGAGTTTGGAAAGCAACTGTACTGTCATAGATGTGATTTTTTGCCTCCTTAGACTTGAAAAAACTTTATTTGAGTGACTCCGGTGCTTAGAAAAGATATTTATAAATTAGAAATAAGTTTATATTTTAACATAACTTTAAAAAAGAATCATCATACATTTTTATTTCATTCTTCAAGAAGAAAAATAAAAAAATCATAAAAAATAAAAAACCAATAAAAAAAGTTATTTTTGTTCCTTTTTATTCATTTCTTTCATTCCTTTTATATATTGAAGGATATAAAAGCAATTTTTACATAAAAATTCCCATATGTTATCAAAAATAAATTTATTTTTCTTTTTTAGCATTTGAAGACAACCCAACAGAGGACAATGAAAACAATGTTGAAAGATGGGTAGAAGAACCTTGTCCAAGTTCTCCAACACCTGTTGTCAATAAGAAAAGTGAAGCTAAGAAGTTTGTCCTTCCAGGACCCACTATTAAGGACTCTGAAGGTGAGTAACGCTCTTTAAATTTCCATAAAAATAATTTCTTAGTGTCCTGAAATCTTATTATCTTCTTATTTATGACTACTAGAAGAGGATCTCAATACTCCATCCAATCAGATGGAGCTTGACTCAGAATTAAAGGCAATCCCTCAAAAGGGAACAGAAAGGGAAAAATCTCCAGTGGAACAGAATCCACACAAGGAGGTGCCATATCCCAAAGGCAAGTCCCAGAAATGTCCATAATATCTGAGCCAGAGTTAGAACTAAGTATTGGTAACTCTAACAGATATAAATCACATTCAGGGGGCTCAAATAGAAATTTTTATGGGCCAGTACAAGCAGTATTACACAGTGTACAAGGACAAGGATTGGGAAATGTTGCCACAAATCCACCAAGGAGTGATGAAATCCTGGCACATCCTGAAAAAGTTTCTCAAAGAGGAGGAAATAGTGAGATACTACAATGGATGGAATGCACTATCATCCAAGCCTCAAATCAAAAAGATAAAGGAGTACCATGCCAAAAAGAGAGAGGCAAGCAAGGAAGAAGCCCCAGTAGCTTCTACCAGCAAGCCTCCCCAAGAAGGGAAGAAGAACAAGCAAAAGAACTGGAGGAAACAATATTCCCCAAGCTACAGAACTCCAAAAATCCAAAAATATGCCATGGACAATGTCTTCAGCATGGCCAGAACCTTGAGGGAATTCAGGGACAAAGAGGAACAAAGAATGTGACAACCTCATTTCTCAAAGAAATAACATTGTCTCCTAATTTTGTGAAATCTTTAAGAGAAAAAGAAATAGTATTTTACCTCATAAAGACATTATAGATAGTTTACTATCTTTACAAGAAATATATAAAAATTTATCATCTTTAACAAAAACTGTTATACAAAATAAGAAATAAATTGATAAAATTAAATTTATAGTTGAAAATAATAAACCAAAAATTTTCATTTAAAATACTCAGAAATTGATACAAGCACAACAGGAATTGTATAAATACATAAGAGATAACAAAGAAAAAACTTTGACATTTATTTATGAGGTGAGTATTGATAATCTTACAGAAACATTAAACACATTAAATATTTCTATTGGAAAATTTGAAGAAAACACTAAATCACATCAAAAATTAATTCTAGAACATGTAGAAAAAAGTGATGAACCAAGAATGAATCTTAAAAATGACATTCAAAGTGACATAAGACTTATTGCTGGAAAAATGGATAAAATTAATGAGGGTAACTTAAACATTCCCAAGTTATCAACACCATTTGCTCACATAAGAAGTCCTATTAAACCCAAAGAGGAAATGAAAAATCCATTCATAACAGACTTGCGCCATCAAGAGAATAACCAAGTCTTAATGAAGGAAGCACCTCAATTAGATAAATGGCCAACATTTGCAGGTGAAGGTGAATATGACCCTATGTCATTTTGTGAGCCTTGAGGTATATTTTACATATCCAAATAGCCCACAATTATCTTAAAGACAAATTCTGAACTATGCATAACCCATAAGTCATGCATATATCCAAAATTCATCATTTTTGATTTCAGAAAAGATGAATAGCTTTCTATTGAGTAAGTAAATCCATGAATTTAAGGCCAGATTTGGATTCTACACAAAAATTCACCTAGGGTAGCTCCACAGAGTGAATAAGCTCAAATTAACTCTTTGAGGTGGTAATATGGAAAATACTTCAATACCACATCATCAATACCACATAAAAGATCCGTGAATTTTTTTGTTTTTCTCTATTTCAAACCAAAATAATGGGAATGTGAGAAATACCATGTTACATATACACTAGGAATAGTGTTATACATGTTTTGGGCACTTAATATTATTGTATTCTTACATGCACTTTTGGCACACCCATAGTGGATATCTCAAAGCTTAAATTTCTATTTTGACGTGAAAAATAGGCAAGGGGGACAAAAGACATCAAAGAGAGCCAGGGTACCCAACTTCTGAGGCCTCAGAGGCGTGTACAGCTCCAAAGCTTGGATCCATGGCTGATCTTGTCCTAATTGGTAAACTAAAGCCTTTTTGTAACTTGGTTACCATGTTACAACTTCAGTAAATCATAAGAAAAAAGTAAATAACCTGCTATTTTGACATTCCAAGGAGGTAAAGAGCAACTTAGAATCCTGTAAACCTGTCAATTCTTAATTACTTTCCATGGATAAACCCCAAAAGAGTAATTGAAACCCTTTTTGGACTAGTATCCATTGATTTACCTCATAGCAACCTGCCATAGACTGACTGCTATTTGCAATTCTACGTAGAAATGAGGTAAAACTTCAAAACTTCATTAAAAATACATCTCTTAATGAATATTTCTGAAACTTTCAGGACCAATTGAGAACTGTATAATTCAAAGAAAAACCAAAAAGAATTTTCCTTTTATATGTAAAATTCAAAGTTTTACTTACAGTCCATTTTTGAGGATTCCACGTGAAACACAGAATCTTTTAAAATTTACAGAAAATACATTCTGTGATTAAATTTCCAATAAAATTGATAACTTCGAGAAATAAATGATTATTTTGAAATAAAAGAATATTTACAGATTTTACTCCTTTTATTCTTAACCATAAATGGGTTGTCAGTCATGTAGAAACCTCAATTAAGTAATTATGACAATCTTACATTGTGGTATTCCATACCACTTTTTTTCACCAGGCTCAAGCTCATAGTAACCCAAAACAGCAGTAAATCCAGCCTACAGGCAGACTTACACTCAAATTTTACACCAAAAGGTCAATCTTACCGCAAGAAGCTGGATTTAACTCATACAACCATGGCACAGGCACCAAAGGGAAGTGTATGTGTTTAAATAAATTATTCAATTTCATTATGCATATGTAAAAATCAAGTTCCACATAGTAAACCAGTTACAACAAATAAGGTACCACCCTTTACATTACACACCCCACCCAGCTTTACACCCCCTTACAGCCACAGGAGTACCTTATCTTATATCCAAAGTAACCCCACTTGAAACCTTAAAACAGAATCAGATTTATTTACACCACTCATCACCTCATGCAAACCAAAGGTAGTTACAACAGGCTGCATGCAGTACACAATTTTAATTAAATCTCAACTACATGACTATGCACAGCATGTGTCAAACTCAAAAATCACATCATCTCATACATAACAGCAAATTCACCAATACAAGAAATTTTCACCTGACTTCATTTTAAAGTTCAAAAAGAAGAAAAACAACCATGACACCTGCATAAATTCCACAGCCACTTCTACCAAACCTAAAATAGGACATATGCAAAGGAATTACAAGGTCATCATGTGATACTGCATCCACCAACAGAATATCATGTGACAAGAAAGAGGCTGTGTACAGCAAAAATTCCCAGCCAAAATTGAATCACCTCATGTATGCAAGGAAAATTCAAGAATATCACATTATAATTAGTTCACCAAAAGACAATCATGTGATAAATGGAGGCTGTGCAGAGAGAAAATTATCACCAAACCTTAAATCACCTGACCCATGCAAGAAGGGTCCTCACCAAAAACAGAGTCACATGATGAGATCAAGAGGAATTAAAGTGGATAAAGACAGCTTGCATGGAGGGCCCTCTAGGCTCCCAAAAGGTATAAATAGAGGGGCTCTCTCCTCCCAAATTTCAAAGTCCCCGATGCAAATTATATCCCCTGCACATTGCAAGCACAGGAATAATTCATCCCTCATCTGGGAGGTAGTCCAGTATATTATAATAAATTTACTTGCCCAGTAGCTAAGCTCAGTGGAAGTATAGTGTCAAAGATTACCCAGTAGATAAGCTCAGTGGAATCTTATTATTATTAAAATAAAAATAAAAATTTTCTAGTACCCAAGATTAGGGTTACTACTCTATCAAAATACTTTATCCAGTAAAATTAACACCATTTATCAAGACTTAAAAATAACTTACCCCTTTAAAAATCCAATATCAAAGAACCTTACCTCTTAAATTTAGCAAATACAATTTTATCTTATTATCAACAACTCTTAAAAAAATAACAAACCTTTCAAAAATTATTTTACTCTATTATAACTATACCTTAACAAAATTACCTTTATCAACACCAATAAAATTTTCCAGAAAACCTTGAATAACCCATCCTACCAAGGATTTATCACCAAGAAGAAACAGCTCACCTCAATTTAACCAAAAATATTAAAATTAATCAGACAAGTATTTCATTAAAATCTCAAATTTAACCAAAAATAACTGACATTATTTTTTATATTGATTATTGAATAGGTCTGATCTGAGACTGCTGAATTTTGTCTTCTGCAGTTGTAAAGCCACTTACTAATTTTATTTTGGTTTGTGAGCTCCAAGGAAGATTTTGTTCAGTATTTAAGGAGGGGCAGGCAATACACCCTTGCCACCCTTGGTTACAGGAGTTATTAGCAATTCAAAACTAGTTACCTGTGATTTCCCCCTCCAGGTACTGCCTCATTTTAATCCCACACAAGAGGAGTTCCCACAAAATGACAACAGATGATGCAATCAATAATCCAAAAAAGGTTTATTGTTTTCTCACTCAATGGTTTTTCATTTTTCTCCATAGCACGCCTCTTTGAGCTGTCTTAGACTTAAAAGAGGCCTCCTCTTGCTGTTTTTCCACATCATCATCATCACATTATTATATTATACCTTTATTACCAACAAGTAAGTATTAGTTAAATATTTTCTTAAGTGTTTTAATTCTTTCTGAATCAAGAAGAAAGACGTGAAATCATAGAAATTAACTATATATTGTTGTAATACAGTTATAAATCATTTTGATCCCTTAAATCCACAATTCTACGTCAAATTCCTCTACTTCTATCTTTCAACAAGATCTTTAGAGTATTAGTGAGTAATTTTCTTAACTCTTAAAGTTTTTCTCTAGTAATAGTTTTCTTCAAGAATTACCATTATAATTATTATTTTAAAAGATAGTTATATATTAAAATAATTTCCTTATTTTAATAAACAAATCTTTATTATTAATTTCTTCTTGTCATTGATTCTAGTAGAGAATTACTGCTTACTGTTATACTCACTAGTAGTGTATAACATGTAAAATAAATAGTTCTTTAATTATTTAATTGTGGTTATAATAATTTTTATCATTATATTTCATAAGAAATTAATAGTACTGTTGATTAACAGTAATATTATCAACAGTTTCATAGACACATCTTACACATTTATTGAAACATTTGACATTTTACAAGAGGATTATGCCATAAAAGATGAATTAATCACTGCCAGATTACATTCATTATTTGAAAAATCTGCAAAAAGATGATATTATGGCATAAGACAAACAAATGACAAAAATACCTGGTCTTGGTAGAAAAATGAAATAATCACCAAATGGGCAAATGATTCATGGAGATACAAGATAGGAGATTTATTTGTGAATTCCTTCTTTGACTCAGATAAGGATAAACCTTTGACTTGATTCTTAAAACAAGCTGAAATATTAAGTGCACTGTATCCAGAAATTTCACAGAAAATGGTGCGTATGAAAATACTCAAGAAATGTGGAGAAGAACTGGAATATGCCCTAAGAAGCCAGTGTATAGAGCCATGCTCCACAGAAGAGTATATTAATGCATTAGAAGATATAGTTAAAAGAACAAAAATTTGCAGAAAATCCAAAAAATTGGACATTAAAAGCCCAAATAAACCATTTATCAAAAAAGATCAACAAAAACCCTTTTAAAAACAATACACCCAACATTGATGAGCAAAGAAAATGCCATAAATTTGGAGGTATTGGACACTTAGCCAATAATTGTCTTAAAAAGGCGAAAATCAATGAAATTGTGGAAACAGAAGACCACAATGACAAAGAAGATTAATTTGAGTCGGAAAAAGACACTTAAGAGTCCGAAACCTCTGAACGTGATGAAATTAATATAATTAAAGCACAAATTAATAATATTGAGTTAATATATGAAGTACTAGATGTAAATTCAAGCTTACCACAAGTTGGAACATCTGATAAAAGCCTCACAAACATACAAGTTGCCAAACTGTATAGGAGCAAAAAAGCAAAAGGAATGGCATATACAGCTGGAAAGTCAAGTATAAGTATTTTAATAGTTGAAAACCAAGAAAAAAAGAGCAAGCTTAGATAAAGGAGCATATTGTACCTGTGCTGTTAAGAATTATTTAAAAACAATTATACCAGATTGGGAAGAAAAACGTATACCAATACAAGGGGTTAAATTTAGTAGTGCAAGTGAAAGCATGAAGCCCCTTGGAATAATTGACTTTAAATTGAGTTTTCCTCACCCTTCTCAATGTATAAGAGTCAAAGTAGAGCTTTTAGAAATGGAAAACTGTACTAGTAACCATTTTATACTTGGCAATGATTACTTGTCAATTTATGGCCTAGATATCTCTAATCAAAAATACTGATATTTCACCATAAAAGAAAATAAGAGGCAGAAATTTGGGTTTCTAAATAACAAAAAACAAATTATAGTTATCAAAAGTGAATAGGAAAGCCAAGAAATACATTCTTTCATAAGTGAAAAACTTAATGAGGCAGAATTCAATCACAAATTAACAGAAAAAAATGAGGGAAAAACTGACTGATCTCTTGTTTAAATATCAAAACTCCTTTGCAACTGACAAAGAACCACTCCAATCATCGCACATGAAGTAGAAATTATTCTTAATGTCAGAAAGAATTACCCACCCTTATTGAGAATACCAGCTTACCCAGCTAGCCCAAGAGCTAGAGAAGTCTTAGGAGTACACATTAAAGAACTAATGGACCTTGGGTTATTAAGGAAAGTAGGACATAATGAACAGGAAGAAGTCACTACACCTTTCATCATAGCTTGGCACAATAGAAAATCAAGGATGGTAGGGGAATTCAGAGCTCTAAATTCCTATACTTTCCTGGGAAGATATCCAATACCTAGAATCCATAAGACATTAACACAATTGCAACAGGATACGTTCATTACATCCATGGATGCTCTAAAGGGTTTTCACCAAAATGTCTTAACAGACAATTTGGAAAAAATACTGAGGATAATAGTCTACTGTGGAATTTATGAATACTTGTGAATGCCATTTGGTATAAAAAATGCACCTTAACATTATTAAAGAATGATGAATACCATATTTCCTGAAGAATCATCAGAAGGGTGGTTAATTATCTACATTGATGATATCATAGTTTGCTCAGAAACTTGGGAAGGTCACTTAAAAAGACTAGAAAAAGTCTTGCAAAAAATGGTATGAGTAAATATGAAAATTTCCTTGAACAAATGTCATTTTGCAGACAGTTAACTGAAAGCACTATGACATGTTGTATCTGGACTAAGCTTGGGCATAGATAAAAAAAGTAGCAGAAGTACTACTGAAATCAATTCCCCAAACCAAAAAATAAATGCAATTATTTCTAGTATTTTCTGGATATTACAGACAGCATATAAAAGACTTTGCAAGAATTTACAAATCCTTGTACAAGCTCTGTGACCAACAAACAGTCTATGAAATCACTGAATAAGGGTAAAGGAATGAGGAATTGAAAAATGACATCAAAAATGCCCCATTTCTTCTAATTCCAGATTTGAAACTACCTTTCAAGATGTACATTGTTGCTTGTGGAGAAGGACTAGGTGCTGCACTACACCAGACACAAATCATCAATGATAAACCCATTGAAGGATCATGTCACATTGTGGAATGTGATCTACAGATTTCCAGAATTTATTGGTCTTTAAACTGGTTTAACATCCTTTTTTGCAAGAGTTCCCTTTGTTGAGGTCTTGCAGACAGCATTGTGACAATAAACTGCTTTTCAACATCATGGGTTTGATTCTGGTTGGAGACAAGAGGAGGTCTCAATCAAACAACCAGAAATCTCTGGGTTTTCTGCTCCATTGTTATACAAGGGTTTCTTGTAGGCTCCTGGTGTGACAAATGTAGCTCCATGAGGGTTACATGGGTAATACCATCAGTTACATGCACTTTGGGACACAGTGCTCTAAACCTAGGGGTACTGTCACATGGTGGAATGTGATATGCAGCTTGCCAGTATCAATTGGTCTTTCAACCAGTTTGATAGCTTTCTTGGCAGGAGTTCCCTTTGCTGAGGTCTGGAAAACAGAATTGTGAGAGACCAATTTGCGTTATTTCAAGACAAATCAAGACAACAGAAGCAACATATGGAGAAAGCAAAATGGAATCTCTTTGCCTAGTGTGGGTGTTAGAAAAATCACACTATAATTTAGATGGGCAATTGTTTGATGTGATTATAAACTGTAATGCTGTAAAATCTTTCATGAACATGCAGACACCAAATAGAAACATGCTGAGATGACAAATTTCTATCTCCGAATATAGAGGGAATATGACTATAGTTCATAAATCTGAAAATATTCATCCAAATTCAGATGGCTTTAGCAAAGACACCTAAATACCAGCATGGGTACCACAGGAAGCGCATCATATAGAAGGCATATGTGTCACAGACATTGGGACAGAATTCTTTAACAAAGTTAAAGAAATCTATAAGATGGAAAAGAACTGACATATCTTATTCCAACTTCTAAAGAAAGACTGTAAATACCCATCACTTTCATCCAAACTAGATTGAGTATGGAAAAAAGCATATGATGAAAGAAGATTCCACCTCCTTGATTGAATCCTCTATCATAGGACTGAACATACATGTGTTATGTCTTTAACAGATAGAACTCTGATAAAAACTATACTACATGAATTTCATGATAGTGTTGCATCTTGAAATCTATCAGAAGACAGGACACCACAGAGGGTAAAAGCCTTCTCCTGGTGGCCAAATTGGAGAAAGGATGTTGCAGAATACTGCCAGACCTGTGAAAGATGTCAAAAAGGAAACAGAGCCATAGGAAAGAAATTTGGAATGATGATCCAGATTCGAGAACTAAAATCCTCATGGGAAATAGTTCACATGGAATGGGATACATCTCTACCTCTAGGAGGAGACAGAAGTTATAATGAATGCCTAGTATTAGCTTACAGGTTTAGCAAAGCTCCAATGTTCTTACCATGTCACAAAGGTAGCACAGCTATGGACACAGTCATGATGATATTAAATAAAGCTATTGGACATACAGGACTATTCCAAAGAATCATAAGTGACAGAGACCCAAAATTCACCTCAGCATTATGGAGAAACCTTCATAAATTCTTTGGAACAAAATTATCATTCTCCACAGCCCATCACCCTCAAACTGATGGTCTGGCAGAAATAATGATACAAAAAGTAGAAGATATGAACAAAATATTCTGTGCTTATGGCCTAGAGCTCAAAGAATATGATGGATTTACCAATGATTGGTGTACATTAATACCAGCTCTTGAGCTGGCATATAAAGCATCAATCCACTCTTCAACTGGAAAAACCCCAGCAATGTTAGAAAAGGGATGGAATCCAAGATTTCCATATGATACTCTCAAAAGGTACTTAGTGGATATACATCCAGAAGCAATTAGTTTCAAAATAATGCTTGAAAAGGCAAGACATCATGCAAAAATATTTATGCAAGACTCCTTCAAATATGCAAACAAAAGATGGGATAAAAGTCATAAACAAGCTAAATTCAAAATAGGAGACTTGGCCTTGGTATCAACTCTGAATTTTAATAATATCAAAGGCCCAAAGAAATTGAAAGATTCCTTTGAAGCATCATTTATGATAAAAGCACTACATGGACCTAATGCTGTGCAACTGGAACTCGCAGGTGAATTAAGGAATAAACACCCAAATTTTCCTGTGATACTGATAGAACCTTACAGCTCAAATAACAAAGAGATATTTCCCCTAAGAAATAAACCAACACTAGAAATTCCCCCTCTAGAAGAAGGAGAAAAAAGGAAAATTGTGAAAGTCCTTAAAGAAAGGAGGACTAGAAACAAAAAAGAAAGAGAATACCTTTTGAGGTATAGAAACCCAAATCTAAAGATGAATGGGTACTTGAGAGAGATATAACCAATTCTGATAAGCTACTACAAAGGTTTGGAAATGAAAGCAAACCTGGAGAATAAAAAAGTTAGGCATTATTGAGCTTCAACACTAATAAAGTCTAATGGAGAGGTAGGACAGTGGATAAGACCCCAATTAACTATATCAAATTTTGCTAAAATTGTTTTTGGTGTTAGGGAATGTGAGCCTTTCAGATATGACCACATATCCAAAAAAAACTCATAAGAAAACTTTACAATAATTATTCTTTTAAAATAATTATCTTAAAAAAAGTGCAAATGCCATAAATAGGCATAAATTCTTAATTAAATTAGAAACTAATGGGTAAGATTGTGAAGTAAATTACACAATTAGATTACCCATGATAAAATACACATATATCATTTTCATGGCATATCTGAAAAGTCAATAATTCATGAATAATAAGTGGAAATGCCATAAAAAAGACACAAATTCTTATTTATCTCAAAGCCCAATGAAACAACATGTAAAAAATGGAACTATTGGTTTCCCCATGAAACACTAAACACAAAAATATTCATTCTATATTTGTAAAGTCAATATTTGAGGAAATAACCTCAATATATGCACTTCAATGGTCAATGCATATATTCATGAATTTTAGCTCATATCTCATAAAATACACATGATAGAGAGTTAAACCAAAAATAAATTTACCACATAATTACTGTGGAAATACATATATAAGTTTTATTTGACACATTATAAACAATGTTATAACTTGTGAGGGCTTATTGAATAGAATTGCTATAGCTGATGATCCTTTTGTTATGAAAGTAATACAAACTTAAAATAAAGTGGAGTTTAAGGCTCTACTAGTTTTTATGTGAAGAATGAAGTATTGTTTGTCATTATATTCAAGGTACAACCCCTTGAAATCATGGTTTGAATTTCAACAGAAAACATGAGTTAAAAAAATCAAAAATAGAGTTTTGATGATTTAATTAAATGCTATTAGGATTTTAGTAATGATATGATAAGCTATTAGAATACAATATTTCTTTGGCTGTAAAATGTATAGTTTAAAGGCTATTCATGATCAGAGTTTAAGCTTAAAATTAATCATTTATGACCACTCACTGTAATCTTATTTTAAGCTTAACAGCTATATAAGTGATAAAACTGGTGAATACTATTATATTGCCATTAATAATAATAAAATCCCCAAATTTAGGCTTCTTCCAAGCCTATGATTTCATCAAACTTAGAGCTATAGTGATAGCTCTAAATAATGGCATAATTATGAGATAAGATGATTTAATTATGATGTAATCATCACCAAATCTTAAAATACTGATCAATTCCAGTGTATACCATAAGTAAACATTTAGTAGAAGCCTTTTGGACTGTAGGAGGGAAGATTTTACTACAAATAGAGCTCTTTTTACCCTAATTCCCCCTCAGATGCATCAAAAACATTAAAACATCAAATTAAAAGGTAATTTCTTTATTCTTTATATATAAATTTATTATATTATAAAAGAACAAAATATTTTCTTTATTTCAATCATCAATATTGATGTGATTACAAAAGTTTTTTGTTTTTTTTGGTTAAAATCTCTCTAAAACTTTAAATCCACATAAAACTAAGAATATTTGTAATTGAATTTATTTTTTATTTTTAAATACAATTTAAATAAGCTTTATTTACTTTATTTTACGTAAATCCATCAAAAATTATTATATGAAGTGTCAAAAGTAGGTTATTTTCACTTATTATAATATTTTTTCTCTATTATTATCCTTAATAGTTCTTTCATTAATATAAATAGTATTTATATTGAAATATAACATTAATTTTGGTAATATTATTGCTATAAGTTGTTTTTTATTATTAAATAAGAATTCCTCATGCATTTATTATTTGCTGGTAAGAATAATGAATTGCCATAAATATATTAATTATCAAATATTACTATATTTATTTTTATCATATTATTATATTTATTCAATAATATAGTTATTTTATGCCATTGTTATAATTATTATTTATTATTATAATCATTGTCATCTCATTCTTAAATATTTATAAAGACACTCATAGTAAAATGAGTAAAATATTTGTAATATTTTCTTATTGTTTCATATTCAAACCTTACACCATGCCTGTAAGGAAGGAATTTGGGGGATTCTGTCACCCTTGGAGCCAAGATTCCTTTTCCCCCAGAATTAATCTTTCCAATTTATGTTTTCTTCAATTTCTCATCATGTATTATACTTGTAGCTCGAATATTTAATTCAATTGAGTTTTTACAGTAAAAAACTGTAATAATTAATACCTCATATGCAAATTAAAGTTTGCATATGTAATACATGTAAACATTTTGAAATTTCAATTGAAAATACTTCAATTCCTCATAATTCTAAACTACACCCAACACCTCAACTTTAACACAAAAAATGATGGTTAACACCACATGTGATGCAAAGTAAATTAAGTCTTTTAATATCCTCAATTTCTATGCAGAAAATACTAAAAACTTGATTTAAGCTTATTTAGAGTTGAGTTTCAGAAATTCCACCCAGACGTGACCCCACCTTATTTTTCATGATGAATCCAATAGTTAAATAATTCTCATAGTTTTATTTATTGGATAAAAAATCATAATAATTTTATTTAACTTTTTTCCAAAAATATTTTGATTTTAATATTTTTGTTGAAAATTTATTTTTACTTAATTTTTTTTCAAGTAAAAGATGTGTTTTCACAATTTCAAATTTCAATGGAATTTGAATTTTAAATTATAATAGAGTTTTTTATTTTGTATATAAATCTTATATTTATATTTTAATTTTGTCACAACCATGTGTGGTCATCCCCCCAATGGGTGTTTATGGCAAATCTAGCCAGATCCCATTTTATGGCCAATTGGCCATGTCATCAGTTTTATTGCCAATTGGCCCCTTTTTGGTGTTTCATGGCCTTTGGGCCATATCAACTTCTTCTGGCCACATCCTGCAATCATTGGCCTCTTTGGGCAATTCTCAACCTCACCAACCCCCAGGCCAATACCATTCTTTTGGGCCCATGGGTTCCATTTTTTCTTGAAGGGGCCTCTGGTCCCTCTAGCCATCACCAGGGCCTTTGTCCCAACCCCTTTGATTATGAGGTCTATGACCTAAATGGCCTTATTGGGCCATTTAGGCCCCCTATGGCCTCTATGGCCTGCAGGCTGTAAGCCACAGTTTGTGGGGCCTTTAGGCCTCTTTTGGCCTAAATCCAATGAGTCCAAAAGGGGCAAGGGTGGAGTCCACCAGCCCCCAAATGCAGGTGGTTCCCAAACCACAAGTGGGCCCACCTGAGCCTAATTTTGGCTCCAAATCTCAATAATCCCAAAATGGCCAAAAGGACCCCAAATTGGCCATTTTCAACCAATGACCTCTGGAAACCACAAGCTGAGGTCCAGAAAGGCTTCCCCTTAATTTAGGGGAAGACCTCTTCTTCAACAATGTATCCCATACCAAAGGTTCCAGGCGTGGTGCATATATGGTATAATATACCATTATGCACCATTTTTTGCTCAGAAATCCAATGGTCATGTCTTCAGGACCCAATGATGCCATCTCAATTCAATTCCCTAAATCTATCACTCATTTTGAAGGAAGAATTTTTCAGTCATTCAGTCTTGCAATTCCTGGCGGCTACCAGAAGATCATTTGAGGACCCCAACCACCTGGCCCTGCAAGATTTGGGTTGTTATTTCATCTCAGGATTATTCAAGGGGTGAGCTCAAGAGGGTATCAATCATTCAATCAGCTGTAAACGCATCAAGTACTTCAGTTTTGCTTGGAAAACTCAATTGGTCCATACAGGTTGTATTCAAGCAACCTGTATGGCCTTGGCCCTTTTGGGTCAGTTCACATTCCACTGTGGGAGTTCCATTACACAGTTTAATTCTCAATATGGCCAGATCTGTATTGGCCCAATTCAGACAATGCAGCTGGGTTACTCACCTTCCAGGATCAGCCTTTCAGCTTTTCACATGTACTGCCACCTTTTCTTCCCTGGTGACTTTTTCCCCAGTTAATTAATATGTTAGATTTATTTTTATTCTTATTTTATTTTAAATTATTAAAGGAAATACTGATAATCTTAAGTCAGTCATTTGCACCTTTTCTTCTTTGCCTATCAGTGTATATTGGTGGTCATATCCTTTGCTAATTCCATTATTCTTTCTGGAAGGTTTAAACAGTGAATTGAGGATTAATTTGGTGGGATATTTGGCTTTTCGCTTTCTTTTATTATCTTTGGCCATTGGCTTCCTTCTTCTTTTATCTTTGGCATATTTGTCCTTACTCTTATTCTTCTTTAAAGAAGTATAATCCTTTTTATTTCTTTATTATTTTGGAGCCCTTCAAGTGAAATCTTGATTCCTGAGTGCCAGGCCACTCTTGTCTTCCACCAAGAGCCCCTGTGGAAGATGTTTTGTTTTTTTAATATAAATAAGTTTCTTTATTTATCATTATAACATAATTTGCTATTTGTGGTCTTTTAGGTATATAAAAATACCTCTAAGCCTCACATTCTCTACCACTAAAAAAATAATATCACTTTGTAATATTGTTATTTCTACTTTTTCTGGACCTTCTGAGAAGCTTTTTTGCTTCAGGCATGTCTTTTTCTGCTAACCATTTATCTTCACAAGTTGGGTCACTGTACCTGATAAGGTACTCCCTCATTTTCTTAGTCCTCAATTTTTTTCCTTTGAGAACTTTGGTAATTTTCTTAAATCCAGATGATTCAACAGGAGGTATATGCTGGGGAACTTCATTCCTCAAGGGGAATTTTTTCAGCATAATCAGACTTGTAAGGCTTTATCAGGATTGCTTGAAATGTGGGACACTTATTACCAAGTCCCTCAGACAGTTCAGCTTTGGAAGAATTTTCCCCATGGAGGGCCTTAATAAAAAAAGGTCCTGAAAAGGAGTCTTTTAGAATGTTACATCCTTTGATGTTATTGATGTTAGTGGTAGGTACAAGTACTAGATCTCCAACTTTGATGTCTGGAGTAATATTTGATTTGTGCCATTTGGCTTCGGCATATGCAAAGGAGTCTTCAATGCACTTTACTGCATTCTTTCTAGCCTTTTCTAGCATTCCTTTGAAGCTAGCAGCTATGGTACTTATCTCAACCAAATCCTTCCTCAAGGAATCTTGGTGTAGTCTTGGATTCCATCTTTTTCTAGAACATCAGGAATCTGATTGGTACTGGAAAGAAGGGTTGTTTTATATGCTCATTACATTGCAGGTAGAAGGGTACACCAATCATGGGTAAATCCATCACAATCTTTGAGCTCTAGGCCATAGGCACAGAATCTTCTAACCATGTCTTTTAAAGTTTGGATCATTCTTTCAGCTAGATCATCAGTTTTTGGGTTGCAAGCTTTAGAAAATGCTGTATTTAGTTCCAAATAATTGGTGAAGGTTTGTAAATAGTTCTGAAGTGAATTTGGGATCCCTGTAACTGATGATTTTTTTCAATATGCCAGCTATCAGAAGAGCTGTATTGATGGCTGTATCATCCTTGTGATGTGCAAAAAAGATTGGAGTCTTACTGAACCTGTCAACAATCACTAGGAAGGAATTATAGCTTCTGTCACCTCCTGCTGGTAGGCCAGCTATCCACTCCATATGTACAATTTCCCAAGGTCTACTGGGTTCTTGGATTTGAATCATATTCCCAAGTCTTTTGCCAGTGGATTCATTTTACCTGGAAAATCTGTCACAGGTTTCACAGTATTCAGCAACATCTTTTTTCCACATTGGCCACCATATAAAGGTTTTTATTTTCTCCCTTGTTTTATATTTAGATATGTGTCCTGAGAAGGTCCTGTCATGGCATTCTTTCAGTAAAAGATTTATTAAGGATCTATCCATAACTGTCATTAAAGATGTGTATTTAGTCCTATGGTAAATTATGCCATCAAGTAAATGAAATCTTCCTTTGTCATATGATTATTTCCACATTTAATCCAAGGAATATATCAAGGAGCTATATTTAGAGTCTTTAGTAAGCAATTGGAATATGATTCTACAATTCTTATCTTGAGTATAACTGCTCCTTACTTCCTAAAAGAAGGTAGTGTTCAGATCTTTACCAATGATTCCTTCTATTGGCATTTGTAGGGAAGATTCTTCTGGAAAATAAGAAGGATTGTAAATGTCATTTGGTAATGGCTATGTGCTTAGTCCAATATAAGGTTTGTGAATATTTCCATCTTTTTTTACAATGTTCATATTTCCCCCATATTCTTGTATGATCATTTGCCATATGAGCATATGTCTGTTGGGTGTTTTAATGTTTGAAAATGATTTAGCAGAAGTACAATTTGTTATAGCTTCAAAATCACATCCTTCCAGAAAGTAATGAAGTTTCCCAAAGGCCAAGACAAGGAATAAAAATTTGATTTTACTTTCCCCATATCTGGCTTGAGTAGGTTTGATATTCCTAGATAAGAAACATATGGGTCCTTCTATTGGGTTGTCATTTATGATCTGAAATTGATGAAGTGCAGAACCTAGACCATTTCCTGATGAATCAATATAAAGCTTAAAGGGCAGCTTAAAATCTGGCATCAGTAACAGTGGAGCAGTGGTTAAGGCTTGTCTCAAAGATTCAAAGGCTTTGACTATGTCAACATTAATTTCAAATACTTTCTCTTTGTCAAATAACTTATGAAGAGGTCTTGCTATGGATGAAAATTCTTTGATTTGCTATCTGTAGTATCCTGAAAATCCCAAAAATTACTGGATATCCTTTTTGTTCTGAGACATAGGTTTAAGTAGGACTGCTGCAAATTTGGTTTTGTCAATTCTAAGCAATAGACCAAATACTAAATTTCCCACTGCTTTGAGTTCTTTAAATCCAAAATTACATTTATTTAAACAAATTTTCATGTTTACAGATTTGATTTTTCCCAAAACTCAGGATAATCTGTATATATTTACCTCCCAATTCTTGTAACAGACCATCATGTAATTAATGTAAATGATTAATCATCTTTCTGAAAGGTCTTCAGGAAATATTTCCTTCATCATCCTTTGGAAGTGTGAAGGTGAATGTTTGATACAAAAAGGCATCCTTAAATAATCATACACCCCACAATGAACAATAATTTTCAAATATTTTCTTGCTCTGGGTGTCACTATATTCTGATTAAATCTCTTAAGGGCATCCATAGTGCTTATGTACACTGATTGAGATATTTGAGTGAGGAAAATTTGGATCTTTGGTATGGGATACCTTTCTTGGACAGTGTAAGTGGTCAGAGCTCTTAAGTCCCCAACATTCTGTATTTTCCATTATTCCATGCCACTATTAATGGTTTATTTATTTCTACTTCCTCATTGTGGCCAACATTTCTTATTACACCAAGTTCCAGAAGCTCTTTAATATGGAGATCAGGGGGTTCTCTTGATTTTGGGCTTTCTTGATATGCAGGCCTTCCCAGGAGTGGTGGATAAGGTCTCTCAATATACAATATAATTTCAACTTCATGACCAAACATTTCCCCCAGTTGTTCTTTATCTGATGCAAAGGTTTCTTTGTGGTCATATAAAAGGGAATAGAGTTCATTTTCCCATTCATCAGGAAAATCAAGACTTACTTCAACTTCATTCAACTGTTCAGACTTGAATTTCTCTAACTCTAATTTAACTGGTGATACGTTAATTACTGTAATTTGTCTTTTAAAAGTTAAAAAGGCTAATTTTTGACACTTATTGTCTCCAATAGTAAACTATCTGTCTTTTTTTGTTATTGAAATCTATGCCATACATGATTAAGTAATCATTCCCTAAGATCAAATGGGTACTAGGGAAGTTTTTCATAATAACAAATTCAACAGTAATTCTTAAATTCTAAGTGATATGTGGGAATATGGCAGTAGTTTCAAATATTCCCAATTCTTTTATGGGATTTCTTGCAGTCTTCAATTTTATGCCATCAATTATTACTAATCAAAATTGATAATTTTTTACACAGTTCTTAAGGAAATATTTTCCCAAACAAGAGCAGAAGGCTCCTGGGTCAAGTAAAAGCTTAGTTGGTTTTTTACCAATTACCACTTTTGTTATACAGGAATTACCAGCTGTATAACCTTTCCTCCTTTTTGGCTTGGTTTTCATAAGTTGTGCATGTTGGATTTTTGACAAATCAAGTTTACCATTGCTCAATTGTGGCAAGTGGAAATAAGATTACATGATGTCAAAGGTGAAATGAATATTTTCCATATCTTTTGAATATTCAGAAAATACTGATGATTGATCATATGAATTTTCTTCATTCACATCATATTTTTCAACATCAGGCTCCTTCTCAATGTCCATTTCATTTTTTTCCCCTTTTTGGAAATATATTAGCTAAATTTGTGGTGCTTTGGAAAATATGGCACTTTCTGATTACATCTGCAGATTTCTACTTCATATTATTAGAATTTTCTTTGGGATTTTTTTCCACAGAATCTTTCCAAGGTTTGTTAAACCTTGTTTTGAGATTCACCCTACTAGAACCAATTCTGGTTCTGGTGGTTACTTATAATATATTTTCCACATCTTCTGATGAAGACTCTTCATAAGTCCTGCTTTTGACAGAATGCTCTAAGTCACCTCCAAATTTTCTTAGAGCTTTTCTGTGAATCACAAATTCTGACATGTCAGTATATAATGCTGTTAAGCTGTCTTTCTGTTGGCAGAACCATGGTAAAGCTTTGTCTTTGTAAGAAATAAAATTGTAAGATTAAAAGGCTGTTTCCACCTCAAATATCCAAGAATCATTGGCTCATCTATAAATAATCTGGTTTTTCCACCAAGTTCAAATTTGGAATCCATGTGCTTGTCTTAATTTGATATACCATCTATGAGCTGACTTTGTAAATAGGGTTTTAAATATTTCTGTTACCAATCTGTCTGGTAATTCAAATTCTTCTTTAATCATGTCAATACCTCTGATTAATTTCATATGGCCATATTCTCCTTCACCACTGAAATGAGGCCATTCTTTAAGTCTTAGTATTTCTTTTAACCATTCTTGCCCCATTGATGGTTCCAAGTTATGGAAAGAAGTTGAAAATTCATTCTTTAATTGTGAATTTTCAACATCCAATACTTGTGGGTTGGAATTTCCTGTACCCTCATTTTGATTCAGATTTTTAGACATTCTTGGTAAGGTGTGCAGTAATTCTTCAATAACATTCATTTTACCCTTTATTGGATTGATTAACTCAATTTTATACATTTCTTCTTTGATTAGAATTTCTTGCCATAGTCCAGTTTGTCTAGTATTATCAAAAATGACTTGATTCAATTTCATTTTCAATTTTGATAATTCCTCCTGTGAGGTGTCAAAACACTTTTTCAAGGCAATGGTATATGTCTTTACTTCAGAAAGTGAATTTAAAATATCATCAAGGACTTTCTTATTATCTTCTTTGATGACAACTATGTGCTATTTAATCCTTGTTTCAATTATGTCATCAATATTTAGTTTAGAGTATTTGTCTGTTAATTCTTTTATAATGGCAGATTGTTCATTTATGTTATTACCAAATTAACTGTCATTAGTTGAAGTTTCATTGCTCTTAGAACTTCCTCAAATCATATCAATGCTTCACTTATTTTCCTCAAACTTAGATTATTTGTTTTAAGATTTTTACAAATTGATGAATTTTTAACATAAATATGACTTTTCATGTCATTTATAGCTATGTAAAAGTTTGTAATGCCATCCAGAAATTTAGAAATAACTTCTGATATTTTAATCCCGCTTCCTCCCTTTTCTGTAATTACATCATGATCCTGGCCATTTGAAACACATTTTCCATGTCATCTTGTGGAATATTTGGTATTCTGTAGCCCTGGCTTTATGGTTTTGTGGCTGGTGCCTTACCTTTCCCCTTGTTCTGAGCTTGTGGATGCTTTTTAACATTGGACTTTCTTCTTCTGGCTATTGGGGCTGTTTTTGGAACTTGTTTGGGTGGTGGAGGGTTGTTCTTCCTCCATTCTAATGCTAAAAGAATCATATTTTTCTTTTCCATCAATTATTGCCACCCATTGAGTAACTTGATTGTCCTGGGATGACCCAGAAACTTCCTCACAGTCAAGTAATAATTCATGCAGTTTTCCACAGATATGCAAGGATATAGTACTCTTTGTGCTGAAAGGTATTGTTCTAAGTCTTCTGGCTTGCTTTGTAAATGTCCACTGAGGCTTCTTGTGGCAGTGTCAGCTCTGTTTGAAGTTAAAACAGTGTTATCAGCTGCAGAATGGCATAATTTGTCATTTTGAGCTTTATTTACTGACCCTTGTCAATCTGTAAATGATTGGCTTTTTCCATAATCATGTCTATAACCTTCTTGGGAGCTTCTTGGGGGGTTGAAGCTTGCTTCTGATCTGGTTTAACGCATAATTATGCTTTGAAAAGGTTAAAATGGTTTTTCTATGTCAAAAAACTTACTATTGGCCAAATTCTTTGCCTTTTGGAGGGTATTACTTATTTCCAAGTTAATCGATTCAAAGGATATTTTCTCTGGTTGATTATTATGACTTATAATAACTGGGCTATTATGGTCAGAATTAACATTACTGGAAGGGATAATACTAGTACCTGTTGATGCAGTTTCAATGCTTTCCTGTCTTACCACATTGTTAGACACTGAACTTAATCAAAAAAAAAATTAATTAAGTCAAAAAGGTTTTTAAAAAAAGAAATGAAAAAAGTCTCACTTATAATATGAAGCTTTGCTATTTTTTATGAATATTATGAATTTTAAGTATTTTTTATGGATTGTTATATTGTAAATATAAGAAAAAAATTAAAAAAGTTAAAACAATTATGTTACAGGTCTAATATCACAGGTGGGCCCCCAAATGGGAAGTGTGGATATGAAAATTTTATTACAAATCAAGCACTTTCCCTGTCCTCAATATTGTATAAGGTACAATTCAATTGAAATGAGTAAAATTCAAGATTTTTTAGAGAAAACACACCAAATTTACTGTTCTTAGCTCTATAAGTATAAGAAAATGATATTATGCAGATTTATTGTTTTACCAAAAATAAGAATTTGTCCAAAGATACACTACAAGAGATATTTAAGGCTACAAAATAAATTTCTTCAAGAGCAATTGCAATTGGCACTAATTGAGCAGAAGACTGCAGTCAATTAATATTAGAAAAAATTCTTTTAGAAGATTATTAAAGAGAAAACACTTGTGAAAGTTACCAGAGGGAATTTTGAAACAAAATGTCAAAGTTAGTAGTGATGAAAGATGCTTTAATTCACTTATGGGGTGGTTCAAGCGTAAAAATGATTATAAGAGTTACAGAAAACTATTATAATAATTTTCTCACGTGGTTAAAAGGTTTGAAATGATTTTAAAAGGGTGTTTTGGATCTTTTATTGATTTTTTTAACAGTGTTTAAACTAATTATAAAAGGAAAAGATTCTAACATGCAGAGAAAGGTGGGAGAAAGAAGACATTATTTTATAGCCACCAATTTTCTTATTCCAAAAGTAAAATTTAATCTTTTCAGTTGTAGGAAACACTCTGAAAATAGAAAAGCCAATTATGGCATCATTAAATCCTGGTTTGGACCAAAAAAGGGCTGGTTTTAGCCATTTTAGACCCTAAAATCACCCATTGCTATAGTAATACCTGGCTTGAAGCCTTTAAAACACATCAGAATGTGTGTAAGAGACATAAAAATTAGTTAAAACTGTTTTCTCTAGGATTTTTGTTTTTGGAAACAGCTCAAACTACCCTGGTTGGTACCAAACCCTCATCATCAATTTAGTCACAGACCCTGTGGCTCAATTTCAAGCCAAAAGTGATTGAGTTTTGCATGAGTTCTGACATCTCACTTCTGTCAGAAAGCCATCTGGGGAAGTTTGGCAGCCTTGGAACCAAGATTCCTTTCTCCCCCCAGAATCAATCTTTCCAATTAATTTCTTCTTTAATTTCTCATCATGTATCATACTTGCAATTTACATATGTAATTAAATTGAGTTTTTACAGTACAAAACTGTAATAATTGATAACTCATATGTAATTCAAATATATAAGATTGAGATTTTAATCATAATTTACAATTAAAACTACATTGAAATCCAAAATTGTGAAAGCATATTTTTACTTGAAAAAATCAAATAAAAATACAATTTCAACAAAAATATTAAAATTCAAATATTTTTGGAAAAAAGTTGAATAAAAATTATTATAAATTTTTATCCAATGAATAAACATATGGAATTCATTTTACCATTGGATTCCTCAGGAAAAGTCAGGTGGGGTCACCTCTGGGTGGAATTTCTGTAACTCAACTCTAAATAAGCTTAAATTAAGGTTTTAGTATTTTATGTATAATAACTGAAAGGTCTCAAAGCTCCAAGTTGATTCACACCATATGTGGTGTTAGCAGGAAATTTCTGTCTTAAAATTGAGGTGTGGTGTGTAGCTTAGAAGCTATGAGGAATTGAAGTATTTTCAACTGAAATGTCAAAATGTGCATGTGTATTACATAAGTTAGCTTTGACTTACATATGAGGTATCAATTATTAAAGTTTTTTACTGTGAAAACTCAATTGAATTACATATGTAAGCTACAAGTATAATACATGATGAGAAATCAAAGAAAAAATAAATTGGAAAGATCAATTCTGGGGGAAACGGAATCTTGGCTCAAAGGGTGCCAGACTCTCCCAAATTCCTTTCTGACAGGGTGGGATGTCAAAAATCATGCAAAAATTCATCACTTTTGGCTTGGAATTGAGTCACAGGGTCTGTGGCTCAATTGATGATGAGGCTGTGATACCAACCAGGGAAGTTTTAAATTTTTCCAAGAGGGTCAAACAGCCCTCAAGCTCAAAAGGTCTTATCAAAACCAGTTTTAACTGGTTTTTATGTCTCTTACACACATTCTGAAATGTTTTGAAGGCTGGAAACCAGGTATTACTATAGCAATGCCTGATTCAAGGGTCTTTAATGGCTAAAACCAGCCTGTTTTGGTCCAAACCAGGGTTCAATGATTCCATAATTGGCTTTTCTGTTGTCAGAGTTTTTATCACAACTGGCAAGAGTGAATTTTACTGTTGCAATAAGAGAATTGGTGGCTATAAAATAATGTCTTCATTGTCCCACCTTTCTCTACATGTTAGAATATTTTCCTTTTATAATTAGTTTGAACACTGTTAAACAAATCAATAAGATATTCAAACCACCCTTTTTAAATCATTTCAAACCTTTTCACCATGTGAAAAAATCATTATAATCATTTTTACCCTTGAGACATCAAATAAGTGAATCAAAGCATCTTTCATCACTGTTAAAATTTTCACCTTGTTTGCAAATTCACTCGTCATGTTTGTATCTGTTTTCTCTTTGATAATCTTTTCAAAGACTTTGTTGTTATATTAATAGCCTGTAGCCCTTTGCTCAATTAATTTCAATTGAAATTTCTCTTGAAGAAATTTTCTTTTTAGCCTTAAATATCTCTTTTAGAGTATTTTTGGATAGCGTTTTATTGTTGGTTAAACAATTAATCTTTATAATATTATTTTATTATACTTATCAAGTTAAAAACAATAAATTTGGCATGTTTTCTTATAAAAGTCTTACATTTTACTCTTTTAAATCTAATTGTACCTTATAAAAATTTTGAGAACAGAAAAAGTACTTGATTTTTAATTGAAGTTTCATATCCATACCTTACATCTGTACCCTTGAGGGTAAGGCCTGTGCCAATTGGCTTTGCCTAACTGAGACCTTTGAGGTCCTTTGGGCTTGTTTTTGGATGGTTCTGGAGCTGTTTGATGCAGCTGGCCCTTCTTTCTCCAAAGCTGGGATCATTTCCAGCTTCTTCAACCAATTCTTTATCATCTTGAACCTTTTCTTTTCAAGACAATTGACTCCATCCTTCTAAGAGGTCTATGGTCTTCTCCTGACCCAGGAAGCTCTTGATGTGTAAGTCAAAGCTCATGGCCCCCTGCCAAAGGCTTGGACATATTTCCCATTCTTCCTCCTTGGCTTCTCTGTACCAGTGCTTTAATGGGACTGATTTATTCTCATGACTTCCCCTTGGAGGTTGCTCAACAATTCAAAAATTACTTTGAATAAGCTCAGGCTCAGAATTAATGTCAAAGCTTATTGTTACAGACCTTGGGGAAAGGGGGAAACACTGGCATCCTCCAAATGTGCCTTTCTTGAGGAAGCTGTGGTATTCCATACCAATTATACAAGTGTCAAGCTTACCAAAAAATGAAAATAGAATTGTGGGAATGGCTCCGCGAATGGAAATAAAAATTGCAGGAATGGCTCCGCAAATGAAAATAAAAATTGCAGGAATGGCTCCACAAATGGAAAGAAAATTGTGGAATGGCTCCACAAATGGAAATAAAATTGTGGGAATAGCTCCGCAAATGAAAATATGAATTAGGGAATACCTCCAGAGGTGGAAATCAAATTTCAGAACTCTGGAACTAGGTAAATCAGACTGTAAAGAAGTCCTAGGGCATAATAAAGAAGATTAGAGTTTCAACCAGAAGAAATTCAATTACAATTGAAAATACCAATTTCCTCACATTTTCAAATATAATGGTAGCACACTCAATAGAAAAACCTTTATTTTCCCCACTTTCCCCACTTCCAAGAAAAACTTCACCAGCATAATTTTCTCATATATATCATACGACTAGAAGAAAGCCCAAGTGTCAGGAGCTGTATTTTCTCCACTTTCTTGGCAAAAAAGAAAATCTCACCAGCCAAATTATCTCAAGTACATCACATGATTTTGATAAGATAAAGTACCACCAGCATAATTCTCTCAGAAAACATGTAAAAAAGTCACTAAAAAAAGAAAATCTCACCAGCCAAATTATCTCAAAAACATCACATGATGTTGATAAGAAACAGAAATACCAGAATAATTTTCTCATATATATCATATGACTAGAAGAAAGCTCAATTTTCAGGAGCTGTATTTTCTCCACTTTATGGGCAAAAAGAAAATGTCACCAGTCACATTATCTCAAAGACATCACATGATTTTAATAGTAAAAAGTACCACCAGCATAATTCTCTCAGAAAACACATTGCTACACCAAAACTACACATCTAACCAGCTAAAAGCTCTCAACTATAATTTTCTATAAGTACCCTGTTTTGAGAAGCTCTATGGAGGCTCAAAAGCTATGAATAGAGGTCCTCTCTCCCTCATTTTTCCAAAAATAATGGAACAAGTTCCCACTAACCAGGATCACCACCATTCCCTGAACTAGCAGGATATTTAGAATATTAGTAGTTCTTTAGTAGTGAAAAGCTCAGTAGCCTTGCTCAGTAGCTTAATATTGGTGAAGAATAGTAGTATAGCTGTAGTAAAGACTCAGTAGCTTATAATTGCTAAAGAAATAGTAGTATAGCCCTAGTTAAAGCTTAGTAGCCTTTCTCAAAAGCTTAATTCTATTAACAAAAAGATTAGTAGTAATATAAACTTGGTATTAAAAAATTCTAAAAGAATCAAATCCAGTAGTCTTATTATTAGTATTCATATGAAAAAAAATCACTATAATCAACATAAAACCATAAAAAAATATATATTCTTATCATTCTTATTAAAAAAAAACCAAAAGAAATATATTCTCATTAGTTTTATTAAGATAACAGAAAACAAATATATATATATATATATATATTATCATCACTTTTATTAAAAGGAAATAAGAAAATCTTAGTGTTTATTTTATCAGAAATTTTAGTTTTAAATCAGAGTTTTATTGTAGTGTTATTGATAGGTCTGACTTAGAGACTTCTGATAAGTCTTCTCTATCTGTTAAAGCCACAAATCTTATTTTATTTTGTGATTCTCTGTAGGCTGACTATTAAGTATTATTTAGAGGGGCAGCTAATACACCTTAGCACCCATGGTTATTGGACAATTCTGCAATTCAAAACAGACTTACCAATAATTTCCCCCTCAAGGTACTGCCTTATTTCATCCCACACCAAAAGGAGTTCCCACAAAGTCCTTCCATTACTGTCCCTGATATTTCCTCTTCCTTGTCCAGATCTATCTGGTTGGACAGAATTGTTACTTCCATTTCTGTTATGCATCATTTTCACATGAATTTAAGAGAAAATTAAGAATAAAGAAAAAGAACAAACACCATTTGGTGGTTTTTTTAATAACTCTTCTTTAAATAAAGTGACTCTTTTAGAAATTTGAGCTTCAATACTCCCTTCAGATTCTGCTTCTGTGCATTCTGGACTGGTAATATATCTCTTATTGAGGTTGTTATGAGCTGCAACATACTTGATCAAAGATACTAGAAAATTATAAGAGAAAAATTATTTTTTAAGTTTTTACAATTTTTTATATTGAAAAGTTATCCTGTTTCAAGAAAAAAATCTAATTTAAAGATCTTGAATGAAAAATTAATTCAGATTAGCTCAAAGGACAACTTTATGACTTTTTGGATGTTGAAAGCCACATATAAAACAATATAAAGTGATTCTAAATTCCTGAATGAAAAATATTTTTAAGAAAATTTCAAAAAAGAAAAAAAAACTTAACTTCAAAATGAAATCAAGAATTCTTTAATTAATATATTTTGGAGCTTAAAAATATCTTAATTAAGTGTAAAGGGTTCAAAAAACACAGCAGATCACCAAATGTAAGATGTGTCTATAAAACCTTTTATACCATTACTATTAATCAAGATTACTATGATTGTTCTTATGAAATATAATTAATAAACTCATTATAGCCATAAATAGTTAATTAATTGCTTAATTATTCCTTTTACTTGCTATACACTACTAGTGATTATAATGGCAAGCAGTAGTTGCCTACTAGAATCAATTAAAAGAAGTATTGATAATAAAACTTCTTATTAAAAAAATATAAAATTATTTCAATTTATAATTATCTTTTTCAAGAATAACTATGGAGATAATTCTTGAAGGAAACTATTAAGAGAGAAAAAATCAATAAGAATGACGTGAGAACACTCACTAATACTCAAATAATACCTTTAAAATAATTCTTAGGGTGATTTTATGGATTATTTGTGGATTCAAAGGATCAAAATTGTTTTATAAGAGTAATGAAAAATATGATAGTTACCCACTATTTAAATAGTATTTTTCTATTATTTAATTTCTTTCTGATTTATTTAAAAATTATGTCAAACACTTAAGAAAAGAATTAACTAATACTTACTTCTTGTTACTAATGATATGATTAAATAGTAAGCTGAGTGGAAAAAACAGAAAGAGGAGCCATCTTTTAAGTCAACAAAAGCTCACAGAGGTGGTCTATGGAGAAAAAAGAAAAAAAAGAGGTTATAAATCATTAATTCTCTTTGTATTATTGGTTACATCACCTGTTGTCATGTAATATTATCGTAGTTACTTAATTAAGTCATTTTTTGTGACTACCAACCCATTTATGGCCAAGAAAAAAAGGAGGAAAAACTGTAAATATTCTTGTATTTCAAAATTGAAATTGATATCTCAAGTGTATCAATTTTATTGGAAATTTCATCAAATATTGTATTTTCTGTGAGTTTTTGAAGATTCAGTGTTTCATGTGGAATCATCGAAAATGGACTTTAAGTAAAGATTTTAATTTGAAATATGAAGTCATATTTTTTTGGTTTTCTGTGTATTATCCCTTCTCCATATGTCTCAAAAGTTCATGAATAAGTCATTAAGAATTGTCTTTTGAATGAGATTTTGAAGTCTTTTACATCATTTCTGTGTAGAAAAGCAAATAGCACAATAATAGCTGACTTCCATGAGGTAAATGCATGGACACTAATACAAAAATGGTTTCGATTACTATTTGATGGATTATTCATGGAAAAGAATTAATAATGGATATGGTTACAGGTGTCAGAATTTCTCATTACCTCTTTTTCACATCAAAATAGCAGCTTATATGCTATGTTCTTCTGATTTAATGGGACTTTAACTTTGTAACCAAGTTCCCAAAGGTTTTTGGTATACTAATTGGGCTATGATGAGCCATGCATGCACTCCTTGGGCTATCCACACCTCAGAGGCCTCAGAATTTAGGTACCCTGGCTCTCTTTGATGTCTTCTGTCATCCTTAGCTATTTTCAAATCAAAAATATTAATTCAGGCTTAAAGGCTAATATCCACTATGGGTGTGTCAAAGCTGTATGTAATAATACAGTACTATTAAGTTCCAAAAACATGCATAACACTATTAGTAGTGTATATGTAACATGGTATTTCTTACATTCCCATTAGTTTGGGGTGAAATTGAGAAAAACAAAAAATTTCACAATTTGTGTATGTGGCATTTATGATGTGGTGTTGAAGTATTTTCCATATTACAAACTAATAGTGATAATTTAATCTTATTCACTCTATGCAGATACCCAAGGTGAAATCCTGTGTGGAATCCAAATCTGTCCTTAAATCCATGGATTTTCCTACTCACAAAGAATTTATTCATCTCTACTTGAATAAAAAATGATAAATTCTGGATATATGCATTAATTATGGGTTATGCATAGTTCAGAATTCATTTTAATATTGATTGTTGCCTCTTTGGGTATGTAAAGTATACCTGAAGGCTCATAGCTTGGTGTAATCAATGGGAACAAGAGCTGAGTGAGTACATCAGAATTTGTGATATATGCCAAAAGGAAGATAGGAAACATTTGAAGAGATAGGGACTACTCCAATACATATAAGATACCAAACACCAATGGGAAATAATCAAAATTTACTTGGTAACAAGACTTTTCCTGTGTGGAAAAGAGCACTATAATGCCTTCTTAGTCATTTTATACAGAGTTAAAAAGAGTGTTTGATGCCTGCCATTTCATGGGGAGGAGATAGATATGGACACAGCAATACTATTTTGTAATAGCATTATAGCAACCTGTGGGGGCCCAAAAAAATAATCACTGATAGAGACCCCAAGTTTGCTTCAGAATTTTTGACAAGTCTCTGTGACATGCTTGGGACCAAGCTTGGATTCCCCAAACCTTACCATCCACAGAAAGATTTCATGGATGAAAGGATGACTCAAATAATGGAGGACATCATGAGAATGATTTGTGCATATGGAGTGGAGTATAAAGAACATGAAATATACACCCATGACTGGTTCATGCTTCTACCAGCTATAAACCTGTCTTACAATACTTGCCAGAACTAAACCACAGTAGAATCACCATCTTGAATATAGAAAGGGTGGGGAACCTGAAGAACAATCTTCTAAAAATCCACCCATCAGCAAAATACTTTCATGACATGTGGAAGAAAGAATGTGATACAGCATAAAAGAGTAAAATGACAAAATATATGAAAAGATCCATAGAGAACCTTACTTAAAGGAAAGTGACCAGGTGCTATTATCTACTCTTAATTACAACAACCCCAAAGGTCCTAAGAAAATGAGAGACTCATTTTTAGTACCCTTCACTATCACAAGGTGAGTTGGGAAAAATTCAGTGGAGGCTATAATTACTGAGGAATTTTCTAGGAAAAACCCACTTTTCCCAGTGAGCCTGGTTAAGCCTTACCACCAGACTGGAGAGGACAAGTTCCCTTCCCGAAGAAAAGCTCAGAAAAGAAAGGATATAGTGGAAGTTGAAGACTCACCTGGACCAGTGAGGAAAACCATCAAGGTGAGTAAGGGCAGAATCAATGGCAAAGAGCATAGACAATAACTTTTTGGGTTCCAGAACCAGACATCTTAGAAAGATAAACTGTTATAATAATAACAAATACCAGATGTGAGCCTTCCCTTGAGAAGATTCAGAGCCTCTAGAAGGACTTAACAGTCTCATTAATGAAGGCCCTTTATTATATGGAGTTTATGTCATCCTGTGACTAAAAACCAGAGCTCAAGCATGACATCAAATAACATAAACAAATGGTAGAGCAAAATTTCCACTAAAACGTTACCTGAGCCAGAATATCTCAAAAAGACCTTCATACATTTTTGGCCTGTTGTAACATGCCTTTGAATACCCTGTATTGGGTAGAAGTGACCAAATATGGGTTCAAAACTACATCTGAGGCTAATAAAGTGAATACAGGTTTTTTTAAACTGAAAGCCCACCCTTAATAGTGAAAAATCATCTAAATGGTAAGGACCAGAGATCCCTCCACCCACTTTTCAGGATAGAAAGGGACCTTCCTCCGCACAAAAGAGGAATCCCCATTATTATCTTGGATTCCTATGTAGTAAAATCTTTTACTAACAATTATAATCTTGGAAAATAATCAGGTGTAACTATAGTTATAATTATTTCAATCATTATTATAATCTTCCAATCGACAATAACTACATTTTGGGCTTTCAGAAGTGCTCACAACCACTATATCTTCATAGAAAAGCTCCTAGAAATACTATAATTATTATTTTACACTTATTTATACATGTCACAGTCAGATTTAAAGATTGTGACTACTATTGTCTAGCTTCATCATAGACTAATCCTGACAGGTATTGTGGGGTTTTTCTTACAGGGAAAGCTTCCTTTCATCTCAGATCAGCGTGGAAAGTGGTTAATAACCTCTTACTCCTCTGATAGAGAAATATATTTTACTCTATTGGTTGGTTTTTTATTCAACACAACCAAAACCACTTTCATCAGTGTCTAAATGTGATTTTAGAACCACATCTCAACCTGTTATACCCACATGGAAGGTCCAGGGGTATTCTAAAAGCCATGAATAATCTAATGAGGGAATAATCAATTCTGGGTGACCCTTATGACTCAATTAATGTGGGTTCAATGTGAAAACACCAATGGCATGTTTTTGACAGCTCATAATTTAATTGTATGCACTAGTTTCCCAAAGTACCACTCAATAAAGTTGGGAGTGAAGCTTTACAGCCTTTATTATGACTAATTAACTGATAAACAGCCTTTTTATGGCTTTGAAACCTCATAATTCAGCTTTTTGGGATAGTACCCAACAATACCACTTGGTGTGGTATTACACCTTTAACTCCTGAATAATGTTGTCAGTTTGGAAGATAAAGGGCCCTAAGGAATCTCAAGTTGAAGACAAAGCTTATATCTATGAGATTGCTACACATACAACCAACCTTTCAATGATTTTGCTAATTCTATACAGACTCAAAGTATTTTTCTTGTTTTTGAGAGAAAAATGCCAATATCCTCTTAGCAGTGTGAGATATAGGGTTACATTTTATTTAGCCCTTCTACAAAATGTTTCATTTGAAAGGTCTCTAACCAAAAATTTGGAAGCTAGATTATAGGTGAGAAAATATTATTATCTTTTCAAGTTGCTCAGATAATATCTCTATGGTCACTCTGATCCATTGGTGCTAAAGTCTTGAGAGTGGTACCTTTAGATAGCCCACATTGATAGCTTTAATCAAATACCCCAGTTTGTGGGTATGTAGTCCAATATCCATCTTTTAGATTAGAGGTGAATATTAAGGTTTATTCCCAGAAAGGATTTTTAACCTTAAAAACTTAGTTGATTCTTATTGTTTTGTAATAGAAATTCTATTTTCTTGAAGGGGAATATTACCTCTTTAAGGAGGTAAGACGTGTATTGTTTTTGTGGACCTATTTTACCTTCAATAGCTTAAGTAAAGGTGGAAAGGTGTGTATTTCACCCTTTCTTGAGTAGCATGTTTGTGGTACTTTTGGATTTCATGCTTGTGCTCTAGCTTTGATTCACAGGCTGAAAGAATCAATTTTCTCAATAATCCTAAGCTTATAGTGGTATTATGTTAGATAGCCACTATTATAAGTGTTATTTTTGCTAGTTATCAGCTATTACTACTATTTTTTTATCAATAGTCACCATGAAAAAAAGGTATCCCCACCAGCAGGGGTAGCAGTTCCAACCCAGCTGCCAACTTGCTTCATAATTGGCTCTAACTTGCTATTATTATTTGGTAACTTCTCAAGCCAGATTTTCAAGATCTTTAATTGCTTCATATGAAATCAATTTAAGTATGATAATTGTGGACTTCTTATAAAATCCTTCCTTATACAAAATTCCTTGAAATAAAAGCCAATAATTTCTAAAGAAAGATTAATTAATCAACCATGAATTAACCTTTTTCAAATTTCTAATGATAAATATAGCCCTTTCCTCATCTCCTTGAATATCCTTCCTTACATGGTTTTTTTCTCTGATATCTATTTTATCAGACCTAAATATTTTTAGCTCCAAAACACATTTACATCAAAATTTTGTATTTGAAATAATGACAGCAAATAAAATTCTTTGGACAGAAAAACAACAAAGGTTCTGTTTTGAATTATCGATTTTTCTCAAAAACTAAGTTCATATTTATCTTTAGAGATTTAACAAAATCAAGGAAGATCATGTCCTTCTTTGAGAATTTGGAAATTGTTTTGGAAAATTCTTGCAATTATGATATTTGAAATAATTTTTTTTCATCAAGAACTTAAACAGTATATTTCTAAATCTCTTTCATCCCTTGAATCTAGGTTTTTCTTTGAAGGCTGAGAGGACATATTTTTCCAATTATGAAAAATTATGAAAATACTTTCTGGCACACCTTCTCCTATGTTGAAAACAATGTGAGACCTCTTATGGATCAAAAGTAATCTTTTGAAATATCACATAACATGAAATATACTAAAAATTTCAAAAATAAACTACTTGTTGAGAATATTTTCCCCAATTTTATTCCAATCATAAAAAGTATATTATTATAAAGATACACCCTATATGCTATTCTTTTGGAGGAAATAAAGGGTAACTCAGATTTGGAATATAGTTTTATTTTACCGGGAAAAATAAGCAAGACTATCAGAAGGCTATCAAACTCAAAAAAAGGTGAATGCATTAAAACTCCTTCATCAAAATTGAAACTTTTTCAACCAATTTTTCAGTTATATATTTCACTTCTTTATGTAAAAAGTGATATTCTTTGAGTTGATTTTATGTACTAAAATACAAAATATGTGAAGATCAGGGGTAAATATTTCAGGTTCATAATAGGCCCAAATATCAATTTATGGAAGTCATTAGCTCAGTGAAAATTAACTTTAATGATATCAATATTTAATTTTCTCATACTTATCATTTTTGAGAGAATCATTTCTTTCAAAGCTTCTTCCAGATTTATTACGAATACTATTCTCTATTTTCATTTATGTAAGAATTATAGCTTAGTTACTATGGTAATATTTGATGATGAAAAATTGACATTTTGAATATATGGAGGATACCTATTAAGCTGAAATATCCCTTTTAAAACATAGATGAATGTTTTTATGGATATTTGGGCTTCTTTAAAAACATATAAAGCTAACATTTTACGAGAATTCAATTCACTATTCTTTGAATTTAATTAATCTGACACAGATTTAGCACTTAATCAATTGTTTTGTAATAATACTCAAAGAGAAATCTGTAATCTTGGTGTGAGACAAATATACTTGATATGGAATCTAACTCCAATATATGGGCTCTATTGAAAGATTTATTATGAACCAAATTTTTAGAAACATCCTGAGATGATACTTTGCTCTTTTTAATAAATTAAAATAAGTGGTACATCTGATCTCCTTCAATAAGCTCGTTCAATTCTCAAGTTCCAAAATCTTATGACATGATCCATTTTTAATTCACTTGAAAGGTGTTAAGTATCATGTTTCAAAGGATAAAGCTGCTGAATATTTGGAAATACTAATACCCTTAAAGTGTTCTTTATAAGATTATACTCAAAATATATTCTTTCCTTTCCTTTTTCAAAAAAATATATATTCAGGAGTACAAATAGAATATTCATGCAGTTTAACAGAATAAATGAGATCTAGAAGAGATAATATATAAATTCTTGATTCCATCAATAGTATATTGGAATAAATCTTTGAAATTGGGTTTTTTTACTGAGTTTTCTTAAGGATTCCTTCATGTTAGTAGTTTTATTCATACTTTGAAAAATACATTTATATACTAATTTACTCATATTTTTTAGATGATAATTTGCTATTAGGCTTGGGTTTATCATTGCTTCATAAATAATAACTTCAGCCTATATTTATGCAAGTTTAAAAATTTTTGAAAAGAAATATCATACTCTTGCTTCTTCAAGAACAGCTTGCTATTAATGCTTCCATACATGGAATAGCTGAAAACAAAAAGGTGGTTTTCCACTCCATACAATTGGTTTTAGATCAATTATATTTCCATTGAGACAAAAGGCTTTTTTTTCTTTCAGGGAGTTATTTTTCTGAAGTTTTCTTTACTAAGTTCTCAAAATATGCAAAAGACTTGATGTGAATAATGTTTGGCCATTTTTTGTTTTGTTTTGTTTGAGAGTTTGAATTATGAAATTTATGGAGCTGAACTCGTTTTCCAATATTTTGTGCCTCAACCAAGTGGAACTCTCTATGGAGGTATCATTATTATACTTCCTAGTCTCTGATCTTTGCATCAGATTTATGTAAAGACTCTTTAAAGTTCCGGATTTTGCAAATTTTGCAAACTTCATACTTTTTTGAATTCCTTCATATAAGAGCTTTCCATATGATACAAATCATTGATATTACAAAAGGTAATTTTCTAGATTGTTTGAATATTGGATTAAAAAATAATCAGGAATTCCTTTGGCAATTAATTATCATATGTTAAATAAAGTGAAAAGTGATTGTAAGTTTTTCTCAATTTGTGAAATATAGATTACTCTAGAGGCTGTCAACAGAAAAAATGGGCCTCAAGCACCTTTTTTTTGGTTTCTCATGTCTTTGGAGCTTAAAATGAAGTTTATGTGCAACTTCATTCAAACTTTGATCAAGCCTTTTCCCAACGCACTTTCAATGGCTGGGTTGTAACGAGGTTTGAAGAGATGTTTCTTTGGAAAGATTTAAAAATCCATCTCTCTTATACATATTTCAATTACACAAAAGGTAAGAGTGTATATGTGGTTATTGGTTTGAAACACTTAAAAATCAAATGGAATGAAAAAATACACAAAAATATGGTGTTTCATCTTTTCAATTTAGCAAAATTATTGATATATTTGGCCTTTCAATTTTCATCAATATCACTTAATAATATTAAGATATGTACATGAGGTCATAAGACAAGTTTGACTGCAATTTATTTTTGTCCACAGGAATTCTTTACATACGAAATAAATGGTTTTTGATATATGTACCAATCCTCAAACCAAAAAAATGCTTCCTTATGGCTCTTAACATCTTTTGACCTTTTTTTCTTAATTTTGAAATACTTGATGATAATTTGAATTCTTCCATTTAATTCACTTTCATCTGATTTTCTGTTGCAGAAATTCCATATTTGACAAGAATATTCCAAATTTTAACCATTTTTAAATTTTTGTATGTATTTTTGTAACCATTTTCTTTGCATTTTTTGAATCCTGGTTTTGTCATTTTTTATCCTATTAGTCTTTTTTGAATTTTTTGCTTATTTTGAAAATTTAATTTTAATTCAATTTTGATCCAATTATATCGTTGCATATCATAAAATCTGTCTTTTTAATTTTTTTCATTTTTAACTTGGAATATTTCTTATCTTTTATTTTGTACATTTTTTTGGTTTATTTTGTATGTTTTTTTTTCATTGTAAATATTCTTTCATTTTTTGAATGTTTCAATTCCTTCATTTTCACATCCATTTATCTCTGTTGATATTTTTTACTTCGATTTTTTTGTAGTTTAATTGTTGAGGTTTGTGCCTTTTTTTAAAAACATTTTCCTGGGTTAAACCACTCCAAATCAGTGTTTTTACACTTAATTGGACTGTTTGCACCCCTGGAAAAAAATAAAAACAAAAAACAGCAATACAGTACAAAAAATAAACGCTAAAAAAATCAAAAAAAGAGTGAAAAAACATAAAAATAAAAATAAAAAATATATACAACATATTTCACAATACTAGAAAATGTAGAAAAATACCAAAAAAAATGCAATTTTGAAAAAAAATTCACATGAAAAATAGGCAAAAAATAAACAAAGTTGATAAAGAAAGAGAATCACATAAAAAATAATAGAAAGAAAAAAATAGATATAAAATAAAAATTAAAAAAGATTAAAAAATGAAAAAACCTTGAATAAATGAAAAAAAACTTTTAAAAATTCCAAAACCTTGAAAATTTAGGAAAAAATCAAAAAATCTCTTTTATTCTAATGATTAAATATTTATAAGTAAAAAGCAAAATTGTACAAAAAATCCAAAATTCAAAAAAAAATGGAAAATTGAAGAAAAGTGAAATTTGATAAAATTAATATAATTGTTTCTTTTGATAAGAATTAATTTTGATTCTGATTTGTGCCTTTTCAAAGGAAATTTCAAAATTGACATGATTCTTACTAAGAATACAAATTAGGAATAAAAACCCGAAATTTCTGATAATTCATAACTGAGAAAAGGGATGAAGAATTTTGGACTGCAAATAGGAACTTTCAAAATTAAATACTAGCATTTTTAAGATTTTTGAATAGAAAATTCATTCAAAAAATTTATTGAGTGCTCATAATAATGACATATTGAAAAATCTAAAATGCTTAAATTATTATTAAGCTGATTTCTATACTTTGACGATAATAAATATCAACATGTAAGTAATCTTAAGTTGAAAAGACCCTTTGTAATTGAGATCTTTTATCAAAGGGAAAAACTCTTTCAGATCTTTAGAAATATGATTTGAATAATCATCTCCAATAATAAGGGAAGATTACCAATTTTCTGTAAAAAATACTGAACCTGATTTATGAAGATGAATATCATGGGAGTAAGCTTCAAAAACCTGTGGAAATAATTGATTCCAAAACAATATTGGATATAAATTTGAAAAAAAGGATTTCTTTTCCAAATCATCCATGAAATCTGCTATATAAATTTTAAGATGTACCTAAATTATGTAAGACATGGGAAAAAATAATATAATTGATGAGTCACATGGAAAATTTTCAATTCTTTATATAAATCATTTTGTATAAATCGAGTTTCTTAATTTAATAAGATGTTACATATTAATGGTTTGTAATTGTGGAAAAATGTGAAGTGAATCAGTTGCTCCAGACAAAAAATAAAAGGAGATTAATGGAAAATTAGTTTAACAAATGATTATGAAATAAGTGTCTCTTAATGCTATAAATAAGAATTATTCCACAATCTCTTGTACTAATTAATCATGGATAGATAATTTATTAAAGACAAACAAAACTCATGTTAAATCCATAATCTTCTATTTTAATTGAGTAGAATTCTGAATAACCAAATATGTGGCTGAAAGTATCTGCAAAGAAATTGCAAGGTTAGATCAAAGGTTGGACTCAGGTTAAAAGAGGGTTGGACCTGGGTTAGACCTGCTACCCCTTCTGGCTGGGGTAGCTCTTTTTTCATGGTTAGCAAGGCTATTTTATATGTACTATTACTATCAATTACAAATATTTAACAATAGGATCTATTATCATATATAGTGAGTACTGATATATACTCTAAATTTGAACTATTAACCACTAAAGATTACTATAGACAGCAGAGCCAATTTAAGTCACCACTCAATACTATTATTTCTGTTATTTATGTACCTGGTTATATCTTATTATATTAAAATAAGTAAGCTATACTGCTGCTTGGGATAACCAGTTAAGGTATACAAGCTTCAAACTTATTTCTCAAATTTTTTATTCTTTTATTATTCCTATTTATTACTAATAGTCTTATCATTGATTGTAGATGTATGAGACTTCTAAATTTTCCTTCTTCAGATTTAAATCCCAAATCCCATTATATTTATTAGTTATCTCTGTAGGGAAGTTGTTCAATGTATTAAGAGGAGGAGCTAATATACCTTAGCACCCTTGGATACAGACTTTTATCAGGAGCTCAAGCTTTTTGAGCTTTGATTTTCCCCTCAAGGATGGTCTTTTCCAATCCCAGATTGGGATTACAAGCTAAAATTGAGAAAGAAATTCTTTAGCCATGTACTGGAATAAAATATCCACTTCTGAGGAATTACTGGAATCCAGGGAAAAGAAATTTCAGGGCAAAGAATATATGAGAATGAAAGAGGAATAAATCTTGAAGAAATTGAGCAAATTTTTGATAAGTTATTTTGATAGAGGAATTGTTCAGAAACTCGGGTAATTACTCAATCCAGGGAGCTTTTTTTGGTATACAAAAAATAACTGGAATGTGCTTGGAGATCACTTCTGAAGAATAAGCTGAATGGTGCATACAGTATAATTGAGGAAATCAGAAATGGGGCTTATGAGATGGAATAATTAAATTGAGCCTGAATTTTTAGAATTATTTCAGCCCCTCAAGTAAATAAACTTTATAGTTGAAAAAATGCCATATATGCAAATGAAGGAAGTTGAAAATAAAGGAAATGAAATTAATAATGAACCTTGTATTGGGAACAAATAATGGGAGATACCACAGAATTGAAAGAGTAATTGTTTCCTTTCACCTGAAATTGGTGGAACAAAACCAAATGGATATGGGGATTTGGTTATCCATAAATCCTTTTGTAAGTTATCCAGGTCCCAAATATTCAACATTGTAAGATGTGACCATTAAACTGATGATAATATTACTATTAATCAACAGTACTATATCTATTCTTATGAAATATAATAGTAAGATATTATTATAACCACAATTAAATAATTAAAGAATTATTTCTTTCACATGTTGAACACTACTAGTGATTTTAACAGTGAGCAGTAATTGTCTACAAGAATCAATTACAAGAAGATTTTAATAATTAAACTTCTTTTATTAAAATAATAAAAATTATTTTAATATATAATTATCTTTTGGAAGAATAATTATAAATATAATTCTTGAAGAAAACTAATTATTTAGAGAAAAACTTTATGAATTAAAGATAAATTACTCACTAATATTCCAAAGAGCTTATTGAAAGATAAGACAGAGGGATTTGACGTAGAATTGTGGATTTTATAGGATCAAAATGTATTTATAACTGTATTATAACAATATATAGTTGGATTCCATGATCTCACGTTATTCTGATTGATTCTGAAAGAACTAAAACACTTAAGAATATCTTTAACTAAACCTTACTTGTTGGTAACTATGATGTAAATGGATAATAAGATGATTTGATATGGAAAAAACAGCAAGAAGAGGCCTCTTTTAAGTCAACAAAAGCTCACAGAGGCATGCCATGGAGCAAACTGGAAAACCAGTGAGTGAGAAAACAATAAACCCTTTTGGATTATTGATTGCATCATCTGTGGTCACGTAAGATTATCATAATTACTTAATTGATGCTTTTACGTGACTACCAACCCCAATATGGTTAAGAATAAATGGAGTAACATCTGTAAATATTCTTTTATTCCAAAAGAATCATTGATTTCTCAAAGTTATTGATGTTATTGGAAATTTCATCACAGGTTGTAATTACTGTGAATTTTTGAAGATTCAGTGTTTCACATAGAATAATCAAAAGTGGACTGTAGGTAAAACTGTTGATTTTACTAGTAAAACCATAATTATTTTTGTTTGTACCATAGATAATACAGTTCTTCATTGGTCCTGAAAGTTTCAGAGAGATTCATTGAGAATTGTATTTTTAATGAATCTTTGAAGTTTTTACCTCATTTCTACATAGAATTGCATATATCAGTGTTTTACTGGTTGCTATGAGGTAAATCAATGGATAAAAGTCCAAAAAGGGTTTTGATTACTCTTTTAGTGTTTATCCATGGAAATTCATTAAGAATTGACATGGTTACAGGAGTCTAAGTAGCTCTTTACCTCCTTGGCACATCAAAATAGCAGGTTATTTGCTGCTTTCTTAAGATTTACTGTAGTTGTAACATGGCAACCAAGTTCCCAAAATGTTTTAGTTTACCAATTAGGCCAAGAGCAGCCATGGATCCAAGCTTTGGAGCTGTCCACGCCTCTGAGGCCTCAGAAGTTGGGTACCCTGGCTCTCTTTGATGTCTTTTGTCCCCCTTGCCTATTTTTCATGTCAAAATAGAAATTTAAGCTTCAAGTTAGATATCCACTATGGGTGTACCAAAAGTGCATGTACGAATACCATGATATTAAGTGCTCAAAACATGCAAAACACTATTCTTAGTTTATATGTAACATGGGATTTCTCACATTCCCATTATCTTGGCATGAAATTAAGAAAAACAAACATTTTCATGCATCTTTTATGTGGTATTGATGATGTGGTATTAAAGTATTTTCCATATTACCACCTCAAAGAGTTAATTTGAGCTTATTCACTCTATGGAGCTACCCTAGGTGATTTTGTGTGTAGAATCTAAATCTGGCCTTAAATCCATGGATTTACTTACTCAATAAAAAGTTGTTCATCTTTTCTGAAATCAAAAATGAGGAATTTTGGATATATGCATGACTTATGAGTTATGCATGATTCAAAATTTACTTTTAAGATAATTGTGGCCTATTTGGGTATGTAAAATATACCTCAAGGCTCACAAACATAGCCTAGGAACCTGAAGAAAATTATATTCACAAACAAGATTACTGTCAAAAATATGTTTGAACCTGATAAGAAATTCCAAGAAATGATACCATACCACACCCAGACTACATATTTCATGGTTGAAAACATATAAGCAAGCTACAAGGACAATGTTTATCCCTAGACTTTACATAAATAAGTCAATTAAAATGAAAATCAACTGAATTGGGAAGGTTGAATACCTTCATAATCCTTGGATGAATTCAATACACAAAGACAAATCCACTCTCATAGTAAAGAAGCTGTAATATTAAATCACGCTCTTTTCTTGAGATATCAAGCACTTTCCATTCATCTAACAGGTAGCCCATTGAATAATTTCAACAGAAAATCTCCACAAACCACAGAAAAGTACATAGATTTTATTCCATGCAATGAAACCTCCTTCAATGAGGTAAATAGAAAAATTTGAGAAACCACTTTCAAAAAAATTGAAGCCCATGCATTAATCCAATGCTCAACCAGTCAACTCAAAAATGGAAAAGAATGAACCAAAGCTTCTTTATGAGAGCAAGATCCAAAATTCAAAGAAGAAAGCTTAACCTTATATCCATTTCATGAAGTTCAAACCATTTTCATAAGATAAAAAAGAAAATTAAGAAAAAAAAGGAGTAACTGAGCCTTTTATACAAGGAAAACCACCATCTAAATGAGGTCACATGATAAAGTAAGATGGAAACAGTGTGGAAAAGAAGATCTCCCATGGAGAGCACCAGTTTACAAAGATTGATTAATAGATGTGAGCCTGTGAGATATGTGTGACATACCCATAAGGCCACAAATAAACTTTTATGCAGTTGTTTTGGTCTTGAACAGACTTATCAATTGAATTCAAAATAAAAAACAACAAAAAAGAAGTATAATTTTTTTGTATAAACAAAGTCATAACTATTATGCAATTTTTGGATTCTACATCAAAAATAACGTAGGGTAGACTAATAGGGTGTTATAGCAAAAAATATATGTTTTGCATTTTATTAGAATATTTAAGAATCTCCCTACATTGGCAATTCTTTTAAAAATTTTCAAAACAAAATTTCATTTATATTTAAGCTTAAATTTAAAGCTGAATAAAGTTTATTCAAGCTTACCAAAATTTTATTTCAAATTGAGGTGTTGTGTATATTTACTGAATTGGCTAAGGATTTTTCCTACAGAATGTAAATCCTACATTATCTCAATTGAAAGGGTTTAATTCCATATTATGGGTTTAAATAAATAAAAGGGCAAAATCAATGCAGAAAGGTGGGACAAAGGAAAAAGACCAAACAAAGCTGGGGTACCCAGCTTTTTGGGTCTTCAGGGATTCAATTGAGTTTTTACACCTGTATTGGAGAATTTTAAACCTTATTTAAACCATAAGATTAGAATTTGATCCAACCTTAAAGTTTAAACTGGTTTTATCCCAATTTGGACAGGAATTTCAAGCTTCCAAAGGGTAAATCCCAATATGCAAGCTTGAAATCAAGGTTTCAAGAGCTTTCAAGGCTTAATTAAATTTTAAAAGCTTAACTAATTTTAAGACTTCAAATTTAAAAGTATGAAAACCTTATCAAAAGTTAAGGTTTGGTGTGTAGTGCTATTTTACATGAAAAATATCTATAACCTCAAAGATTCTGTAAAAATCCAATTCTTAATGGATTTGCTTGAGGATTTCACACAGCTTAAAGCTTAATGTTATCTGTGTATACGTTGTATTTTGAGTATTTTTCTCAAGCATGTTTATTTTCTAATTAGCCTTGAAATTAACAATTTTGATTATTCTTAAAGAAAATTAAAATTTCTTTAAACATTAATTAATTAGTCAATGTAGGGGATTTTTTCTTGAAAATTCATTTTTATGCTGTTCATGTGATGGACTTTAATATTAATAAAATTATTTTATATTAAAACTTAAAATAATTAATACAAAAGAGGATTAAAGCTACTTGGAGTTAAGAATAATACTGGTAGCTTTAAATTGGAATCAAAAATAAGTTACCTTAAGTAAAGAGCCTTATTTTTGAGTATGGTTTTTCAGTTTTGACCTGAGTACACCCTCTATATCCATTATGAATCATTAGAGCTGCTCTGTAGGCATAAAAAGAGCCTACACATTGCTATTTTTGCCAATAACCAATCATCATTCAAATCAATTAGATGTTTTAAAAAAGTAATATTTTATTGACTATGAAGTCTTATTATTAAATTAATTTCTTATGTATTTTATTATTTATTAATCTTAAATTAATGAATTGAGATCATAGAAATCAGATCATTGTTGTAATGACCAATAATATATTTTATTATATAAAATTATTGTCTTAAATATCTTTTAAATCCACCAATTCCTCTTAAAAAACTGTTAAATCTTATGTTATCATAAAGAAGTTTTTTTTATCTTCTAAACTATTGATTTTTGGTGTGTTCTTAACTTATAAACATTATTTAATATGATAACTGCTGTTGTTTGACTTTTTGTATTAAATAAATATTATAAGTAATTTTTTTTAAAATTTTATATCTTTTTTATCTATTATTTTTTTTCTATAGAATGTTTGTATAAGAATTATCTCTGCACAGTGTGTTTGATAATTTTTTGTACAAATAATATTTATATATTATTCATAAGTGGATAAGTATTATTATTTTCCATGTGTAATTTTCTCATGAAGAGCTTTACACTTCTTATTGAAAGAATTTTCAGTGACTATAACAATGATAGAATAAATATAATTTATTATAATTATTGAGATTTTTTATATTATTGAATTATTTAATAATAATCAAACTTCTTTTTTCATAAATATAATTATTTTAATAATTATATTAAATTTGTGGTTATAAGATTTCATTGTATTATATTTTCTACTGAGGAAAGTCATATTATTCTTGATATTTGCTACTATTATCAAGGTTTTCATAGAGAAACCTTACATTTGGGGTCCTGGTCATGATTTTAACCAATTTTTGGGACATAAATAATATCATAGAAGTTATTTTACTTTTTTCTGATGTAAAATTCCCATATTTACTTAAATAATATTTGCTTTTTTGGGACCTATCCCTTATAAATAATCTCTATAATACTGATAAAGTCATTTTCTTGAGAATATTGTTTGAAACAATATACTATTGAGTGATTTGGAACAAATTTCCATTGTCTAAATAGTGGCTTTTCACCTCACAGACTTGAGATTTATTCTTTGAGTTATTCTAGTATAAAGTGAATAATAATAAAATTTCAATTAACTCATTAATTGAATAATTATTATTTCTTTGAAGAAAATTCAAAACAAACAAAAAAATTAACAAGTTAAAAATCTTTACTTAAAAATATTTTTCTTTACTCTTTAGACATTTTTCTTTATTTTTTACATGATTTTCAATAAATTACATTAAAGCAAATTTGTCCAAAAAGTTAATTTAAATATTCTATTTTTATTTAGAAATTAATCACCTCCTATTATTTGTTTTCTCTAGTGTCATCCATCAGAGAAACCTCATCTGACTCAAGCATTTCAGATTCAAGTATTACAATTCAAACCAGCCCAGAACCAAGGGGTTTAATTACCAAAGAACCCTCTAAAGGTCCAGGAGGTGAATTCAATACATTTTTTAGTCTAATTTTCTTTACATTGAAGTGAAATAACTCCTAGTAGAAGTGGAAGTAACTACTCCATCCAATCAAATGGATCTGGACCAGGAAATTCAAGTCATAAATCAAAAAAGACAAGAATGTCAGCCCAGAGGAGAGCACAAATGAAGGATGCAAGAACTTCCGCCAGTTCCCAAAGGTTATCCAGCACCTTTAAAACTCTTTTTGAGAGTATAGAAGCTGAAATAACTGCGATTCCTGTTGTCAGACCTGAATCATTTCCAACAAGCAACAGTGGAACTTTACCAGCCTCAGTAAAAGAACTGGTTTATGGAAGCAAAGAAGCAGGAATGGGAACTTCTTGCAAGTTCTTGGATAGGAACAATGAACTCTTATCTTCAAGTGAAGAAGTTCACTGGTGCAAAAAAGGCTCAAGACCTTCTGAAGGGTTGGAAACCCATCTCTTTCAAATGACAAGTCCAAAAGATAAAAGGTTGGTTGAAAAACCAAAGCATTCTGTCAGAGGACCAGAAGGAATGGTTGGCCCAAAAGAATCACAACAGCCAAGTGGAAGCTCTTCAAGCCTCCAAAAGCAAAAATCCTTCTCAACAAGTTCCTAAAAATAAAAAGAAAGCCCCAAAAAGCAATCAGAAAGGCAAAAAAAAGGCAAAGTACAAGTGGAACAAACCTTACCCCCAGAACTACACAATTCCAAAGAAATAAAAGAGAGCCATGGAAAATTTGTTTAATATGGTAAAAACTCTGATGGAATTCAAAAACAAGGAGAAGGAAAGAATTAATGAATCCTTTACAAAGAAATAGACCTTGTAAAACTTGAATTTCACATTTAAACTTGTGATAGAGAAAGCTTAGCAAAGTTTAACAATTTTGAGTATATCCAACAAAATTTGGGTAGAGAAATTTTACAAGTGAAAGAGTCACAAAAGACTATTATTGGTCTAGAAAATGTGAATAAGGAAAATACTTTGTCTTTGGCACATATTTGTGAGAGCATTGAGTCCAAAGTCACTTTTCTCAATCAACCAGATGATAATTCTATCTCTTTTATTACTAAACAATTAAAAGATTTAAGAATAAAAGTTTAAAAATTGGAGAATCCAACTGGTCACAATTCAGCTCTCTTCCAAGAACAATTGGAAAAAAGTTATAAAGAAAGAATTGAACTGAGAGAAGACCCTCAATAAATTATTAACAATATATTACTGAAAAATGAGTTCCCAAGACAGTCCACACCAATTCTTGACAGAAATGTGTTGAACCTGAATAATGACTTACATAATACAATTTAAAGCAATTCAGAAGTGGAAGCTGCCTGTAATTTCAAGGAAATTCCCAGATTAGAGGAATGGCCAACCTTCAGTGGTGAAGTAGAATATAATCATATGGAACTTATTAAAGCAATTGATATTTTTAAAGAAGACTTTAACATACCAGATTAATACATCAGTGCCAGATTAAATTCATTATTTACCAAATCAGAAAAGAAATTTTATCATAAAATGAGGCAAGACCATGGTAAACATTCCAGCCTTGGTGGAAAGAACAAGTTATTTTCAGTTGGGAAAATGGTTCCTGGAGATTTAGAATGGAAAAATATCTTGAAGAAGCCCTTTTTAATATTGAGAGAGAAAGGCCCATTACCTGGTTTCCTAAACAGAAGGATAGATTAAATTCCCTTCATCATGATATGTCTGACACAATGGTACATAAAAGGATATTAAGAAAGTGAGGTGGTGACCTGGAGCATGCTATAAGAAGAAGATGTAAAGGGATTTGTATTTAGCTTCAGTGGTGGAGTGGAATATTGTTTGTTTGTTTCTTTGTTCTTCATGATATGAGATGGTTATGAAAGAAAAGGGCATACCCACCAAATGATCTCCTATCAATGACAGAATTTCCCCAGTAAGTCTCAGCATAGTTGATAATGTGACATTTTCTTTTGTTGTAGTAGTTGAGAGTGAGGTTTTTTGTGTGAAATAGATATCAAAGTACTTGCAGGATAGCCTTCCAGCAATTGACATCTGGTTGTTCAAGGAATTTTGAGAGATTACTTCTTTCAAAGGTAATTTCCAGTATAATGTTGTTTCTGATCTAATTGAAGGGTCCAATTATACCTCTATGATTCAGACTCATTTTGTTAAATTCTGTTATTTCTTTTTCAGCCACTTTTGTTACTCTCAGTCCTGGCTTAAGTGGAGTGTTAGAGGAAGCTATATTGGATATGTTATAGGCTTTCACAATACCTTCAATAAAATTTTCTTGAGATAGTGAAAATCCAGAGTTGTTATGCATGATTTTTATTTGAAGTCAAAGATTTTCTTTTCCTAAGTCTTTCATTCCTAATTCATCATGGATTTCTTTCTTGAATTGTTCCAGGCTGGGACCAAATAGTGTTAAGTAAGCCACATTCACATAGATTTAGATGGGAGTGGTACCTTTTCTGCAGAATACACATGAATCAGATAGTGAACAAACAAATCCTACCAAAAGAAGAATTTCAATAGGTGATTGTTCCAGGCCAGGGGGGCTTGTTTCAGACTGTATATTAATTTTTTGAGGTGTAGGACCTTGTTACTAGAAATTTTCACTCCCTCAGGTATGTAAATGTGAATGTCTTCATTGAGAGGTTCATTAAGTAAAGTGCTTTTCACATCCATTTTATGGAATCGGTACTTGTTGATGGTGTTGTTTTATATTTATTCTCATAATGAGCTGATTTGTTTAGTTGAGGAGAAGGTTTGGGTCTAGTCCAGGCCTTGGATTTGGTGAAATTGTTGGGCACAGAGTCTTTCTTTTTATTTGGTTATTTGTTGTTGGTCATCCATCCTTCTTAGCTTTGAAGACCCACGTACTTGTTATGGGATGGTCTCTGATTTTCCATACCTTCAGTTTAATCATTTTGTCTAGTTCTTTGGTGATCTCTTATTTCCATTTTTTGCATTTTTCACTGTTGATTGCTTCTTGATAACTCTTCTGTATTTTTAATTTTATTTCTTTGTGTGCTCTCCTTCTGTATGGAAGGATGTTTTTTTAGGATATGTCCCTAGTGATCAAAGTGGGGTGTCTTTGTCCAATGACCCTTATTCTTTGTGTGGGTTTTTCTTCCAATTTTTCATGAAGTTCCTCTTCCAATAAACTGAAGTCATCACTTTCATCAGAAGAGTTTTCATTGACAGAGGAATTATGATATGGTAGGTTTTGAGCATTTGGAGGTTTCTGAGTGGGAAGTGAAGTTAGATCAGGAAAAACATTTTCATAAAGCTTTACGTGCCTACTGATTATTAACCATTTGTCAGAGACTCTCAGTATCCTGTAAGCCAAACTGTGATTTTCATATCCAAGCATTATTTCGCCCCATGAAACTGCTCCAAACTTCAAAGTTTGAATGGCTGGAGGAATTCTTACCCAGGCCTTTCATCCGAAGACTTTTAGCTTTTCTACGCATGTTTTCCTTCCAAAATGTTTCTCATATGATGACTTTAATTTGTTTTTTGGGGTTACATTATGTAGAAAGGTGGAATTTTAGGCTTCTTATTCCCAGAACTGGTCGGTTAGATTTGCATGTTGTAGCAGACATCTTGTTATTTCTATAATAGATCTATTACCCCTCTTAGAAATACCATTGTCTTCCAGAGTATATGGAGTACCAATACCTTTTTCTAAACCCACTTCTCTTGCAAGTAACTTCAATAGTCTATTGACAAACTCCTTACCTCCATCCAATACTGCCTTTAAGGTTTTCTTCCCAGTTTTTGTAGTCTCGAAATGCATAAATGTTTTCACTATTACTTTTGATAAACTTGACAGTTGCATAGCCTGTGAATTGATCAATCAGTATCAGGAAATAGATAGCACCCAATAGAGAATGGGATTGGATAGGACCACATAGGTCCATGTGAATGATTTCCAGAGCTTTCAAGAAAGTTCATAATGAGTGAGAGAAAGGAAGTGTAGTAAGCTTACCCTTTTCACACTCATCGCAATTAATTTCAGTAATCAAGTATGCTGGGATGAGTATCTTCATTGATTTCTCATTTAAATGTCCCAATCTTTGGTGCCATAGCTCATCATAATTTTTTAAGAAACATCTTCAATCCAGTCTGTTTTTTTTTCTAGTACTCTGCTTGCATTTGGACAGGTAAAAGATGGTTTTGCGGCATTGTTTAAAAAAAATTAAAATTATTTTCCCAACAGTATAGTTATTTTTGTTTCCAATTGGGATAGGGAGACCAAATTATTATTTAAATTTGGAACATGGAGATAATTTTTCCAGATCCAGAGAACTCCGTTGTGATCCACCAATTTTGAAGTTCCTCTTCTTATCACTGTCAATGAAGATTAATTGCAACCCGTTGAGATAGTTTAATTGTTAACTTCTTCAATTGAAAAGAATAATCTTTTACTTTTGAATATGTGATCCGACACCCCCATATCTAAGACAACATTTAACACACTGGATGTAGGAAGAAACCTATCTCTTAATAGTAATTCCTTCCCAACGTTGTAATTTTTCTTTTCTTCTCTTTGTTATTTTTTATGTTGATATTCCGGGTTTAATTGCAAAGGTTTTTCAGGAGGATGATTGGCCAGTGTGTTGTGACTTCCATTACTACAATAGTGAATTGTTTTAGACTTCCACACTTCCTTGTTTAAATCTAGCTATGGTTTTTATTGGATTTGTTAGATACACTTAGGGCTTCTTCTTTAAGAGAAGCCTCATGTAGGAGATTTATTATGCCATCTGGGTTTCCTTGAGGGTCACTTTCTCTATTAGACTGTTGAATTGTCTGGAAGTTTTCTAAGAATAGCAAATTCAAGAGTCTTTGATCCAATTTTGATTCTCACTGTTTTTACTTCATTGAGACTTTTTCTTCAATTGGTAATAAAGAATCGTAAGTTGCCATTGTAAGTAATTTTGGAAAATCTGCTCTATATTCTAGCTTGACTGTTTAATGTGGAGGATGTAAAGCAATTATTTAGCTTATTCCATAGTAGATATGTTTTCTCCATTTCTTCATCACCAACAACAATTTCTGAAAAGGCACTGGAGTCAAGGCTATTGGTGATGATATTTCATGTTTCAATATTGCCATTGACGATTTTGTTGTCAGAGGAAGAAGGTTGTATATCCGCTGATATTGAAGGTAAGTTTTCTCCAATATGGTGAAAGCGAAGTTTCTTCTTCCGTAATAAGCCAATGGTACGCCTCCTCCATTGTGGGTAGTTATTTTCAGTCAGAAGAGGGAGAGGTTGTTTATGTTTTGTATCCATTTTGTTAGTCATCCTAGAAATAATGTTACCTGTCCTTTGTATGAAAGAGATAGAGACTGTAAATCTGTTAAGTTTTAGACAATGAAACTAAAATATATTATTTCAGTAATTAAAAATAAATATAAGAAGAGAATATGTAACTAAAGGACAGGTACAAAATAAAATGAATAAACGTCAGGATGGACTAGGATGCAAGAGTGCAACAAATGAAATGGAGACTAAAAGATACAAGGTTAGTAGTGGATAAAAGTACTATACTTGGAACTTGTCTTACATCAGTCGGTCAATGAGTTTAAAGTATTAAGTATGATATTATTACAAGTAGTAAGAAGTTGTAGAGGATGATGAAAAGTAAGTGTGAATAAAAAAGATTAAATATAGAAGAGAATGTTTTTCTTGAGGAAAAAGGGAAGAAGAATCTTGATGAAGAGTTGTATTATATAGAGAAGGAAGGAGTGAGGAAAGAGTGTAGACGTCGAAGGTGAGAGAAAAAACAATAGTGCTGGAGGTTATAGCAAATGATTGGGTGATGACAATAAAAATAGGTGGTTAGGTTAAAGTAGTGACAATTGCAATAGTTGGTTATGTTAAAGTAGTCGGCTAGTGAGATTAGGTTACTGACTGGTGGTTGTTTCTTTGATGAAAGCTTCCAGCGATCTATGAAATATCAACAGATAGTTTTCACAATAGAAATCATTTTTTCCAAGCCAAAAATATTGAAAATTTGCAAAAAAAATAGAAAAAAGGAAGGGAAATAAATCTAAAAACTGTTTTCTTTTATGAATGAAAAGAGTTTATTTTTAATAAGGGAAAACAGTTTTTTTTATGAAAAATATATGAAAAGGTTTCCCTAATTTATTATAAAATTACAAATTATATAAATTATATATTCATAGCTTTATCCTGTATGTAGTTCTTATCAGTCTTGTTTTTTTGTTAGAAATATTCACTTTTATAAGGGGAAAGGATGAGATATTCAATGGTAGATATTAGGTGAATCACAAAAGAGTCCTGAATATTCTAGTTTCACATCTTACGAAATTCCAATGAAACGAAATCCAATACATTTATAAGAGGGAACTTTTTCTACCTATTTCAATAATTGAACATTGCATCAACAAATTTTGTTTCTCTATATTTTTTTCCTTTTTGAGTTAGTTTTTGAATTTTGAGCTCAAAAATTAATTCAAACTTTACAATTCTTTCAGCTTATGATTCCCTGGAGTAATTTGACAAATTATGATAAATGAAAAAGAGAAAAAAGGGGTGAAATGTAAGGAAACAAGAACACTTTTCTAAAAGTTTGAAAAATTGAAAATTTAACATAGAATTGAAAAAATATTCTCCTCCAAAATAGTATTATTGTCAAAAAATCTGAATTACTTAAAATTAGAAAAGAATTCAATAGAAAACCAATATGGTCAAGCAATAATTTATAGCCAAAAAATTTAATTCTTAATTTTCCATTGAACTGCATTGGAACATATATGAAGAAGGAATGCATTACAAAATTTCAGAATTAGTACATCAAACAAAATATTCTTTGTAAAAAGGATTTAATTTTATGGAAAATGAGATTCAATTTTAAATATTGAAAGATTTTATTTCAGAAGAAAACTTATTAACTTCAGAAGAATAACAGATAAGGATTATAGATACTACGAAGATATCAAGGTGCTCTTAAGTTATGACAAATTGTACTCTTTGTACACTTTTCGTCATTTTTTTTTCACAAATACATTTTCTTTTTTTGTTGAAGAAATTTTTTGATCGAATTGACATTGAACTAGTTTGAGACTACAATTTTATGAAAGTTACCAATTCTTCGTGATTAAAGTCATTGACCTAAAATGTAGTGATTCACTCCTTATTAACTCGATAGAGGTGTTGGAGTTTCATTTGAGCTTTTATAGGAATTTAAATTTATAATGCCATTTTCATTTGCAAATAATTTCAATATAAAGTTTACTTTGAATTCCTATCTTTATTAATTTCGACAGTAAAATACTGCAATGTACAATACAGATTTTGTTATTTATGTCTTCGTCAAGTTTGTGCACAAGCCGCCTTTCTGAAGCGAATCGAATCAGTCATTCATCATGAGGTTTGTGGGCTAACTCTCTCAGGGAATTAAACTCTTTCAGTCATCCAGGCTTATAATGAAAGCTTTTCTCTTCTAAAGGTTCCGTTTTTTAAATTTCTTGAATCCAAATCATCACAAGGCTACTCGTAAGTGTGTGTGGGGATTTTGCGTAAAAAAAGAATCCCTACAGTAGTAGCCATAGGATCATCATGATCTTTTTCTTCTTCCACAAAAAAAGAATGCTGGACCTCTGTAGAGTCAGTACCCAAGCAAGGCAAGGATCTAAGCACCAGTCCGCAGAGCGAACTGTAAGGGCAAAACCCTAGTGATCAAATAAAAATATATTCTTTGATTTACAAGACGACTTTAATGTTGTCAAAATCAGCATTTAGTTTCCGACGGTCTATGGTACATACAGGTGGTGCCCTACATTGGATACAAAGATGAGCTGCTAAAAAGGCTCTTTTTCTATGCAAAAATTTCCGCTAAGAAGATACCAAAGGTCAAATTGAGATACTTGGGAAACGCATTCTTTTTTTCCAAAAAGAACCTGCACTAAGCAAAAACGATGTTAATAACAAATTCTGGAACTTATTTCTAATCCTTTCATCTTCTAACTCATTTTATTCTCTGAAACTGAAAGGTATATGGGTAAAATTCGAAATGGTGAGTCAATGGTGTCGCGGAGACACAACAGTTCCACTGGAGATATCGATGGCTGGGCCCCCTATGAACCCGTAAACGCTGGCAGAGCGATTTCTAGCCCAACCTTCATGGGCAGGCAAAAGAGGGACGTAATCCGGTTGCATGTTTTTCTGAAAAGGCTCAATCGAGGTGGGAAGTCTAGCTGGCTGAACAGATTGTGTTTTCTGAAAAGCTTGGGTATCAGTTGTTGGCTGAGTCGGATGAAAAGCCTGTATGAGGTTGTTTTGCCACAACCCTGGAAGAATAGGACTTTTTACGTTCCAACCTTGGGGCAAATTTGCCATAAGTCTACCTTCTTCAATCTTTTTTACGGTGACGGAGAAATTTGAATTCGGTCTGACTATGACGGAATTCAGAGTATTTATGCCGCTATAGGGTGGTACACATTCAGCCTTACTCAGCTTCGGCCACGTGTCAAGCTCATTATCGCCAGAAAAGCTCTGGGGCTCCCAGATATTATAGACATTGTTGGAAATGAACGTTTCTCGAAAGGCAGCCGATGGTGGCCTCATTGGCCGCTTCGCCACAGAAGTCACCGATTCTAGCTCTCGAAGCAAATTAATTTTAGGCATTGTTTTCCTTTTGAACCCCAGTTCTCTCTGTCGGAATCTTGAAAAAGGATTCTCGATGCCCTGAATATCAACCTCGATCTTTCTAAAAATAAATAAATAAAATTAACATAACTAAAAGTCTTATGGTGGATTCATACGCGAAAGGGACCGACGGGTGAGGAGCCGTTGCTTTGGCAAGTCTGATCTTCAGAGGCGCTTCAATATCCAACCATATCTTCCTATCGAGATTTTTAACCAGCGCTACTGCTTCATGATTATAAACCACACTAAGCAACCATTTGGTTAAGTAATTTGAAATTAAAATCGAGATTTTGATAAAATATAAAAACTTAATGAATGTGGCAACGGCGTACTTTACAAAACCTACTCCTCGACTGACTCCAAGACCTGAATGTGTTCCAACTTTGTCCCTAATTACATGCACCTTCATCATTTTCAAATTCAGTAAACAAATGAATACAAAACCAACAAGGAGAGCTTCAACTAAGGAAAATTGGGAGTTATCTGCAGAGAGACTCAAAATAGACTACTTACTGTCAAAATAGGAATTCCTTCAAAGATATGCGCCAAATCGCTTTCGTTCCAAGACTTTGGGAAATTTGCCAAAAATACGTTTGTGGGTGAGGGTGGATGAACTGGGGGTAAGTCCAAAAAGGCGATAGCCGAAGAGGAACTCTATATTTTTAAAATGGACCAAGATATCTATTAGTCCCTCAACGGTCTACACTCCTGAAGTATCAAAAAGTTGTTTCAAATGAAAGGGAATAATCTATCTAGTAGCGCGAGAGGTACCAGATAAATATGGTGCACAATGCCCCCGATGCTAATTCAACCCAAAGTGCTCAAAAGGTCTCAAGCCAAATTAAAAAAGTGGTGTGTATGCACGTCACAAATCCAATTGCTTTTGCAAACTCTTGTGTCAAAATATTTGTTTCTTGATAAAATATATCGCTTGTTTTATTAAGACCGAGTAAATTTGTACTGGTCTTATTCTGACTTTTTTCAAGGTACGTACACCATTTGTGGCGCATAAAATAAAGTTTCAAGGAAAATGTGTAATTTGAAATAATTCCAAAGATAAGGTACTAACGTGTTCACAATTAGGTTCATCTAAAGTATTTGACAAATTTTGTTCACCTAGGTGAAATTGGAAGTCGTTTACTTGAGTAGAAGCTTGGTTTATTAGTTTGATCCAATTATTTCGTTCCATAACCATTTTCTGGAGAAAAACAACAAAGTTTATGAGGTAAAATTTGATTATGAAATAAATGAAAAGCGTCACAAAACTAAAAAAGAGTTGAGAGTCAATAGAACCAAACGAAAGGGTTGCATCTACAAAAGCCCAATGAGCTGGCGCACTGTTGTAATTGAACCGGAAGAATGTCCCAAATTTGAAAGGTACGGGAAAGAAACAGGAACTCAAGCCGCTATTAAAATGTCATCCTCTCGCCGGTCATATGCCCGACAACGCAGACCGTCAGGTTGCACCGGAGTCTAGTGACTCTGGGTAGTCACTTGCCGGCGGTGGACGCCTTCCTAGGTTGGAGAAACTTGCCGCGGAAGGATGGGGAATCACGTATGGTTACAAAAAAAAGTTGTTTTGAAGATTGGGGGTACACATAACGGCAAGACCAAGCGGATTTTCTACCAGACATACAGCTTACTCTTTGTCAAAGTGCGAATAGCCAGTGCCCCGCTTTCCACCCATAGTTTGTACTTTGCGATTGTTGAAACTAAAATTTATCTACAACCTTTGTTTAAGGGCGAGGCATCATTGAATCGGGTTACACTTGGATCCGTCAAATTATTACGTCAAAACTTTCAGCCCACTCAAAACTTTTTTTCTTTTGTGCGCAAGAAACAGTTCGGTGCAACGCGGTTATAGTGGAAATCTTGAAGGAAGCTTGGAAAATTAGTCAAAAATTATCTAGCTAAGCTGGTTTTCTGACAAGAAATTCCAGCCAAAGATAGTTCAGGAGGTGAATGCTAGCTAAAGGGCAAACTCCTTGAGATTATTAGTGAGTCTTCCCTTGAACTTTCAGATATTAGATTGAATTGCAATGGGCTACAGTACAAAGAAAAAGGTCTCTTGATTATTTCCCACGTGATCTTCATAGGTGTTTCTCGCTCCTTGTACCATCGGATTTTGTTAAGCTCTAAGATACCAATATTCTGACTTCTTCATAGTTAGATATGGCGCTGAATAAAGTCTAATGAAAACTAATCTTATTCTTTGCTTAACTCAAGATCTTTTTGTGCTAAAAAAAGCTGGATTAGTAAGACTATAGATATATTTGATTTCAGAAACCTTCTGAAGCATGAGAATAGGCGTCGGATTCAAACTAAGTAAGAAAACCGGTGTTTTGCGGTTTTTTTCGTCAAACACATAGTGTGCACTATCAAGTATGCTATCAGAGACTCCTTGTTTTAGATTGTAGCTTGAGTTCTACTTAAGCTTTTGTATGATTAAAAGGCCTATGTTAGAAGGTAATAAAACAAAATCAAACTTAAAAGATCCTTCCCCATTCGAGCATTAGAAAGAACTGCAATATGACTTTCACCTGATGAAGCCTTGGTGATAAATGCTTTTGTCCTTGTGCAAAGGAAGCTTTTATGTCGCTGGGCACCTGGATTGCCTCGTTCTGGTTATAAAGGCGAAATGATGCTTCGCACCCGGTTGGAAAGGCGAATCAAGCATAGGCTGTAAAGAACGCAGGTATTGAGCTTGACGCGTATTTTTTTATGATTTCCTTAGCTAACCCCTGTTTCAAAGATTATTGAACACGTCAAGCACTCACCAGGACTGGGACATGAGATTGCAGTAAACCCTTTATTTGCAGTGCGTGATTGTCACATTAAAGAATACCAATAAATACCATGAGATACTATCAAACAATGAGAAGTCAAAACGTTCGGTATGACCGAATCAATTATCACACCAAGATAAAATAGTAGAATAGTGTCAATTATAGTCATCTTTGATAGAACAAAGCAGAATTATTCCACTAAATTGGTAAAGCTTCAGTAGAAAGAGGTTTAGGAGAGCCAAAGTCTCAAAATAAAATTAGGGGTGAAAGATCATGATTCAGGGTTTGAAAGAATAAGCCATATCAGCTATAAGACAGCAAAAGGGTGGTACAATAGCCTTCCAGGAAGGCAGCTTGCTTTTCGGTCATACTCTGGCAGCTGGACCTGCGCAACTGGATGTGTTGAGTAGTGGGCTATATTAACATAGACTGGGTTGGCGAATTCCAAGTGACATCTGGAACGTAAATCTAACTCTTCGATTAGGTAATTAAGGAGAAGGAGATCTGGTGCGCTCCCCACTTCTCTTAGCACATAGGCTGGTTAGCAAAGCGGGGACTGGATCATGTTATGAGAATTTAAGCTAAGCACTTTTTTACTTTCAATGCCCTATAAATCGACAAATTCATCGAGATTTTCCATCTGCTTGAGCTTGATGTCAGAGGGCTTGGGGGTGTGGCTAGGTTCAAGCCCTTCGAGGTGTTGCACCCACACCCGTAATTTAGCCTATTAACTAATGAGTTAACTAAGGTCTATTGCGAAGCTTAAGAAATCACTGTGTTTTTTTAAATTGGCGAAGATGGGGTCCATAGCCAATTGAAGCTACGCTCAATGAGATTTTAATCAGGGTTGCATTTTCCAAAACAAGGTGTCGTATAAACTTATTGGCCTTTTGCTCAGAGGGTAGAGTCTTGATTGTTTTGAGAAAAACTGAATCACAATATCAAAGAGCAATTTCATTTCAATTTGTTATAAATTTCTACCAAAAATTCACCAAAAAGAACAATAGAAGTATGAGCTTATCTGATTATTCTATTGAGGAAAAATTGATTCTCAGCTTTATTCTAATGGAGTATCACACTTGAAAGGTCCGAGATTGTTGTTCTGTTAGATTTTCATGCCTGCTTTTGCTAACTCTAGTATTGGTTGATGATCAGTAAATAAATAATAACCTTGATGGCTAAACTGAGATAGTGGTAAGAGTCCAGTATTTCTACCAGGCACTGAAAATGTGTGTAATGGTAGACGATTGGTACCAATGACATGAGGACACAAATATTGTCAAGGATCCAAATTCTATAATTTTTATTTCACTGCTTCCATTACATGACTATCAAGTACCCTACTCTATTTGGTCACTCACAGAAAAGCTTGACAATGATGCACCCTGGTGAGCTCAATCACTTTGAACAACATTGGATGAGGTACAAAAAAAACCTGGAACAAAAATACTATGAACATAAAGTTTTACTTGGTAATTAAAATTAATTTCTTTGACAAAAACTTCATTTCTTCATTTGTAAGTTTTTGAATTAGTCTTCTTATTTATATACAAATGAAATTATTAGAAAAATAATCAAGAAAATATATTATTTTTTTTGAAGAGAATGCTTGAGATATTACTAATATCATATATGTACTCTCTGTAAAGAAAAACGGTGGAATTCCAGGCTTATACCTGTTATGATAATTTTTTTTTTGTCTTCTTGTGAATATTTTTTTTTGGTTCATGAAAGACACTTTTTATAGCTTCAGTCATTTTATTATATTTAATACTTATTTTAAACCAAAACATTATTTTATTTCTGTTAAAATAGTTCTTTCTGAATTATCAATAATTTTATAAATAGTTCATCAGCTATTAATATTTGTTTTCTACAAGCTTATATTATAAAAACTGATGTGCTGTCTAATTCATGGTTATAAATGAAGATCTTTTTTATGTTTCTTTGTCAATTAATAGGTTACCAGATGTCAAGTCCAGCCATACTTTCGAGAAATAGTGATAACTGAAATTGTTTTTACTAATAAAAAACATCTTAACTTAACTAGTGTCTTATTCAATACAGAAAAAATTGAACAGAAAAACTGAAATAATGGTGTTTTATTGTTATGTGCTTTCACGAGGAATTAATTTTCTTTTTTGCTTCTAGGATATAAGAAATGATGAATTTAGCAAAGAAGTTTTCAATTGTGTCTAAACACATATATTGGCTTCCTAACTCCACATATTTGGGGAAATCATTACTAAAGCATTCTCCTCTGAAATCCGGATACATCCGTATACAGATTCTGTCCCTCAATAGGGTTACTGGAATACTTGGAAGAAAATCAATTTATGCAATGGACAGAAAGGTTTTATTAATTAGGAAGCACCAAATACTGGGGTGTTTTTGATTATTTGTCTTGCGTCTATAGGTTTGAATTGGACCTGATATTTTGAAATTCTACCTTTTACTATTGTCAATCTTATAGAATTCCCTTTTACAAGTTATGAACATTTCTTAGAAATATTTTATAATGATAAAAGTGAATTAGTAGGTTAAATGACACTTTTCTCAAGATGGAGAACAATTCGGATGGACAGCCCAAATTATGACAATTTTTTCAATATATTGTCATAAGAGCTTATGAGATTTATTTGACTTATAAGATAGAAAAGATTTTTTTTCTTCCTGAATGCAGCCCAATAAATTTCCACAAATATATATATAAGACACTTAATTCTACCAGTGAGAGGAACTCATTAGCATATTCAGGGACTTTATTGTGAAATCCGGATACATCAGCATTCAAGTTTCATAAAAAGACTGAATCTCTCCTTGGAGAAGAGTAAGATAATGAATTACTTTGAAGGCCTTGAGAATATCTTTCATTTTTCTTTCACAAACCAAAAATAATGGGAAGAATTTGATTAATAATACTAAAAATTAAATATTCTTTTGGCTTGGTCAAGATATTAGAGGTCAGATGATAAAAGGACTGGGTCCATGAGGTAAAAATTGGGAGATTAAAATAATTATAATTATCATAATTTAAGGTGTGGATGTAAAGCATTCCCTTAAGATCCTATAATTTTCCTCTCCCTCAAACTGGTTCAGGATTAAATTCATTAAAGAAATGGTAATTTGAAGATCTTCAAAGTGAAAAAAATAAAAAGTTATTTTTTTAAGATAAATTAGTAAAATAAGATATTTTCATAACACCAAGTGCTTTGCCAACAATGAAGATTAATACAAAGAGAATTAAAAATGGATATTTGAGGCTAAAAAATAAGTTCTACAAGAATAATTAACTTTAGTTAATATAGAAAAGAGTTATATTTAATTGATACATGGACTAAGTCTTTAATAGTGATATTGGAAGATAAAAAAACCCAAAAAATATCATAATTAATACATGAAGCAACTGAAAAAGTTCAAAAGATTAAAGAGGATTGTATTGTATATTTAAAGTGATTCAGGGGTTTAAATGATAAAAATGGTTTCAGAAATTGGCTTTAGCACTTATTTAATATGCTCTAGGTTTTGAAATATTTTGAGGATTCTTATTGAATATTGTTATTAGTTTCTCTAGGGATAATTCAATGAACTACAAAGGTAAAATATTCCATAATGAAGGAAAAATATGGGGAAAATAAATTCCTTGTTATCTTCAAATTTTTTCTACAAAAAATAAATGTTTATTCTCAAGTCCCTTTGGCTCATGTTTACAAGATAAAAGCCAGTTTTTTCATCATTTAACCATGGTTCAGTCCAAAGGGGGCTAGCTCTATCATAGTTTAAGCCAGTTTTTGCTTTAGTGAATATTGGTTGTGGGTATTGAAAACACATCCTAAAGTGTAAAGGAGCCCTCTGACAAAACTCATGAAGTTTTGGGTTTTTTTGATTTAAATTTAGGCTTACCCTCTTTTCAAAAAGTCCAGCTTATCTCATGGGTATCCAAACCTGATAAGTAAAATGAGTCACAGACTCTTTTGTTTGAGGAAGTCAAAATTGAATTAAAAATTCTTATTAATTCTTACACCCCAACCTGTTGGAAAGGAATTGGGTGGATTCCAGAACCCTTGTATCCATGATTTCTGTTGGCACACAGAATTCTGTATTTTATTTTATTTTATTGACTTGTATTTTAAGTTTTATACTGAATCATAAACTCAATTGTATTTTTCAATTACACAAATTTTACCTTTCACATATCAAATTTTGATTGAAATCCATTTTTTTAAAACATTCACAAAATCCAATTAAATATAGCTAAATCAATAATACCCTCTAGGGTATGTACCATATCTTTCTTTAAAAAAAGTAAATCCTTTTCACCACATATGATGTGACTCAATTAAGACTTTTATTATTTTTTAAATTTCATGATGTAAATTGTATAAAATTGAGTTAAGCTCCTTGATAGTTGACTGACTTAAATTTTAAACAGAGGTGACACAAGAAGTTTTTTCATGAGAAATCAAACAGTCATCTTAATTTTGTATTTTATTCAAATTAAATTAGCTATAATCATTTTTTAATTATTTATTTTAAGAAATATTCATAATATGAAGTCTTTATGAAATATTCCTGAGTAAAACTTTATTTAAGAATGCTTCTTACCCTTTATCAAATATTCTTTTAATACCGATTAGCTTGAAATAATATGAATAAGTTACTTTACTTTGTGTTGAATCATGATTTTTCTGTGTACTTATGGTTCTTCTTTCATCTTTAGATTCCTTCAATACTCACACAAAAAGTCTTTTTTTTGTATATTATTGAGAAAGAAAACTGATATATCACCTCAAGTCAGTTGATATTTAAATTTATCTCAATATTTTGTACTGTAGCTTTTGAGAAGCTACCAATTTTTCTCAATTTTTGAGGGTAAATGATTCTCTTTCATTTAAGAAATACCTAAATTAAAACTAATAAGTCAATTCTTTGTGAGATCATCCATAAATTTACTTGACTTATTTTAGAAAATTTATCTTATTGAAGTTATTATCAATAATATTTATCTGATGGAAGAAAATGCTCAATTAAGAAGCAAATCTTGGCTTCAGCTTTCAGAAGCACAAGAAATAATGGTTTTTAATAATCATGGGAATCCGATATTTCTCTCTTTAATTGAATATTTTAATAAATTAAAAATCAATCCATAGAATATTTTTTAAATAAATTCTATTTAACTAAAGTGATTGTATGATTCAAGACCAAAGGATATATCAATTGATTCACAAATAACTAAGAAATCTAATTCCTCATGGAAGTCTATCATTCAAGAAAACTTAAATTTTCAGCCTTGAAGGTGAACAAACCTTGATACCTCAGTGTGAAGATAGCTTTATTGTCAAACTTGGTCAAACATTATTTCTTTAAATTGATTAAACCAAATCAATTTAAATCAAATTTCATACCTAAAAATAAGTCAAAGAGAAATGATTTGGTGCGAGTATTTTTGATTACTGAGTAATTATGATACAAATAAATATGAACAAATGATATTCCCACAAGTTTCAAATGTCGAACCTCTTTCTGACCATTCAAATAGAGTTTATAGAGCTTTTAAGATTATTTAAGACACATATTTGGCCATTAGTAATTTTAAAAAACTTGAATAATCGTTTGGAATATCAACAATGTTTATTTTAACCTTTGAAATAGCTGAAATGATTGGAAAAAATGCATCTTCAGGAAGGATAAAGAATTTTCTTGGATAAATACAAATGATTTAAAGTAATATGTAACACAAGATACTTTGAAAAATTTCTGATTATTTGACAATTTATTTTTCAATTGGCTAGAAAGGAAAGAATTTGACATTAAACAGCCTACTCTGGGATTAGTAGTCACTTTTACTTAAGTCATTCCAAAAGATAATATATTAATTTTCTTCCTCAAAAAAGAAAGTTTATTCAATTATACAAAAGGGATATATTTACCAAGGTCATTCAATATATATACTTTTTATCTCTATTTCCTTCAATTTCATATTTTCCCTCAGAAGCCATAAAGTAATCTATTAGTACAATACTGTCACAACCACGGCAATTCACCTCCTTGGATCCCCATATGGCATATCATGCCACAGTCCTTTTATGGCCAATTGGCCATATCCATCACCAGTGGCCAATATGGCCACGTCATCATATTATGGACCATTTATGGCCATTTGTCTTTTGGGGCCTTCATGGCCCTTCACCTCAATCCAGAAGCCATAGCGGCAATTTATGCCCAAATGGGTATTTCTGGTCATTTCCCTCAAAACCAGGGGAAATGGCTTAAATGGCTGTTTTTGGCCATTTGGGCTCATAATGTGCACTTCGACGCAAAGTGTCCAAAAGACACTTTCCTTCCCTTTGGGCCAGTTTTTGGCTCAGAACCCAGAAACACTTTTCCAAGCTCTGAAGCCATCACATCCATCTTTTCCCCTCTGTCTTTCCATCTCAAGACCTTTGGACGTAATCTTCTTTCCAATGAACCAATATGCCATAAATGATGTTATATATCATTATGCATCATTTTTCAACAGCAATTCAATGGTGGCAATATCAAATGGTCATTTAAACATTAAAACATATCATCACGTCATCAAGGGACCCAATCATTCAGAGGACTCATCAAGGCTCAAGGGCAAGTGTTTCAGCGTCAAAGACAAATCATGCCATCAAGATGTCATTGGATAATTCCATTCACAGTATTCCTCCAAGGCAATACTGCTCAACCATTCTCAAGGGATTCAAGAGGCAGTTCATTCATTCAATTGTCAAGTTTCAAAGCTCCACTCAATCCATCTTGGCAACCATATTCATTTCAATACAGTCTGGATCCATCAAGAACTGTATTTCATTTTCAAGCATGGGAAATTCATTCAACCCAGTTCAATTTCAGTATTAGCCAGCTGTATCAATTCCCAAAACAATCACTGCAGCCTCAAGGATCAATACAGATCAGTTTTCAGCCTGAAGAACTCAAGCTCCCAGCTTTTCACATATACCAGCTACACTTTCCACCATGGGGGGTTTTTCCCCAGTTAATTAATATATTTTGATTTTATTTTATCTTTATTTATCTTATCATTTTTGTTAAGTGAATACTGATATTATCAAGTCAGTCATTTAGCACCTTTTCTCTTTTTCTTTCTTCACCTTTCAATGGATATTTGGTGGTCATATCCTTACTAATTCCATTGTTCATTTTGGCAGGTTGAAACAGTGATTAAGGACTTACTTGGTTGGCTCTTTGGCCATTTGGCTTCTCTTTCCTCTCATTGCATCTCATCTTTGTACCTGCATATTTCTTAGAGGAATTTATTCTTTTATTTTTATTCTTTATTCTTTGGAGTCTGCCAAGTGAGTTCCCTGATTGCTGAGTGCCAGGCCACTCTTGTTTTCTGTCCAAGAGCCCCAGTGACAAATAGTCATATTTTAATTTTCATTTCTCTTAAATATCTGGTTTAATGAGATCAAACCCACTTTTAAACATATTATTTGAATTCACTTGGAAATACCAAGCTTTTTTCCCTTTGTTGTAAAAGGTATCTCATAATACTCTTGTAGCCTTCTCTTTACAGGAACTTTTTTCTTAAAAACTTCTAAATTTTCTTTTTTTTGAAAAATGATTCATGTTCTGTATTAAGCTCAAATACCTCAATGTTTAGAAATATCCCCTTTTAGTTGTAAGTTGTGATCCCTGAGGAATGCTTTACATTGTCAAATAACTAATGAAATTTGTCACTGAAAACTATTTTTACCCAAATTTGAAAAAAACTAAGTTCAACTTGATTTAATTATATGAATATTTAGATAAATTCATACCTAATAAATAAATATAGTAGCTTTATGGCACTGAATTCTCCATCCAATTCTACCTAGGGTCTTCCCTAGGGTATTATGGCCTTCAAAAGCTAAAATAGTATTTTGGTGTAAATTAGAGGATTTTTGAAAATTTCATATTTTCATGAAACTCCGGTAAAACTTCAATTGAAATGAATATACACCATGTATTACTTTACTTAAAAAAGGCTGTAAAATCAAGGTGTGGTGTGTAGTTTGAAAGTTAGCCTAGCATTTACCATACACAAGGTAAATCTTGCAGGCCCTTTGTACACACTAAGCTCAGAATTCCATAGTGTGTATTTTAAAGAATACAAACCAAGGAAGGAAAAGAGATTCTGGAAAAGGCTGCCAGGTTACCCAGCTTTTTATATATGCATAGAGTGGTTTTTGAATTTGACCAACCTTAATTCTAGTTCTTCAGCAAAAACAAGTTGCAGGTAAGTTTTTGAATGTGATTTGATATTTAATCATCTTAAATAATTCAAAATTAGAGCTTTTTTAAGTTTATTTGAGCTTTAATTACTATTTAAGCTCAAAACTCTCACCAAGGTGAAAGTTTGAAATAAAAGCTCAAAGTTTTCCCCATCAGTAAAATGTTTTTCTTTACTTATTTGTTTTTTCAAAAGTTGGAGATATTAAGTTTTACCTGATAAACAATATCCTTTCCAATAATTAGCCTTAAGTACATAAAATTAAAGAAGCTTCACTGATAGTGAAAATAAGATTCAAATTACCTCATAAGTAAAGAATTTTTGTTTAATTATGAAAATAACTCTAAATTTAACTATTTATAGCTGCAGTGTGAAGCCAAAGTTACACCAAAGCTGGTTAATTTTGGTATCAAAATTTGAAGGTTCTTCCCATTGTGGAAATTGAGCAAAAATTTCAAATAGCACCAAATTTTGAAGAATAGGTCTATACTATTAAACACAAATATTCTAAACAGCTAATATGAATTTAACAAAGCTAAAAAAATGCATAGAAATAGCTATGTATCATCTTATTCAATGTTGAAAGCTTCTATTTTCTCCATAATGTTTTAGAGTAGAAACCAAACCTTATCATAAACTAAATTTAGTGTTATTTAAATTTTAAACTCCAATTCAAAACTATTGAGAGTATTTCAGATGTGTGAATAAATTTCGGAACTCTTTTTTACCATTGATAACTTTATTTATTATAGAAAAACACCCAAAACCAACAAAATTCCTCATAATAAAACCCATCTAAATATGATTTAGAAAGTAAAATAAATATTTATAATAATAATGATAAGTATTTTTATTTTCAGTTGAACCAAAGTTTTCTGTAGATTTCAATTTTTTATAACAGTACTTTATTCAACATTAATATATTTATTCACAAAATTAAATATCTTTTATTATCAAATTAAATCCACACTTATTAATATTTCTTAAGCTTTCCCTTATTAATTATACTTCAACACTTTTTTGATGTATTTTTATAATAATTATAGTTTTGTATTTACCAGAAGGTATTATTGTTAATATTATCATTATTGGATTTATATATATTAGTGATAATTTTATCTTTATTAAATTATTATCATTTCTTAATAATACTAATTTTTTAATATTATTAGAGTGGGTTTCCTCAAAAAATAACAACAGAAAAATTACAATTATTAAATATATATTGATTAAATAATTCTCTTCATAGGCAAATCTTTCATAAGTCCACTTCAATGAACCCTTTTACATATTACTATATTTGTATCCCAGCTATATAATTTTTTCATTCTTAAAATGGATTGCTATAGCTCTTATGGAGCCTCTGGTTCTCATTGCAATACCAATCTCATAGACCTAGAATCTCTAATATCATATTATTGTACATTAACATGAGCATTTGAGCGCTTAATATTAATAGGAAGTTCCTTTTTTATTGTTATAGTTAACTTTGAAGTAGAAATAAGGAAGAAATAAAAGCTCTCAACCAATATATTCTCTCAAAATTTTGAATTTAGACTTACATCATCATGAATCTTTCTTCTGTCCATATATCTCAAATATAATATATATCCTGTTTTATATGAAAGAAAATGTAATATTTGTCCATGAAACTCATGATAATATTACTATTTATCAAGAGTAATATGACTTTTATTATGAAATATAATAAAAAAAATTATTATAACCACAAATTAATAATGAATTTTTTGATTATTTATTTTTTCTTTTATATGCTACTAGTGACAATAATAGTAAGAAGTAATTGTAAGCCTTTGAGATATGACCACATATTCAAAAAGGTCACAAGAAAACTTTACAATAATTATTCTTTTAAAATAATTATCTTAAAATAAGTGAAAATTCCATAAATAGGCATAAAATCTTAATCACCTTAGAATCTAATGTGTAATTATTTGAAATAAATTACACCATTAGATTCCTCATGATAAAATACACATATATCATTTTTATGGAATATATGTAAAGTCAACAATTAATGAATAATAAGTAAGAATACCATAAAAAAGAAAGAAATTCTTATTTATCTCAGAAGCCAATGGAAAAATATGTAAAATAAATTGTACCATTGGATTACACATTAAAACCTACACATATAAAATTTTTAGTCATATTTGTAAAGTCAATATTTAAGGAAATAACCTCAATATATGCACTTTTATGACCAGTGCATATATTCATGGGGTTTAGCTCATATCTCTTAGAATACTCATTATAGAGAGTTAAGCTACCAAGCAACTACTGTAGAAATACAGATATGAACTTTATCTGACAAGCTATAAACAGGGTTATAAATTTCAAGGGTTTATTGAATAAAGTTGCTATAGCTGTTGACCATTTTGTTGTGAAGGTGGTCCAAACTTAAAATAAAGTGGATATTTGGGTTATAATAGCTCATACATGAAGAGGTATGTATTCTTTATCATTATATTCAAGGTACAACCCCTTGAAATCATGGTTTGAAGTTGAAAATAGTAAATTTAAACAGAAAAGATGAGTTACAAGAAAAATGATCAAAAATGTATTTTTAATTATTTAATAAAATTCTCTTGGAAGTTCCATTATTACATGTTAAGCTATGCAAATCCACTCTCTGATTGGCTTTAGTGTGTATCAATTAAAAGCTATTAATGATCAAAGTTTAAGCTTAAAATTGATCATTTATGATCACTCACTGTGATCTGATTTTAACTTTAACAGTTATATAAGTGATAGAGCTGGTGAATAATATTATATTATGATTAATACTAAAAAAATACACAAATTTTAGACTTCTTCCAAGCCTATGATGTCAGAAAATGTAGATTTATAGTGATAACTTTAAATAATCGCATAATAATGAGATAAGATGGTTTAATTGTGATGTAATCATCACTAAACCTAGAGGTGCTGCTCAATTACAGTTTATACCATCAGTAAGCGTCTACTAGAAGTCTTCTGAACTCTAGGAGGGAAGATCTTACTGTAAATAGAGCTCCTTTTACTCTATTTCCCCCTCAGACACAACGAAAACATTAAATTATTAAAAACAAAGGGAAAAGCTTTCTTCTTTTCATATAAAGATAATATATATTCAGAGAATCAAGTTTGTCTTTAATATAATCATCAGTTTTGATGTGATTAAATCACTTCTTTTTTTTTTTGTTAAATTTCTCTAAAAATCTCTAATTCCATGTAAAAACAAGAATATTTGTAATTTCTTTTAATTTTTATTTTCAATACAGTTTAAATAAGTTGTATTTATATTTTTTGGAATAAAATTATTCAAAATAATTATATTAAGTGTTAAAAGTATGTTATTTTCTCTTTTTATAATAATTCCTCTTTTTTAATAAATTCTTAAATTAAGATGAATAGTATTTATATTAATTCATACCTCTAATATTAGTAATATTATTCTTATATTTGTTTTTAATTATTAAAAAATAACTTGTTATGTCTTTATGATTTTTTGTAACAATAATAAAGTGCCATAAATAGATTAATTATCATATATTGATATATTTATTTTATTATATTCATCTTTTTGATATATAAGCAATATCATTATATTCATTTAATAATATTAATATTTTACTCCATAATTATAAATAACTTTTATCTTATTCTTTAAATTCTATAAGGACATTCAGAGTACAATAAGTAAAATATTAGTGATTTTTACTTATTATTTCATAGTCAAACCTTACATTTGGGGGCCTGGCCATGATATTTACTTAAAAGACCTTCAAAAATATTCAAATTGGGCTTATCCAATAGCAAATTATATAATAATCTTATATTTATTGATTTTAAGAGCTATTGAGGCATTTGGAAAGTAATTTTACTGTCTTACACATGGTTTTTCACATCTTTAGACTTGAAAGAACTTTCTTTGAGTGACTCTAGTGATTAAAAAAGATATTTATAAGTTAAAGATAAATTTAAATTATAAATCAATTGCAAAAAGAATCATCTGAATTTTATTTTATCTTTTGAAAGTTGAAAAACAAAAAACCAATAAATAAGTTATTTTTATTCTTTTTTACTCATTTATTTTATTCATTCAAAGATATAAAAGAGATTTTTATGTGGAAATTTCCATATTGTATCAAAAATAACACTTTTAGGAAAAAGACTTATATTTATTTGTCTTTTTAGTGTTTTCAGACAACCCAGCAGAGGAAAATCAAACCACTTCTGAGAGATTGGTGGAAGAAACTTGTCCAATTTCTCCAACACCTATTGTCAATAAGAAACAGAAAGAAAAGAAATTATTCTTTCCAGGAACCATTATTAAGGACTCTGAAGTTGAGTACCCCTCTTTAAATTGCCATCAAAAGAAAATTTTAGTGTCCCAAAAATCTTTTTATCTTCTCAATTATGACTACTAGAAGAGGATCCCAATACTCCATCCAATCAGTGTATCTGGACTCAGAAGTAGAGTTGATCCCTCAAAAGTGAAAAGAAAGGTAAAAATCCCCAGTGTAACAGAATACACACAAGAAATGCCCATAATATCTGAGCCAAAATTAGAGCTAAGTATGGGTAACTCCAACAGATATAAATCACATTCAGAGGGCTCAAATAGAAATTTATATGAGCCAGTATAAACAGTACTATACAGTGTACAAGGACAAGGATTTGGAAATATTGCCAAAAATCTACCAAGGGGTGATGAACTCCTGGAACATCCTAAAAAAATCTCTCAAAGAGGGGGAAATAGTGACATACTCCAATGGATGGAATCCACTATAATCCATGCCTAAAATCAAAAAGATAAAGGAGTGCCATTCCAAAAAGAGGGATGCAAGCAAGGAAGAAGCCCCAGTAGCTTCTACAAGCAAGCCTCAAGCCAACCAACTTCCCCAAGAAGGGGAGAAGAACAAGAAAAAGAACTGGAGGAAACCATATTCCCCAAGCTACAGGAGCCCAAAAATCCAAAAAGATTCCATGGACAATGTCTTCAACATGGCCAGAACCTTGATGGAATTCAAAGACAAAGAAGAACAAAGGATGAGACAACCTCATTTCCCAAAGACATAAGTTTGTCTCCTGTGTTGTAAATACTTTAACAGAAATTAAAAATATTATTTTACCTCTTATAGACATCAAAGATAGTTTATTATCCTTACAAGAAATAAATAACAATTTATCATATTCAACTAAAATTGTTGTACAAAATAAAAGAGAAATTGATAACATTAAATTTATGGTTGAAAATAATAAACCAAAAAATTGAATTGACAATACTCAAAAATTGATAAAAAGACAACAAGAATTTTATAAATACATAAGAGATATCAAAGAATAAGCTTTGACAATTAATCATGACATGAGTATTGATAATCTGACACAAAAATTAAACAAATTAAGTATTTCTTTTGAAATATTTGAAGAAAAGACTTCATCACATCAAAAATTACTTCTAGACCATATATAGAAAAGTGTTGGAGCAATAATGAATCTTAAAGATGACATTCAAAGTGAAATAAGACTTATTACTGAAAAAATAGATAAAATAAGTGAGGCTAACTTAAATATGCCAAATTTATAAACACCATTTTCTTATATAAGAAGTCCTGTTAAACCAACAGAGGAAAGAATAAATCCATTCATAACAGACTTGAGCCATCAAGACAATAACCAAGTCTTAATGATTGAAGCATATCACTTAAACAAATGGCCAACATTCACAGGTGAAAGTTAATATGCCATATGTCATTTATTAAAACAATCTAAATGTCACAAGAAGATTACACCATACAAGATGAATTAATTACTGCCAGATTACATTCATTATTTGAAATATCTGCAAAAAGGTGGTATTATGGCATAAGACAAACAAATGGCACAAATACCTGGTCTTGGTGGAAAAATGAACGAATCACCAAGTGGGCAAATGATGCCTGGAGGTGCAAGATAGAAAATGCATTTGAAAGTTCCTTATTTGACCCAGATAAGGATAAACCTTTGACTTATTTCTTAAAACAAGTTGAAATATTAAATGCACTGTATCCATAAATGTCACAAATAATGTTGCATGCAAAAATACTAAAGAAATGTGGAGGGGAACTGAAACATGCCCTAAAAAGCAAGTGTATAGAGCCATGCTCCACAGAAGAATATATCAATGCACTAGAAGACATAGTGACAAGAACAAAAATCTGCAGAACATGGATCAAATTGGACTCTAAGATTCCAAAAATACCATTTATCAATAAAGATAACCGAAAGAACTTTTCAAACACAATACACCCAACACTAATGAGCAAAGAAAATGCCATAAATGTGGAGGTATTGGGCACTACGCCAATAATTGCCTTGAAAAGGCAAAAATCAATGAAGTTGTGGAAAAGAAGACCACAATGACAAAGAAGATGAATCTGAGTCTGAAAAAGACACTGAAGAGTCAGAAGCTTCTGAAAGTGATTAAATCAATATAATTCATGCACAATTAAATAATATTGATTTAACATATGAAGTACTAGATGTAAATTCAAACTTACCACAAGCTGGAACATCTGATACAAGCCTCACAAGCATACAAGATGTCAAGCCGTTGTGGGAACTCCTTTTGTTGTGGGATAAATAATAGGCAGTACCTTGAGGGGGAAATTATTGGTGAGTCTGTTTTGAATTTCAGAATGAGCCAATAACCATGGGTGCTAAGGTGTATTAGCTGCCCCTCTAATTATACTGAAAAAGATACCCTTTTTGATGAGATCACAAATCAATTATTTAGTTTTGTGGCTTTTCAATTAGAGAATTTTCTTCAGCAGTCTCTATCAGTCTGTCAATAAAAGATCACTATGATAATACTGGTAATAGTTAATATTTTTTTGAATAATTTAGGTTTGCTTAACTTTCTTGTTATTGATTATAATTCTTTTTTATTAATTCTTCTAGTATTCCTTCTTTCAATACCTGAGATATTTTAAATAATATTGTTTAAGATCACTATTAATATTAATAATAATCTTGATAGCTAGCTAATACTTTTAAAGGTGATTCAATAATACTATCAATATAGCTATATTAATTTAAGGGTAAGATAATTCTTTAAGGGTGGTTTTCTTTAATATAAGGGTAAGATATAAATGATATAATAGTAATATAATACTATTAGGATCAATATAAATATAATCCAATATACCTAAAAGGCTTATAATATAAGGTATAAAGGTAAGATGATATCCCTTTTATAAATAAGGGTTATTGATAAATTAGATAAGATCACTATTGATAATATCTTCCAACACTACTTCAACACTCCTACTATAATGGTAAGACTATTTAAATAACATTAAACTCTTTCATTAATATTATAAATATCTTTCATTAATCAATCATAAATAACACTATAAGATACTGAGCCTTGCTACTGATCTTTTTCAATATAAATACTAGATTATCCTACTAGAGAAGGGATGGATTGATCCTCAAGATTATTGTCTGAATCAGAAGCATGGGGGAAAAAACAGGGAGAGAGGCCCTTTATTTATACCTTTTGGGCCCTCCATAGAGCCTTCCAAAAACAAGGGACTTAGAAAAAATTCCACCTTGAGACATTTTTGCTGGTGGGTAAATTAAAAATGGTGTCATTTGATCAAGATATTGCACCATATGTTTGGTTGATTGCACCATTCTGAACCTTATTATTGTCAGTGCACAGCCTTGAGACATTTTTGCTAGTGGTTAAATTTGGAATGGTGTCATTTGATACAGATATTGCACCATATGTTTGGTTGATTGCACCATTTTAAAAAACTGTATTCTTATCTCTACTAACCTTATTTTTCCTCTTCACAGCCTTGAGACATTTTTGCTGGTTGTTAAATTTGGAATGGTGTCATTTGATACAGATATTGCACCATATGTTTGGTTGATTGCACCATTTTTTTAAAACTGTATTCTTATCTCTACTAACTTTATTTTTCTTCTTCACAGCCTTTATCTGTATTCAGTTGAGTATTTCTCTATGTAAAATTTAATTTGTAAATAATACCTGTAATGTTTGGTTATGGGAGTTTAAGTGGGGATTGAGTAATGTAACACTATGTTAGCTTATATGTAAGTGTTTTTTTTATGTCAAGACATGTAACACATGATCTTGTAAGAGTAATGGTGTCACTTATGTAATATTACACATGTTCATTCATATTGAATATTTAGACAAGCTGCATTATCTTTAAGCATACTCTTGTACCTAGTATAGAGTGTATAGTATCATTTCTCTTCTTTAATCCATGATATCTAGAAAATTATTGACATTATGGGGTTGAGGCAATATGTTACTATAGGTAAAATTTGATGTAGATTCCAGTGGAATACTTGTTTTTGTTATTTTAATATAATTCTCTTGCTTTTTCTTGCATTTTTTTTAATTTTATCTTTCACTTTTTATCTTTATTTTCTTTATATATATATATATTATTATTATTATTGATCAAAGTTTTTAGCTTTGAAATTGTGGATTTGAACCTTGGAAGAACTGGTATGGAATACCACATCCCCCTCTCCATTTAATGCTGTCCCCAGCATTCAAGGTGATAATCCACTTACTTTTTTTTTAAAAAAAAATCAAACATTTCCCCCCCTTTTTTTTGAATAAAAGGATTTTTATTCATCAAAGTCCTCTTCATCTTCAAATTGAGATTCATCTTCAACTTCCTCTTCTTCTTCTTCCTCTTCTTCCTCTGAGTCCAACTCTTTTCCTCTTGGATAGAACTTTTTTATTTGACTTGCTGCAAACCTTCTTGCTAGCTTTGTACCATCTAATTCTTCCAGCTCATATGGACCATTTTTTATTTGTCTCACAACCCTATAGGGTTCATCCCATCTATTCTTGAACAATAATCCCCATTGTGACTCTAATGCTTTATTGTATACAAGAACAATTTCACCTGGATGAATTGTCTTTCTTATTTGATGTGCTAATTTCCTGTCCCAATATTTTACTGAATCCTCCCTTGCCTTTTTCAATTTCTCTTTTGCCCTTTTTCTTATTTCTTCTTTTCCTGATAGCTGTTCAGCTCTTGCTTCCAATAAATCTTCTGTTGATTTGACTTTGTGCCATTCAATTGATAAGTATGTTTTTGCTTCAATGTCTATTGGTAGTACTGCCTTTTGACCAAATTGAAGCTCAAATGGGGAGTAACCTGTTGTTCTTTTGGTTGATATTCTGTCAGCCAATGTAACCAAAGGTAAGTATTCTTTCCATTTTGAACCATTTTCACCATGCATCTTCACCAATGCATCCTTCAATTGTTTATGCCCCCTTTCTACCATTCCTTGTGACTCAGGGTAGTAGGGTGTTGTTACCCTTATCTTTGAGCCTGCTTTTTTTACTGCATCTTGTAGTTCCCAATGCATAGCTTTTCGAAAATTTGTCGAATTTTAAGGGTCATCGAATATTCAATATCGAATTTCTGTCATGACCGAATATTCAGAATCGAATTTCACCTACCTTTGAATATTCAAAATCGAATGTTCGAATATTCGAATATTCGGAAATGAATTTTGAATTTTCATGGACACCTTCATTTATATATAATTAACCCTTTTGGGCCTTTGGTAAAACCATAAAAACCCATTGGCCCTTAAGTTTTTTTGCCACAAATTATTAAATACACTTAAAAAAACACTATGGGCTCCTTGTTTATGAAATAAATGGAATTCTTATTCCATAACACAATTTATGGTATTTTTAATTCCCTTCAAGCCATTAATTTTATGTATGCATTTTTTATTCCATTAATTTCATTTATATTATTGATGATACCATTAATATTACTTATGAAATTGTTGAGGCTATTCATGTTACTTATGGAATTGCTGATGCTATTCATACCATTTTTATGGCATTTTTCATGAAATTCATGTGATTTATGGCATTTTAACAATCATTCAACCCAAGAAGTTTCAAAAAATATAGGCTTCTTGTTTTTGATTCTTAAGATTGAATGGATTTTTTAAAAATAATGATGATTATTTATTTCAAAAATAGAATTCGAACAGAAAGGATCATTTATTTCAAAAATATAATTCAAACAGAAAGGATTTTTAATTTCAAAAATAGAATTCAAACAGGAAGTATTATTTATTTTGAAAATAGAATTGTGATTTTTGGTCAGAAAACACTTATATCACTTGAATTTTAATTAGAGCAATTGCTAAATAATAATGTTCTTATTAATAGATTGAATGTAAAATCACTATAATAATAAGAAAAGATATTTCAATTTGCATAATTCTGGGATTTATTAAATTTTTCGATTTCAAGAGAAATTCATTTAACGAGTAAAAATAATAAATGGAATTATTGAAGATTATCATACCAAGCATACATACTTTCATAAATTCCATTATTTAACCAAGAACGTAAACACATATTTGCCTCCACAGAATCACAGGAAAGTGATGTGCGTTTGTTAGTAATCAAGTTTCCAGCTTCTGAAAATACACGCTCACTAGGTGCTGAGGTTGCAGGTATTCCAAGGTAGTCTCTTGCAATTTTGGATAATATCGGAAACCTATTTTCGTGGCTCTTCCACCATTCAAGAATACATATTGAATAATGTGGTGAATCAGTTTGTAAATATTCAAGAATTTCATTAGTTTTATTTTTTCGTTGGGACATTCTTTCTTCAAAAGGATGCAATTGCTTCAGATTAGTCAGAACTGTTTCAGAAACCTGAGGTTCTTGTGGAAAGTTGATTGTGTATTCAGAAGAATATTCAGCATATACTTCTTTGAGATGTTTGAGTGCTTCGTCCTTATATCTTATTGGATTGGTATCACTGTTTCTTTCATCTTCTTGCAACAAATCATGCTGAGTAAACCATGTAAGCTTGAATCGTGGGTCAAGAATCAAGCACATAGCACAGGAGTTTGATCTAATATTGTAATAACTTTCAAGCTTTGAATATGCTTGATCAGCTGCATCGTAAAGTTGGGATTCCCTTGAGACTTCATTTTTTGTTTTTTGACATGTTTCAAGGAGTAGTTGGTACCAAGGCATTACTAACCCAAGTGAGGGATAAGAATCACCTTGAACTTCATCGGTTGCAGTGGCAAAGACCTTTAGAAATTCTGATATTTGTTCAAAAAATAGCCAGTCCTCTTCCAAAATTACATCCTGAATAGTTAGAAAGGAATGAAGTGAGATTTATTATACAGAAAAATAATCAACTAGGCAGACGTACAAGGCATATATCATGATGAATGTCTGCTTTTTCTATTGCCTGGGAAATCGTTTTCTGTTTCTTGCTGCTAAATGTTTTTTGGCTTGAACTTTTAAAGTGATTTGTTTTTCGCTTTGATGTTTGAGACTTATTGTACTCATAAATAAAATCATCAAAAGAGCTCTTCTGCTTTAATGCTGAACAAAGCATTGAATATGTTGAGTTCCATCTGGTGGAATTGTCAGCCATTGGCCGGTTTGGTGGCTCTTTATTTTTTTCACAAATGCTTTTGAAGTGTTCCCATGAGGTGTTTGATTGACGTATTAAGTGAACCACCTTCTTAACCTTATCAATTGATCCATCAAGCTCTTTTAAAGAATCCTTTGCAGCTAAATTAAGAATATGTGCAAAACATCGAATGTGTGAGTCAAAACCTTTCAACAAATTATTTTTAACAGCAAGGTCCATAAATGTTGTATTTGAGGAAGCATTATCCAATGTTATGGCCATGATTCGATTACCAATGGATGAGATATCCAAACTATAAAAATCATTTGACAAATTGGACAAATCACTTTCAGTTTCTGAAGATGAATCACTTGAGGTATCTATTTCAATTGCATCACGCTTTGATCCCCTTGGCTTTTGAGAGTGTTCAATAAAGAAATCATTAAGCATATCCACGATTTTTGTGTATATGTTTTTACCAGTATGAGCTTCTGTGAACTTGGAAAATCCAACGGTTGCAGTGAATGGTTTCCAATCAGATGATATGTAATGAGCTGTGAGAGTAATATATGACATTCCACCTGGACCAGACCAAATGTCAGTAGAAAATGAGAACCGTGGTGCTTGTGAATTGATAAAGGCAAATATATGTTCTTTATCATTCAGAAACTTTTGCTTGATCCGTTTGGAAATTGTGGTTTCAGAAATTAAGTTAATGTCCTTGTTGAGGGTGTGAATAAGCTTTTGAAATGATTTTGATTTAACTAATGCATATGATTGTTGATCTTGAATTATGAAGCTGACAAGATTATCAGTGAAATTATTCTGTAAGTGGACATTCATACTTTTTATTATGCTGCTTCCATGTGAGTTTGATAAGTTACTTTGTCCTTCAGTGTTCTTTTTGGCAATTGCTTCAGCCCATAGTTCCTTATGAAATGCTTTCAAATGAGATACCAGGTTTTGCTTGGTTCCTTCATGTCGCTTAATTTTCTTTGAGCATCCATCAACTAGGCATAACTGGTATCCATTCTTTGCTTGGGAAAAATAACATTGTGCGATCTGACTTTGGTTTATTTTGGAGTTTTAAGAGTGATTTTTTGTGAAAGACCGTGAAATTTGACTGGCTGATTCATTGGGATTTATTAGGGAGCTTATTTGACTCATATTAAGAATTAGATAAAGATGTATTAGGTAAAATGAATATTAATTTGAAGAGAGTGGATCAAAAACGAATTCAACATGCCCAAGCCATATAAAATAATTAGGGTTAGGATGTATTTAATGTGGAAACATCTTTATTATGCATAAATTTTCATGAAATTTAACAAATCACTATAAGAATTGATTAATTTCATAATGATTCACTCATTATTTATTATTTATTGTTTGATTACTTATTAATTTATATAAATAAAGCAAAAATACAAAACAAATGAATAAAAATCAAATAAAAGATCATAAAAATAATGAATGTCATTAATTTTCATTAATTCTCATTAATTATATTTTAATTATTATTTATAATTATTGAAAAATAATGAAAATTAATTAAAATTAACTATAAATAATGGCAATTAATGATAATTAATTAAAATTGATTTAATGATAATATAATAATAATTAATAATAGTTAATTAAAATTAATTATAATTAAAATATAATTAATAAAAATCAAATAAAATTAATTATAAAATGAGAATTAATTATAATATAATTAATGAAAATTAATGAAAATTAATTAAAATTACTGATAATGAATTAAAATTAATTATAACTAATGACATTTAATGATAATTAATTAAAATGAATTATATTTTCATTAATTATCATTAATTTTCATTTTATAATTAATTTTGTTTAATTTTGATTAATTATATAATTAATAATGAGTAATTTTATTGAATTATTATTAATTATAATTAATTTTAATTAATTTTAATTAATTATCATTAATTATAATTAATAATAATTAATTTTAATTAATCTTAATTAATTATCATTAATTATAATTAATTTTAATTAATTATTAGTAATTATAATTAATTTTAATTAATTATAATGAATTTTAATCAATTATCATTAATTATAATTAATTTTAATTAATTTCAATTAATCTTAATTGATTATCATTAATTATAATTAATCTTAATTAATTATCATTAATTATAATTAAATTAATTATAATTAATTTTAATTAATTATCATTAAATCTCATGAATTATAATTAATTTGAATTAATTTTCATTATAAATTAATGATAATTAATTAAACTTAGTTATAATTAAATTTCATTAAATTAATTATAATTAAAATCAATTATAAACAATGACATTTAATGATAATTAAATAAAATCAATTAAAATTCATTATAATTAATAATAATTATTATTAGGTTTAATTAATTATAATTAATTTTAATTAATAATTAATTATAGTTAATTTTAATTAATTATAATTAATTAGAATTATAATTTCTTTTAAATTAATTTTAATTTTGATTATAATTAATTTTAGATAATTATAATTAATTTTCTACATTTAAAATATTAATTATAATTAATGAAAATTATTCAAAATTAATTATAATTAATAATTAATTAATAAATAATTATAGTTAATTTTAATTAATTATATTTAATTATAATTAATTCTAATTATAATTTACTTTAATTAATTATATAATTAATTTCAATTAATTATAAATAATTTTCATGAAAATTATATCAAATTAATAATAAATAATTATTATTAGTTATAATTAATTAGAATTAAATTTAATTAATAATTAATCAATAATTAATTATAGTTAATTTTAATTAATTATAATTACCCCTTGATTAAAAATCCACCACACGTCTTTTGTATGGTGAATTTTTCAATTCTTCATTTGGGTAATTTTTTTCAACATTCTTTCTTTTTAAAACTGTTCCTCAAGTTTTGTTCTTTCATTCTGCACAGATAGTACTATTGAAACAAAAACGTGTTGGGGGGCTCTTTTTTTAATACCAACGGTAAGCCCTTTCTTTTGTTGTATTTACGCAGTAGTCATTACAGTACTGACTACTGCTTGCTGTCCCACCACCTCCTCCATCAATCCACCACCCCCACCGTCGACCGGCCGCTACAACCAATGCCAGCCGACTACCACCACCCCCACCCCCACCGTCGACCGACTACCACCACCACCAACGCCAGCCGGCCACTACAACCACCTCAACAATCAATCCACCATCGATCCACCACCACCACCACCACCAATACACCTCCTCCACCGATACACCACCACCACCACCACCAATACACCTCCTCCACCGATACACCACCACCACCACCACCAATACACCTCCTCCACCGATACACCACCACCACCACCACCAATACACCACCTGTACCTCCAATCCACCATCATCACCTCCATTGATCCAACACCCCCACCACCGATACACCACCACTACCTCCAATCCACCTCCTCCATTGATCCAACACCACCTCAACCATCACCTCCATCGATCCAACACCCCCACCACCACTACCTCCTCCAAAAACTCCAACATCTTCACCACCAATCATCCTCCTCCATCGAACCACCACCACCATCACCTCCTCCAACGCCTCCACTACCAATCCACCACCACCACCACTCCATCAATCCACCACCACTGATCCTTCACCTCCCCCATCAATCCATCACCACCTTCACCATCAATCCACCACCCAACTAACATGTCCTCCTTTTCCAACATCTGTACCATTCATATGCTTTTGTATTCAATACTGATTAATTATTTTGTTTTATACACTTTTTTTTGTTTTAATTTAGAGGAGGAATAACTCATATTTGGAATATATTTAGTCTGAAATCATTATGTCACAATCCAACAATAAACTCTCCCCTTCTTTAGCCATTCCTCATCAATTATCTGATCATTTGACTGTTGGGACTCAACCAAATGACCAGATGATTGTCAATGAGCTGAATGTGCCCAAACTCTCTGTAATTACTCATGATGTGAAGCCTGTTGGGACTCAACCTCACAATCAGAATGATATAACAGAAGAGAATTCTCTTAATCATAATCACTCAAATACCAGACAACAAAGAAGAATGCTTTCTTATATGAACCAAACAGCAGGCCAGCTTGGCATTTACAATCCCAACTTCTCCATAATTACACTAGACAAGAAGAACAATGAGAATGCCTCCTGGTTAAATCTTCCTCCACACAAACTTCTGCCCAGACCCTATGTACTTATCAATAGACATAACAAGCCTTATTTACCTATTTTCATGTATCAAATTCACCCATTCAGCAGTCCAACACCAGTCTTCCATAAACTTCAAAAATTGATCATAACATTAAATAAGCTTGCAAAGAACCGTCAAAATATCACCACTAACTCTGATATGCTTGATGGCATTATGAAAGGAATAGGATTTCGTCAGGGTTCTGATTCTGGTAAATCTGCCGGGGTTTATGCAAGGAAAGCGGGCTTGACTAAAAAAACAATTGATGAAGATAATGAGCAATGGTCAACACTTCAAGAATTTGATGAATTCATTCACTCCCGAATTCAAGGTTTTTCACATAATGCACTTAAAGACAATCAAGAAATCATGAATGCAGCCAATTTGCCAAACTTCAGCCAACTTGAATGGCATTCCAACAAATCACCAAATTTCAAAACTTATTCAAATGTTATAGTTCCTTTCAATGGCTTCCACAATAAACCACATACTGATAATAAGGACATCAATTCATGGACATATGGTATGTTCTCTTTTATCAATAAAAACAGTTTCATTCCAATTCCTACAGATTTCACACCCTCTGGGCATGGATTATCATTTCCCAACCACAAATTCATTTTTGATTTTTCCAAAAAAGAAGGCATTGCTGAAATACTCTGGAAAACGTCTGAACTTCTTCATCAAACAACCAAGCCAGCAAAAGAATTGCTTGAACACCAATCCATCACACACTTTGGTTGTTCTTTTCAAATAAACAAGAAATTATTTCTCACAGGAAAAAAATTCAAACAACTCAGCTCTGAAGAAATTGAAACAAAAGTCAACGGTCAAATCATGCGGAATGAACAGGATAACAAAAGATTACGTAAAAATTAGAAATTGTAAATATTTTAGATTATATATATTGACACATTTGATAATTATGACTCGATTCCAGTCTTAACATTTACCATTCCATAGATATGGATTGAAAATGTATTACAAATATTAGTCTTCAGATAATTCTCTTTGAAAATAAACATGTTTTATTAATCTTAAAACATTGTCAGCGCTTGTAATCCAATCTAAAGTGTAGGGCTTGACTATTTCATGCATATTCAAATGGCCATTTTCATCATCTTGTGTGATATTTTGGAGCTAGGGGGGGTCATTATCCTCATATAAATCACTTCATTGGTCACCTACTTGTGCTAATAGATTATGCAATATAACACAGGTTACCACCCACTGTACAAATAATTGTACCTCTTTCACATTACGCATTTGATTTCACATAATAACCATTATTTCAAGCCTGGTTATTCAGTTTTATTGTCTTCAATTCATTTCAATTACCTTCAATTTATTGAAATTCATTTGAATTAATTGAAATCATTTTTGAATACTCATATTAATCTGGGTTATTGGTCAACCCATGTAAGTAATTTGGCAAAAACATTTAATCCCTTATGTGGATTTGCCATAAATTGCCAAAATTATGCAATTATTTAGTAACAAAAATAAGGTTTGTGTTCTAGTTGAAGTTAAGCTAAAGAATACAACAGTTGGTAAAAGCCCAATTTCTGGCATTGTTGGTTCCATAAATTGCATAAATGGAATGATTTATGCCAGCAATAGGATAAGTGCCATTGTTGATGCCATAAATATTTTTTGAATACCATATATGGCATGGTTATTCTGTGGCTGATGCCATAAATATTTCACTTCTTTTAATTAATGAATTATATTCATAAATCATTTTTTCATCCAAAATTCGAGATTTTCGTTTCGAATTTCAGTTTGGAGGTTGAAAAATTCGAATGGATCCTTTTTTCATAATTTTTTATTCGAATTTTTGGGTTTTCATTTGGTGGGCCAAAAATTCGAATTCGAAGACGAATTTTTCGAATAGTGAAAATCGAATTGTTCGAATAGCTATGCATTGGTAGTTCCTTTCCAAACTCAGGCCCTCCATCTACTGTGACTTCTTTTGGGGCTCCATACCTGCAAATCCATTCAGAAGTGAACCATTCTGATACTGACTTTGCTGTAAGCTTTACTAAACCAATTGTCTCTGGCCATCCTGAGAAATCATCCCTGGCCACTACTAAATACTTCCATCTTCCTGCTTTTACATGTACTGCATCTATACTGACTCTTTCAAATAATGTTGAGGTGAATGAGATTCTTCCTGCCTCTTTTTGATGATAATGACTTCTCTTTTGACAAGCTTTACAAGATTTGACCCATTTTTTGACTTTTTTCTTCATTCCTTCCCACCAAAATCTTTCTTTAACTCTTCTGTATGTTTCATTTTCTCCTCTGTGTCCCATTTCTTCATGTAATTATTTTAATATTCTTCTTTGAGATCTCTGACTTGACACAACTACTTGTGGATTTGGTGTGTTTCTTCTTTTGAGTTGGCCTTCCTCCAGAAAGAAATTTGATGACTTCCTTTTAATTTTTTTGAAGTCATCCTCTTTACTACCAAAGGGCCTTTTCAATGTATTTAAGTATTCCACCATTCTTTTCCAAAATCCTTCTTGTTTTGATGGTAGCTTTATTCCTGCCAATTTTATTATATTATTATGTTTTATTCCAAACCCTGGGTGTGGTTTTATCCATTCTTCTTCTTCATCAAAATCAGATTTTTCTTTTTCTTCATTTTCTGACTGAGGTCTTCTTGACAGCCCATCTGGCATTGTGAAGGTCTTCCCTGGCTTATGAACTAAGTCAAAAGAAAACAATTGAATAAATGCAACCCATCTTGTCATTGGGGCATTTGGCAAACAACGTGAGTTTATCCTTTCAATTAAGGCTTTTGCATCTACTTGTAGCTCAAAATGCTGTCCCCAAAGTACTGTTTGGAGTTTCTTGAGTATTTTGGCCACTCCACATAGCTCCAGCTTTGGCTGTGAGTATTTTGATTCCAATCTTGAGAATGTTATTGATTCATAAAGAACTGGTCTGTCCTTTCCTTCTTTGTCTTCTTGAGTAAGTACTGCTCCTGCAGCTATATAGCTTGAGTCTACTGCTAATTTAATCTTCCCTGCTCCCTTTTCATAATCCAAATTTTCTAATGTTATTTCCTCCCCTACAATTTTTCTTAACTTTTCAAATGCTTCATCACATTTAGTATTCCATTCCCATTCTTCATCATCTCTTGTTAATCTTCTTAGTGGTGATGCAATCTGAGAGAAATTTTGAATGAACATTCTAACATATGCACAAAGTCCCAAAAAGCCTCTTACTTCCTTTTTATTGAGGGGCTTTGGCCAACTTTGTATTTTATTAATCTTCTGCTTTGAAATTTTTCTTCCATTCAAAGAAACTACATGCCCTACTATGTCCAATGCTGGCACACAACATGCAAATTTGATACCTGATATGGTAAGTCCTGCCTCTTCAATTCTGAATAATATTCTCTCTAATGTAACTGCATATTCCCAAATTAATCTTCTTATCAAATTATTTTCTTTTAAAGCCTCATTATTATATGTTGATCTTGGACCTTTTATCCCTCCATCATCAATAAAAATACCTACATTCTCTGGTATTTCTTCTTGAAGTATCCAAGTCATTTGGGCTTGATAAACTGCAACAGAATTGGTTGCTCCTTGTGGTAATCTTGTGAGTTGTAGCCTTCCAAGTGGTGTTTCAAATGTAGTTAAGGGTCTTGTAGAAATGTCTAATTCTCTTTCATCATACCCTCCCATTATGTCACCAAGTCCATAACAAGCTCTTCCTGAAAAGGAATCTACAAATTCTTCAATATGTGGTGGTAATCCTGCATCTTTAATTGTTACCTTATGGAGATCCTGTAAGTCATGGACAATTCTAAGTTTTCCATTTGACTTTGCAACACAAAATACTGGACTTGTATAGCTGGAGGTAGACTGCTCATACAAGCCTGTTCTAATTCTTTCCCTTACCAATTCAATAAACTGGGGTATTATAGGCTTTGGTATTTGTATTGGCTTCTTCTGCCAAGGTGTATGTGGTATTACTGGTATTTTGTAGGGTTTTCCATATTAATGTTTTAGTAAACCCCTTTCCTCTGCACTTAATGCAATTGCTTTTTCTCTTAAAACTATGACACTCATAAGAAGACTCCTTTCTTCTTCTGAAAGCCATCCAGGTGGTCCAAAATTTATCAATTCAAATCTTTCTTGTGTTATTTTTGATGTGACCATAAATTTAGGTGGTTTTGGTGATAGTGGTGTATTATAAGGGTCTCTTGATAATGGTGGCCTTCCCAAAGGAGGATTTATGTCTTGTGGCATAGGCTCATTAACTGGTTTGACCTTCTTGAGTACTGATTTGTATTTTGCTGCACTATTTTGGTAATCCATTTTGTAATATCACTGAAATGATTCTGTGTTTTCTTTGATATTTCTATTTTTTATATATTTTTTTTCTTTTTAAAACTGGTTAAGTTGAAATCAATATAGTATTAATTCTTCTATTTTCTTTATTTCTTCTCCTTATTTTAATAATTTATTAAAGTAAATAAATCTTCACTTCTTTTATCTTTTTCTGTCCATACATTTGAGGTTGCAGTTTAAGGTCATACAGGACCCTACAACTCAGGTGTGCAGACCCTGTATATTAGGTATACAAAATCCTGCCTTTTTATGTCATACAAGGACAATAAGACCCCTTGTCCATTTCTTCACAAGGGAGCAGTTTCATGTCATGCTGAGGACCTCCTGGTCTTCAATTTGACTTGATCCAAGGGCAGTTTATTTTTTTTTATTATTTTTTTTTTGTTAAGTTGAAAGATTCCTTATACTAATATCAACTTAAGCTACCATGAGGCTTGATAATTCATAAAATGTTTGGGTTGATAGATATTTCTTTCTTCTTTTCAGTCATTACCAATCTCCTTGCATATTTCAATTCTTCATCTTTGTCCTTCTTTCTTCAATATTTTATTCTTTGGCCAATTTATCACATATATTTGAGGATTTTATCTGAACCATTTCAAATCTGACCTCTTCTTTCTTCACATTATTTCTTTAATACCACTACTCCTTTCATGGAATAAAATAAAGAAATAGATTATAAGCCCTCAGGTGTGCCACCCCTGTAGTTTTAAGTCATACAAGGACTTAACATTCCACTACTCCCTTCATGGATTCATTAAATTGCCAATTTTATATATTGAAAGAATTTCTCATAATTTTAGAGCTTAATATGCCTTCAGGATTTTTTTATGATAAGCTTAAAGGAAAGCCAGTCTATATTTATCATCTTCCATTTATTATTATGAAAATTAATCATATCATGATTGAGCTTTCAAGATACTATTAAGATATCTTTTTTATTCTTCTTTCTTCTTTCTATCTATAATATTAATCTTCAGGTTTGGGATAAGACCCCCTCTCCATTTAAATTTCTGTAGTTGGTTTTCCTAATTTATTTGTATTTTGTCTTTGATTCTTGTAATATCTTCTTGCCAAATTTTGAATTTTGAGCTTAATTATTATTATTATTTTGAGTCTTATTCATACTAAGAAGAGGGTTTTAATTTTTGTGGTGGCCTGACACTATATAGTGGCAGTCTACAAGGCTATAACTCTAATCAACTCAGAGATATTTCCCCTCATCAGACCAGGTCTGACCTTGGCTGCTCAGTGTATATGTATTTTTTTTGTACATATAGACCAGTTGTCCAAGTGCCACCTAGAGCAGGAAGACCATTAAAGCCTCTCTTTTCTGAATGAGATTTTCCTAATAATAATATTAATAATAAACATCATATTTATAATCTTTAAGTGATTGATAATTCTTATGTTTTTTTTTGAGTATATATATATTTATATCTATTTATATATATATATTTGACTTTTTCATATATAATCTTTTATAGTATTAAGATTTTAATATTTCCAGTTTAAGGTCATGGTGGACCTATTTCTTCAAGGTCCTACTATAATCAATCTTATAGCTTATGTGATAATGAATATTTCTATATAGTATCATATTGTTTTTATTAGAAATTAAGTATCAATTAAAATAGATAATAAGTAGAGGAATGATTTTACAGTTTTAGGTCATGGGGGACCAATAGAAAATATCTTATAAGTCTACTAAATAATCCAGTTTTAGGTCATGGTGGTCCCATATAGTTGAATCTTCATTTTTTTAAAAATGATAAATTGAAAGTTTCAGTTTATAGTCTTTGTGGACTTTTAATATTTATTAAGTAAAAAGTAATAATAAAAAGAAATTCCAGTTTATAGTCTTGGTGGACTTAAAATATTTCTTGAGTAAAAAAATAATAATAAAAAGAAATTCCAGTTTATAGTCTTGGTGGACTTTATTCTTTTTAAATTGGATTTCAAAATGAATAATCCAATATTAAATCAATTATCAAAATATTTTTAAATTAAAATAGATATTGAAAATGAGTATTTCAATACTCTTTAATTAAATTTTTTTTTTCTATTATATATTCTGTATGGCTAATGTATGCTATTAGAAACTAAAACAAATTCCAGTTTAAAGTCATGGAGGACTAGTTTTTTTGTTTTTTTTTGATTAATTAATTTTATTTTATTTTATGTGATGATATTAATCTTCATATTACCAAAATATTTATATATTTATTGTTTTATAATATTTATAACCACATGCTATTCTTATTATTATTATTGATCAATACCTGATTTTATAATATTAACTGAACTATAATTAACTTTGAGTTTACTATAATAACTTGATTTATTTTATACTTTAGTTGTTTTTATTATTCTGATTTTATTCTCACTATTACTATATGATTTATTTTGAATAATATTCCTCTTTTTTTTAAAAAAAATAAAATAATAATGAAGTATTTCATCATTATTTTTTTTATTGATTATATTATTATTATACTCCTATCAATTCAATTTATGTGATCATATATATATATTCTATGTTATTCAATTTAATATCACTTATTGTTTTTTTTTTTAGTAATAATGAATAATAATAATTCTTTTTTTTTAAAGATAAGATATTTTTTTTTCAATGCACTTATACTATCTGTGAATTATTAGAGTTTCTATTTTTATTATTTATTTTATTATTTACTTTTTGACTTTTTTTTTTTTTGTATGTAGTATAAATTTCAGTACAGTACATCATTGTAACTTTGTACTATTTACTAAAAAGTTCATTGTTTTCTATTGTTCCCATTCTTTAGAAACTTCACATTACAATTTATGTCTTTATTTTCAGTATTTTTATTATCTTAATTCTTTTTTTTATTTGATTGCAGTAGCAATCTTTTTTTTTTTTTTTAATTACTAAATTACAGTAAAGCTACTTTGTAGTAAATTACTGTAAAGTTTACATTGGAGCAGCTTTACATTACAATAATGTAATGTAGTCTATTTTATATTGTGATTATTATTATTATTATTATTTTCTTTGTTTGTTTTTAATCGCATCTATAATTTTTTTATTTTATATGATGATGGTTTGTTTTTTTTGTTAAAGTACCAGTGAATAACTATACAGTACAGTAATACACTGTACTCTTTTTTTTTTAAATCATGAACATTATTGTTCTTTTTTTTTTTGTTATTATTCATTTAATGGTGTTTTATTTTTTTATTTTTATTTTTAAAGAAAACAAATCACTAATTTCTACTTTAAGTCGCGTCTTCTCCTCTTTTTTTTTTAATAACGTTTTTTTTTTTTTTTTTTTTAATTTGATGATTTTTTTTTTTTTATTATAATTTTTTTTATACTAGAAAAATTACTTTAGTGTACTGCTGTACTGTACTTCACAGTACAGAAGTACTGCACTGTACTTTACTCTCTTTTTTTAATCGCATGTATTCTTTTTTCATTATTATTTGGTTGCCTGAGGGATCTTTTTTTTTTAGTATTATTATTTTATTATTTCTTTTTTTTTTTTTTTTGATTGCAACTAGTTTTTTTATTTTATTTTTATTTTTTTCAAAGTACCAGTGAATAACTGTACAGTACAGTAATACACTGTACTCTTTTTTTTATTTATCATGAATGTTATTGTTTTTTTTTTTCATTTAATCGCGTTTCTCTCTTTTTTTTTTAAAAAAAAAACAAAAAACAAAAACACTTTATAACTAAGTTCTACTTTAAGTTGTGTTCTGTTTTTTTTCTTTTGAATAATTTTTTAATATTCATTCATTTATTTATTTATTTTTATTTTTATGATATTATTATTTTTTTTATTTGATTGCATGAGCGATCTTCTTTTTTTTATTAGAGTACTGTACAGTACATGTGTACTGTGCAACAGTATTTTTTTTTTAATTCAATTTTTAATTTTTTTTTATATATTTATTCATGTTTATGTATATCTATGTATATTGATGTTTATATTTTTCTATTTATATTTATTTATATTTATATATATTAAGAGTGTGCCAAGTGTAGCGAAGCTTGCTCGCCAGTCAGTTCCAATCCGTCACCTCAATGATAAGAGGTGAGGAAAAGGAAATTGGCTCGGACCGCAAGCGACCTTTTAAAGTACAACTGGACAACTGCGGCGTGTCATACGCGCGCAGTGTGATTATGTAATCTACATGTTGATACTTTTCTATTAGCATAGTTTTGGTCATCGCGTCGGCGCCGTGTCCCAAAACTTAACACCCACCCCGAAAAGTTAAAACATTACCCCCGGAGTCCTAAGAAGGGGATGACCTTGAGGAGCGTCGGCCCTGATAGCCTTTTAGTCAGTGCGTCGGCATGCATGTCTCCCGTCTTGACCCACGTAACTGTAATATTGTGCTTGCGAATCGTGTCGTTGACAAAGAAAAATGCCCTGTCCAGGTATCGCATGCGCTTCCTTGACTTATTGTCTATCGATACCTGGACCGCTGCCTGATTGTCGCAGAAGATGGTTTTGTCAAAATCGCCGACAAGTTGTGCAAGTTGGTTTATGGCCTGTACCAAATGCTGAGTTGAATCAGACAAAGCGATGTATTCAGCCGCACAAGTGGAGAGTGCCACTACTGATTGTCGCTTAGAGGCCCAGAGTATGGGCGCGTCACCCAGCTTGAGGATGAAGCCCGTTTGGGAACACTCTAAGTCGCCGCCCCACCCGGTATCACTCCACAGACTCAAAGAGGTGCCTCCCGGCCGCAGCTGTATACCGCGGTCGCGGGTTTTGAGTAAATAGCCCACGACGTGGTCCAACACATCCCAATGTTCAGCAGTTGGGCCCATTGAGTGTCGGGCGAGGTAGTTGACCGCGAAAGCTAGGTCAGGACGTGAACCGCTCACTAGGTAAGCGAGCGATCCAATCACGGATCTAAAGGGGGTTGCGTCTATTGGTTTGGCATCTGGAGGGAAATCCGTTATTGGTAGTACCGGCAGCGGTGAGTCACGAGGGATGACCGGACGCGGGTATGCTTCCAAAATGCCGTCCGTCAGATGTCGCTGTGTGATAGCTACTTCACCTTTGCTAAACGCACACTCCAGTCCGACAATTTGTTCGACGTTATCGGACCATTTTATGTCGAGCTCGGAGCAAAGTGCCTCCTTGAAAGTTGAGATAGCCTCTGGGGAGTTCGATGTGATAACACCATCATCCACATGGATCCAGATTGCGATAACTGCCGTCCCACTGTGGAAGATGTAGAGTGACTGATCAACCTCGGTCGCAACGAAATTGAGTCGCGTTAATATCCCCAATAGAAACTTCCACCAGCATCTGCCCGCCTGTTGCATCCCATACAGCGCTTTCTTCAGACGGAGCACTTTTCCACAGAGTTCCGGCAAGAAGAATACAGGCGGCTCAACAAGTACTTGCTCTTTGACCGGGCTGTAGAGGTAGGCGCCGCTCACATCAAAAGATGCCACCGGCCACCGCTTGAGTACGGCTGTTTCCAGCAACAGTCTCAGCGACATTAAGGAGGCTGTGGGTGCGTACGTCTCTGCACAGTCTACCCCCGGCCGCTGCTTGTCACCCCGTGCAACCAGCCTGGCTTTGAATTTCTTTATGCTACCATCTAGGTTCCGTTTGAGGTCAAATACCCATCGGTGTCCGATAGTTTTCATTCCCGGCGTCTTCACCACTGCGTCCCAGACGTCCTTCGACGCCATTTGATCAAGCTCGGTCACACACGCCTCCTTCCAGTAGTCCCGCTGTGGGCTAGACAGCACCTTTCCCAGGTGTTCGGGTATGCCGATGTCTTTGGCTAAAAAGAGGGATTCGATGGCCTTGTTTTCTTCCTCGAAGAACTTCTCGGTTGGTACGGTCCCCAGCGACATCGTGTTCACGACGTGCGCTAGGGATCCCTTGGACGGTGTGGTTATCCGTTCCGGCGGCTGAAACTTCGGAAAGATAACGCTTGCCGACTGTATTATCCTGTTGGAGTATTTCTCCCAAAGGAGCCAGCCCCCTGTCATCAAGGGTTTCAGCAATCAACATTCTCTTGCCCGCAGAGCTAGCTTGTGTTGTTGCTGGGGCGACGGTATGTGTACAATAGCCTCCGCTCCAAATGGGTCCAGCGTAGTGATCAACGGACGTTGCCCAAACATTTCTTGGTGTGGCGAGGAGTTGGGGCAGCGAGAATTGGGAATGCGATTGTGTATAAAACACGCCGACGCGTACGCAAACTGCCAGAACCTTGTCGGCATTTCACTTTGCAACATCATGGTCCTGGCCATGTCACCCAGGGTCCTGTTGAGCCGCTCAGCTTCCCCATTTTCTTGCGGCGAGTAGGGGAGCGAGGGGCAGAGGATAATACCCAGCTTAGCCAGCGAGTCAGCGAACGCAGCCAATGTGAATTCTCTAGCATTGTCCGTTCGCAGCGCTTTCAGTGTGATTCCCATACGTACTTGCAGCTGTTTGATGGCATCGAGTATCGCTGCAGGCGCATCCAATTGCAGCTTCAATGGTTAGGCTATGCTGTACGTTGTCACATGGTCACGCAAGGTGATAAGATATTTGAAACCCTGAGCGTCTTCCTCAAAAGGGCCCAAGATGTCCGAAACAAGCAAGTCAAGTGGTCTGTCTTTTGGGATCTCAGTGCGAGCGCGCGCAATACGGTGAGTACTTTTTGATTTGGCGCAGGTGGGGCAGTAAAAAGTTTGCCAAAGCTTGCGGTCGAAACTAGGTACGTGCTGCTTTAGAAAGGCGAGGACGGTCTTATCGCAGACATGTCCCAGTCGTTCATGCCAATCTCGCGAGCTTAGGGCAGTCGATGTAGCAAGAGATATCGGATTCATTTCAAAAATACGGGAAGAGGACGCAGCCGCTGACCCAATGGTCTCTTCCCTAGATACAACGTCCAACCACCAGCAATCATTCAAAAACATGGTGGTTACAAGCACACTCGATACAAGCAGCGATAGCAAAGCGCTATCAAAAATTGGCAGAACCCCTGCCCTGCACAGTCGTCCCCGAAATTTTCTCAGAGAATGCCACATCCCATATAACGATGTGACCACATTTGACAGGAATTCTAAGTGTCGTCGTCTGAGATATAGTGATTGAGGAGTCTGAGTCAGCGAAGAAAATACAAAAGGGCGCAATCTTCTTGGGGTTCATTGCAAAGCGCAAGGAGCCAGACAGGTGGATGGACGCACCGGTATCAATCAAGACTCGATCAGATGCCCCGTGCTCAACCAATTGGACTTGCGACACGCGCTCCCGTTGATAGGTAGGTGTTGAGGGAGCTTGTGTTCGCCTATCCGGCGTTCCTGGCCGAGGGGACCAATAAAGGCCGGGCGAGGCAGCGCGTGGGCTTGGATTGGCGAAACCCTTTGTTATCGGACAGTCGGCTCGCCCGCAATGGAAGCAGGACCCCCCAAACTTGTCGATCAGGTGGTCGGGAGGACGGTGAACATCGGTGGTTGAAATTGCAGGCCTGGGAACATGAGGGGAGTGAGGTCGTGAGTAGGAAGGGGAAGGTGCCGGCTGGTCTGACACGTGATACACAAACGGCGAAGGCCGTCGCGGCGGCTCGGGATGCTTCTGTGATGCATTCAAGATGACCTGGCCAACGAAAGTCGAGTTCGGCTTCTCATCTCCCTTTTCCAGCACCGCTGCCGTGACGAGCTGATTGAACGCGGAGCGATCGAGTGTCAGTGGGGGATGGCAGGCAGACTGCGCCATCAGCCCTTCAAGTTCATCAGCGTCGATGCCTAACTTTTTAAACAAGGCGAAAGTTTTACGAAGCGAGAGAATGATGGTAGAGTTGGACTTCGGTTGATCCACGCCGTTATCAACCAGCATGTCGATAAGTCCGCGAACTACTTTGAGCTTTTGGAAACGGTTACCAGGGCAGCACCGTGCTTTGATCGCGTCGAAAAATCCTTTCGTCGTTGTCCGAGACGGGATAATCCCAACACACAAAGGGAAATCCGGAGGGAGAGTTGCATCAAGGAAGTGAGAAATCGCCCTGTTCTCTTGAGGAGAGCGATCATCGAGCAGGGAAGGAGAATCGCCGACAGACAGCTTGGAATTGAGTGCAATGCACAGGACGCAGTTGATGCCCACGACCCATTCCGGAAAATTTGATCCATCGCCAAGAAGGTGAATGGAACGGTTGGCCGCTCTGTATGGCTCTTGCATGAAGCGGTCATAAGCCGACAATACCACGCGTGATTGATGATGGTATGATGACAGAGTGGGTGGTGGGGAAGATAGAGCCAAACGCAACGATTGCATTTCGGCTGCGTCGGAAGTACGTGCAGATTTCAAGGACGAGACTTCCGAACGCAGACAGTTGAGTAGAGAGTATACTTCCTCATTTGTGAGGGGTTTTGCATCGTTGGCGTCATCGGCGGCTTTCTTCGAACGGGTGGAACCTGACATCTTCGCAGGCGGCCTATCGCTGGAGCTTGGTAGAGGGCAAGGCTTTTAACCTATTAAGAGTGTGCCAAGTGTAGCGAAGCTCGCTCGCCGGTCAGTTCCAATCCGTCACCTCAATGATAAGAGGTGAGGAAAAGGAAATTGGCTCGGACCGCAAGCGACCTTTTAAAGTACAACTAGACAACTGCGGCGTGTCATACGCGCACAGTGTGATTATGTAATCTACATGTTGATACTTTTCTATTAGCATAGTTTTGGTCATCGCGTCGGCGCGGTGTCCCAAAACTTAACAATATATATCTATTTGTATCTATATTTATTAATTTATATATATATTTATATATATTTATTTATATTTATATATATATATTTGTTTGTTTGTTTAGTTGAGTTCTTATTTATTTATATTTATATTGATTTATATATATTAAAATTTATTTATTTAATTGAATTTTTATTTATATTTATTTATGTTTATTTATATTTATTTATATAGATTTATTTATATTTATTTATATTTATATTTGTTTAGAAAAAAAACTAAGTAAAGATAAATTAAACTTTAAAATTAATTAAAAAAATAAACTAAAAACTTGCAAAGAACCAACAAGTTTATTTTATTTCTAGTGTTATGATGGTCAAGTTGTGGTTGACCCAAAACCTCTTCTCTTCAATATAAAAGGAGCTACATTCTCAAGCTCCTCACCCATGATTTTTATAATTATTCTTTTCAAAGTAATTCTTTATTTATATATTTAGAGAAAAATATTCTAAATTTTTTTTTATGCTTTGAACCAAGTGAGGTTAAAAAATAAATTATGTAGGGTCAACCTGGCCAGTTGCCTCTGTATATTTATCTTTTGAATAACCTTGATAATATCTATCATTATATATATTTTAAGGTTAAAATTATATTCTAAATATTATAATATTAAATTAATAAGATTACTTTTATTTATTCATCATTCAGGGTCATATACATCTTACTATTGCTGTTTTTTCATTTATTGAATTTAAAATTATAGTATTATAATATTATTTTTATGTTAGTATTATTTTATTTTAAATATTATAATGTTATGATAGTTATATTTTAATATTATCTTATTCAATATAGCTTTATATTTATTTTCTACATTACTTCCACCTTCCTCATGATTTGGTTTTATTTTGTTTATTTCTGCTTCTTTTAATTTCTTTTTGAAGCAAGGGGGGGTGGCCAGTTTTTTTTATTAATTTTTTTTTTAAAAAAAAAAAAAAAAAATTAAAAAATTAAAAAAATTAAAAAAAATTAAAAAATTGAAAAAAGAGAAAAATTAAATTAAAAAATCTGGTCATCCCTCCTTGTGAGTTGGATTCTTTGTATGTGCTATGTGTGTATGCATGCTGTGTGTATGTGTGTAGCATGTATGTGTATTGAGTAGTTCAGCTCAATAATTTCCATTTTGGCTTCCTGATTGATTCAGTTCTAGAATGTTAAGATAAGTTTCTTTATAATTTCTCTTGAGGATTGATACTATACATAACTGATAAGTGGCTTTTTTCTTTCTTGTAAAATATATTGTCTTTTTGTAGTGAAAAAAATCTTGAATTTTTTTTTTATTCAACATTTCCTTTTTTTTGTGAAAAATGCAGAAATTCTGTGCTGTATATTTGAGATCTTCAATATTAATTTGAGCTCTACTCTTGTATTAGTAAGTTAATGAAACTTCTTTTCATTTTTTTCAATTTCAACATAATACTGATTAATCCTTCCTTGTTTTCAGATTATTTTGTTGAATTATATTTTGAAATTATTTTCTTTTGAAATTGAAACTTTTTTTTTTAACAAAAAATGATCTTCTTTTGAAGAAGTGCAATGATAAGTGATTTTTTTTGACCTTATGAAAGGTAATTATTTATGAAATTTATAATTCAAGAGATATCTAAGTACTTCGTTGATGGAAAATAAGCTATTATTTAATATTAAGTTAATAATTCTTTATTAAGGTAAAATAACTGAAATTGATCTTCATTGATTAGAGCTATAAACTAATGTTTAATTATTAAAGTCCCACTTTCCCCAAAACTTATAGCCACTTGTGCTTTGGGTGGTATAAGAAATAGTTAACCACCCCTATTTTTTAAGTATGAGAAACTACTGATACTAGCACAGAATAAAAAAACTAAAGCATTCTTTCTAGATGAATTTGATAACCAGCTCTTTTTTTTGTTTTATTACTGTAGCTTTTTTTTATATCAATTGAAATATCTTGACCACAGATATCACTTATGAACTCCATATCAATTATTGATTTTTTATTGTTTTATTATTTATATATAGATTTTTTTCTTGATTTATTTATTGATTATTACTAGATTTTTTTTTTGATACTATTACTAAAAGGCCATGCTGGGCCATCATGTATCATTGGTACTTGCATGTGTTAATATATTCTTTTTTTTTTGATGAACTGACTTACAATAGAGTAAGAGAAACAGTAACCAAATAGTTGAATTGCAGTTTAAGGCCATGCTGGGCCATCATGTATCATTGGTACTTGCACATGTTAATATATTCTTTTTTTTTTGATGAACTGACTTACAATAGAGTAAGAGAAACAGTAACCAAATAGTTGAATTGCAGTTTAAGGCCATGCTGGGCCTTTAATTTTCTGAAGAATAATTTTCTTAAAATAATCTTGATTCTTCTTCATTTTCATTTCAATCTTGCTGCTGACAATTTCTTTCCATAGCTTATTCCATTCTTCTTTCTTCAAACAAAACTTGTTATTCTTCATTATAATTATTAACTGTAATACTTTATCCTCTAAATCAAAGTCCAATCCCTTTTCAATAATATAGCAGTCCCCTCTCCATTTAATACTTCTACCCTCAATTTGATATTCTTCAAGACAAAACCATCTCTGAGCTTGTATTGTTCCCCAGTAAAGACTACTCCTTATATCTGAATCCATATAGAAAATTTCATTCCAAAAGTCATTATTGAGATTTCCTTTAATTCCATCATAATTAAGTATATCCATAAATTCTAGATTTGAAAGGTTTGATCCAGGAAGCTGGCTTAAATAGGCTTCTGCAGGGGTTTCTTGAGTAATATCTTCATTTCCAAATAAATCTTCAAATTCAATAAAGGGGATACTTTGAATAATTGGTATCTTGAAGTATTCAATAATTGGTAAGCCCCATCTTTGGTCTTCATTGTTAAGTCCTTCAAAATGATGATTAATCCAGAGGTCTTGGCTTTCTTCATTTGTTTCTGAGTGTGGCCAATAGATCCAGATGGTATTGTCTGCTTCATTAGTTTCAGACATGATGATTATAAAATATAAAATATGATAAAAAAAAATTCTAATGGTTTCTTGATGTTAAAAAAATATGAATAATTATAATAGCTTCTTGGTAAAGGTGGATGAAATAAATAATCTAAGTAAAGTATTTCTTAAAGAATTAATCCTCTTTGATAAGGCAGGAAATCACTGCCCAAAAACTTGAATCAATTGAAGTTTTAAGTAATAAGGTGAGAAATATCTGGGTCCTCTTTGATAAGGCAGGAAGTCACTGCCAAAAATACTGGACTTGATTATTTAAATTGAATTTTACTGATTTTCTTCTCTTCCTTGTTTTTGAACTATGTAAGCTGGAGGTTTTCAGAATTGGCTTCAGCTGTACTTTGCTCATTGATGGTAAGTAATTTCTATAATAAGCTAATTTTTCATTCAAAACTCTAAGTTCCTCCAATAACAACCTTATTTCTTCCAATTTTTCCTTTTCTTCTCTTGATTGGTGACTTGATGACTGACATTCTTGAAATTCATCTTCATACTCAAAAATGAATTTTTCATATTGCTTCTTCAATTGCCTTTGATCCAAAATCTCTTCATCCTCCAACAATTCATCCCCATAACATCCAAGCTTTGGCATCTTGATTTTTTGTTGATTTTATTAAAGATTATGATCTTATCAATTTTTTGTGTTTTTAAAAGGTCTTGAAATTAATGATATTGATATTAAAATGGAATAGAAATTGATATTGAAATTCCCAAGGATTTCATCCCAAAAACTTAAACCATTAGAGGTGGAATAAGAAACAGACACCCACCCCCATTTTTTAATTGAAACATAGCCTTATAATACTTTTACAGTTAAAACTCTTGCATACCCAAATCATCATTCATAAAATTTTTTTAATTTTTTTAATTTTTTAATTTTTTTATTTATTTATTTTTTTTTTTTAAGTTTTTTTTTTTTCAAGTTTTTTTGTTTTTTTTTTACATGTGCAGAAAAATATATTCAATTCATGAAACCCATTTTCCTTTTTCTTTTTTCTGAAGAATTCTATTCACACATATATCCTTGGCTATTTCTCCCAGTATTTTCCTTCCTTTCTTCCTTTCTTCTAGGGTATTACCTTTCCAATTTCTTATGAATCCTTCTTCTTTGTGTATAAAGAGGTATCCATACTCTCCCCAGAAAAGATTTCCACCAAGAAGCTCCATATTATGCAAATTGAAGTCTTCTTGTGGCCAAATTCTACAATCATAAAGAGCCTTCCTTGTTTGTTCATCAAAGGAAAAAACTTCCTCCCAATACTGGTTTTCCAAATTACCCTTAATTCCTTCCTCATTCAAGAGTTCCATGAAGTCTAATTTTGACAGGTCATATCCTGGAAGATTCTTCAACCATTTTCCACCTTTTACTCTTGATGGACCCTCAAAGTATATATCTTTGAATTAAATATAGGGAAGAATTATGAAATCTGGCTCTTCTTCAGGTGTTGGAAGTTTCCAGTAAGACATTTCATCATAATACTTCAAGAAACTTTCTTTATCCAAGTCCATTTCCTTGTCTTTATCAATTCTCCATGGGCTTTTTGGGTTTAAATCATATATCAGAATAGTGTGCATGAGATCTTTTTGCAATGGTGAGACTTCAACTTCTATCAAATTTGTTTCTGGCTTTGAATATGAAGATAATCTTGGTTTAATTTCTTTTAAAGAGTCATGATTATTGTAGGCCTCCCAAAGATTTTCATAAGCATGAGAGTGCTTTATTTTCTTCTTTGGAGGATCTTGAGAAATTTCATGTATTTGGAATTCATCAGTTTGATTACATTCTTCTTTATTGTATTCCTTCATAAATTCTTCATCTTTGAAACAGTCAATAATTTTATTTCTAAGATCTTCCAATGAGTCTTCACAGTATTGATCACTGTTTATTTCTGGCTTCATTTCAATTTCCATATCTTGTGGGAATTTTTGCTTGGAAAATATGTCAAACAGATTCTTTCTACTATGTATTGGTTGTCCTTCTATGATTTCTGAGCCATTAACCATAACCTGATATAACATACCATTGGTGTCAATTGGTCTATAGCTAATTTTATTTCCCTTTTTCTCTGCTTCATTGACTTCTTCCATATACCAATTTGATTTTTCATCTTGTTTCCATATATAACTTTTATTGTTTTCAGGTTCATCATCAATTTTCCAGAAGTCAGGGCATGGGCTTAAGCTTAAGTTGTTTACTTGAGGGTTTTTATTTTTAACATAATCTTCATATTCACTTGAAGGTGGTAGATTTCTGTTGATCCATTCCTCCCACTTTTTGGGATCAAATGTAGCCCATTCCTTGTTTTCTTTTATTGCCTTGTCTAAATACCAGGCTAATGACTTTGGTTCTTCTGATTTTATTTGGTTTGATAGTGCTTCTGTTGATGGTCCCTGTTCTGGCTCTTGTGGTTCTACCTGTTGGTCTCCTTCCACTTCCTCCTGAGGTTCATTCTCTATTCCCCTATCCATTATGGATAATCTTTTGTCTAAATTACATTCCATAGACTTTATCTTTTGATAATCTTTGTTTTTTGTTGATTTTAAAGTAATTTTATTTTTGCTTTAGATTTATCTTAAGTTTCTTTTAATTTTACTTTGCTAAACCAATCCTTTATTTTTCCCATTGAACAAAGCTCCATTCCTCTTGGTGGTCCTGTTTGCCATCCTAACATATGGGGTTTGCATATTGGCATACATAATCTTCTACCATCTGCTTCTTGATAGCTAAATATTTCACCTTGTTTCTGTGAAAAGTCCAATCTAATGTTGTTGTCTGCCAAGAAGGGCCTTCCAAGGACTGTATGTACTGCTCCCTTGGCAATGAAGAAATGAATTTCTTTTTCTTCTCCAGAAGGCAAGAGTACTTGTGTGAATTCAGCCAATCCAATTAATGATGTTGTATGTCCTCCAATTCCTCTTAAATTCATGTTGAGCTTTCTGTTTGGAAGAGAGGCTTTTATTGCTGCATATTCAGTGATTATGTTGAGCTCTGATCCTGTATCTACCAGTGCCATTACTGGATATTCTTCTTTTCCAACAAATACTTGCATAAACCCAAGTGGACAGGCATAATGAAGTCTTGGCTTTTCAAAGTCTTTAATTTTTATAGAAATAACATCTTCTTTAATGTCCAAAGTGTTAACTGATTTTATAGCTTCCTTCTCTTCAAGAGAAATCCCTTGAAGCTTGTGAATGAAGGTTGGTGAAACTGATAATATTTCTTCCAAGGTTAAGTTAATTTTCTGTTCCAAGATTTTCTTTATCACATTTTCAATTGCTAATTTTGGTTTGTATTCTTTCTTATCCTTTATGAATTATTTCTTTTAAGTTTTGTGGTGAACCATCCTTTTGTTTAACTTGTCACCTTCCTCCTCAAAATTCTCTTTTTCTTTACTTTCAGTTCCTTCAAATGTTTCATCTCTTTTTGTATGTTTATCTTTATATTTGGTTGGAACAATAATCTTCATCTCTTCTTCAGCCTCATCCTCATGATAGGTTTCTGGTAGTGTAGGTTTTTTACTTTGAGAATCTTCTCTATTTTGGCTTTCTTGCTTAGCTAATCTTTGCTTTGTCTGTCTGAGAGTTGCATGTGTTTCCAAAATCTCAGTGGGTGAAGATACTATTGGTGGTTCCCAATTACCCCAGTCTTCTACTTGAGCAATTGAAACATCTTTTTCTTCCTTTTTCAGCTCAACTATCTTTTGATCTTCTGGTCTTGATAGAGGCTTTTCCTTTTCAATTATCCTATTTGAAATTTCTTTTTGTTCCTTATCAAATTCCCTGACTAAGTCCTTTGGAGATTTGGTTCCTTCTGAAGGTACTCTTTGGAAATTATGGTAAAGGAAATTTAATCCTTGCCTACTAACAATTCTTTTTTCCATATCTTCTGCCAGGTAGCTGCATCTTGTCAATGAATGACCATTTTCAAAACAGTAATAGCACTTTAAGGGTGGTCTTGGATATAGTTTTGCTGGAACATAAGGTTGATAATTTTCAGGTAAAGGTGCCTGAGTATTTCTTGGTCTGAATGGTTGTGCATTTGGTGCTAAGCCTGATCCTTGTGTATTTGGTTTATCCTTCCAGACCTTCTTTGGTGGATTAACAGCCTCTGATAGTTCTTTCAGCTGGTCCAACACATCCTTCATTGGGCTGACTTCTTTTGGTGCCTCATCAAAATGAGCCTCTTGAGCTGGTGGATTCTTTATTTTCTTTGTAATAGCTTTCATTTGCTTGATAACCTCCTCCCAGCTTTCATCTTCAAATCTGGTTTTCTTTTTGTTTTTGATTTCATCTGACTTTGATAATTGTGATTTCCCTTAAATAACTACTGCTGCCTCCAATTCCTCCTCAATATAATTTCTGAGGATATCCATCTCAGGTAAGATATATCCTCCATCTCTTGCTTGAACCATGGTCCTGTCTTTGATCATTTCTTTAGTAACACTACTTCTAATTTCTGGTGATAAGGAATCAAAGACATCTTCATGATAATCATTTTCCTTTTTGATATACCCATACTTCAGCAGATATTTTGAAATTATGTCATATTCCCCAATGAACTTTCTGTATTGAGACAGACTTTTGACTCCTCCCTCCTGCTGAGTTTGATTAAATAGTCTTGTTAATGAATCTTTCCTGTGTCTTCTTTCTGGTTCCACCTTTCCCCATTTACTGATCATTTCCTTTTTCAATTGATCCCAATCCTCCATTTCATATCCTGGCATTCCTTCAATTTCATATCTGATATCCTTATCTTCACTCCAGAATGCTATTTGCATGGCCAAATCCCTTTCATTGGCTCCTTCAATTGATGCTATCCTTTCAGCTCTCTTGATAAAATCCTCAACATCACTTCCATCAAAGTTGAGGTTATAATCTTTTGCCTTTATTTTAACAATCTTTCTTATGGGTATTTTAACTCTTTCAGGTTGCTGAGTTGGTGTTGTAATATGTACCCTTTTTGCAAATCTTGCAGCTCTTGGCAATGTTCCTGGTGTGGATGTTGCAAATGTCTTTGGGGTTGGTGATGGTGATGGTTGCTGGGGTCTGAGCATTCTTTCAATAGTTGCATCCCCAGTAGTTTCAGGTGAGAATTGACTTGATTTTGTCTTCTTTCCATGTCTTCTTGCAGCTCTTTCCATAGCCTTCTGTAATTCTAACCTTTTCTTCTGAAATTCTTCATCATTTTCTAAATAAGAAAAATCCTCTTCTTCACTTTCTTCCTGACCTAATTCCTCAATTCTGGACTGCTCTTTTTCCAATTCTTCCTCCAAGGTTAGAGCCTTCTTTGAGGATGATGATTCCTCCATTATAGTTGTGATATAAACAATTATTTAATTTTAAATTATTTTTTTTGATTTATTTTTTTTTTGATTTTTTTTTATGATTTTTAAGATTGATAATGTGATATTATTAATGATACTTGAGGTTTGAATGCCACTGTTGGGACACCAGATGTGGGAACTCCTTTTGTTGTGGGATAAATAATAGGCAGTACCTTGAGGGGAAAATTATTGGTGAGTCTGTTTTGAATTTCATAATGAGCCAATAACCATGGGTGCTAAGGTGTATTAGCTGCCGCTCTAATTATACTGAAAAAGATACCCTTTTTGATGATATCACAAATCAATTATTTAGTTTTGTGGCTTTTCAATTAGAGAATTTTCTTCAGCAGTCTCTATCAGTCTGTCAATAAAAGATCACTATGATAATACTGGTAATAGTTAATATTTTTTTTGAATAATTTAGGTTTGCTTAACTTTCTTGTTATTGATTATAATTCTTTTTTATTAATTCTTCTAGTATTCCTTCTTTCAATACCTGAGATATTTTAAATAATATTGTTTAAGATCACTATTAATATTAATAATAACCTTGATAGCTAGCTAATACTTTTAAAGGTGATTCAATAATACTATCAATATAGCTATATTAATTTAAGGGTAAGATAATTCTTTAAGGGTGGTTTTGTTTAATATAAGGGTAAGATATAAATGATATAATAGTAATATAATACTATTAGGATCAATATAAATATAATCCAATATACCTAAAAGGCTTATAATATAAGGTATAAAGGTAAGATGATATCCCTTTTATAAATAAGGGTTATTGATAAATTAGATAAGATCACTATTGATAATATCTTCCAACACTACTTCAACACTCCTAATATAATGGTAAGACTATTTAAATAACATTAAACTCTTTCATTAATATTATAAATATCTTTCATTAATCAATCATAAATAACACTATAAGATACTGAGCCTTGCTACTGATCTTTTTCAATATAAATACTAGATTCTCCTACTAGAGAGGGGATGGATTGATCCTCAAGATTATTGTCTGAATCAGAAGCATGGGGGAAAAAACAGGGAGAGAGGCCCTTTATTTATACCTTTTGGGCCCTCCATAGAGCCTCCCAAAAACAAGGGACTTATAAAAAATTCCACCTTGAGACATTTTTGCTGGTGGTTAAATTAAAAATGGTGTCATTTGATCAAGATATTTCACCATATGTTTGGTTGATTGCACCATTCTGAACCTCATTATTGTCAGTGCACAGCCTTGAGACATTTTTGCTAGTGGTTAAATTTGGAATGGTGTCATTTGATACAGATATTGCACCATATGTTTGGTTGATTGCACCATTTTAAAAAACTGTATTCTTATCTCTACTAACCTCATTTTTCCTCTTCACAGCCTTGAGACATTTTTGCTGGTTGTTAAATTTGGAATGGTGTCATTTGATACAGATATTGCACCATATGTTTGGTTGATTGCACCATTTTTTTAAAACTGTATTCTTATCTCTACTAACTTTATTTTTCTTCTTCACAGCCTTTATCTGTATTCAGTTGAGTATTTCTCTATGTAAAATTTAATTTGTAAATAATACCTGTAATGTTTGGTTATGGGAGTTTAAGTGGGGATTGAGTAATGTAACACTATGTTAGCTTATATGTAAGTGTTTTTTTTATGTCAAGACATGTAACACATGATCTTGTAAGAGTAATGGTGTCACTTATGTAATATTACACATGTTCATTCATATTGAATATTTAGACAAGCTGCATTATCTTTAAGCATATTCTTGTACCTAGTATAGAGTGTATAGTATCATTTCTCTTCTTTAATCCATGATATCTAGAAAATTATTGACATTATGGGGTTGAGGCAATATGTGACTATAGGTAAAATTTGATTTAGATTCCAGTGGAATACTTGTTTTTGTTATTTTAATATAATTCTCTTGCTTTTTCTTGCATTTTTTTTTAATTTTATCTTTATTTTCTTTATATATATATATATTATTATTATTATTGATCAAAGTTTTTAGCTTTGCAATTGTGGATTTGAACCTTGGAAGAACTGGTATGGAATACCACACCGTATAGAACCAAACCAGCAAAAGGAATGGGATATACATCTGGAAAATCAAGTATAAGTATTGTCATAGTTGGAAACCAAGAGGCAAGAGGAAATTTAGATACAAGAGCATACTGTACCTGTATTGGTAAGGATTACTTAAAAACAATTATACAATAGTGGGAAGAAAAACTTATACCATTACAAGGGGTTAAATTTAGTAGTGCAAGTGAAAGCATGAATCCCCTTGGAATAATTGACTTAACATTAATTCTTCTTCACAATTCCCAATTTATAAGAGTGAAAGTAGAGTTTGTAGCAATGGACAACTGTACTGGTAACCAGTTTATAGTTGGAAATGATTACTTGTTAACTTATGGCATAGATATCTCTAATCAAAAAGACAGATATTTTACCATAGGAGACAATAAGAGGAAGAAATTTGGTTTTTTAAATAACAAAAAACAAATTACAGCTATAAAAGATGAAGAGAAAAGCCCAGAGAAAAAATCCTTCCTAAATGAACAACTTAATGAGGCAGAATTGAATCAAGACTTAATGGTAAAAATGAAAGAAAAACCAATTGATCTCTTGTTTAAATAAAAAAATGCCTTTGCAACTGACAAAGAGCCACTAGGTGCAATCATTGGGAATGAAGTAGAAATTATTCTCAATGTGGAAAAACCTTATCCACCCTTATTAAGAAGACCAGCTTACACAGCTAGCACAAGAGCTAGAGAAGCCTTAGAGGTACACATTTAAGAATTAATGGACCTCGGAGTGTTAAGGAAAGTAGGACACAGTGAGCAAGTAGAGGTCACTACACCTGTCATTATAACTTGGCATAATGGAAAATGAAGGATGGTAGGGGACTTTAGAGCTCTAAATACCTGTACTATCCCTGAAAGATATCCAATACCCAGAATTCATGAGACATTAACACAATTGTCACAGGCTAAGCTTATTACAGCAATGGATGATCTCAAGGGATTTAACCACAATATCCTCACAGACAATGCCAATAAACTACTGATGATAATAGTCCACTGTGGAATTTATTAATACTTAAGAATTCCATTTGGTATAAAAATGCACCTTCCCATTATCAACAAATGACTAATACCATATTTCCTGAGGAATCATAAGAAGGATGGTTAATTATCTATATTGATGATATCATAGCTTGCTCAGAAACTTGGGACAGTCACTTAACAAGACTAGAAAGGGTCTTGCAAAGAATAGTACAAGTAAATATGAAAATTTCCTTGAAAAAATGTCCTTTTGCATACAGTGAACTGAAAGCACTAGGACATATTGTATCTGGACTAAGTTTAGGAATAGATGAAAACAAAGTGGCAGCAGTACTACTGAAGCCAATTCCCCAAACTAAAAAATAAATGCAATCATTTCTAGGATTTTCTGGTGATTACAGATAACATATAAAAGACTTTGCAAGAATTTCCAAATCCTTGTACAAGCTCTGTGACCAACAGACAGTCCATGTAATGACTGAAGAAAGGGTCAAGGAATATGAGGAATTGAAAGAATCCCTCACAAGTTCCCCATTTCTTCTGAAATTGTTGCGTGTGGAGAAGGACTAGGTGCTGCACTATACCAGACACAAATCATTAATGATAAACCTGCTGAAGGACCAATTTGCTTAATTTGAAGACAAATTAAGCCAGCAGAGGCAAGATATGGAGCAAGCCAAATGTAATGTCTTTTCTTGGTGTGGGCTTTAGAAAAATCACACTATTTTTTGGATGGAACAGTTTTTTATGTGATAACAGACTGTAATTCTGTAAAAATCTTTATCAAACATGAAGACACCAAATAAACACATTCTGAGATGCCAAATTGCTATCCAAAAATATAGAGGAAATATGACTACAGCTCATAAATCTGAAAATATTCATACAAATGCAGATGGGCTTTAGCAAATACACCTGAAAGCCCAGCATGGGTAGCACAGGAAGAACATCATATAGAAGGTATATGTGTCACAGATTTTGGCACAGAATTCTTTAAGAAAGCAAAAGAAAGCTATAAGATGGACAAGAACTGTCATATCTTATGCCAACTACTAATGAAAGACTGTAAAGACCCATCACTTTCATCCAAACTAGGTGAAGCATGGAAAAATGCATATGATGAAGGAATATTCCACCTCCTTGATGGAATTCTCTATCATAGGAGTGAACATACATGTGTCATGGCTTTGAAAGATAGAACCCTGATAAGCACTATACTAAATGAATTCCATGATAGTGTTGCATCTGGACATCTCTCAGAAAACAGAACACTAGAGAGGTAAAGACCTGCTCTTGGTGGCCAAACTGGAGAAAAGATGTTGCATAATACTGCCAAACCTGTGACAGATGTCAAAAAGAAAACAGCACCACAGGAAAGAGATTTGGAATGATGATCCAAATTAAAGAACCAAAATCCCCTGTGGAAATAGTTCACATGAGCTGGGTAACAGCCTTACCTCCAGGAGGAGATGGAAGCTATAATTCATGCCTAGTATTAGTTGACAGGTACAGCAAACATCCAATATTCTTACCATGTCACAAAGATGACACAGCTATAGGCACAGCCATAATGATATTGAATAAATTTATTAGCCATACAGGACCATTCCAAAATATCATAAGCTACAGAGACCCAAAATTCACTTCAGCATTATGAACAAACATCCATAACTTGTTTGGGACAAAGTTATCATTCTCCACTGCCTACCACCCTCAAACTGATGGTCTGGCAGAAAGAATGATTAAAACCTTAGAAGACAGGATCAGAATATTCTGTGCTTATGGACTAGAATTCAAAGACTCTGATGGCTCTAACCATGATTTATGTACCTTAATACTCTTGAACTGGAATAAAAAACATTAATCCATGCTTCAACTGGTAAAGCACCAGCAATGTTCAAAAAGGGATGGAATCCAAAACTTACAGATGATACTCTTAAAAAGTACTTAGTGGATGTAAATCCAATAGCAAGTAGTTTCAAAGTGATGATTGACAAGGCAACACATCATGCAAATAGATGTATGCAAGATTCTTTCAAGTAAGAAAAAGAAAGATGGGATAAAAGCTATAAACCACCTAAATTTAAAGTAGGAGACCTGGTCTTAGTATCAACTCTGAATTTTAATAATATCAAAGGCCCAAAGAAATTGAAAGATTTCTTTTCAGTACAATTCCTGATAAAAGCACTACATGGACCTAATTCTCTGCAACTAGAACTCACGGTTGAATTAAGAATAAACACCCAAATTTTCCTGTAAGCCTGATAAAGCCTTACAGATCAAGTTAAAAAGAGTTATTTCCCATAAGAAATAGACCAAAAATTGAAATACCCCTCTGGAAGAAGGAGAAGAAAAGAAAATTGTAAAAGTCCTTAAAGAAAGGAGGACTAAAAGAAAAAAAGAAATAGAATACCTTGTGAGGTATTTAAACCCAGCTCAAGAAGATGAATGGCTACTTGAGAAAAATATAACTGATTCTGATAAACTACTAAGAAGGTTCAGAAATTAAAGGAGGCCTAGAGAATAGAAAGGTTAATCATTATCGAGTTTCAAGACTAAGAAAGTCTAATGAAGAGGTAAGACAGTGGATAATACCCTAATTAACTATATCAGATTTTGGTACCATCTTTTTTGGCAGTAGATAATGTAAGCCTTTGAGATATGACTACATATCCAAAAAGGTCACAAGAAAACTTTACAATAATTATTCTTTTAAAAGAATTATCTTAAAATAAGTGAAAATTCCGTAAATAGGAATAAAATCTTAATTATCTTAAGCTCTAATGGGTAAACATGTGAAATAAATTACACCATTAGATTCCTCATGATAAAATACCCATATATCATTTTTATAGCATATCTGTAAAGTCAATAATTAATGAATAATAAGTAAGAATACCATAAAAAAGACAGCTATTCTTATTTATCTCAGAAGCAAATGAAAGAACATGTAAAATAAATTACTGCATTGGATTATCCATTAAACCCTTCACATAAAAAACTTTTATGTTATATTTTCAAAGTCAATATTTAAGGAAATAGCCTGAATATAAGCATTTTTATGATCAGTGCATGAATTCATGTTTTTTAGCTCATATCTCTTAAAATACACATGATAGAAAGTTAAACCAAAAATAAAGTTACCACATAACTACTGTAGAAATATAGATATAAACTTCATTTGACAAGCTATAAACAATGTCATAACTTGTAAGGGTTTATTGAATAAAGTTGCTATAGCTGTTGACCACTTTGATGTGGAAGTGGTCCAAACTTAGACTAAAGTAGATATTCATACTTTACTAGTTTATACGTGAAGAATGTTATATTCTTTATCATTTTATTCAAGATACAACCCCTTTAAATCATGGTTTGAAGTTTTGAAATAGTAAATTTCAACAGAAAAGACAAGTTACAAGAAATATCATCAAAAATAGATTTTTGATGATGTAATGAAATCCTCTTGGAAGTTTTATAATGGCATGTTACGCTATCAGAATCCACTCTCTGATTACCTTTAGCATGTATAGAATCAAAGCTATTAACAATCAAAGCTTAAGCTTAAAATTGATCATTTAGGATTACTCACTGTGATATTATTTTAACTTTAACAGCTATACAAGTGATAAAGCTGGTGAATACTATTATATTATGATTAATACTAATAAAATCCACTAATCTTAGGCTTCTTCCAAGCCTATGATGTCATTAAATGTAGATTTATAGTGATAACTCTAAATAATGGTGTAATAATGAGATAAGATGGTTTAATTATGATGTAATCATCACTAAAGCTTGAAATCCTGATCAATTACAGTGGATGCCATCAGTATACATCTACTAGAAGTCTTCTGGACTCTAGGAGGGAAGATCTTACCATAAATGGAGCTCTTTTTAATCTATTTGCCCCTCAGGCGCAACAAAAACATTACATTACTAAAACCAAAGGGAAATCCTTTCTTCTTTTTATATAAAACTATTATATATTCAAAAAATCAAGTTCATCTTCAATGAAATCATCAATTTTGACATGATTAAATCAATTCTTAATTGTTTTTGTTGAATTTCTCTAAAAATCTCTAATTCCATGTAAAAACAAGAATATTTGTAATTTCTTTTAATTTTTATTGTAAATACAAGTTAAATAAGTCGTATTTATATTTTTTGGCGTAATATTTTTTAAAATCATTATATTAGGTGTTAAAAGTGCGTTATTTTCTCTTTTTATAATAATTCCTCTTTATCATTACTCTTTAATAAACTCTTCAATCAATATAAATAGTATTAATATTAATACATAACTCTAATATTAGTAATATTATTGTTATAATTGTTTTTGATTATGAAAAAACAATTTTTTACTCCTTTATTATTTTTTGTAACAATAATAAAGTGCCATAAAGATATTTATTTCATTATATTAATCTTTCTAATATATAATCTATATTATTATATTCTTTTAATAATATAAATATTTTAATTCATAATTATAATGATTCTTTATTATTATAATTAACTTTTATCTTATTCTTTAAATTCCATAAAGACATTCAGAGTACAATAAGTAAAATATTAGTTATTTTTACTTATTGTTTCATAGTCAAACCTTACAGAAATTGTCTACTAGAATTAGTGACACTTATTGTAATTTTATGAAATTATTTTAATTCAGAATTATCTTTTTCATGTTAAAAATCATAAATTCTTGAAGAGAACTACATCTTTAGTGAAAAAACATTAAGAATTTAATAAAGCACTCCTTAACATTCAAGTAATACCTTGAGAGATATTTTTAGAGTGATTTGATGGATTTAGGCAATCAAAAAGCTGAATAAAGAAACAATACACCAAATTATAGTCATAATACTATTTTGCATAGTAATATCATATAATTTCATGTATTTCTGTATTATTCAAAAGATTTTAATTTCCAAGAATGATTGAATAACTAATAATTACTCTGATTGTATTAATTATTCAAGGAATTAACTGAATAATTATAAGATATCCAAAAAACATTTTGGGATTCCTTTAAGTCTACAACAGATCACAAAGGCATTCAATTGATCAAGCTGAATAACAAGTCAGCTTATTTTACATTATTAATCAAAACACTTTTAGTAGCATAAATCTATCATAATTAATTCATATTATGTGGTTACCAGCTCATATATGGCTAAGAAATAAAGGATTTAGTACCATAAAGTTTCTTTTATTTCAAAATAACCAGTTTTTTCTCAGGTTTATTTTTTTATTGGATATTTGATCACAGGTTTCATTTTCTTTGAATCTTTAAGATTCAGCATTTTATGTGAAATCATAAACAATGGATTAGAAGTAAAGTTTCTAATTTCAACTATGAATTCATAACTATTTTTTCCTTAAATTTAAATTATATCTTTACCCATAGGCTCTGAAATTTTCGAAAATATTAATTAAAAATTGTAGTTTTAATAAATTTATGAGGTTTTCAGCCTGTGACTCAAAGCCAGAGCACAATCATGACATTAAGAAGTATTATAATCATGGTAAATAAGAAGGAGTGAAATGCACCCCTTTAACCATTATCAAGCAAAATGAGGGTACAATAAGGCCATAAACACAAAGAGAATAGCCTAAAAACCTTTTTCTGTAAATGTGAAAATCCCGAGAAAGCTTCCCCCTTTGGGAAAATATTATTCTTATGACCAAAAAATGGGAATTATCCAAGTTATTGAGGTTGTAAGTCCTTTCTGAGCATAAAACTTAATCTTCAGCTCTATTCTGAAATCTGAAGCTTGAATTGAAGACCCGCCAAAGGGAATTCTTATAAAAGTTCTTAATTAGGTCTATCTAACAGTACTATTTAGAATACTTGAGCACCACTGGATCAGAAATTATCACACAAATACTATTTGTCAAACCTGGAAAATTGATACCAGTTTTTCACCCCTCATCTAACTCCCACAGTTTTGATGAGATACCTATCAAGAATCATATTTTCTGGAAGGGCTAAATTAGGCCTAAATTAAAATGGAACTCTTATCCCCTTATCCTACACAGATCAAAAGTCATTGGTGCTTGTCTTTTAAAACAAGAAAAACACTATTTTACAGAAAATTAAAAATGCTTTGAGCCTGTATAATTTTAAAATACTCAACTCCAAGTTGCTCATGAGTATAGCCATATTTTAGAGCTCACTTTTAGCTACAATATGAGCCACTTCTGAGCTCTGTATCATTGAAACTGACAAAGGTATTGAGGATTTGAGGCTATAATCCCACACCAAGTGGTATTTTAGGATATTATCCCAGAAAATTGAATTGTTAGGTGTCAAAGCCACCAAAAGTCTGTTTATCAGTTGAATACTCATAATTTGGATAATAAATTACCTAAACTACCTGTACAGGGTGGTACTGTGGGATACTATCCCATATAATTGGATTTTAAGTCATCAAAGCTATTCAAAATATGATTGAGCTTTGATTACTCAAAACCTGACTAATAAGAGGCCCTCCGAAATGTAAGGGAAAGCTTCTTAAATTTTAAAAGAGCTGGAACCGCCTGAAATTTCTGTAGAAAATTACTTCGACTGTGTATGGGGTAAAAATGGAAACTTGTGGTCCAAAACCACATTTTAGCTGATTACAAGGCTGTATTGAGCCTGTGGGACCACAAGTAAGTTTCAAGAGTGAAGGCTTTCACTCTGTGGTCACGTGAAAAAGGTGGATAACTTCCCATTACGCTGGAGTAAGATAAAAAGAGGTCTTCTCCTCACAAAACTAAGAAATTATATTGTTTTTGTTCGAATTCTTACATGGCACAGCTGTCAAAAGTAGTATTACTCTTAAAATTAACCAAATATAGCTATAGTATTAGCTATTGTGGTCATTCTTATAGTAATTCAACTGATAATCAGTGCAACCAGGGATTTCTGTATACTCATCACCACTATATCATCATAGTAAAGCCCTTTTAATTTATTCTTCAATATCAATTTTGTGTCACACTCATGGTTATAGCTTCTTTTATTAATATATTGTAGAGTCATCCTTACAGAGGTTTAACATCATATTCTGAATGAAATAAGAAAACAGCATAGTAACAGCTGGTTTACAAGAGATTTTTTCATGAATAATAGTCAAAAAAGGGTTTTAATTACTCTTGTTTGGTTCATCCAGGGAAAATCATTGAGAAGATAAATTTTTACCAGATTCAGTGTTGCTCATTACCCCTTTTTCATGTCCAAATAGCAACATATTTCCTATTTTTTCTCCAGATTTAATGTTATTTTAGCTTGGTAAGAAGATTCCCATATGGCTTTACTAGAATGATTGAGTTAAAATTAGCCATGGATCCAAGTTTTGGAGAATTTCAAACCTCAGAGGTGATAGAAGCTGGGTACTTTGGCTCCCTTTTATTTGTTTTGTCCCCCTTGGCTATCTTCACATCAAAAATACTAATTAAAGACTGATATCCCCAATGGGTGTACCAAACATTTATGTAAGAAAAAATCATGTTGAAGTTAAATAATAATGCATAACATTATTCTTAGTGTATAGGTAACATAGGGTTTCTCACAATCCCATTATTTTGGCATGAAAATACAAAAAACAAAAATTTCCATAATTTTTTATGTGGTATTAATGATGAGGTGTTGAGGTATTTTCCAGATTACCACCTCATAGAGTTAATTCAACTTTATTCACCCTATGAAGTTACCCTAGGTGAATTTTTGTTTAGAATCCAAATCTGGCCCTAAATTCATTTGTTTACCTCCTCACAAAAACTTTATTCATATTTTTCTATATCAAAAAGATTAATTTTTGAGATATACATGACTCACCTCATAGAGCTTATTTAATCTTATTCATCCGATAAAGCTACCATAGGTGAATGTTTGTTTATAATACAAAGCTGTCCTTAAATCCATGTACTTACCTACTCAAAGAAAATTTATTCCTATTTTTCTATATTACAGAAATGAATTTTGGATACTTAAAGGTCTTATGAGTCTTTTATATTCCAGAAGTTATTTTTATATCTTTTTTGGTCTATTTAGGTATGTACAATATACCTTGAGGATCACATTTCACCTTTCCAAATAATGAAATTTTATAGAAACTTGATTATTGAGTATTCATTCAAAAAATAAATTGAGGTCCCAAAGGGGGTTAATGTTCACTGTTGAATCTCTTTATATTACTCAGATCAAGGAATGGAAGTAAATCTATAGACATGTTCAGGATTGTGGCCTTCTTCCATTTGTGAATCTCCTCAAAGGTTTAGCTGAGTCAAGTATATCTAATTCTGCAAGCCAATAATCTTTATTTACTTGGTTTCTATACCTTACTGGATATTCTCTCAGATGTATCCTTTATTTAATAAATTTCTTTATCCTTCTATTCTCATGCTGTTGCACTAGTGGTAAAGCTAAAGGAGTGTGGTTTCTTCAAGGAAACAAGTATCTTTCAGCTGTTTGATGGGTTTTAAAAGGCTGACTTGGAAGTTAGGGTGTTTGTTTTCCAATTAACCACTCAATTCCCCTTGAACAGCATTGGTTCCATGTAAGGAAAAAATGAAAAAATTACTTAATAAGAATCTTTAAGTTTCTTTGGGACTTTAATATTGTTAAAATTGAAAGTGTAAGCTAGAGCTAAGTTCCCTACTTTGAAGTCTGGTACTTTGTGACTCTTTTCCCACTTCTGTTTATCATAATTAAGAGCATAATCCATGCTTGATTTTGCGTGGTTTTTTCCTTTACCAAGAGTTAAATTGAATCTGGAATCTTTGGGATTGATTTCACTCAAGTCTTTCCTTAGTGTTTCTGCTTTAAGTATTGGATTCCATCCTTTTTCTAACATAGCAGGAGTTTCACCTGTGGAAGAATGAACAGATTTCTTGTTTGCAAATTCTCATTCAGGTAGCAAGGTGCACCAGTCATGGGTAAAGCCATCTGAGTCTTTGAATTCTAAGCCATAGGTTCATAATCTACTTATCATTTCTTCCAAAGCTTGAATCATTCTCTCTGCTTGTAGATCAGTCTGAGGGTGCTATTCTGTATAAAATGATAACTTAGTCCCAACAAACCTATGAATATTGGTCCAAAGTTCAGATATGAACTTGGGGTCTTTGTCACTTATTATATTCTTGATTTACCCTGTATGAAAAATAACTCTATTCCATAGGAGGAGATATTTATCAATAGCAGTGTCATATTTGTGAAATGGAAAGAGTATGGGGTTTTTTCTGTATCCATATACTATTGGTAGACAAGAAGTATAGCTTTTGTAACCACTTGGAGGTAAATCTGCGACACAATGCATGTGAGATACTTCCCAAGGGGTTTTCTTTTCTTGAATATTAATCATAAGTCCAAATTTTCTTACTGTTCTCCTGTTGGAATTTTGTAATCTGTCATAAGTATGATAATATCCAGTTTTCTCTTTTCTCCAAGATGGCCACCATTCAGATCTTTTTACTCTTTAAAATGTCCTGTCCTCTTATAGGTTTCCAGAGTATATGCTAGTATTACATTAATGGATAATGGTATTGATTAAAAATCCACCTCATATTTTTATTAAACAAGAATTGTTAGTTCTATGAAAGATTATGCTGTCAAATAAATGAAAGCTTACTTGAGAATAAGATGTTTTCCATACTCCATCTAATGAATTGACAAAATCTGTATCTTTACAGTCTTTGTTCAATATGGATGCTAAGATCTGGAAATTCATATCTTTCTTACATGACTCTATGACTTCAAATAATTCAGTCCCAATTTCAGTTATTTCAATTCCTTCAATTTGTATCTGTGGTTCTACGTCTAGAGCTAAATCAGATGGGTTATCAGTGGTGTTTCCTAATTCCCACCTTCTAAGTCCATAGTCATTATTATATATACTTCCTGCTTTGTTAACTACTTTCATATTTGATCTATATTGTTGAATTTCTATTTTTCATTTCAACATATTTTTATTTGGAATTCTCATCTTCAAAAGTGATTTTACTACATTACAGTCATTTATCACTTCAAAAAACTTCCATAAGTAAAATAGTGTAATTTTTTAAGTTCCCACACCAAACATAAACATTCACCATGAAAAAAAAATATATCCCCTCCAGCAGAGATAGCAGCTCCAACCCAGCTTCCAACTTGCTTCATACTGGGCTCTAACTTGCTATTATTATTTGGGAATCTTCCAAGCTGTATTTATAATATTCAGAAATACTTCACAAAATTAATTTAATTCTTTAACTTCTGGACATCCCAAATAATCCTTTATTCCACAAATGACTTTGAAATGAATATGAATCCATTAGTCATGAAAGATTTTTTTATTATTCTCAGAATCAAAATACCCTCTTCCCTCATCTCCTATCATATACTTCCTTTCATGTATTTTCTTGCTCTGAAATTTCATTTATCAGATGTCAATATTTCCAATGTTGTAAATATTTACATCAAAATATATCTCTTGAAAAAATTTCTTATTATCATTTTCTCCCGCTCACTCAAAAACCAAAAACAAAATGTGTATGTTTCATTATAATTTTCTCCCAAAATCTTAATTTATCTTAATATCTAGAAGTTGAACACACATAAAGATATATCATGTCCTTCTTCATGGATTTGGAAGAAATTTTTAAAGTTTTTCTGAATATCAGATTAAGAAAAATATCTCCCACAAAAAAATCACCAAGTATAAAGCTCTCTATTTCTTATCTGTGTAATCCAATATTTTTAAAAACTTGGGACCAAATATCACCCTCATTTCCCCAATAATGAAGCTCCAATCACCGTCACACATTTTTTCCATTATATAAATGACCTGAGACCCCTTGTGACTCAAAAACTGTTTCCTTCCATATCACATGACATTTAATGTATACAAAAAGTTTAAAATAAACTACTTTATAGTGATATTTTTTGAAATATTATTCAATTAATAAAAAAAGGTTATTATCTAAAGAAAAATTAATCATATCCTACTGTGGTTTGGGAATAAAATTTGACTCAGGCTTTTAATATTCTTCCATTTTCCTAAGTAAAATCAGAAATCCTGTAATACTTTTTCCAATTTAGAGACATTTTCATTCATTACTGACCCCCCATCAAAGTACCAATTCAAAAGATCATTTTTACACTCATATGTTTTGTTTATTCATATACAAATTAATCTTTTTTGGATTTAAGATATGTACTAAGCTTGCCATGGTATGAAAATCAGGTATAACTATGCAAGCTCTTGTAAAATGTTAAATTTGAATTGAGGGAAGTAATTGGATCAATGGAAGTTCCATTTCATGATATTAGTATCAAATATTCCCAAACTTTTTTTTTCAAGAAACTTTTTTGTTTCAAAAATAACCTTGCAATTGACTTTTCAATTTCTTGGATTTTTCCATTTTTTTAATAATAATGGCTTCATTACCATTTTGATATTGTATTATGCACAATCATAATCTTCAATTTATAAAGATTATGTAACAAGCTGAAGTGTTTCTTAGAAAGAAAACATACCCTTGTATATGGATATCAGGATACAAGTGAAAATTAAAAGATTCATTAGATTGATAAAGTAAGCTCACCATCGTACAAATGTAATTAATATTATAAATATTTATCACTTTATCAAGAGAATAACAATAATAATAATATCTAAATCCTTATTTGGGCTTGTAGAAAATACACTTAGCTTAAAGACTCCCCCCATGCATCAGTTTTAAGAAGTAATTTGTTCATTATTATTGTCTTCCAAAACCTGCAGAGATTATATCCAGATCAATATAATGAGCTCAAATTGGTGGTACAACTGATCTCTTAAAATAAGCCAATTGATTCCAAAATCAGCATATTTCTGACATTATATGTGTTACTTAAGCCTAAAAGGTCTAAATTATCCTGCTTCCAATAATCCACCTCCCACATATTTCAAAGTATTGGTACCCTTAAATTGTGGCTTATAAGAGGACAAATTTAACTTTAATTTTCTGTTTCTTGTTGAAAAAAAGAAAGAATTTACACAAAGATATCAATTTGAATATTCACTTAGTCTTATACAATTAATGAGTTTTAAAAAGGGGAATACTGAAACTTTTAATCCCCTTGAAAGGGAGCTGAAAGTTAATCTTCCAATTGCAGATCAGTGGTAAAAACTTTAAATTCTTCCTTTAAGCTAGGAATTTTTTTCATAATTTGCAAAATGCCTCCATTTATTAATTGACATATATTTCTGAAGTATAATTTTCTAAAAGTAATAGTACTTCTCCTGAGTTACAAAAATAAATGGCTATGAATTAAGATTTAAATACTTCCTGAAACAATTTTTTCAACATTAATATGGGATATTAATGATTTATTTTCAATAACTTTCTTTATTTACAAAGAAAGTGTTTCATACTTGTGTAATACCTTTTCAAAGATAGTCAAACTATCTAAGATAATAGAGAAAAATCATATGGCGGAATATTTTTCTTCAATTTTTTTTTGTTTATGTATAATTTCCTTTTTATATTTTTCACTTTTACATTCAAAAAATGCTTAATATTATTGTTTTTGTAATGGTGGGTGCATTTGAAGTGATTTCATTCTTTCAATTGGCAATTGATATGAAATTCATGTGAATATTATACACAGATATTAATGAGAGAAGTCTCCTTTTCTGTTGGAAAGGATGCCTCTTGAATTAATTGGTAGTGGGTTGTTATATATGAGGAGAAAAAAAAAGATAATGGGAAATCCATAATCTTCTATTTTAATTGAGAATCATTCTAAATGTCAAAAGCTGTTCCTTAAAGTATCTGCAAAAATACTTCAAGGTTAGAACCAAGGTTGAGACTCAGGTTAAAAGCAGGTTGGACCTGGGTTGAACCTTCTACTCCCACTGGTGGGGGTAGCTTTTTTTCATGGTGATTCCATTTGTCAATAAGTACTTGAGAAAAATCTTTTACATGAAAATTGTTTGTAGCACCAGAATAAATGATAATACTATAAAAATATCATAGATAGAAGAGAAAATAAGAAATTTGAAAGATTTCTTGACACTAGTATTCAGAGTGCACAATTGTTACTTGAAGGAAATAAGTGAGAACAATTGAACACAACATTATTCCCACTCAGGCTTTTTCCTGCTTGCTATGGAAGCTTCTTGAGGACCTGGGCCTATTTTGAGGCCTCATGAAGCATTTTTCAATTTGGTTATTTCTACCAAAATAAATTCATAAACCTTCTTTAATCCTCCTATCCTTTTCAGAACCAATTGATTTGTTGTCCTTATTGAGGAGAGAATCATGAGGCTTATCCATAGAAGCTTTACAATTCCTCCCCTTCTTATTCTTATTGTGAGTCTTCTTGGAAGATGAGTTTTGAGGAGCCCTGAAAGAATTGGACCCAGTTACTGAAGGTTTCTTTTCTTGATTACCCCCCCTTTTCCTTCTGCATCTAATGGTACCTAGCAGCTCACTCCAGAGTAATATCCATGATCTCTTGAAGGTTATCAAAGCTTCCATGGTTGCAAGCCAATTGGTCCAATAATCTTAAAGTCAAGCCTCTTCTATACACATGAATGTGAGCTCTTTCTCCACAATCCCCAATTATTTCCATTAAGCTTATTAAATACACCATTTACGAGGAAAAATTACCACTTTCCTCAATCTCCAGATTTTCCAACTCTTTTTCAGCTTTCCTTACTTCATTTGGATCACCAAGCAGAGTGAATAACTGGGCTTTAAAGAGCTTCCAGTGATTGAGAAGTTAGGAAGGTTCTTCATTGGAGATATTTGAGAGATAGGGTTCAATACACTTTCCAGCTCTTCCAGTGAGAAAATAAGTTGAATAAAGAACCTTCTTCCTGTCAGAGATTGATATTATTGTATTAATCCTCTCAATTTATGAGCTTGAGTAGCATCAAAAGAATCAGGTTCCTTAATGGATGGAGTCTTTAATTCTGGGACTCCAAGAGTGTCCTTTGGGAAAACTGCTTAAGTAATTCTCTCCACCATCCTGAGCAAATTCAGTTCAGCTTGAGAGACAAGATGTTGATTAGAAAGTGTTATATTTGGAGCCTCAGGAGCTTTAGCAGCATCTTCCAAGGCAGCTACCACTTCACTATCATCAAATTCTTCCTCTTCAGCTTCTTCTTTCCCCAATCTATTCTTAGGTCATTTGCAAATTCAAGGTTAGCCACCCTACAAGCAATAGAATGATCTTGATCTTCTGGAGGGTTCTTCTCCTTCCATTCATAATGAAAAAATCTATCCCCACCAGCAGGAGTAGCCGTTCCAAACTACTTCAAACCCAAGTCTCAACTTTTATTCTAACCCTGAAATATTTTTGCAGATATTTTCAGCCACATCTTTGGTAATTCAGAATGCTACTCAATTAAAATAGAATATTATGGATTTCCCATGATTGTTATTTGTTTACTCATACATTACATATACAATATTTACTCATAGAAAAAAATATTGAATTTTAATTCTTTAGAACACAAAAAAATAACTGCCTTTTTGGAAATATGTGAAGCAATTTCACAGGGATAACATTGTATTTTCTCTTTTGAATTCTTTACCCACTTCACATGTGACCAAAAGTAAAAGGAATAATCTTCAACTTTCTTCAAGGGCATAAGTTCAAGGTCTAAGGAATATTCCAGAAGATGTGAGATTTTTTCTGGCTGGATCTTCCACCATTTAGTTTGTTCTTTTGTGTTATTAAATAATTTTCATATACTTTAAAGGTAGAATCAAGAGGTTTAAATCTTGCTTTGATACATAAATAATATTTTTTTTATCCCATCAGCTATATTAAATATCTATTTGGAAAAATTATTTCTATAATATTTTTCAGTTGATACTTTTGTTTTGAATTTGCACAAACTGAGATTAGTTAGCTTTTTTTCCAAATATATGTATCATTATCTTGATTATTCAAGTTGTTAGTTTGAAAGGAATGTTTTTTTCTTGCTCAAATATATTTTAAATATTTCAAATCTTTTCTAAGTTAAATGAAACATGTTCATTGTTAAATATCCTGAAGCTACAAATTTCCTTGAAAGTCAAGTCTCATCATTCTTGAGATTACACAATATTACCTTCATAAGAATTTAACAATTTATTTGTCTAATCCTGGAATAAGGTTCATAATTCAACATACATTTTCAAATTTAATTTATTATTTAAGTATTATTTTATGCACGAATGCAGAAAGAAATAAGGTTATTCAAGTTTTACAGTTCCCATGTTTTGGCTTGACCTCCTATATCTTTGAGTTAATTTATGAAGCTTTGGATATTTTCAGTTATCCTGTTTTGTTTTTCTTAATACTCAGAAACTTCTAAATTTGAAAAAATGATAAAAGCACAAATGACTGTCAGAAGTGATTTTTTTTAAAAGAAGAAATATTTTTTTTAATAATTTTCATTGTATCTTTTGAATTATTGATTTTTTTATTTGGATTTTTGTATTTTATTTTCAACTTTTTCAATTTATTTCATATATTTTTAATATTTCTGTACCTTTTTTACATTTTCTGATGTTATTGCATTTTTTTTCAGTTTTTTGTTTTAAATTTTTGTTTTCTTCTTTTTTTTTATATTCAGAATTTCAATTTAAGTAATTTCATGTGTAATTTTTGAGTTTTTTTTATTAATTTTTCTGAGTTTGTATAGTTTTTATATTTTTTGCATTTTTTAAATTTTAATTTGTCACATTCAATTTTCTTTTAATTTCAATTTCAACTATTTTTTAGTCTCTTTTTTTTTGGGAGAGGGGGGTGGAAACTGTGGCATCAGTGCATTTGTGCTAAGCTTATCACAAAGGAATAATTATATATACAGTGGAATCAGTGTAATGCACTGATTCCAGACTTTCCACACACACCCTCTCAAAAGAAAAAAAACCTAAAATCAAAAATTATAAAAAAACAATGAACAAAGAGTAAAAACTACAATTTAAAAATGAAAATTAGAAAGAAAAAAATACTAAAGATAAATAGCAAAAGTTCTGAAAAAAACTTCATCATTCAAAAGAGAAAATTTAAAACAAAAAAAAATTAACAAAAATAAAGAAATACAAAAAATACAAAAAAATACAAAAAAATACAAAAAAATACAAGAAAATACAAAAAAATACAAAAAAATACAAAAAAATACAAAAAAATACAAAAAAATACAAAAAAATACAAAAAAATACAAAAAAATACAAAAAAATACAAAAAAATACAAAAAAATACAAAAAAATACAAAAAAATACAAAAAAATACAAAAAAATACAAAAAAATACAAAAAAATACAAAAAAATACAAAAAAATACAAAAAAATACAAAAAAATACAAAAAAATACAAAAAAATACAAAAAAATACAAAAAAATACAAAAAAATACAAAAAAATACAAAAAAATACAAAAAAATACAAAAAAATACAAAAAAATACAAAAAAATACAAAAAAATACAAAAAAATACAAAAAAATACAAAAAAATACAAAAAAATACAAAAAAATACAAAAAAATACAAAAAAATACAAAAAAATACAAAAAAATACAAAAAAATACAAAAAAATACAAAAAAATACAAAAAAATACAAAAAAATACAAAAAAATACAAAAAAATACAAAAAAATACAAAAAAATACAAAAAAATACAAAAAAATACAAAAAAATACAAAAAAATACAAAAAAATACAAAAAAATACAAAAAAATACAAAAAAATACAAAAAAATACAAAAAAATACAAAAAAATACAAAAAAATACAAAAAAATACAAAAAAATACAAAAAAATACAAAAAAATACAAAAAAATACAAAAAAATACAAAAAAATACAAAAAAATACAAAAAAATACAAAAAAATACAAAAAAATACAAAAAAATACAAAAAAATACAAAAAAATACAAAAAAATACAAAAAAAAATTGAAAAAAAAAACTAACTAAAAAATAAAAATAGAGAATTTTGAAAGAAAATTACAAAAAAAATTAAATATGAAAAATATATAAATAATTTCTAAAATAACAAAAGTAAAAATTTAAAAATTAAGAAAAAAATTAATACAATTAATAATCTAAAAATAAACAAAAAACTAAATTAAGAAAACATAAGATTAAAACAAAAATGAGAAAGGAAACAAAAAAGGAATATAATAAAATAAGAAGATTCAAAAAAAAAAAAAAGTAAAAAATAAAAAAAATTAAAAAATTAAAAGAAATTCAATATTTTTTTCTTGATATTATATTAATAGAATATGAAAAAAAATATTTCAGAGAATCTAAAATAAAAAATATAGGGAAAAAAAAAAAGAATTTTTATGAGATAAAAAAACCCAAGCCAGGAAAAAAATTTATGGAAGTGTAAAGAAGGATATTTTTTTTTATTTATTTTCAAATTTGTAAAAAAAAAGAAAAAAACCTATTTTTTATCTTAATAAATCAAATTAATTTGAAGTATATATCAAAGCTAAAGCTTAATATAAATTTTGATGATCATTTTTTAACAGAATTAAGAGATGTTTCATAAATCTGGAAGGTCAAATGAATTCTTATTTTCACAAAATTTGATAAACTGATAAAAATACTTTTCTTAATTGTATAAATATCTGTTATATTTAAGTCAATGAGCTTAATAAAGCTCATGCTTATCCAAGTAATTCAATAATTAAGGATCTTATAAGAATAATTAATTATCAAACCTTCCCATATTCAATCTGTTTTTAACTTGACTCCAACAAGGGTCTAACCTAGTGAGTTTTGGTGGGTTGAAACAAATTTGAAGGAGGATTTTAATAATGGTAAAAATATTTTTGATTAAAATCTCAAAAGAAATCTCAAATATTCATAAATTTCTCCAAAGAAGGTTTTTTTTTAGAAAAAAAAATTCTTGATTGATCAATTATTTTTTAAATAAAAAAAAATTGTAGAACACTCATTGCCATTTATAATAAATTCTTATTAAGTAATTAAGGAAGTTCTGATTCCTATTTACTTGGATAGCTGAGTCCTATATACTCATTTTTCTCATCTATATGAACATATTCTTTCATATTAATAGTGATTTCATTTATTAATTTATTTAAATTTTCCTTTCTCAAATTTTTAAAATTCATTAACTATAAAGATTCTTTATAGAAAATTTAATCAGAGATTTTAAGCTAAGAATTATAATGATGATATCTTAATAAAAAAAATTGATAATTTAGAACCAAAAAAAAAGTTTAAAGACTCATTTAAATGAGTTTGAAAATAATTTTACTTCATTAAAACTCATAATTAACTCCCAAGTTCATTTATAATGATTTTTTTTTACCATTTTATTTCTTTAAAAACCTAAAATTTGTTTTTAAAATTCAAAAATTCTTTCAAGATGAAATTATTTTGTTAAATTTATAAAAGCATAATTATTTTAAAAGTTTAAAATATACCTTTTTAAATTCAAATTTTTCATTTTTTAAAAAAATAATAAAAAATAATTTTTAAATAATGGAGAGAAAGACATTAACTACTATTATTTATATTTCTTGGATAAATATTTTCTAAATCTATATTCTTTATCAATATTTTGAATTAAGGGTTTATAACAGATTATAATTCTAAGATATTATTAAGTATATATTAAAATTTTCAATAAAATCTTTAATTTTAAGGAATAATTCAAAAAAAAAAAACCATTATATTTCTCTAATCTTAATATTTTTATTCTAATTTTTTTTAAAAAAAAAAAACTTGAAAGATTTAATTTTATATTCTCTATAAATTTTCTTTTTCTATTAAATAAGTCAGAATTTTAAATATAAATTTTTATAAAAATATATTCTTCACTTTTTAAGTTCTAAGGAATATATATATATATTTAGAAATTTAAACTTATAAACCATACCTAAAGGGTATCAGTCCTTTGTAATATTTGAATTAAAAATTCTTTAGTTTATATTATCATTTTGAATCTTTAATGTTTAAGTAGTAAATATTATTTTAAATATATTATTCATTAATAAATTAAATGAACTTTTTAAAAAAAAATTCACCCTTTTTTTTGTAAATTTATTATATAGATAAAATTAACAATTAATATTTCTTCTCAAAATTGGGTTGAGGAATTAATTTTAATTCAAGATTTATTTTTTTTGTAAGGATATTTTTCAAATCCAATATTATTATTATTATTTAAAAAAGAAAAAACTTAAGTATTTTTTTCTAGATATTAGGGGGTGTCAAAGTTACCAAATCCCACACTCAAAATCCCGAGTTTTTTTTTGCCAAAATCCCACATTAATTTTTAGGGATTTCGGAAATCCCACACCTAAAGAGGTGAGGTATTTTGAGGTACAAAAACCCAGGTTTTTTGGTACCAAATCCCGTGTTTAAATACCAAAATCCCACCTTTAGCTTCCCATAAAGGCACATTTTTCAAACACACAACTCAGTAAGGGCATGTTAAATTGCATAAAAATTTCCTTCTCTTGCATAAAATCTAAATACACTCATCATTTATTAAGTTATTTGATTTCAAATTTCATTTACTACCAGCCGTTTCTTTATTTACCATGCCCAAGGCATCGCAAAGGCTACCTTTACTTCAGACCTTGAACTCACTTCAGTTCATCGATGCTCTCAACTCTGATAGTGATTCTGATATCCAGGAAGATATAATCTTGTTAGATATGATAACCTCACAAAGATACATCAATCCTCGTAGAAGATATCCATCTCATTACATGTATACAATGAATGATTTACAGACATTCTCATCTGAAAAGTTTTGACAGCTATGTAGGACAACACATGAATCATTTGAAAAATTGGTTGCACAAATTCAAGCTGATAAAATCTTTCAAAACTCATCACAAAACAAACAACGCAATCCTGCCATCCAATTGGCTGTGGCATTATCAAGGCTAGGATCAAATGGAAATGGGGCCGCTTTGGGAAAGATTGGAATGTTGTTTGGAATTAGCCATGGGGCTATTGTGTTGTACACTCAAAGAGTCATTCAGATATTAATGAAGTTGAAGCGCAAAGTAATTGTGTGGCCAACAATAGAACAACGCAGAGAAATGTCTCAAGTAATGCAAGCAGAAGGCTTCCCTGGGTGCATTGGGTTTATTGATGGGAGTCTCATACCATTATCACAACGACCTCCCAATGATGGTGAAGCGTATTTTGATCGCAAAAAAAGGTAAGCTGTTGAATCTTTATTCTTTATTTCAATCTTACTGATGGTTTACATATAAGGTATTCTATGTCAATACAACTGGTTTGCAATATCAACAAGCAGTTCACTGCTCTGCATGTTGGTTGTACTGGGTCACTTCATGATTCGAATTTCTATCAACATATGAAAATAGCACAAACACCTCAAGAGTTTTATGAAAAGGATCAGTACTTACTTGCAGATTCGGCATATGCAAGCTCTCCTTGGGTTGTTCCAGCATATAAGGGAGTTGTAGCACATAATGAAGACAACCGTTTGTTCAATTACTGTCTAGCAAAATCAAGGGTCAGAATCGAGCATGCAATTGGCATTTTGAAGGGGAGGTGGTTTTCTCTAAGGGAAATGAGAAATCAAATGAGGTATAATCATGAAATTGAATATTTTGTTAGTTGGGTTGTGTCTTGCACGATTTTACATAATATGTTAGCTCAAATTGGTGATGAGTGGTTTTATTTATATGAAGATGATGATCCACCACAAGTGGAAAATCAGGCCAACAATGACATTGGGGAAGATGTGCTAAATATGCGTGAGAAAATTTAACCAATCACTTTGGCATGGAAAAATAGTCAATTGTAAATTTCTTCAGGACCAATGTTTTATGTACTTAATTTAATGGCATACAACGGAGTGGAGATGTTATTCATAAAATAAAAGTATTTACAATTAACATTTTTTACTTCTTTTTTGATCCTGCATATTTTGTTCAAAGTACCCATTGACTCTTGAATTTATTTCGGTGGGTGTCATTTTCAAGAATTTGTCACCTACATTAAATAATTTATGGTTTATTTGAAAAGAACATCCAAAATGAGTAATTGTGTCATGATTGATAATTTCTGGAGGTGGTTTTGTTGTATGATGAACCATTGTTGATGTCTTCCAAAGTATTTCCATGATGCCAGGTTTTTTTGAAAAATCGATCTCCATTTTTAATTCAGGGAAGTGTAAGCCATGTCCAGAGGGGGTGAAGATAGTAGGAAGTGGAAGGAAATCTTTTTTTGATACAAAAGAAAAAATACCATAAGTCCAGGCATTGAGATCGTTTAAATCTTTGTGTGGCTTATTGAAAAATCCATCTTGGGTGACAATGACATTGGTAAACGATTTGAATCCTTCCTTGGGATTGGCAGAAGTCCATTTGAGTTGACTGAAGTTGGGTAATTGGGCTGCTTCCATTAATGATTGATTTTCATTTGCTGCTAATTTTGAAAAATGGGAGATTCTTGAGTAAATGAATTCATCATATTCATGAAGCTTGATCCATTGATTGTTATCTGTTTCAATTTGATGAGGAGTTAAACCAGGTTTTCTGGAGTAAACACCTAATAATTTTGTAATCAGTCAGTAATTATTAAGGGAATATGACAAAAAGATCACACACCTGCAGATTTTCCAGCATCAGAACCAGATCGAAACCCAATACCTTTCATAATGCCACCTTCGAGTTGCTTATTGGTTTTAATTTCTTGTCGATTTTGAGATAAGGACATTAATGTCATGACAATTTTTTGCAGCATTTGAGAGTGGCCAGAATAATTATCAAATGGGGTTATTTCATATATGATGACAGGCAAAAACGGCTTGGATGTTTTATTAATGAGGATATAAGGATGGGGGAGAGTGTTAAGTGATGGAAGTTTTAACCATGAGGCATTTGAAGATTTCTTGTCAATTGAAATTGTGGAAAAGTTTTTAAATTCTTTTTTGGAATGGCCAAGGTGAGACATTATTTCTTTTGAATCATGGATGTGTTGTCTTTGGCTTTGGGTGAGCTTTCTTTTATTATTTAATTTGGTATTATTATCCTCATGATGTTCTATATTTGGTTTAGTCCTAACCATGACATCAAGAGGAGTAATATGAGCTTCATCATCTTCCAAATCATTCTGATGATGTGCTGAGTCTGGTTTAGTCCTAACCATGACATCATCAAACTGATTGGAAGAATGAGAAGGAGGAGGAGATTTTTTTTTGAATTTTAAGGATGATGGAAGGGATGGGAAATGAAATGACATTGCAAAAGAAACCCTTATAAATAATCCACCCCTACATGAACAAATAAAACAAAAATTAAAACAAAAAAGAAAAAAAAAGGTTAGTAAAGATCATAATCCAAAAAAAAAAGTCGGAAATGGATAATGATGAGTGATGGTTAGTAAAGATCATAATCCAAAAAAAAAAAAGTCGGAAATGGATAATGATGAGTGATGGTTAGTAAAGATCATAATCCAAAAAAAAAAAAGTCGGAAATGGATAATGATGAGTGATGGTTAGTAAAGATCATAATCCAAAAAAAAAAAGTCGGAAATGGATAATGATGAGTGATGGTTAGTAAAGATCATAATCCAAAAAAAAAAAAGTCGGAAATGGATAATGATGAGTGATGTATGATGATTATTATAAAAAAAGAAAGAAATAATGATGGGTGGGTGAGTTGTGGATGATGATGGTGATGGGAGGTGCAAAAAAATGATTAAAATATTTTAAAAGACCAAAAGGACATTACCTACAGAAAAATTTAAAAAAAAATTAGCAAAAAAGGATTGTGATTGATTAAAAAGAAGAGAAATTCACTTACCTGAATTTTGAAAAAAGTGAGTTTTTTTTTAAGAGGGAAGGGTGAAAAATAAAAATAGAATAAAAATAATTGAGAATTGACAAATCAAATTTAAAAAATTTGGTGATTTTTTTTAAGAGGGAGGAGTGAAAAGCAAAAATGAAAATTAAAATTTGAAATTCAAAAAAAAAAAATTTAAAAAAAGTTTTTTTTTTTTAATTGGGAGGGGTGAACAGTAAAAAAAAAAAAAAATTCAATGAAATTAAAGGGAAAAATCAACTTTAAAAAGCAAATTAAAAATTAAGAATTAAAAATCAAAAATCAACTGAACAAGGGACTTTGCCCATTTAAAAGTTGAAACCCTTCAAAATAAAAAATAACCATTAAATTTAAAAAAATATATAGAAAAAGATGAAAAAATTTCCCAACAAACCATAAAATGACATTTTCATAAAAAAGGAAAAAAACTGTCATTGAATTTGATTTTTGAACAGACTTCATATAAATGCTCAATGCAAAACTTGCCCAAATTTGCAAATCTGCCGCAAATTGCAAATAAATGTCATATGCACTTGGAATGGCAAGTTGGTGTGTCAATTATGCATAAAAATTGAAATTTCCCTTTGGTAATAAAGTGGAGTTAGAATTCATGACATAAGATCAATAATTAAACAAGCACCATATATAAATTGATCACATTACACATATGTAATAAGTTATTTTTTATTGACTAATGCCAGAATGCGTTCCAGCTCCCCGATTGGCCTGCTTGATGACAATGCCGCTATAGTGAGATCCATCTGGCATTGCTTTTCCTTCAATTCCAATTCACGATTCCACTTTTCTTTTTCAAATTCATGTTTCTTTGCATTTTGCTTCTTGTCAAACTCCATTTGTTTTTGTAGCTTGACTTCTTCAAACCGTTGTTTTTCCATGTTGCACACTTTCTCTTCATTCCACCTCTCCCTGTCCCACTCCAAACGTGCATGATCACTTATTTCACGGGCTAATAAGCATGAATTTTGTCAGTAGGATTCTTAATAGTATCCATAATTGCAAGTCATACCTTTGTTCCGTGATTCAAGTATATTTGCATAAGTAGGTGCAAACATATCCAGCGACCTTTTCCTAGAACCACTCTTGTCATTCAAGTTGGGTGTCATGGCTTGATTACGCTTTTGTGCTGAATGCATTATGGATTTACTTTTCTGATCAAAGGAGGAATAATCAATATTGGTGTGAATAAATATGACTCTTAAATGTACTTACCAAATCATCTTGAAGGTTTTCCACTGGAACCAAGTTATCCTCATTATGAAGCAAACGATCCAGATTGTGAGGTGAATCCAAGTGATTATTCTCCTTTGAAAAGAAAATGGGCTTTAAATATCTGAGGTATAAAAAGGAAGAGACCATAGCGTACCTTATCAAGCAAAACATCATCATCATCACCGTTGAGACTGTCTTTTTCTTGCGAATCATAGCTTGCAATGGGAGTGACATTGGGCTTGTGGCCAAAGAGCACATCCATTTCTGCATAGCAAGGACACATACTTTCCAGCTTTTCACTCATGGATTTTATTCCTTTACTCTCATCTTCTCCCGTTATTCCAGCCCCAGTTAAGTTTTCGAATTTTTTGGCTGCCATATATTTCTTTTTATATGTTCGCCATCGATCTCGGATGCTGCTTGAACTAAGGTTTAGGCGATTTCGTGATTTTTTGTTGACCTCAATGGCCATAAGCTGAAACCCATGCTGCTTTGAGGAAGGAGGTCTTCCAATAGTTGTTGAACCGCTAGTACCAAAACATGACTCGAAATTGGACTTGACTGAAAGCCAATTAATTATTGTTAAATAATCTGTACGTATTAAGTGACCTGATGGATGAGGCAGGCCAGAGGTGATCTTCATGTCTGTCTTGATTTGTCTTGCTTTGGATCGAGGCATTATTATATGGATGATGAAGTATAAATGGACTATCAGCTGTTCGGTCAGATTGTCCAAAATGGAGTTCAGAAGAACATGTTGTACAGGTATGAATTGTGAGTACTCATTTGGGTTAGGTTTCAAGCTGAAATCCCAGATGCATGGGATTTGGTCAAAATACCAGGGGACTCAGTTAAAATACCATGGGATTTATACATAAAAAACCTGGGATTTAGTGTTGGGATTTGGGTTCCAAATCCCGTGTTATTTTAAGGCGGGATTTGGTGACTTTGACACCCCCTATTATTTTTAATTTAATGATAAGATTATAAAATTTTATAAAAACTAATTATACTAATATAATGGGTTATTTAATCTTTCAAGATTATTCATTCTTTTTTTTTAGAACTAATTTTAATATCTATTTTAAATGAAATTTATTTTTTTTATAAAAATAATTTCTTAACTTTATAAATATTCTTTATAAAGGGAAAATAATTATAATTAAGAATCATTAAATATAAAAATTTTTAATTAATTTATAATTAAAATTAAAATTGAATAAAAAAAAATTATATCCATTTAAAATATTTTATTAAATTTAATTAATCTCTTTTTTTAATTAAAATGAGATAATCTTATTTTTAGATCATGAAAATAAATTTCTATTTAAATAATAAATTTTATTAATTAAGAGTTTTCTTATATTAAAAACCTCAAAAAATTGATTGACTTATATTCTTTATTTATTTAATATTATTAAATATTTTAACTTAAAATAATTTTATTATTAATTATAGAAATTATTAAATGTATATATATATATATATATATATAATTTTGAATTTTGTTTTAAAATTTCAAATTTATTCTTATTTTAATTGAGAAATTTTATTATAATAATTCTAAAAAAAAATTTTAAAATATATAAATAAGATCTTAATCATTTAATTTATTTTTATATTTTTAAAAACCAATCTCAAATAATTAATCATTTTATAAATAATTTAATTATTATTAAAGAAATAATTTTTTATTAGAATAAATTTGTATCAATTAATTTATATTGATAATTATGGTTATATCATATTATACTTGATATGACAAGGGATTTTTTTTTTTGAAAATGTATAGTTCTCAGTTTAATTTAGTAATTTGAAAAGGAATTAAAGTAACTTAATTATAAAATTTAAAAAAAAAAAATCATAAATTTTCCAGAAAAATTTAAATTAAAGATTTAAATTCTAGAAAAAATATAAATATAAAATTTTAATAAGAAATTCTTTTTTTTTTTTGAAAAATATTTATATTTAATTTGAAGTTAAAAAGGTTATTATTAAAGATATTTTTATAAATATTCAAGAGAGGAAATTATAAAGTTTAATTTTCTTTTTTTTTCAATTTATTTAAATCAAGATAAAATAATATTTTAGAAAAAATTGATACTTAAACATAAATATTTTTTTTATTTAGAAAACGCTATCATAATTTATTATTCAAGGAAAAATATACTGATATTAAAAGATTTTTAAATCAAAAATATTAAATTCTAATAAAAAAATGTTTATAGAAAAGAACTATTAATAATTATATTTTATAAAAGAATTTAGGACAGGATAATTTAATCTTTAGAAAAAAAAATAAAAACTCTCATAATTTTTTTGAATTTATATTTATCTTAAAAGTTTTTTTTTTTTTGTATTTTATTTAAAAGAATCCTTTAAAATAGATAATTATTTAAGAATTCCAAAAAAAATCTAAATAATTAAACTCATTTCAATTAATTATTTCTCAATTATTAAAACTAGGATTTGAATATGACTAAATAACAATAGCAATTTAGAACTCAGTGTGAAACAAGATGAAAGCGGGGTTGAAACTTAAAGGAACCTGCTACCCCTGCCAGAAGGGATGGCTTCTTTTTCAGAATTCTTGGTATTTCTCTATCCAAATTTGAACTCAGTTGATCAACTGTTGGTTTAAATTCAATAAGAACCCTTTCTTTAGAAGTCAAAAAAGCTTTATTTCTTTTAGATATTGTATTCTTTACTTAGGGGCTTTTCTGAACATTCGTTATTTTGAAGAATAAAAAGAAGAAATTTATTATACTTTAGAATAAAACAATTGATTTAATCCTTGAGGTATATTTTACATACTTAAATAGGCCAAAATAGAGATAAAATTAACTTTTAAACTGTTAATAACACATAAGTCATCAATATACTCAAAATTCATGATTTTTTTTGATTTAAGAAAAGATCAATGACTTTCTTTTGTGAGTAATTAAATCAATAAATTTAAGGTTATATTTTGATTCTACATACAATTTGACCTAGGGTAGCTCCATAGATTGAATAAGATTAAATTAAACTTATTTAGTAATAATATGAAAAATACTTCAATACCACATAATAGAATTGTTAAAATTTTTGTTTTTCTCAATTTCATGCCAAAATAATGGGAATATGAGAAATACCATGTTACATATAAAATAAGATTAGCATTATAAATTTTTGTCACACTTAAAAATATAGTATTATTATATAAATGTTTTGTACATCCATAGTGGATATCAGTCTTATAAGCCTAAATTAGTATTTTTGATGTGAAAATAGCTAAGGTGGACAAAAGACATCAAAGAGAGCCAGGGTACCCAACTTCTGAGGCCTCTGAGGGGTGGATAGCTCTAAAGCTTTAATCAATGGCTGATCATGTCCCAATTAGTATACTAAAGCCTTTTTGGAACTTGGTTACCAAGTTGAAGTCTGATTAAATAATAAGAAAATAGCAAAGAAGTTGCTATTTTGACATGACAAGGAGGTAATAAACAGCTTACAATCCTGTAACCATGTCAATTATTAATTATTTTCCAATAATAAACATTAAAAGATTAATTAAAACCCTTTCTGGACTATTATTAATAAATTTACCTCATAGTAACCAGATATTACTGTTTTATTTGAAATTTTACATAGAAATAAGGTAAAAACTTCAAAAATTTATTAAAAATATAATTCCTAAATGAATCTTTCTTATAATTTTGGGAAGAACTAGAGACAATAAATTATTAAAATAATAAATAAAAATAAAAAAAGAATTATTACTTAATAATTAAAATTAAAATTTTTACTTAAACAGTTCATTTTTGAATTATTTCATGTGAAAAACTAAATTTTCAAAAATTTAAAGAAAATATAAAATTTAATTAAATTTCTAATAAACTTAATAAATTTGAAAAAAAAATATTTTTAAATAAAAAAGAAAATTTAAATTTATTAAAACTTTATTTCTTAATCATAAATGGGTTTTTTATTCATATAAATTACTTAATTAAGGGTATTGGTAAAAACACGTAAGCAAATTGGTAAAAACACGTAAGGGGTGCCCTGGGCCCATTTTTAATTAAAAATGAAACACAACAATGCCTGTATTGGGCCAAAACATGCCCAAAAGAGGTTTTTTCCCCACAAAACCTCTCTAACTCCAAATTGTTTCAGATTTTTTTGCCCAGCCCCCCCCCCAAAAAAAAAAAAGCCCAAACACCCCAACAATCCACATTATCCCCACCTCAAACCATTTTTTTTTTTTTGGAAAAACAGCATTACCAAAGCCATTTTGCAAAGCTTTTCACCCTTTTTTTTATTTTTTTCACCCAAAGACTGCATTTTCCACCACAACAACCTGCTTTCAAGCCTCCAAATTTCCAATTTTTTACCTTCCCTCATCCATTAATCCCATATTTAAACCACTTTCTTTCACTCTTAACCCCTTCTGTTCATTTTTCACACCTTTTTTCACCTCTTTTTCACACTTCGAAAGGTTCTTACCCCATTCCAAATCCCCAAATCCCCCCTTTTTTTCACTTTTACACATATTTTTCATTCAAAAATGCTCCAACCCCCCACTGAAGGTGAATTTCAGACCCTTGAGCTTCTTTGGCAACATGTGCATAATGTTGCCAGGGCTCAGGGGTATGCTGTGTCCACCTTGAGGTCCAATATGACCCACAACCAAATTGAAATATGTTGTGATAGGTCTGGCACCCCAAATCCCAACAAAAGCCCCTCCAAAACAGTCACCTCAAGAAAGCTTGACTGTCCTTTTAGACTTTATGCCAGGAAATATGCCAAGAGCACCACTTGGACTCTTAAAGTCAAAAATCCTGAACATAGCCATGATGCCACTGAAAATATCATGGCACATCCTGCTTTCAGGAAATTCAATGAGCAAGAAATATCCCAAATTGCTCAAATGTCTGAATCACTCCTCATGCCAAGGCAAATTCAGGCCCAATTATGCAGCCAGAGGGAGTCTGACAGGCCTGTAATCCTTCAAGACATTTATAACCAAGTCAAGAAAATAAAGAAAGACAAACTGCAAGGCAGAAGGCCCATTGATGCTCTTATTGACACTCTCAAAGAAGAAAATTTTGTTTGGTCCTCTGCAAGAGATTCTGAGGGACACATTACCTCCTTGTTTTTTACTCACCCCCTGGCCATAAAACTTCTTCATGGCTTTCCTCATGTCATTCTTATGGATTGTACTTATAAAACCAATAAGTACAAAATGCCTCTTTTTCATATTGTTGGATTCAGCTCAACAAATAAGACCTTTTCTGGGGCTTTTTGTTTGATGAAGAATGAAAATGAAACTTCATATACTTGGGCATTAAATCAATACATTGAAAAGGTCCTCAACAACACCAATCTTGTCCCCCCCCCAGTTATTGTTATTGACAGGGATCTGGCCTTGAAAAACTCTATTAAGAAGCTCTTCCCGGACTCCAAAGTCATGCTATGCATTTGGCACATCAACAAGGATGTATCTGCTCATTGCATGAAGAAAATTGGTCATGGAACTGATTTTGAAAATTTTATGGGCCTTTGGAATCAAGTAATATACTTCTTCATTTTATTTCATGTTATTTCACTTTTTTTCTTATTATTGTCTTTATTAATGAATTTGGGATTCTTTTCTCAGCTTATGTATTCACCCACTGAAAAGTCTGTCAAAGACAACTGGAAGAAGCTTCAAAAGCAAGTTAAAAATGCTGAGGTCTTGCAGTATTTGGAAAATACTTGGCTTCCTCTAAAGGAGTATTATGTGCCAGCCTGGACAAACCACCATTGCCACCTGGGTGTGGGCTCCACCTCCAGAGTTGAAGGTGCCCATGCCATGGTTAAACTTTGGCTACAAAAGTCCACTGGTACTCTCCTGGAGGTAGTCAGGGCACTCCACATGGCATTCAGAAAACAATTTATTGAAATTATCAACAGAATCTCCAAAGAAATGATTGTCCATGTCAAGAATTTTCCTCCACATATCTGTGCCCTCAATGGCAAGGTGTCTCATTATGCTCTTCAGATTGCCTTTGAAAATTTCAAAACAAAATTTCCTCCAAATGAAAAATGCACCAACAAATACAACAATTATAAAGGCATTCCTTGCAAGCATAAGACCCAAAGGCTTGAATTATCAGACTTCCATCCTCAGTGGCATTTGAATTTGCCTGTGAGGGTTTTTTAATTTCTTCTTATTATTTTTTTCTTATTAACTGATTTTACTTGTCATATTCTTCTCAGACTGGTTTTCAAGGTGATGATCAAAGTGTTGAAAAAGAAAGAAAGAATGAAGCCAAGAAAATATTTGAAGACATTGGGGAAGACCTGTTTCAAAGACCAATGGCAGAAATCACCCCAATACTCCAACATTTTCAAGATGTTTTGACTGGAAAAGTCCCATTTGATCAAATTCCCAATAGTCAAGAGGATGATCAATATTATGAAGACCCTCTAGAATGCAAGAATATCCGTGGAAGACCCCAAGGTGCCAAGAATAAAAACAAAAGAGAACCTTCAAGATTTGAAATCATTGAGAGTCAAACCAAGAGAAGAGGAAGACCCCCAACAAAAGTGACCAGCACAACAACTTCCAGATCCCAGTCAAATGTCCCCTCTCCAATTATGGAAGTGGACTCATCTGAAGATTCTGAGGACTCATTGTCTAAATCCATCAGTTCATCAGATTCACTACCCTCAGCAACTGAATTAAATAAATCAGAAGTAACCCTTAGAAGGTCCAGAAGATTGGCAATTGGAAGCAAAACATCACAAAGAAAATCACACAAGCCTGCCACCAGTTTGAATATCTATGATGCAATTGACCTGACCTGTGAGCATTGTCAAAGCAACTATCACACAAGTGATGAATGCTCCAAGCTGTTTGTGAGTTTCTGATTCTTTTTAATGTAATTTTATGTTGTTTATTTTGATATTTATTCATTTTTTGAACTTATGTTATCAGATAACTGGCTCAGAAGACTTGCCCAAGTTAATATTGAAATACACCTTCAAGGCCATCAATGTCCAGGGTGATGGAAACTGTGGCTACAGAACAGTATCCCACTACATTTACAAGACTCAAGATCAATGGGCTGATGTCAGAGGTGACTTGGCTGAAGAAATTCACCAAAATCAAGACCTTTATGAAGCCATGAACACCTTAATTCCCTCAGTATCCTCTTATTTGGAAAGAATTGAATGGTATGAAGATGTTGGCCAGGCTCCAAAAAGCAAGTGGATGTCCATGCCTGACATGGGGGATCCAATTGCAAATAAGTATAAAAGACCAGTTTTCTTTTATTCCACAGCCCAATCTTTTTCCTTTTTCCCTTATTTCTGTCCTCCAAATGATAATCCCCCCATTTTCATCTGCTTCTTGAATAGTTGTGCTCATTTTGTTCCATTGGACATCATCATTTCTAAAGTTTATCCAGTCCCCCCCATTACTGTGAACTGGGAGATTCATGCCCAAAAACAAGCCCTGGGGTGGGCTGATAAATTTAAGAAACACAGAATGTTGTATTTGTCCAATCTTCCTCCCCCCTCTCAGAAAAAACCCACTATTTTGGAGGTTGATTCTGATTGAATGATTTTTGTATATACAATTTATGCCAATTATCCCCCTCCTCAGTTATTTTTATTGCTTAAATCCCACCTCGGTCTCCTTTTTTATCAAACATGTGGAACTTTTGTACTTGAAAATAGTCATATTACACACAAGAAAAAAAACAGTTAAAAAAACACCCATTGCGCCTTCACTTGTGGTCCCACCCAAAAAATTTTCCCAATTCATGAGCTTCTGGTTCTTTATTTTCCAGATTGAACCCTTTAATTTAAAAAAAAAAAAAAGGAAATTCATAAGTGGGAAGTTATTAAATTCACTTTTTAAAAATAGGCATATTACATTGACGGGAAAAAACATTTGAAAAAAAAACTCTTTTTGCGCCTTCACTTGTCCCACCCAAAAAAATTCCCAAAATTATGGGATTCTGGTTCTTTATTCTTCACATTGAACACTTTATTTTAAAAAAAAATGAAGCAAATTCATAAGTGGGAAGATTTTAAATGAATTTTTGAAAAAAATATGCCATTTTGGCATATTGGCCAAATTTGTGAAATTTGGCAAAAAAAAAATTTTGAAAAAATTTGTGCTTATTGACATGCCAAGTCGGGAAAAATATGGCAAAAAAAAATTAAAAAAAACCTCAAAACTGAGCCTGAGGAATTTTTTTTGAAAATTAAGGTCACTTACGTGTTTTTACCAGAAACTTACGTGTTTTTACCATAAATTGGTAAAAACACGTAAGGGCTTACGTGTGTTTACCAACACCCTTAATTAATTAAGGTTGTTGGTAAAAACACATAAGAGCTTACATGTTTTTGCCATAAATTGTTAAAAGCATGTAAGATTTTAGTAAAAACACATAAGGGGTTCCCTGGGCCCATTTTCAATTAAAAATAAAACACAACCACCCCTGTATTGGGCCAAGACATGCCCAAAGGAGGTTTTTTCCCCACAAAACCTCTCTAACTCCCAATTGTTTCAGATTTTTTTGCTCAGCCAGCCCCCCCAAAAAAAACAGGCCAAACACCCAAATGGTTCACATTATCCCCACCCCAAACTAATTTGTTTTTTTGGAAAAACAACATTACCAAAGCCATTTTGCAAAGATTTTCACACTTTTTTTCCCCCAAAGACTGCATTTTCCACCACAAAAACCTTTTTTTCAAGCCTCTAAATTTTCAATTTTTTTACTTTCCCTAATCCATTAATCCCACATTTAAACCACTTTTTTTTCACTCTTAACCACTTCTGTTCATTTTTCACACCTTTTTTCACTTCTTTTTCACATTTCAAAAGGTTCTTACCCCATTACAAATCCCCAAATTACCCCTTTTTTTCACTTTTATACATATTTTTCATTCAAAAATGCTGCAACCCCCCACTGAAGGTGAATTTCAGACCCTTGAGCTTCTTTGGAAACATGTGCATAATGTTGCCAGGGCTCAGGGGTATGCTGTGTCCACCTTGAGGTCCAATATGACCCATAACCAAATTGAAATAGGTTGTGACAGGTCTGGGACCCCAAATTCCAACAAAAGCCCCTCCAAAACAGTCACCTCAAGAAAGCTTGACTTTCCTTTTAGACTTTATTCCATAAAATATTCCAAGAGTACCACTTAGACTCTTAAAGTCAAAGATCCTGAACATAGCCATGATGCCACTGAAAATATCATGACACATCCTGCTTTCAGGAAATTCAATGAGCAAGAAACATCCCAAATTGCTGAAACATCTGAATCACTGCTTCTTCCAAGGCAAATTCAGGCCCAATTATGCAGCCAAAGGGAGTCATACAGGCCTGTAATCCTTCAAGACATTTATAACCAAGTCAAGAAAATCAAGAAAGACAAACTGCAAGGCAGAAGGCCCATTGATGCTCTTATTGACACTCTCAAAGAAGAAAATTTTGTTTGGTCCTCTACAAGGGATTCTGAAGGACACATTACCTCCTTGTTTTTTACTCACCCCCTGGCCATAAAACTCCTTCATGACTTTCCTCATGTCATTCTTATGTATTTTACTTATAAAGCCAATAAGTACAAAATTTCCCAATTCTTCAAGATTTTTATGATTTTTTGACTGGAAAAGTCCCATTTTATCAAATTCCCAAGAGTCAAGAGGATGATAAATATTATTAAGACCCACTAGAATGCAAGAATATTCATGGAAGACCTCAAAGAGCCAAGAATAAAAACAAAAGAAAACCTTCAAGATTTGAAATTATTGAAAGTCAATCCAAGAGAAGAGGAAGACCCCCATCAAAAGTGACCAGTAAAACAACATCAAGATCATAGTCAAATGTCCCCTCTCCAATTATGGAAGTGGACTCATCTGAAGATTCTGAAGATTATGAGGACTCATTATCTAAATCCATCAGTTCATCAGATTCATTACCCTCAGCAACTAAATTAAATAAATCAGAAGTCACCCTTAGAAGGTCCACAAGATTGGAAATTGGAATCAAAACCTCACAAAGAAAATCATACAAGCCTGCCATCAGTTTGAATATCTATGATGCAATTGACTTGACCTGTGAGCATTGTCAAAGCAATTATCACACAAGTAATGAATGCTCCAAGCTGTTTGTGAGTTTCTGATTCTTTTTAATGTAATTTTATGTTGTTTATTTTGATATTTATTCATTTTTTGAACTTATTTTATCAGATAACTGGCTTGGAAGACTTTCCCAAGTTCATATTGAAATACACCTTCAAGGCCATCAATGTCCAGGGTGATGGAAACTGTGGCTATAGAACAGTATCCCACTACATTTACAAGACTCAAGATTAATGGGCTGATATCAGAGATGACTTGCTTGAAGAAATTCAACAAAATCAAGACCTTTATGAAGCCATGAACACTTTAATTCCCTCATTATCCTCTTATTTGGAAAAAATTGAATGGTATGAAGATGTTGGCCAGGCTCCAAAAAAGCAAGTGGATGTCAATGCCTGACATGAGGGATCCAATTGCAAATAAGTATAAAAGACCAGTTTTTTTTTATTCCACAGCCCAAACTTTTTCCTTTTTCCCTTATTTCTGTCCTCCAAATGATAATCCCTCCCATTTTTATCTGCTTCTTGGATAGCTTTTCTCATCTTGTTCCTTTGGATATAATCATTTCTAAAGTTTATCCAGTCCCCCCCCCATTACTGTGAATTGGGAGATTCATGCTCAACCACAAGCCCTGGAGTGGACTGATAAATTTAAGAAACACAGAATGTTGTATTTGTTCAATCTTCCTCCCCCCTATCAGAAAAAACCCACTATTTTGGAGGTTGATTCTGATTGAATGACTTTTGTATATACAATTTATACCAATTAACCCCCCTTCTCAGTCATATTTTTTTTTTGCTTAAATCCCACCTCAGTCTCCTTTTTTATCAAACATGTGGAAACTTTTGTACTTAAAAAATAATCATATTACAAATAAGGAAAAAAAAATATTTTTTTTTTTTTTGAAAAAATATACTTATTGCCATTGCATTTACTACTGTTCCAACAAAACAATTTGTCAAAATCATGAGCTTATGGTTCTTTATTTTTCAGATTGAACCCTTCAATTTAAAAAAAATTCTCAAAATTATGGGTTTCTTTTGGTTCTTTATTCTTCAGATTGAACCTTTCATTTTTTTTTTTTTGAAAAAATTTGTGAATATTGATATACCAAGTTGGGAAAAATTTAAAAAAAAATCCTTAAAAGTGAGCCTGAGGAATTTTTTTTTGAAAAAGAAGGTCACTTTTGTGTTTTTACTAAAAGCTTATGTGTGTTTACCAACACCCTTAATTAATTATCATAATCTTATATGACAACAGATTATTAAATCATTAAACCAAAAAATTTTTATTGGTTTCTAACTCATTTGGTTTTTAAGTTTTTTCCATGGAATGTGTCTTTGATCTATTTTTGACTTAAAAGAGGTCTCATCTAGCTTGTTTTTCTTCTAAATCAGTATTAGTTAAATAATTTTATTAAATTTTTTAATCTTTTAAAATTAATCATAAAGAATTTAAATTGTAAAAAATAAATTTTAATTTTATTAATTAAATCTCTCTATCAAATTATTTAAAAATGGATTATTAAAGTATTATTAATTGATTCTTTCTTAATTTTAAATTTTAATCTTAATCTTTTAAAAAGTTTTTTATAAAAATCTTAAATTATTCCTTCATAATTAATTATTTTTGTTCAAGATTTCTTTATCCTCAAATTGACAATTGATTTATTTTGGCTTGAATACTTAATTAATTAAGATATAACTAACTATTCAATTAACTTCAATAATCAAAAAAAATTAACAAATACTCTTTTAAAAATTAAAAATTCAAAATTAATTTCAAAATTTGTTATTTTTTTCTTTAAATCCTATTAAAATCGATGAATTTCAAAAATTCTAATTCAGAAATTTTAAATTCAATTTCACCCAAAAAATCTAAAAATTTAATCTCAATATCAAATTTTAATAATAATAATAATAATAATAATAATAATAATAATAATTCAAGATTAACTAAACACTCAATTTATGGTATAGAAGATCGTTTAATTTTAGATTTAGGAAATCAAATTTGGAAAGCAGGTTTCTCTAACGAATTTAAACCAAGAATTTTAATCAAATCAAATAAATTATTCAAATTTAATTCATCAAATTCATCCAATTCATCAAATTCATCAAGTTCATCCAATTCATCAAGTTCAAATATTAATAAATTCTCTTTCAATCATCAACTTTATTTCGCTCTAAGAAAATTATTCTTCGATCTTTTAATGATAGACCCAAAACAAAGAAAAATCGTCTTAATCGAATCACCTTTAATCTCAAATCATTTAAAAAATCAAATCTCAATCATCTTATTCGATTGCTTTCATGTACCTTCAATCTATTTCACTCCTTCTCCTTTATTAACTTTAATCTCTCAAGCTTCAATATCAGGTTTAGTTTTAGATATAGGTCATTTTCAATCTAATCTAGTACCAGTAAGTCTTCTTTTTAAATTCATTTAATCAAATCATTCTCAAAATCATTCATTAATTTATCCATTCCTTGCCTTTTTGATTTCTTAATTTTAGGTTTATTTATCTCGTCCTTTATTCCCTTTAATTAAATCAACTAATAGAGCTTCAAAAGCATTAAATGATAGATTAAAAAAATTATTAATCAAATTCTCATCTTTTATACCTTTACCTAAATTCGGTCAATCTTTTAATTCAATCTTAAACTCAATCTCAAATTCAAATTCAAATTCAAACTCAAAATCAAATTCTCAATCAAATTCTCAATCAAATTCAATTCCAATCAACTTTTTAAATGATGATATAATAGATGATATCAAAATCAAATTATTATTCGTATCTCAAAATCCTTTAAATTTATCCAATTTAAATCTATCAAATTCAATTTCAATTTCAAATTCAAATCAAAACTCAAATCTAGACAACTTTTTAATCAATTTAAAAGAAATCTATCAATCTTCAACTTGTTCAGATACTAAAGATATCTTTTATAAATTACCAAACCTTAAATCAAATTCCCCTCCTCATTTAGGTTTAATCAAAATTCCAGCTTGGATTCGTGAAAGAACAGCTGAAATTTACTTTCATTCTTCAAATCCTTCAAATCATCTTCAATTAGAATTCGATGAACATTTATCTTTAACCGATTTAATCTTAGAATCTTTATTAAAATTACCTATAGATTTAAGAAAACCTTTAGCTTCAAATATCGTCATCTCAGGTGGTGGGGCTATGATCCCAGGTTTAATCAGTAGATTAAAATTCGAATTAATCTCAAAATTAAAAAATCATTCTCCTACTCCTTCTCTTTCAATCTCATCTTCTTCATCTAAACTTAATCCCATCTCTTCAAAAAAACTCCAATTGCAAAATTATCGCTCAAATCTCAAAAAATTCTCCTCAATCAGTATGCTAAAAGATGTCCTTTCTATTTTAAACGATCGTCAATCATCTCCTCAACTTCTTCATCTTTCAAATCATCCTAAACCTCCCGCATTTCAATTTAATTTATTACCTTGGATAGGTGGATCTTTAGCTGGTTCATTAAAAATAGGTGGTCAAGAAATCATTAGAGAAAGGTGGGAATCTTTAGTAGAATCTAGTATGGTCATTCAAGAAGTCGATCATAATCATTCGGATGATCAAATCGATAACGATCATCATCAAAATGATTGGAATCGTAAATTAATAGGCTTACAATCCGCTTGTACAATCTTACCAGATTGGTCTAAATTATTATCAAATTAAATTAAATCAATATAAATTTAATCAACTCATCTTCTTCAAAACAAACAAAAAATTTGTCAAATTTCATTAACTTTAATCAAATATTACATCTTATTGCTTAAGTGGCTTATTTCTAACTTGAAAAAATATTTCCATTGGTTCTTGTATACCAATTTGGAAAATTCATGGTCTACAATCATCCATTCAGTTTATATTCTTAATCTTCTTTTAGCTAATTAACTTTGCTTCTTCCAGGATAGTTCAAGTTGGGGAGATAGTAATAAAATTCATTTTTTTTTAAAAAACTTGTAATAATTTGTTACATCAAAACCTTTCTTAATAATCTTAGTAAATAAAATCACTTGCCATTGACTTCTTGTGACTGTATTATAGCCTGCTCAAATTAACTCAAATTCAAATATATATATCTTAAACTCTTAAAATAATTCTAAAATCTTACAAACTCAACAAAAAAGATACCATAAGGGTTATTTGTTTCTTTTAACTTATGAATCATATATATATCAATGTTGTTTTTTGTAAAAAATTGATTCCCATTTTTCTACATTGGTAAAAAATCCGCTCATTTTTTTTTGCAAAAAAAAAAATATGAAATTAAACTAAACCTAACTACTAATGATAATAATTGAACACTAAAAAAAAGAATTTGAAAAAAGAATTTATTTTTTTATTTTTTTAATAAAATAATAAAAATAAATAAATATTTTTTTTTAAAAGGGAAGAAGGATGAAAAAGAAAGATAGAAAAATTTAATTTAAATTTTTTTTTAAAAAAAAAAGTTTTTTAATTTAAATGATTTTTTAAATATTTTAATTTATGCATATATTTAAGTTTATTTGATTAATTATCAATTCAAAATTTATTATCATTATTATTATAATTTTAACAAAGTTAATTAATAAAAAAAAAAAATTAAAATTTTCTTTTTAAAAATCTTTAATTCAAAAGTAAAGAAGAAAAAAAAAATGTTTTTTTTTTTTTTTATTTAAATCAATAAAAATTATTCTATTATATATCAAAATAAATAAATAAATAAATAAAAGAGAAATTTATTTATATTTATTTATATTTATTTATATTTATTTATATATATATAAATAAATAAATATTTACATAAATCATATAAAAAAAAAAAAAAAAAAATTTCTTCAAATTTTTATTTTAATATAATTTTTTTTTTTTATTTTTTTATTTTTTTTTTTTTTTTGAAATGGGTGAAGTGAAAATTAATATAATCACTTTAAGTTTAATTAACTAACTTAAAAAAAAAAAAATTTAATTTAATTTTAATAAGTTAAAAATTTATTATTATTTAATTATTATTATTTATTATTTATTATTTATTTATTATTTATTTATTTTTTTTTAAAAAAATAAAAAAAAAAAAAGATTTTAAATTTATTAAAATCTAAAAAAAATTTAAAAAATAATTTAATGTTTAGTTTTTTTTTTTTTTTTTTTTTAAAAAAAAAAAAAAAAATAATTAGATTTAAAAATTTAGATTTTTTTTTTTTTTTTAATATTTTAAATCAAATAAAAAAAATGAGATTCAAATAAGAGAAAATATTAAATAAAAATTAATAAAAGATTTAATTAAATTAATTCTTTAATAATAATTATTTTAACTTATCAGAATTAATAATGAAATTAATAAAGGATATTAATAACAATATTAACTTAAATTAAAAGAAAGAAAGAAAAGGTTTTAAATGAATTAATTGATAATCTTATTATTCAATTAACCAAAAAAAATTAAAAGATAAATAAAGATAAAATATATTAATTAACTGGGGGAAAAACCCTTAATGGTCAAAGTAGGTTGTTATATATTAAAATTTGAGATATTGAATCCTTCAGGCTGACAGTTGAGATTTATTGTATCACAGGGGCTCTTCTAAGTGAAGAGGGTCTGGAACTCAGTAAACTGGGACTCACTGCAGAGGGCTCAAAGGATAAGATAGGGCAAAATACTCAAGAGTGTAATGATAGTAAGATTTCTAAGAAATAATAATATAAGAAAAGCAGTAGAAAAGAATAAGAATAAGAAATAGAAGATCCAACCACAAACAAGTCCAAGTTCACTGTTTCAACCTGTCAAAACAAAAGAGGTGGGTTAATAAGGATATGACCATCACACCTCATACTGAACAGGCAAGAGAAAAATTCAAAGACTAACTTAATACCAATAATTATAATACCCAAAAATAAGAGTAAGAATAATTATAAAAAAAAATAAATCAACTAAATTAATTAACTGGGGAAAAGTCCTCAGGGGAGAGAAAGACAGGCTGGTATATGTGAGAATCACCAGCCCTGATCCAAACAGAGAGTTTTCATGAGAGGGATTGATGATTGAATTGAATCTGGCCAATACAGGTCCTGTACAGGAAAAGTGGTAGTTGTAGAAATTTAGACACCGTGTACGGACGATGCCTAAATATGCATATAGAAAAAATAGACTCATGTATATAGATAACCACACTGCACGTGTATGATGCGCCAAAGTTGTCTAGTTGTACCTTAAAAGCTGCTCAAGGTCCAGAACCAAATTCCTTTTCCTCACCTCTCATCAATTGGAACTGACCGGCAAGCAAGCTTTGCTGCACCTGGCCCTTTCTTAACAGGTTAAAAGCCTTGCCTCTACCAAGCTCCAGCAATAGGCCACCCCTGAAGATGTCAGGTTCCACCCATTTGAGAAAAGCTTCCGCCAACAACACCAAGCCAAAACCTCTCTCAAGCAAGGAGGTCTATTCACTTCTAAACTCTCTGTGATCCAAAGTATCCTCACTGAAAGAAGCAAGGAGCTCAGATGCAGCCAAAATGCAATCACTACAATTGGCATTGCCTTCCCCCCCCCAACTACCTCTCCTTACTACCAGAATCTGCATACAATTGTTTCATGCAGGAGCCATATAGGGCTTCCAACAGGTCCAGTCATCTACACCACAATAACTCCAACTTTGCCAAGTGGGTTGTGGGTCTTGACAGAGTCCTTTGCGTTTCCCTCAACTCGGAGTTCTTGGTGGACGACCTTCCCTCTTCACTTGATAACCGCTCACTGCAGGAGAACAGGGCAATATCCCATTTCATCAATGCAATGCTAACTCCCAACTTTGCTCTATGAATTGGTATTGTGCCAGCTCACACAACAGCAAAGAAATTCTTTGACACAATCAAATCAAGGTGTTGCCCAGGAAATCATTTCCAAAAGCTGAAAGTAGCCAGAGAAATGCTTGAATTGCTGGTGGAAAATAGTGATGGCCAGCCCAAACCAAACAGCGCCATCATTCTATTGCTCTGAAAGTCATTTGCCATTTTCAAGAAACTAGGCATTGACACTGATGAGCTTGAGGGCCTCTTAGCCCAGGCCGCGTGCCACTCTCCAGCCTCCATTGACCAAGTGGCCTTTGATCAATTGGTGACATCTGCAATACTGGAAAAGGGTGATGAAAAGCCCTTGTCAATGTTTGTGGGCCAGGTCATCCTGAGCACATCACAAAGGGACAATGGCCACGCTCAAAGCGTGAAGGCCTTTATCTACCATGTTTCTGGATTTCAGGACCACCCACCAATTCCTTCACGTCCTTGTTCCACCTACTTTGCTAAACCTGTGGTGTCAACAAGCAATTTACACCGTCCCCCTGAGCACCTTGTGGACAAGTTTGCCGGCTCATGCTTTCACTGTGGATGTACCGGCCACTGGTGAGCCGACTGCCCGCACACAAAGGGCATCACAAATCCAAATTCGCAACATGTCTCAGCTGGGCCGGGTACTCCAGACTGCCATTCCCAAATCCTTTCCAGTCCACACTACCACAGGGAGCAGGTTTTGCAGGTGAAATTTGTGGAGCACAATGCCACTGATTGTGTATTAATTGATACCGGTGTGTCTATTCACCTTTCTGGTTCTGCACACTTTGCCACGAATCTAAAAGATGTCGCGCTTTTTCGTATCTTCTTTGCTGATTTGAATTTGTCAGTCACAATCTTGCAGACAACAACCCTTAAGATACCTGTCCGAAATGGGTCTATACTCGTCAAAGATGTCCCGTTCTCAACAAAGATATCTGGTACCATCTTGTCCATTGGTTGGTTGTGTAGGGCTGGCATTGTACCCATTTTTAGTGCTTTATTGTTATTGCTTCTTGTCAGCAACATGCTTGTAACCACCTCTTTCCTGAATGACTGCTGGTGGATTGACATTGTACCCAGGGAAGCAACCATTGTGTTGGCGGCTGAGACCTCTTCCCCTTGTTTGTTTGAAATGAATCCGGTTTCTTTACCTCAATTGACAAACTTAAGCTCATGAAAGTGGCATGAACAACTTGGTCATGCCTGTGATAAGGTGGTGCTGTCCTTCTTAAAGCAACATGTGCCATCATTTGACATTAAGAGCTGGCAGAAATTCTACTGCAAAGTCTGTGCAAAGTCAAAGAGTACTTACCGGCTTTCAAAGGCCCATGTGGACATCCCAAAGGACAAACTGCTCAATCTCCTGGTCTTGGACATCATGGGACCTTTTGAGGATGATGCGCAGGGATTCCGTTATCTTTTGACAATATGCGACCACGTGTCTATGTATTGTGTTGTCTACCAACTTAAGTCGTGTTCAGATGCGCCATTGGCTATTCTGGACACTATCAGACAGCTAAAAGTGCATACCAGAATCACTTCCAAGGCGTTGAGAACTGATAATGCTTGGGAATTCACCTCTGTGGCTTTTGTGGACTCACTAGCAAAGCTGGGGGTTGCTTTTTACCCCTCTCTCCCTTACTCTCCACAAGAAAATGGCGAGGCAGAGCGCCTCAACCAAACTCTGGGAGACATGGCTAGGTCAATGGTCACCCAGAGTCAGATGCCTGCACGTTTCTGGCAGTTTGCCTACGCCTCTGCGAGCTTCATACACAACCACATCCCCGACTCTAGGTGCCCCATTAAGAACTATTTGGGTTAGCACCTTCCATCACCATGTTGTACCCTCATGGTGCTGATCCTGTTGTACACATACCAGCAGTTCACCAGCGAGGGAAGCTTGCACCAAGGGTGATTGACTGCAGGCTATTAAAGCTGTTAATGACGGGCGGTTGGCTATTCTGGGACCCATGCACCAACAAGATGATACAGTTGGAAAGTGTCATTTTTCCAAAATTTCAACCATCTAGGAAATCTGAAACACCCGCTGAAGGCTCACTCATGCATATCATGAATGTGATAACCCTGGGCAAGGTACCAACAGAGCAATAATTTTAAGAAGAGAATTGGACGATTGGCTCCCTCCCCCTGGTTAAGGATGTGAAGATTCCGTTCCACTTGGGTGATGTGTTGAAGGGACCACACCGCAAAGAGTGGAGAAAATCCTGTGAGGTAGAACTGAACCAGATGGCGGCAAGAGATGTATGGGATGTTGTTGTAAAGGTTCCGGGCATGAAAACAGTTGGACACTGATGGGTCTTTGATTTACAAAGCAATGCCAACGGCGGCATAGAAAAGTTCAAAGCCCAACTTGTTGCATGTGGGGACAAACAACACCCAGGAGTTGATTGTGCCAAGATGTAGGCTCCAACAGCGTCATTGATGTCCCTGCATCTTGTTCTTGCAACAGCTGTGTTGAAGGGTTGGAAGGTGGCTTCATTTGATGTGAGTGGTGCATAACTATACAGTCCGGTTGACGAGTGCGTCCTTGTTGAGCTTCCCATTGCTTTTCTGCCGGAACTCCACAGAAAAGTTCTCTCCCTCAAGAAGGCTCTCTATGGCATGCGGCAAGCAGGCAGATGCTGGTGGAAATTCTTGTCGGGAATTTTGCAATGAATGGGGTTTGTGGCAATGGAAGTTGATCAGTTGCTATACATCTTCCGCAGCGGGACAGCAGTTATTTCCATCTGGATTCATGTGGACAATGATGTTGTCACCTTGAGCTCACCTGATGCCATTTAAAATTTCAAGACGGAACTTGTCTCTCAACTCAAGATCAAGTGGTATGAAAAATTAGAGTGGATAGTGGGACTTGAGTGTGTATTTGGTGAAGGTGAAGTAGCCATTACGCAACAACAATTGACAGAGGGCATACTAGAGGCTTATCTGCCCCAGGTAGTGGAACGTGACTTGCCTCTTCCAGTCTTGCCGGTGGGGGGACCAACACCAAATATGTCACCTCTGGACGCAACTCCCTTCAGGTCAGTCATTGATCACTCACCTACTTGGTGAGTGGATCAAGGCCGGACTTTGCTTTTGCAGTAAACTACCTTGCCCACCACTCCATGGGCCCAACTTCAGCTCATTGGGACTTATTGGACCATGTGGTGGGCTACCTAAAGAAGACTTGTGACTGAGGCGTGTGCTTATGCCCGAGAAGCACCTCCTTGAACTTATGGAGCAATGCAGGTTGGGGTGGTGATCTCAAATGTTTGCAAACAGGGTTTGTACTCAAGCTGGGAGAGTCGCCGGTGCTTTGGGGCTTGAAATGGCAATTGGTGGTGGCACTCTTGACGTGCGCAGCCGAATACGTAGTGCTATCCAACTCAACTCCACACCTGGTACAGGAAATTAACCAACTGAATCAGCTGGTCAAAAATTTTGACAAAACAATTTATTGCAATAATCAGGCTGTGGTCCAAGTCTCACTTGACAACAAATCCTGTAAATGGATGAGGTACCTAGACCGTGCCTTCTTTTTTGTCAATGACATCAAGGTGGCATGGGTCAAGACAGGCAACATGTTGGCTGACACTCTCACCAAAAGACTCTTGGGGCCAGCAATCCTCCGATTGCTCCCTTTCTTGGGGGTGAGTGGGTAATGATTCAATTTTTTGGGGAGGGTGTAGAAATTTAGACACCGCGTATGCGCGATGCCTATAAGTGCATATAGAAAAAGTAGACTCATGTATATAGATAACCATACTGTGCGCGTATGATGTGCCGCGGCTGTCTAGTTGTACCTTAAAAGCCGCTCAAGGTCCAGAACCAAATTCCTTTTCCTCACCTCTCATCAATTGGAGGTGACAGAATTGGAACTGACCGGCAAGCGAGCTTTGCTGCACCTGGCCCTTTCTTAACAAGTAATGAAATCTCTCCCAACCTCTCATCAATTGGAGGTGATGGAGTTGGAACTGACTGGCGAGCGAGCTTTGCTGCACCTGGCCCTTTTTTAACAGTAGTGTTGAGTGATCATACAGTTTCAGGATGGTGTATCCAAACTTTATTGGGTAATTCCAACCTGTACAAATATTGACCGGCTGTATGCATGTTTCAGAAAAAATATTTTCTGAAACTTATTACTGCTACACATACCAAATTTGCTGGTTTGATGATTTTGAGTGGGTTTAAGGTCCAATACCCTTACACCCCCTGATAGTGGCTGTGACAATCATCACCTGGTTCATGCATATTTTTATGGCCAATGGAAATAATGTGTAAGAAAATATTTTCATGAGAATTACAATAAGTCATTTGTGAATATGCACCATGCTGTTGTACTACTAATTTCCCTGTTAGCCTGCATAAAAAAACTTTCAAGGCCCAGTAATTTACAGAAATAATTCTGGGAAAACACTCATGCAACAATTTTTGTGTGAGCTTAAGAATGACCAATTGGGGAGATTATTGGCAAGCAGTGCGTGAGCCTAAGCATGGTAAATCATAGAGATGATTAGCCAGCATTTTATAAGCCAATTTTCTCATGTGCATGAGCAAGGTAAATTGTGGAGATGATCAACAAGCATTCTGTAAACAAATTTGTGTGTGAGAATAAGCATGGTAAATGGGGGAGATTACCAGCCAGTAATGTGTGAGCATAAGCTTGGTAAATTGTGGAGATGAACAACCAACAGTGCATGGTCAAATTTTTGCATGAGCATGAGCATGGAAAATTGCTGGCTTGCACCATAAAGTGTAGTTACCCAAAGATTGTGAATTCTGCTTATAAGGGTTGTGCCTTTTGGTGAAATACTCATGTAAAATATTTGACAATTGACATTGTCTTGACACAGAAATGACACAAACCACAAAATTCACTGACAATAATGTGAAACTGACTTGATTGCAAATGATTTTATACTGAAAGTGGTGTGACACAACATTCTACTGGTGTCTGGGGTCCTCTAATTAGTGATAATATAAGTTATTGAAGAAAAAACAAGCTTTGGGGTGGTTTTGACACTTCTAATTCATTATTATGAGAGATTATCACATAGCCTCGGGTTTTCTTTCAATAAACTATATTTCATAATAAAAATAGGATATATCAAATTTAATTGATAACTATTTAAAATAATGAAGATTTAAAGTTTATTTATGATTTAATTTAAAAATGAAATATCCAAAAAGGATAGTGTGTGATTTTATCAAGAAGTATTCATATCAAAACTCTATAACTTGTTTTTATGGAAAAAACTAATTTCAATGCAAGATAATTTAAAAAGTTGGCACATTAAATCCACAGTTCATTCAAGTTAGTTTTATTTATTTTTGCTGTTGATTTAAAATATTCCATAAATGGAGCTAAGTTCCCATTTTATAATTTGAATTATTCTATAACATTCCGATCATCTCTTTCAATCCATTTTCAAGTAAAACTCTTCTGTTATGTTTTCAACTTTATGAAGTTTTTAAGCGGGAAATTTGCTTTACAATTTTTTTTCCTTTATTAGTCAGTTTGATAGCAGGCTAACTGATCAGTTTCATGAAAAAGCTCCTGATATTGCAAAGACAACAAAGAGAGTACCACTTTTTTTGTCTATAACTTTGAGAGGATTGACTAGCTTTCTGTATCAAAAATTATCTGAAAATTGCAATCGTGAGAAAGTTTTGCTTTTCCCTGCCTTCAAAAAATTATTTTTTTTCATTGAGCTTTGTCAGGACCAAGTCTTGGTCAAATTTTGGAGTTTAGACTGTTTCAAAGAAATGCAACGCTTTGTGCAGTATGAAGAAACCTGTGACAGGTCAGAATCTGTGTAATACACATTGTGAAACATTCACTCGGCCTTACAGTCACATTACGTGAGAGCAATCGACGTGGACGACTGCAACGAACGTTAAAAGAATCGAAGCACACGTACCATCCAGAGCGACTCACCTTGCCGATTTCAAAGGTCTTCATCCCGGATTTTTCATTGGAAAATTTATCGATCTTGAAGCTTAGCGTCGAGAACAAGACCAAAGGATGGATGAGCTTAGCAAGATCATTGACGGATATGTCGATCGCCTCAAAGCGTCGCTGGAGGGAAAGATTGACTTTGAAGGGCAGAGGAAGGTCGAGCGATTGAATCAAATAATTCTTAGTGTCACAGCTGTGAGTAGAAAGCATAGCTACTTATGCACTACTTTCCGTAAAGGATATATTCTATTCGTGTTATCTTCTTACTTCGTTCTTTTAAATTTAGGCTTTAGCTTTCGTCGTAGGCTATCTAGCTCAATCAATGTTGCTCACATATGGCGTCTTTGGTGCGGGATTTCTCACGGCCCTGCTCGTCAGTTGAAACTTGGTTTTATTTTTTACCGAGTACTCTGGAATTGTGTTTATCAAATGATTTTCAACTTTCAGGTCATTGTTCCACCTTGGCCAGTTTACAACAGGCATCCCGTTGCTTGGCTTCCTTCGCTGAAGGCAACTGGAAAAATAAAAACTACTTAGCACAACTTTGTTCACCTCCCAAGGGTCAGGCTTCCGTAATAATATTTAATTTGCTACAGTCACCTTGTCAAATAAATGTCTTCTGAATTTTTGTGCTAACAATACCATGCCTCTTTCTTTGTTAGGCAACTTATTCCACATTGTTCAGGTTCTGATTATCCGAAAGATGGCAATGCGAACGAGGTTGAAATTTTGCGAAATATCGTTTTGCCTCTTGCCGACATGTTGTGTTGAATCAAAGTCGATTTATGATGGGTTGTTTAAGGTTTAAGTCGTGTCTGACTCTCGTATCATTAAGAGCTGAATTCATTGTAACACTTTGGAGCGATGCAAAAACATTTCCGTAAACAAATTATGGCCGTGGCAGTGCTCTGTTAGACTATCATTTTACTAGAGTATTTATTTCAATTTTAGCCAACACAAAAAAAAATCAAAATAGCACAAGTCAAAATTGGATGTAAGCAAAAGATCTGTCAATCCTTTGAACATATGAGGCAACTGTAAAGGGAGTTCGTCCTAACTTTCCTGGGCAAATAAAAGCGAAACCCTTGTCAGACAGACCAGCGACCAGTGAAGGACCACCATTGAAAAAGCAGTATATGATTGACGCATGTAACCCATGCAGTTATTACATACGCAACTGCAAGTGTGGAAATTGAGTAGTGGCTGAAGTCAGTATCATACTGACATCAGTTAAGGCTGCAAGCAGTTGTAAGTCTTGAATATCTATTAGTCATTTGGTGTCAAGCAGTTGCAAGTGCTTGTCTTGGTTTCTCTCATTATTACTAATTTAAGACAGCACTATAATCTTATGCAAAAGTATCACTTTTTTAAAATGCCGCCATGTTTTTTGAGAGTACAATTAAAAGAATCTAAAAGAATCACTTGTAATCCAATAGGACTTGAACTTATAGCAGTCATATGAATGCGTATTACCACGACCTGTGTAAGGGTCTATCAAAATAGCATAGCCAATTTTTTGGGTATGTCAATTGAGAAGTGGATTGTGAATTAAAATTTGCTCTTGAGGGTAATACCAGACAGCCACTGTGGGAGAAAACATGCTTGACTGATGCAGAAGAGGCTGGAACGGCTAAATATCATAGGTCTATTGTGAGGTGCGACTGGGATACAATGTATAAGCATATACTATTTTATGTAATTGTACTACTAAGATCCTTATGAAATGCAAATATAATAATTAATTGATTATGAGAAATGATTTTATTATATTTTTGAACCTAAAGATAGTAGCATTCATTAGGAAGATGATAAACATAATAGAATAAGATTATAAGTAGAAATAATTATACTGTAATCAAACTATTTTAACAAATTGATGGTTCATATATTTGAATAATGATTTCTGTTAAAAAATGCAAGTATTATGTAAAATTTAATGTTCTACACTCAAATATAAAGTAGATAATCATAATATAAAATTATTGTATAATATTCCTAAAAAGCTATTATAATCAGAGATAGAGCATTCATACTCATAAAAGAAGCTTCCTAATCTCAAGACTAAAGATAATAATTCTCAATGTGCTTATTTCTTTTAATTTTTTGAATTCAAGATTTGTATTATAAGAAAATCTTTATAATATGAGCTTAAAGCATTTTACATGGAAATGAGATTTAGAGGAAAAGTATTTATTAGAAATAAATTTTACCAATGAATTATTATAGAAAGTAATCAATACCAATAATTCAGTTCTTCTTTAACAATGACTAACTAGAGCTATTAAGATTTAATGTGTTTAATTCCATAATAATTTGGGCTTAAGAAGAAATATTAGGGAAAATTATGTCTTTTTATAGTCAAGAACCTCTATCTAGTGATCATACTGGTGTTACTAGATATGTCAGACTTTATCTTATCAAAACAGACACATTTTTAGGGATTTTATATAATTAAAAAAATATTAAGTAAATGTTCATTTGTATTTCACCATTCATTGAAAACAAAGGTGATACCTCAAATTAGTTAGTTTAATTTGGAATGCCTCAAAGGAATGAATAAGGTAGAAGCCTGTCTGTGGCCACATTAAATCACATATTTATTTTAGCTTATTTCATATAATAATACCCTCTTTTCTTTCTTTCTAACTCTACCCCAATTATTATATAAAATCTATTTTTCCCTTCTCAGGATCAGGAGAGGTTTAGATTTTAATTTTACTTTCAAAGAATCTTTATTTTTCTCAGAATATCTATCCTACTGTCATCAGCCCCTTTCTTTCTTTCTAAAACCCCAAAAAACCTTTCAGCTTGTACTCCATTATTTTTTATTTCTTAACTTGAAAGTGTCTTTTTTTGAATAGCAAGAAAATGCAAGTCCCATTCCTTTCTTTTCTATTTTTTTTTGAGATACCAAAATAAAAAATATAAGACTTTCATTATAATATATCAGATTAGACTAAAATGTTCAACTGGAAACAACCATCAATAAGTCATGGATATTATTGTAACAGACATTTTATGTCACCCCTCAGTGTTATCATCAAACCACATTTGTAGAAAGAAAGCTTTAAAAATTTCAAAGGAACTTTTATAAATTATCAGCTCAATTTCCCATTTACACATATTAAAGAAATCTATTGAAAAATAAAATCAAATGAAAATATGAATCATCTGAATAAATTTCTTACTGAATCAAAAGGAAATCTTTCAGATGATACCTCCAAATCTTTAATAACCACTAGAATTGTATTTATACACAAATAGAGATGAGTTGATTGAGTTTGTGAGAAATACTTTTCTGAATATCCCAAATGTATGGATAGTTTCTGTTCTTTCAGTTTAGAGTGAATATGCAAGCTTCACAAAGTTTTACTAAAAATTCACGTAGCTTAAAAAATTCTTTACAGCTAATGTTGGGGAGCTTCTTTAAGTGTGGAATTGGCTAAGGCAGTCCTTGAGGGGGAAATCATAGGTAATTTGTTTTTAATCTCTGAAAGTTCCTGTGATGAAGGGTGCTCATTGTGCTTTAGCTTCCCCTCTGAATATAACAGAACAATCTTCCTACTGAGCTCACTAATCAAAAATTGAGATTGTGGCTTTACAACTAGAGAAGACTAATTTAGAAGTCTCTTATCAAATTTAATTAAGAATAAGAGTAAATATAAATAAAGTAAACTTGAGTTAATGTAAAGACTTGAGCTCTTTGTAATATTATAATAAGACTATCTTTTCTGACTAAAAAATTTCTGAAGGTAAATTGAATTAATAAGCTTTATAAGATAAGCTTAATAAAGTGAGGAAAATACACTGTAAGTGTTTTTTTAGATTTTATAATGAGTAATTTTTAATTCATAATTATAAATAAAGTAATTTTTAATGTATATTTAACATCAATAATGGAAATTTACTAGAATATTTATATGGCTTTAATAGACTATTTTTGATGACTACTGAACTAATAATAGGGGTAAGGATAACAATATATAATGATAATTTTATTTATTTTCCTCTTTTTAGCTACTGGGACTGGCTACTGATATTTATACTCTTTTAAATATTGACTAGACTACCTGCTAGCTTCAAGAATGATTCTATCTGATCTATTCATCTGTAAAAAAACATTTAATTGTATTAAATATCATCAATTGTCTTCTTTCTTCTACTGATCTTAGCTACTGGGAACTAAATAATATAATAAGGTCTAGACTAACTGCTAGCTTCAGGGATGGTTCTATCTGATTTATTTAGCTTTAAAACATTATTTAATAGTATAAGCTAAAATGAGGAAAGGAAAAGAAATTGAGTGAGAGGCTCTATTTATGTTTATTGAGGTACCCCTTTCTCTACACGGGCACCTTGATTTTCCCTGTAAGCCTCAATTTTAACCCTTCTGGAACTCCAGATTGTGTGATTCTTAAAAAAAGATAATTTTATTGAGATTCTGTGTTTAATTAGTAATCTTTAATAGCCTTTATTTATTAGTTCTGGTGATAAATTTAGCTATTTATGTCAGGTGATGTTGTTTTTTAGTTTACTGTTGAGCCAATAAAAGGCGGTTAAACTTCCAAGATTATTCCTTATCAGGTAATGTGACCGTTTTGAGCTTCTATAGTGGCTGTGCTTTGGATTTTAAAGGCCTATTCTTTGACTATTGATTTTATGCAAGGGAGTTGAGGGTTTTTGAAGGAGGTTATATATTCTCATGCAGGTGATTATGGAATTTTATGAAGGTTGTTTCTTCTGGTTGACTGATGAGATCATTAAGGGGTTTTTACATTTCATGAAGGAGCTTTTTAAGTTGAGTTGACTGTTGGAAGACTTTTTTGTTTCAGAAAGGGGTATTTCCTGTGAATAATAGATGTGAGCCTGTGATATATGTATCACATACCCATAAGGCTACAAATGAATTTTTATAAATTTGATTTAGCCATAAACAGACTTATCAAATTAATTTGAAACCAAAAATAACAAGAAATAAGTAGAATCTTTTGGATAAGCAAAGCCATAGATATTATGTAATTTTTGCATTCTACATCAAAAATAACCTAGTTTGTACCCATACAGTGTTATACCCAAAAATGGGTATTTAATTTGTCATTTGAAGGTTTAATAATCTCATGGTACAATTATACATTTTCAAAATTTTTATTAAAATTTTTAAATTGTTAATTTTAGGCTTAATTTTAAAATTTCATAAGGTTTATGCAAACTTACAAAAATTCAGTTAAAACTGAGGTGTGGTGTATATTTACTGAATTGGCTAAGTATTTTCCATGCAGGATGTAAAGCATGTGTGAGCTCAATTTAAATTAGTTTTAAGCAATTGTATGGCTTTAAATAAATAAAAGGGAAAAATTCATGCAAAAAGGTGGCAAAAAGGAAAAAGGAAAAAAGAGCCAGGATACCCAACTTTTGGAATCTGTAAGAAAATAAATAAGGTTAAACTCCTGTATTGAAGGATTTTCAACCTTATTTGAGCTTTAAAATTAGACTTCAATTCAAAATTAAAATATAAAACGGTTTATTCCTCTTTCAGACAGGAATTACAAGCTGCCAAAGGGTAAAACCCTATATGCAGGCTTGTAATCAAGGTTTTGAGAGCTGTAAAAGCTTGATTAAGTTTAAATAAGCTTAAAATTAAAGCTAAAATCATTTAAAACTTAGCAAAAGATAATTTTTGGTGTGTATTGCTATTTTTACATGGAAAAATAACAATAAATTCATTAATTCCTAGAAAATCCAATTATCAATGGATTTACTTGAAATCTTCACACAGATTAGAAGAATTTCCTCTGTTTATACATAATATTTTGAGTATATTTTATGAGTAATATTCTTTGGTATTTAGCCTTGAAAATACCTCTTTCAATTATTCTTGAAGAAAATTCAGATTTCTTTAAAATTCAACTGAAAATCTTGTTTGAAGTATTTTTGCTTTAAAGTTTATCTTTAATTTGTTCATTGGATGAAATTTAATATAAATCATTTAATTTTATATTAAAAATTAAAATGCCAAACTTGAATGAGGATTAAAGTTACTGGGAGTTAAGAGTAACACTGGAAGCTTTGAATTCAAATTAAAAATAAGTCGGCTTACCTTAAGAGCCTTATTTTGAAGAATGGTTTTTCATTTTTGATCTGAGAACACCCTCTTCATCCATTATTTATCATGAGAGCTACTCTGAAGGCATAAAAAGATCCTTTCCATCACTTTTTTTGTCCATAATCATCATTAAATAAATTAAATTAGACATTCAAACAGGTAAGGTTTTACAAAAAAATATAATCTGTTTATTAAAAGGGATTTTTAAGTTGCTATATTATTTATTCATTTAACTAAATATTTGGAATCATAGAATTCATATTATATTGTTTTAATCACCAATAATTCATTTTATCTTATAAATTGTTGTTTTAAATATCTTTTAAATCCACAAGTTGCCTCCAAAAACTTATAAATCTTATTTTATCATGAAAAAGTTGGTTTATTCCTTTAAAATATTATTTCTTGCTGAATTACTCACTTATAAACATTATTTAATACTATAACTGTTGTTGTTTGAATTATTGTATTACATAGATATTATATATTAGTTTTTTTCTTGATATTCTATATTTTTTAGCTATTATCAGTTTTCTTTATAGAATTTCTCAAAAAGAATCATATATGAACAATTTTTGTGATACTACCTTTAATAAATAATATTCTTATTATTTATAAGTGGCTAAATATTATTATTTTCCATATATAAGTGTCTAATCAAGAGCTTTGACATTTGTAATTATTGTAACTCTCACTGACTTCCATAATAATAGAATGATTATAGTTTGTTATAAGTATTAAGAATTTTTTATTAGTAATTTATTTAATAATAATTGATTCTTCTTTCTCTTCTGAAATAACTATAATAATTATATTAATTTGTGGTTATAATATTTAATTATGTTATATTTTCTCCTGAGGACCATCATAGTGCTCTTGATTTTTATTAATATTATCAAGTTTTTCATAGAAAAACATTGTATTTGGGGCCCTGGACATAATTTTAACTAATTTTTGGCTCATGAATCATATTCTAGAGCTTATTTTACTCTATTTCAATGTAAAATTGCCATATTTACTTGAAGTCTGGATTTTTTGGGAGTTTTGGTTTCATAAAATTCTTTTTCTTAAGAGTATTATTTGATACAATATACTATTGAGTTATTTGGAATAAATTTCCATTGTCTAAATAGTGGCTTTCCACATCACAGATGTGAAATTTATTCTTTGAGTCATTATAGTACAAAGTGGATAATAATATAATTTGTATTTATCAGCTTATTAATTGAATAATTATTATTTGTTAAACAAAATAGAAAATCTTTACTTAGAAACATCTTTTTTACTCTTTAAACCATTTTTGTTATTTTTGATGTACTTTACCATAAGTTAATTTATAAAAACTTCATTTAAGAAGTTGAGCTATTAAGTTCTGTTCATTATTATTTATTCTTCATAAACTAACCTGTATTTTGATTCTAGTTTCATCTGACAGAGAAAGCTGTTCTGAATCTAGCATCTCAGAGTCAAGTGTTGAAATTTCAACCAGCCTAGGACCAATAATTTTTCTTACAAAATAACCATTTCCAAGGTCCATCAGGTGAATTGTTACCCATTTCATAGTAAAATTTGATTTAAATTGATGTTAAATGACTCCTACTATAAGTGGAAGCAATTGCTCCATCAAATTCAATGGATCTGGACCAGGACATTCAAGTCATAAGTTCAAAAGACAAGAATGCCAGCCCAGAGGAGAGGCAAAAATGGAGTATTTCAGAACTTCCACAATTTCCCAAAGGCTAGACAGAAGCTTTGACACTCTTCTTGAGATTCTTGAATCTGAAATGACTGCTATTCTTGTTGTAAGATATGAAAAAATTACAGGAAGAAGGAGTATAGATATACCAGTCTCAGTAAAAGAAATGGTATATGGCGGCAAAGAAGCAGGAGTGGGAATTTCTGAGAATATTGTGGATAGGGACAATGAAATCATATCTCCAAGTGAAGAAGCTCTTGGGTCTGGAAAAGACACATGAGTGTCTGAAAGGATGGACTCCAATGTCTTGCAAAGGGAAAGTCTGAAAGATAAAGGCTTGGAGGAAACCCAAAGCATGTCATTGGAGGATCAGAAGAAGGATTTATCCCAAACAAACAGCAAAAATCCTGTGGAAGTTCACCTATTCTCCACAAGGGCCAAACAAAGACCAATCAGAAGGTCAGGTAGAGGGAAATTCCAAGTGGAACAAGCCTTACCCTGAGAATTACCGAATTCCAAAGAAAAGAGATAGATTTTTCAAACCTTGTATCTTACTTTGAAGCTTGTAATAATAAGCTTTAAGAAAGCTTACCAATTTTTAGTATATCCAAAAGAAGTTGGGTAGAGAAAACTTACAAGTAAAGATTTCCAAAAGACAACCATGGGTCTGAAAAGCTTAAATAAAGACAATATATTGTTTTTCACACATATTTGTGAGAGGATAGAATCCAAAGTTAAATTGCTCAATAAGCCAGATGATAATTATATTTCTTTGATTACTAAGAAATTAAAAGAATTAAGAATAAAAGTTGAAAGCTTGGAAAGTCTAAATGGTCGCAATTCAGCTCTTTTCCAAGAGCAATTGGAAAAAATTGAGAAAAAATACTTGAATTTAAAGAGGATATTAAATAAAGTATTAACAATATCCCATTGAAAGATGAGTTACCAAGAAAGCCTACACTAATTCTAGACAGAAGCATGCTTAACTTTAATAATGATGATCTACATCATCATATGATTTCAAGTAATGCAAAGGTGGAAACTGCCTTTGATTTTATAGAAATTGCAAGATTAGAGGAATGGACTACCTTCAGTGGAGAAGGAGAATATAATAATATGGAATTTATGAAAAAAGTGATATTTTTAAAGAAGACTTTAACATATAAGATGAATAAATAAGTGACAGATTACACACATTACTTACCAAATTGGCCAATAAACCATATTATAAAAGGAGAAAAGACCATGGTTAAAACTCCTGAACTTGGTGGAAAGAACAAATTATTTCCAAACAGGCTAATGACTCCGGGATATTTAGAATTGAAAATTATTTTAAAGAATCCATTTTTAAGATTGAGAGGGACAGACCCGTGCACTGGTTTCTTAAGAAGGACAGAGTAACTGCCCTCCATCCTGATATGTCTGAAAAAACGGTACATACAAGGATATTAAGAAAATGTGGTGGTGACCTAGAGAAATGTATGATAAGAAGATGTATTTTTACTTTCTCTACAGAAGATTATATAAATTCCATGGAAGACATGACTACCAGAACAAAACTTGGTTGAAATTGGTATAAACCCCCAATAGACAATAAGACTAGTTGGAAATCAATTTCTAGAGAAAGACCTAATAAACAACAAGACAGAGCTCCTTTTAAATTGAATAAATGTGGGAGTACATATCATTTGGCTAATACTTGTCCTAATAAAACAAGAAAAAATGGGATAGAAATTGAAAAAGTCAAGAAAACAAGGAAAAAAATGAAGCTACTGTACAAGAAAGCAATTCTGACCCTTCTGAAGAGGAGTTACCAAATAAACTTAGTATATAAAACATCAATGTGTCCTTTGAAGTCAAAGAGGTGCATACTCACCTGGAAAAATATAGTGATTAATGTATGGATCTCATACATGCGCAAGATGCCAATATGAAGAAAGCCAAACCTTCCAGAGGTAAATTTTATACATCTGGATCATCTGGTATCACTAATATTCTGATAAACAAAGAAGCCAAGATACATCTTGACTAATTTAAGGATTTATTATGAAGCCATAAGTAAATATTACTAATATTCTACTTATTTTACTATAAATGTTCTAATTTAATGGATAATAATGTTGAAGATAATTCTAATAATGGTGTAAAATTAATTATATTATTAATAACTGATATAATAAACTGAATATATTAATATATAAGAAATTAATATATTTATGAAAATTTTTTAATGTTACCAACAATTAATAAATGCATAAACAATTCTTATTTAATAGGAAATGACAATTTCTAGCAATAATATTACCAATATTAAAGTTATAAATTAATATAAACACTATTTATATTAATTATAGAAATATTAAAAAACAATAATGGAGAGATAGCAACCTACTTTTGACACTAAATATAATAATTTTGAATAATTTTATGCCCAAGAATATAAATAAAACTTATTTAAATTGTGTTTACAATAAAAAATAGAGAGAATTACAAATTTTACCGTTTTGGCATGGATTTAGAGATATTTAAGTACTTCAACTAAAACAATGAAATATTGGTTTGAACACATAAAATGTAGTGATTAATAAAGGACGGGTCTTTGGTCTTTAATAATATAAGAGTTTGATATCCAAAGAATAAAGAAATTAACCTTTTATTTAATGTGTCTGAGGGGGAAACAGAGAAAGAAGGGGTTCTTTTATAGTAAAGATCCTTCCTTCTAGTAGATTTTTACTGCTGTTATCCACTGGAACTGATCAATATTTCAAAGTTTGGTGATGATAATGTCATTATTAAATCTTTTTATTTCATTATTTCATCATTTTTTAGAGGTATCACTCTAACTCTAATATTTTTCACATCATAGGCTTGGGAACTTGGTAATTTTTGTGGATTTTAATATTTATAATCATAAAATATTAATATCCACCAGTTTCATCTCTTATTTTAAGGTTACACTAAAAATAACATTGGACTTAATGATCAGGAATGATCATTTTTAAGACTTAAATTTAATCCTCAATAAATTCCAAGTTATTCATGCTACTGAAATTAAGAGGTTTAATTCTGATAGCTTCGAATTTTCAAAAAAATCTTCCAAGAGGACTCCCTTACATAATAAGAACTCCATTTCAGATTCTTTTTCTTGTAATCCATATTTTCCCTCAAAATTTGCTATTTTAAACTTCAAACCATGATTTCAGGGGGTTATAATATGAATATCATAATAAGGATCATTTAATTCTTAACGCATTAGCTGGTAGGATTTTAATATCTACTTATTTTGAAGTTTGGACTACTTTTGATTTTGAGTGGTCATCAGCTATTCCTATTTTCCCTGATATCCCTTATATTTTGGAACCTTTTTTGTAGCTTTCTAAATAAATCTTGAATCTCCATTCCTACAGATATTTAGTTGTAGCTTTAAATTTGAATAAATTATTTATCATATGTAATTCAAAAGATATGATTTAAAAACCATGAATATATGCACTGATCATAAAAGTGGATATATCCAGGTTATCTGATCAGACAGTATTGGTTTTACAGATATGAAATAAAAAATTTAATATATGTATTTTTTGATGGACAATTCAATTTTCAATTTATTTGCAGTTGTTATCCATTAGATTCTGAGATGATCAAGGCTTTACACCTTTTTATGGAATTTTTATGTATTTGAAGATTGTAATTTCAATTCTTATTATGAAAATAAGTTTTGTAAAGTTGTTTTGTGACCTTTCTAGATATTTGGTCATATCTCAAAGGCTCACATTCCCTACCACCAAAATCCTATATAGCTACTTACCATATCATCAACTCTCCTACCTCTTCAATAATCATTGTTAGCCTTGAAGCTCAATAATGCTTTGTAATATTATTCTTTAGGCCTTCTTTCATTTCTTAACCTTCTCAAAAATTTGTAAGAATCAGTAATATTTTTCTCAAGTAGCCATTCATCTCCTTGGGTTGGATTTCTGTACCTCACTAGGTATTCCTTTCCTTTCTTGTTTCTTCTCCCACTTTCTTTAAGGACATTCAAAATTATCTTTTCTTATCCTTCTTCTAGAGAGATGATTTCAGTTGATGGCTTATTTCTTAGAGTAAATAATTCCTTATCACTTTAACTGTAAAGCTTTATTAGACTTACAGGAAACGTTTGGTGTTTGTTCATTAATTAAACTGTTAACTCCAGCTGTACAGCATTACAGCCATGTAGGGCTTTTATCATAAAGGGTCCTGAAAAGGAATAGTTTAGTTTTTTGGTCAATTAATATTTTGAAAGGCTAAAGTTAATAATAATAATAAGTCTCCTATCTTAAAATAAGGTGGTTTATGAGTTTTTTCAAATCATTCTTTTGCATATTTGAAAGAATCTTTCATAAATCTCTTTTCATGATGTCTTTCTTTATGAAGAATTATTTTAAAAATTCTTTCTGTTGAATGTATTAAAGCCAAGTCCTTTTTAAGGGTGTCATAAGGTAGTCTTGAATTCCAACCTTTTTCCAATATTACAGTTGTTTTGCCTGTTGATGAATGGATTGATGTCTTATATTCCAGTTAATGAGCTGGTATTAGGGTAAACCAATCATGGGTAAAACCATCAGAGTCTTTGAATTCTCGCCATAAGCACAGAATATTCTGATCATTTCTACTAGAGCTTGTATCATTCTTTCTTAAAGTCCATATGTCTGAGGGTGATAGGTTGTTTAAAATGATAATTTTGTGCCAAAAAGGTTATGGAGATTTGTGCATAGAGCTGAAGTGAATTTGAGGTCTCTATCACTTATGCTATTCTGGAATAAACCTGCATGGCTAATAACTCTATTATATATTATTATGGCTGTGTCCATAGCTGTGCCATCTTTATGACATGAAAATAAAATTAGGGTTTTGATGTACCTGTAAACTAATAATATCCATAAATTGAAACTTTTTTATCCTTGTGGGGGTAGAGCTCTTACCCATAGGGATTTTGGTTCTTGTATTTGAATCATCATACTACATTTCTTACCTGTGGCTCTGTTTGTGGTTTGGCATCTGTCACAAGGTTGGAAATATTCTGCAACATACTTTCTCCAATTTGGCCTCCAAGAGCAGGTTTTCACCCTTTCCAATGTCCTGTCTTCTGAGAGATGTCCAGAAGCAACACTATCATGGAATTCATGTATTATAGTGTTTATTAAAACTCTATCTGTCAGGGTCATAACACATGTATATTTGGTTCTATGAGAAAGAATTTCATGAAGGAGGTGGAATCTTCCTTCCTCATAGGCTTTTTTCCATACATAATCTACTTTTGAAGATAATGATGGGTCTTCACAGAATTTCATCAAGATTTGGCATAAAATATTGATATTCTTGTCCATCTTATAGCTCTCTTTGACTTAGTGAAAGAATTCTGTGCCAATTTCTGTGACACATATCCCTTATATATGATTTTCTTCCTGTGGTACCCATTTTGGGCTTTCAGGTGTATCTTCTAGAGCCCATCTTCTAAAAATATCTGCATTTTAATTAATATTCCCAGATTTGTGGACTATATTAATATTGAATCTATATTTGTAATATGTGTCTATGAAACTGTTGATAATATTACTATTAATCAACAGTACTATGACTGTTCTTATGAAATATAATAATAAATAATTACTATAACCACAATTAAATAATTAAAGAATTATTTCTTTTACATGTTATACACTACTAGTGAATATAACAGTAAGCAATAATTGTCTACAAGAATCAATTACTTGAAGAATTCAATAATAAAAACTTCTTTCATTAAAATAATAAAATTATTTTAATATATAATTATCTTTTACAAGAATAATTATAAGGATAATTCTTGAAGAAAGCTATTAATAGAGAAAAACTTTAAGAATTGAGATAAATTACTCACTATTAATCCAATAAACCTTTTAGATGATAATAGTAGAGAAATTTGATGTGGAATTGTGGATTTAATGGATCAAAATTGATTTATAACAATATTACAACAAATTATAGTGTATTTCTATGATTTCACGTCTTTCTTATTGATTTCTGAAAGAATAAAAAACTTAAGAAATAGTTTTAACTAATACTTCCTTGTTTGGTAATAAAGGTATAATATAATAATGTGATGATGTGGGAAAAAAAGCAAGAGGAGGCCTCTTTTAAGTCTAAGACAGCTCAAAGCAGTGTGCCATGGAGCAAACTGAAAAAAAAGTGAGTGAGAAAACAATAAAACTTTTTGGATTATTGATTGCATCATTTGTTGTCACATAAGATTATCATAATTACTTAATTGAGGCTTTTATGTGACTACCAACCCATTTATGGTTAAGGATAAAAGAAGTAACATCTGTAAATATTCTTTTATTCAAAAATAATAATTGATTTCTCAAATTTATCAATGTTATTGGAAATTTCATCACAGAATGTGTTTTCTGTAAATTTTTAAGGATTCTGTGTTTCACATGGAATCATCAAACATGGACTGTAAGTAAAACTTTTAATTTTACATATAAAAGTATGATTATTTTTAGTTTTTACATAAATTATATGGTTCTTAGTTGGTCCTAAAAGCTTTAGAAAGATTCATTGAGAATTGTATTTTTAATGAATTTTTGAAGTTTCTACCTCAATTCTATGTAGAATAGAAAATAGCAGTGTATGGCTGGTTACTATGAGGTAAATCAATCAATACTAGTCCAAAAAGGGCTTGAATTACTCTTTTCCAGCTTATTAATGGTAAGTAATTAAGAATTGACATGGTTACAGGAGTCTAAGTTCTTTACCTCCTTGGCACGTCAAAATAGCAGGTTATTTGCTATTTTCTTATAATTTACTGTAGTTGTAACATGGTAACCAAGTTCTCAAAAGGTTTTAGCTTGCTAATTGGGCCAAGATCAGCCATGAATCCAAGCTTTGGAGCTATCCATGCCTCAGAGGCCTCAGAAGTTAGGTACCCTGACTCTCTTTGATGTCTTTTGTCCCCCTTGCCTATTTTTTACATCAAAATAGAATTTTAAGCTTAAAGTGATATATCCACTATGGGTGTACCAAACGTTCTTGTACAAATACCATGATATTAAGTGCTCAAAACATGCATAACACTATTCTTAGTGTGTATGTAACATGGGATTTCTCACATTCCCATTATTTTGGTGTGAAATAGAGAAAAACAAAAATTTTCATGGATCTTTTATGTGGTATTGAAGTATTTTCCATATTACCACCTCAAAGAGTTTATTTGAGCTTATTAACTCTATGGAGCTACCCTAGGTTAACTTTTGTGTAGAATCCAAATCTGGCCTTAAATCCATGGATTTACTTACTCAAAAAAAAGTTATTCATATTTTCTGAAATCAAAAATGATGAATTTTGATTATATGCATGGCTTATGGGTTATGTATAGTTCAGAATTCATTTTTGAGATAATTGTGGCCTATTTGGGTATGTAAAATATACCTCAAGGCTCACATTCCCTCCCACCAAAAACAAATTGTACTACAATTTAATCAATGGTATAAAGCAGAAAAAGACACCAAAGGGGGTTAATTTCCACTGTCCAACCCCTTTTTATTACTTAGATCGAGTAATTCAAAGCACATTTATAGACATATTCAGGCTTGTGGTCTTCTTTCATGTCTAAATCTTCTTAAGAGTTTATCTGAGTCAGGTATTTATGATTATGCCAGCCATTCATCTTCATGTACTGGATTTCTATATCTGACTAAATATTCTCTTTGATTTTTACCCCTAAGTCTCCCTTCTTTAATGACTTTCTTTATCTTTTTGTCTTCATCCTGTTCCACTGTTGGTACAGTCAAAGGAGTTGGGTTCCTTAAAGGGAACAATTATTTGTCAGTTGGTTGATAAGGTTTTATCAGGCTGACTGGAAAGGTGGGGTGTTTATTTTCCAATTCACCGCTCAATTCCACTTGAACTGCATTGGTTCAATGTAAGTCAACAATAACAAAAGGCCCAACATAAGAATGTTTAAGTTTATTTGGGCCTTTGATATTATTAAAATTCAAGGTTGAAACTAGAACTAAGTCCCCTACTTTGAAATCTGGTACTTTTTGAATCTTGTCCCACTTTGTTTTAGCATATTCAAAAGCATAATTCATACTGTGTTTTGAATAATGGTTTACTTTATCAAGAGTTACTTTGAAGCTGAAAGCTGTAGGATGAATGTCAATCAAGTCTTTCCTCAGTGTATCTGCTGGGAGTCTTGGATTCAATCCTTTTTCTAAAATAGCAGGAGTTGTACCTGTGGAAGAATGGACTAATGTCTTGGATTCTAATTCTAATTCAGGTATAAGAGTGCACAAGTCATGGATAAAGCCATCTGAATCTTTGAATTCTAACCCATAAGCACAAAATCTCCTGATCATGTCTTTTAAAGTTCGAATCATTATTTCTGCTAGCCCATCTGTTTGAGGGTGATATGCTGTAGAGAATGATAACTTAGTCCCAAACAATCTATGAAGATTTGTCCAAAGTGCAGATGTGAACTTGGGATCTTTGTCACTTCTGATATTCTTGAATAGTCCTGTATGAGAAATAACTCTACTCCATAGAAGAAGAGCGGTATCCATAGCTGTTTCATCTTTATGACATGGTAAGAATATGGGAGTATTACTATATCTGTCCACAATGACTAAACAAGCATTATAACTCCTGTCACCACTTGGAGGAAGTTCTGTGACCCAATCCATGTGATCAACTTCCCAAGGGGATTTTGGTTCTTGAATATGGATCATAAGTCTGAATTTCTTGCCTGTACTCCTGTTTGCTTTCTGACATCGGTCACAGGTGTGGCAATATTCAATTGTCTTTTTTCTCAAAGATGTCCACCATGCACAGTTCTTCACTTTTTCAAGTGTTCTGTCCTCTGACAGGTGTCCAGAGTAGATGCTATCATGGAATTCATAAAGAATGGTGTTGATAAGAAATCTGCTAAACAATGTCATCACACAAGAATGTTTGGTTCTGTGGTAAATAATACCATCAAACAAGTGGAATCTTCCTTCAGAATAGGAATTTTTCCAAACTTCATCCAGTGCATTGACTAAAGATGTATCTTTGTAGTATTTATCTAATAAGGAAGTCAATATATGGTAATTCTTGTCTTTCTTATAGGATTCCCTGACATCTTCAAAGAAGTAAGTCCCAATATCAGTTATGTTAATTCCCTCAATTGGAATTTGTGGTTCGGCTTCCAAAGGTACATAAGCTGGATTATCAGGAGTATTGGCTAATACCCACCTGCTAAGTCCATCAGAATTCTTATGAATTTTTCCTGCTTCATGAACTATAGTCATGTTTCCTCTATACTCTTGAATGGCTATTTGCCATCTCAACATTTGTCTGTTGGGAGTTTTCATGTTAAGAAGTGATTTCACAGCATTACAGTCAGTTATCACTTCAAAAACACTGACATCAAGATAATAGTGGAATTTCTCAAGTGCCCATACCAAACATAAGCACTCCATTTTGCTTGCACCATATCTGGCTTCTGTTGGTTTGATTTGTCTTGAGATGTAGCAAAATGGTCCTTCTGTAGGTTTGTCATCAATAATTTGGACTTGATGTAGGGCTGCCCCTAATCCATCTCCACATGCATCAATGTAAAATTTAAAAGGTATATTCCAGTCAGGCATGAGGAGTAAAGGTGCTTCTGTAAGAGCTTTACTTATCTTCTAATAAGCTTTAATTCTTGCCTGTGTCATCTCAAATACTGTCCATTGATCATAGATTCTGTAGAGTGACTTGGCTAGAATTGCAAAGTATTTCAAGTGTTGCCTATAATAACTGACAAATCCCAGAAAAGACATCATTTATTTCTTATTCTGGGGTATTGGCTTAAGTAACACTGCTGCCACTTTATTTTTGTCAATACCCAAGCTTAAACCAGAAACAATATGTCCTAATGCTTTGAGCTCTTCAAAAACAAAATTGCATTTCTTGAGTGAAATATTCATATTCACTTCTGCAACTTTCTGAAGTAATCTTTCAAGTCTTTCAAGGTGCAAAGACCATGAATGAGAACATATGATAATATCATCAATATAAATGATAAGCCATGATTCAGATAATTCTGTGGGGAAGATGGTATTGATCATTATTTGATAATGAGATGGTGCATTTTTCATGCCAAATGAAATTCTAAGATACTCATAACTACCGCAGTGAGTGTTAATTCCAAGTTATTTCTTAGCTTGAGGCATCAAAAAAGTTTGGTGAAAGCCTTTTGATGCATTCATTGATGTTATATACTTGGCTTTAGATAATTGGGTCAATGTTTCCTGAATTCTAGGGACTGGATACCTATCTGGAACTGTGTAGGTATTAAACGCTCTAAAATCTCCAACAATCCTTGATTTATCGTTATTCCAAGAAATAATAACAGGTGCTGTCACTTCAACTTCTTCATTGTGGCCTACTTTCCTTAGTACACCAAGTTTGATCAACTCTTGGATATGTTTTTCCAAGGCTTCTCTAGCTCTGGGACTGGCTGGATAAGCTGGTATTCTAAGTACTGGAGGATATGGTCTGTCAATATTAAGAGTAATATCAACTTCATGCCCTTTTATAGAACATAATGGTTCATTATCAGAGGCAAAAGCATTATTATATGTGTATAACACATCAATAAGTTCATGTCTTATCTTTGGTGACAATGATGGATTAATTTGTGCTTTAACAAGTTGATTAGTCACAAATTCTTCCTTATAAGTATCTTTTTTAGAAGATACTAGTGATATTTGTTTTGGAGTATTGGAAAAAGCAAATTTTTGTCTCTTGTTTTCTCCAATTGTGAAATATCTATCTTTATGGTTATTGATGTCAATACCATAAATATTGAAGTAATCATTTCCAAGAATAATGTGCTGAGATGTGCAATTGTCTATTACTACAATCTCAGTCTTCATTCTAATACTTCCTTCTGGGTGTGGAAATATACGATTAGTGTCTAATATACCCAAAGGGTACATATTATTACTGGCACTACTAAATTGCACACCCTCTATTGGTAATAGATGATTTTTCCATCCAGGGAGTATGGTTTGAAGATAATATTTGCCTACACAAGTACAAAATGCCCCTGTATCCAAATTTACTTTGGCTTCAATATCATTCATCAGAACTGATGTGATACAAGATGCTCCAGCAGTGTGTCCTTTGCCTCTAGCAGGTTTGGTTTTACAAATTCTGGCATCTTGGCTATCGACCAGGTTATGACAGTCCTAACTGTACTGTGGAAAGTTAGTATGGACTTCTGTGACCTCAAAGAAATCTGTAATGTTTTAAATGGGATAGTCCTCTACTGGTGTATCCTCAGATACTGCAGAATCTAGGTTAGATTGTTCTTTCTCTTCAGTGCACTGAACTTCTTCAATGAATCAGAATTCATTGATTTTTGTCTTTTTGGTGCAAGTGTTGGCTAAATGTGAAGTCCTTCCACATTTATGACACTTCAAGACAGGTCTTTCAGATTTTCTGTCCTTTCTGGAAATCTTTGGGACCATTAAGTCTTACAAATTCTTGTTCTAGTGATGATATCTTCCATTGAATTGATGTAGTCCTCTGTTGAACAGGGCTCTACACATCTGCACTTGATAGCATGTTCCAGCTCTCCTCCACATTTTCTTAATATTTTCATATTAATCATGGTGTCAGACATATCTGGGTGTAAAGCACATAATATGTCTTTCTGCTTGAAGAACCAAGTAAGTGGTTTATCCTTTTTTGAGTTAAAAATGCCACTTTCAAAAGAATTTTTCATTTTAAACCTCCAAGACTTATTGGCCTATTTGGTAAAAATTTCAGATTTCCACCAAGACCAATCATGTTTTCCATGATCTTGTCTCATCTTGTAATACCATTTCTTTTCAGTTCTGGTAAACAGAGAGTGTAATTTGCCCACTATAATTTAATCAGGTATGTGAAAATCCTCTTGCAACATATCAATAGTTCTGATGAACTCAATATGGTTATATTCTCCTTCACCAGAGAATGTTGGCTATTATTCCAATTCGGGACTATCTTTTGCAGAGATAAAATTTTCTCCTAAGAATGGGGTCAAACTTCCTTTAACAAAAAGTTTCTCTTCAGGAAAAGGTGTAGAATGTCTTGGCATATGTGGTTCATAATTCTTATGAATTTGTTCTACATTTGCAGTGATTTCATTCTTTAGCTTCTGCCTTTAATTGTCACTTTTTGCCAAATGTGTGGCAAACTGATTGGTATTTTTAGTTATTTCCAAGACATGGTATTTTGGAATTCTAAGCTTATCATTAATGTTTGAAATGGAAAGGTATTCCATTTCATCATTTTGAACTTGACATTTACTCTCAATTCTGTCACATGTATTGGTAATTGAATCAAGTCTGACATTTGCTATTTGATACCATTCAGTATACTTTTTTTCATTTCTTTTCAATTCACTCATGTCCAATATGATTTTATTGAACTTTGCATCAAATTCGCCAAGTTCTACATCAATACTAGATTTAAAAAAGTGTCTTTCATCTATTATTTGCATGGAAAAGTCCTTTTCATCCTTTCCTGCCCTTTGGCTGTGAATTCCACAAGAGGTCTGGCCATAGTGAAGACACTGTCCACTGCTGAAGGCTCCTATTTGGGAATCCTGTACCCTTGTGGGTAAGGTCTGTGCCAGCTGGCTTTGCCTTTTCCCTTGACTTGATGGTTCTTGGGACCTTTCTGCTTCTTCTGAAGTCCTTTGAGCTTGTCCTTGGACACTTCTGGAGGTAGTAGGCGCCACTGGGCCTTCTGTCTCCAAAGCTGGAGTCATTTCCAGTTCCTTCTTCTGGTCTATGGATAAAAGACTTTGGCTCTTCAACCAATTATTTATCTTTTTGACCTTGTCTTTGCAAGACAATGGGCTCCAACCTCCTAGCAGTTCTATGGTCTTCTCCTGACCCAGAAAGCTCTTGATGTGTAAGTAGGGGTTAATGGCCCCCTGCCAAAGGCTTGGGCATATTTCCCACTCCTCTTCTTTGGCTGCTCTGAACCAATTTTTGTATTGGAATTGATAAATCTCTATTGCTTCCACTTGGAAGTGGTTCAGCCCTTAAAATTTTATCATGAATCAGCTTAGATTCAGAATTCACATCAAAGTTTGTGGGTACAGACCTTGGGGAATGGGGGGAAACTCTGGCATCCTCCATATGTGTCTTTCTTGAGGAAGATTTGACACTTCTGGATTTGGTCTTGCCTCTTCCTTGTCCACATCCATCTGGATGGACTGAATAGTTGCTTCCATTTCTGTTATGCACCATTTTCATGTCAATTTTAAGATAAAGAGTGAAAATATAAAGATAAAACACACACCTTTTGGTGGTAATTGAGCTTTTTCAGAGTTGAATAAGGTGCCTCTTTTAGCAATTTTCACTGAAATACTCTCTTCAGATTCTGGACTGGTAATATATCTCTTACTGAGTCTATTACCAGCTGCACAGTATTTGATTAAAGACACTAGAAAGAAATTCATAAAAGAAATTATTTTGTATGCTTTTAAAATATTTTCAAAGATTTTTTATAAGTTTTTATATTTTTTATTTTTTCAAAAAAATTAAAATTTAAGATTTTGAATGAAAATTAAATCCAGAGTAACTCAGAGAATAATTTTATAAGTTTTTGGATGTGAAAACACCACATGTAAAAACAATATAAAATTAAACCAAATTCCTCAATGCAAAAAGATTTTGAGACAATTTCAAAAAAAATAATAATTTTGACTTAAAATTGAAGGAAAAAAATTATTAAATTAATATATTTTAAAACTTAAAAATATATTAATTGAGGGTAAAAGGTTCAAAAAACATGGCCAGGCCCCCAAATGTAAGATGTGGTAGGTATGGTGGTTTTTTGGAAAAAAAAATGAAGTCTAGAATATGATTAAAGTCAAGTCTATGGATAAAATCACAGCCAGGCCCCCAATTGTAAGATGTGTCTATGAAGCTGTTGATAATATTACTATTAATCAACAGTACTATGACTGTTCTTATGAAATATAATAATAAAAAATTATTATAACCGCAATTAAATAATTAAAGAATTATTTCTTTTACATGTTATACACTACTAGTGAATATAACAGTAAGCAGTAATTGTCTACAAGAATCAATCACTAGAAGAATTTAACAATAAAAACTTCATTTATTAAAATAATAAAATTATTTTAATATATAATTATCTTTTACAAGAATAATTATAAAGATAATTCTTGAAGAAAACTATTACTAGAGAGAAACTTTAAGAATTGAGATAAATTACTCACTATTAATCCAATGAACCTTTTAGATGATAATAGTAGAGAAATTTGATGTGGAATTGTGGATTTACTGGATCAAAATTGATTTATAACAATATTACAGCAAATTATAGTTGATTTATATGATTTCACGTCCTTCTTATTGATTTCTGAAAGAATAAAACACTTAAGAAATAGTTTTAACTAATACTTACTTGTTTGGTAATGAAGGTATAATATAATAATGTGATGATGTGGAAACAACAGCAAGAGGAGGCCTCTTTTAAGTCTAAGACAGCTTGCAGAGGCATGCCATGAAGCAAACTGAAAAACCAGTGAGTGAGAAAACAATAAAACTTTTTAGATTATTGATTTCATCATTTGTTGCATGTAAGATTATCATAATTACTTAATTGAGGCCTTTGCATGACTACAAACCCATTTATGGTTAAGAATAAAAGGAGTAAAAACTGTAAATATTCTTTTATTCCAAAATAATAATTTATTTCTCAAAGTTATCAATGTTATTGGAGATTTCATCACAGAATGTATTTTCTGTAAATTTTTAAGGTTTCTGTGTTTCATGTGGAATCATCAAAAATGGACTGTAAGTAAAACGTTGAGCTTTACATATAAAGGTATAATTATTTCTGGTTTTTATACGAATTATACAGTTCTAAATAGGTCCTGAAGGTTTCAGAAAGATTCATTGAGAATTGTATTTTTAATGAATTTTTGAAGCTTTTACCTCAATTCTACATAGAATTGCAAATAGCAGTGTATGGCTGGTTGCTATGAGGTAAAGCAATAAATACTAGTCCAAGAAGGGTATTAATTACTATATTTGGGTTTATCTATGGTAAGTCATTAAGAATTGACATGGTTACAGGAGTCTAAGTTGTTCTTTACCTCCTTGGCACGTGAAAATAGCAGCTTATTTGCTATTTTCTTATAATTTACTGTAGTTGTAACATGGTAACCAGGTTTCCAAAAGGTTTTAGTTTACTAATTGGGCCAAGATCAGCCATGGAACCAAGCTTTGGAGCTGTCCATGCCTCAGAGGCCTCAGAAGTTGGGTACCCTGGCTCTCTTTGATGTCTTTTGTCCCCCTTGCCTATTTTTTATGTCAAAATAGAATTTTAAGTTTAAAGTAAGATATCCACTATGAGTGTACCAAAGGTTCATGTAAGAATACCATAATATTAAGTGCTCAAAACATGCATAACACTATCCCTAGTGTATATGTAACATGGGATTTCTCACATTCCCATTGTTTTGGCATGAAATAGAGAAAAACAAACATTTTCACAGACCTTTTATGTGGTATTGATGATGTGGTATTAAAGTAATTTCCATATTACCACCTCAAAGAGTTGATTTGAGCTTATTCAATCTATAGAGCTAACCTAGGTGAATGTTTGTGTAGAATCCAAATCTGGCCTTAAATCCATGGATTTAACCACTCAATAAACAGTTATTTATCTTTTCTGAAATAAAAAATGATGAATTTTGAAGATATGCATGACTTATGGGTTATGCATAGTTCAGAATTCATTTTTAGAATAATTGTGGCCTATTTGGGTATGTAAAATTTACCTCAAGGCTCACAATATTATTGGATATAAATCTCCCATTTTTGCATATGTCTATTTGGTTTCTTCATTTCTAATAATTATTTAACTAAATAAATTCTGTAATGACATGAAATACTGTTCCATACAAGGAATAGTGTAGTTTTCCTTACACCCACAAAAACCAAATGAATTACATTTGACTGGCTCCATACCTTTCTTCTGTTACATGAATTGGTCTTAAAATGATGAAAATTGGCCCTTCAAAAGGTTTATCATTGATAATTTGTGTTTGGTGTAGTGCTGGACCTAATACTTCTTCACAAGCATCAATGTAAAATTGGAAAGGTAATTTCCAATCTGTAATTGAGAAAAAAGGAGAGTTTGTGAGTGATTTTATTTTCATCATATGCTTTGACTCTTTCTTTAGTAATTTCATATACTTTCTGCTGATCACAGAGATTATACAGAGAGTTTGCAAATTTTCAAAGTCTTTTATGTGTTGTATGTAGTATCCATCAAATCCTAAGAATCATTGCATTTGTTTTTGGTTTGCAACATTGTTTTCATCTATACTGCTGCTACTTTATTCTTTTCCATTCCCCAACTTAGTCCAGATACAACATGTCCTAGTGCTTTTAGTTCACTATATGCAAAAAAACACTTTTTAAAGGAAATTTTCTTATTCAATTGTACTTTTTTTTGTAAGAAACTTCAAAGTTTTGTTAGGTAGCTTTCCCAGGTTTCTGAGCAAGCTATGATATAATCAATGTGGATAATTAGCCATTCTTCTGATAGTTCTTCAGGAAATATGGTATTGATAATCCTTTGATAATGGGAGCGGTCATTATTTATACCAGACAGAATTCTTAGGTATTCATCTATTGCATAGTAGACTATTATTCTTAGTAGTTTCCTGGAATAATCTGTTAAGACATTTTGATGGAAACCTTTTAGAGAATCAATGGCTTTAACAAAATTGGCATGTGAAAGCTGTGTTAATTTCTCATGGATTCTAGGTATTGGATTCCTGTCAGGGATGGTATAGGTATTTAAAACTCTAAAATTCCCTACCATCCTTGATTTATATTATTCCAGGTTGTAATAAAAGGTTTAGTGACCTCTACCTGCTCATCATGTCCTAATTTTGTTAAAAACCATAAGTCCATTAATTGTTTAATGTGTACTTCTAGAGATGCTCTAGCTCTTGGGCTGGCTGGATAACCTGGTCTTCTTAACAGTGTTAGATAAGGTTTTTCTATATTTAGAATAATGTCCACATAATGTGGAATAATAGCACCCAGTAATTCTTTGACAGTTGCAAAGGCACTTTTGTACTTGTATAAGAGATAAATGAATCTTTCTTTCATTTTTTCTGGATTTTATTGAGTAAATTCTGCCTCTATTAGTTGTTCACTTATTGTTAAGTTTTTTTCTGAGATTTCTCTTCATTTTATATAACAGTAATCTTTTTTGTTATTTAAGAAGCCAAATTTGTGTCTTCTATTGCCTCCTCTTGTTAAATATCTATCTTTTTGGTTAGGAATATCTATTACATAAATTGATAAGCAATCATTTCCAAGTATGAAGTGGTTACTGGTACAGTTATCCATTACTATGACCTCTATGTTGATTCTTATAAATTGGCAATGATGTGGAAAAAAGCTGAAGTCAATTATTCCAAGGGGATTCATGATTTCACTTTCACTGCTAGATTTAGCCCCTTTTATTGGTATGAGTTTGTCTTCTCAAGCTGGTATAAGGTTTTGTAAATAATTTTTTCCAGAACATGTGCAGTATGCATATGTGTCCAAATTGACTTTTGCCACTTGATTCTTTAGCATAACAGTGCTTACACTTGATTTTCCAGCTGTATAGCCCATTCCTTTTGAAGCTTTTGGTTCTATGTAATTTTGAATTTTGTATATTTTGAAGGAAGGTTTCAGATTTTCCAACTTGTTGAAAATTGGTATTTACATCTACCACTTATCAATAATTTGGGAATTAATCATATTGATTTAATCACTTTCAGAGGTATCTTATTCCTCTGTATCTTCTTCAGAATCAGATTCTTTTTATTTGTAATTGTGGTCTTCTGTTTCCACAATCTCATTTATCTTTTCCTTTTTGATACAAGTATTGAAAAAGTTTCCAATACCATCCCAGTTATGTCATTTTATTTGCTCATTGGTTTTATTTGGTTTGAAGGGTACTTTTGGTTTTACTTCTTAATAAATGGTTTATTTTGGCTTTTTATGTCCAATTTTTTCCATTTTCTGTGGATTTTGGCTCTTGTCATAATGTCTTCTAGTGCATTTCTGTATTCTTCTTTGAAATATGGCTCTATGAACCTTCTCCTTAGGGAATCTTACATCTCTCCTCCACACTTCTTGAGTATTTACATATTTACCATTTTTTGTGTCAATTCTGTATATAATGCATTTAATCCTTAAAGTTTTGGCTTTTTGTGGTTCAAAAGATGATTTTTTTGAATTCATTTGCTATTTTCTACCTCTGGGCATCATTTTTCCATAATGACCAGGTAGTTATTGCATTTTCTTGTCTTATTCCATAATCCCATCTTTTGGAAGATTTTCCAAATAATGAATGTAATCTTGCAGTGATTAATTCAGCTGGTATGGCATAATCTTCTTGAAACATGTCAATTGTCTTAATTAATGACATGTGGTCATATTCACCTTCACCTGTGAATTTTGTTCATTCCTTAGGTTTAGGTGCTTCTTTCATTAAAACTTGATTGTTTTTGTGATGAATTAAGTATATTAAAAAGGTATTTGTTATTCCTTCTTTTGGATTAGCATACTTCTTATGTGGAAAAATGGGGTTGATAACTTTGGCATATTTAAGTTATCCTCATTCATTTTATCCAATTTCTCAGTGATAGGTCTAATTTCATTTTGAATATCATCTTCAAGATTAATTCTTGCTTCATCACTCTTTTCTACATGGTCCAAAGGTAGTTTTTGGTGTGATTAAGTCTTTTCTTCCCATTTTTCAACAGAATTGGACAATTTGCTCAATTTTTATGTTAGGTTGTCAATACTTGGGTGATAATTTATTGAAAAATGTTTTTCTTTGATATATTTTATGTTTTTATACAATTGTTGTTGTCATTTTATTTATTTTTGAGTATTGTCAACCAAAATTCTTTCTTTATTGTTTTCAACCATAAGTTAATATTGTCTATATCTCTTTTATTCTTTACAACAATTTTCCTTCAAGATAATATACTACTTTTCATTCCTTTTAGTGATGATAGAATTTATTTAATTTATTTTGAAGGTGAGATACTACTTTTAATTTATTTTAAATTATTTACAACATCAGGAGACAAATTTATTTCTTTTGGAAAGATGGTTTTCTCATTCTTTGTTCCTTTTTTCCTTGAATTCCGTCAAGGTTCTGGTTATTATGAAAACATTTTCCATTTTATATTTTTGGATCTTTGGGATACAGTAAATGGGGGAATATGGTTTCTTCCAGTTCTTTTTCTTTGTCTTCTTCCCCTCTTGGGGAGGTTGGTTTTCTTGATTCTTTCTGGTAGAAGCTACTGGGGCTTCTTCCTTGCTTGCCTCCCTCTTTTTGTTGTTCCAATGCTTTATATTCTTCAATTGAGGTTTTTATGACAATTAATTCCATCCATTGGAGTATTTCACTATTTTCTCCTCCTTTAGGAGCCTTTTGAGGATGACCCAGGAGTTCATCACTCCTTGATGAATATGTGGCAGCTTTTTCCAGTCGTGGTCTTTGTATACTTTGTAATACTGTTTGTACTGGATCATGTAAATGTCTATCTGAGCCTTCTGAATGTGATTTGAATCTTTTGGAATTACTCATACGTAGTTCCAACTCTGGTTCAGTTATTATAGGAATTTCTGGGACTTGCCTTTGGGATATGACACTTCCTTGTGTGGATTATGTTCCACTGTCCATTCTGTCCTTCCTTTTCCCTTTTCTGGGATCATTTCTACTTCTGAGTTTACTATTATATGATTGGATGGAGTATTGGGAACCTCTTTTAGTAGTCATTTTGAGAGAATAAGAGATAAAAATAGATTAGAAAAATGATAAAAAGAATTCTATTTTATGGTAGCTCTAAGAAAGGTACTCACCTTCAGAGTCCTGAATGGTGGTTCCTGGAAAAACTCATTTATTAGTTTTTCTTTTCCTAGTAAAAACTGGTGTTGGAGAGCTTTGGCAAGCTTCTTCCACATCTCTTTCAATGGTGGTTTCCTTTTCCTCTGTTGGGTTGTATTCAAACACTAAAAAAGACAAATAAATATAAGTCTTTTTATTAATAAATGGCATTTTCCACATAAAAAATTCCTTTCATATTTTTGCTTTAAGAGAAATAATTAAAAGAAAACAATTTTTTCATTTAATTATTATTATCATTCTTTTGGTTTTTAATCTTCCAATTTATGAATAATAAGGAATAATATGATTCTTTTTTAATTAAAATATAATATAAATCTTCATTTTCAATTTATAAATATCTTTCTTAATTAACAGAGTCACTCAAACAAAGGTATTTCAAGTCTAAGGGTGTGAAAAACAACATATAAGACAGTACAATCACTTTCTAAACCTCTCAATAGCTTTTGAAGTCAATAAATATGAAGTTATTATCTAATTTTCTGATTATAGATTCAATTTTTCATTTGATAAGCCCAATTTGAATCTTCTCATAAGGTCTTTGGAGTAAATATCATGGCCAGGCCCCCAAATGTAAAGCTTGACTATGAAAAAATAAGTAAGAATGACTAATATTTTACTTATTGTACTATCAATTTCCTAATTTATGTAATAATAAGATCAAAGATAATTCTGATATAAAATATATATCATACATATGGCATAAGGTTAGTTATATTATCAAGAAATACGACAATAATATAATAAATTAATATATTTATGGAAATTTATTAATGTTACCAACAATTAATAAATTCATGAAAATGGTTTTTAGTACTAAATAACAATTCATAACAGTAATATTACCAATATGGAGCTTATTAATTAATATTAAATATAGAATTATTCAAAATAATAATAGAGAGAAAATAACTTACTCCTAACACTTAATATAAGAATTTTGAATACCTTTATTCCTAAAAATATAAATAAAAATTATTTAAATTTTATTTAGAATAAAGAATAGAGAGAAATGCAAATTTTACTATTTTTAAATGGATTTAGATATTTTTAAGAGCATTTCAGCAAAAATAATAAAATATTGGCATAAAAATGTCAAAGCTAGTTATTAATAGAAAATAGAGCTTTGATCTTTAGTAAGATATGAGTTTTCTATCTAAATAAAAAACAAATCACCTTTTTATTTAAGGTTTTACTGTATTTGATGCATCTGAGGGGGAAACAGAGGAAGAATAAGTCCTTTAATAGTAAAGATCCTTCACCCAAGTGACCAGATACCTTCTAGTAGAGATGTACTGATGTTATCCACTGGAATTGATCAATAGGCTAAGGCTTGGTGATGATTAATTGTTATCAAACCTTTTTGTCTCATTATTATATCATTCTGTAGAGTTATCACTCTAGCTCTTATATTTCAGAAATCATAGGCTTAAAAAATTATTTAATTTCATGGATTTCAATTTTTCGAATCATAAGATATTAATATCCACCAGTTTTGTATCTTTTTTAACTATTAATTTAAAAATGAGATTAGAGTTAATCATCAGAAATGATCATTTTTAAGCTTTAACTTTGATACTTAATAAATTTTAGGTTATTCACGATACTTTAATTCAGAGAGTTAATTATTATAGCTTGGAATGTCCTTACTAAGCTTCAAAAGGTACTTAATTACATCATAAAGACTCTATTTTTGATGATTTTTCTTGTAATTCATCTTTTTTGTTGAAATTTGCTATTTTAAACTTCAAACCATTATTTCAAGGGGTTATACTTTGACTATCATAAGAACAATTACATCATTATTCATTTATGCACTAGTAGAATCTGAATATATACTTATATTCAGTTGGGACTACTTTGAATCTTGAGTGGTCAACAACTATTTCTATCTTGCCTAATATCCCCTTATATTTTGGGACCTTGTTTATATCTTACAAGATAAAGTTTTTTCTTTATTCTTACAGTTTTTTGTGGTAAATTTATTTTTTAATCAACTTTCTTTCATGTGTAACTTAAAAGATATGAGCTAAAAACCATGAATATTTGCATTGTTCATAAAAGTGCATATACCCAGGTTATCTCAGTAAGTATTGGTTTTAAATATATGGCATAAAGATTTCATATATGTAGCTTTTGATGGATAATATAATGGTGTAATATATTCCAAATTAATACTCATTGGTTTCTGGGATAATCAATAATTTACACTTTTTTATGGAATTTTTACTTATTTTAAGATTGGAATTTCAGTTCTTTATATCAAAATAAGTTTTGTAAAGTTGTTTGGTAAGATTTTTGGATACTTAGTCATATCTCAAAGGCTCACATGAAGAAATAAAACTATAAAATCTTATGAAATCTAATATTTGGACCAAATATGCTGATAATTGTAGATTGAAACTGGTAAACCCCTACAGTATGGATTTAAGAATGTATATATGAGATCAATAATATATAAATACCTACTTTATTAAAAAAAATTCCTAATATATCCTCTTGAGCTATTAATTTAAACTCATAAATGATGAGCTTTTCACAAAATGCCCTACATAAGAAATTAGTTTCTGTTACTAATTTTTTATGAATCAAAGCATAAGATCTAATTATTCCCTTTTCAATATCTATTTTAATATTAAAGATAGTAATTAAACCATTTATTATATAACTTACAAAAACACATTAGTAAGAGTAATATCAAAAGCTAAATAGGCAAACTTAGGTGACTTCAATAATTCAAAATCATCTATATTAGGATATGAATACCCTTTTGCAATATTATAGGTTCATTATCTTCACTTTACAGCCAAATTCAACGTAATTTTTAAAAACCTTGGTAATACTAAAATTATTAGGCAAGTAAGCTAGAATTTTTATAAAAAAGGGATTTTTATAGAATATCCTTTTAAATTCATCTATATCAGAGCCCAACTATGTGAGGGAGCTTCAAAAAATGAAGGAATATCTTCCTTAATCTTCCCCCAGTAATTCAAGAAATTCAAGTAATTCTCAGAAATGAGGTCTTTGTCTTAATATTTGATATTTCCTATTGAGTTTCTCCAATACTGTAAGATATTTTCTCAATAAACTGAAGTACTCGTTATTCTAATTATAAAATATCACCTCTTGCAAAATAACATTTCCTTTTGGAGGCCTTAGAGTTATATGTTCTTCATTTCCTTCTTTTTTTATTAAAGCCTATTACTTTATTAATATTTATATATAAATAAAGCTTTTTTAGCTTTCCAAACCATCTACATTATGATATTTATTTATGAAATAGTGTATAATATTATTAAATTCATATTGATTATTTTGGGAAGCAAATGAATTTTGATGTGACTATTTTTTTCTTTTTAAACCTTATTTAAAATTTACAATTATTAATCATCATATAGGTCAGATATAGATATTGTAAAAACATACTTAATAGTAATTTAAAATTATTAATAATTATTAATTTCATTCCTATAGCTTAAAAAGACAATAACACTAAGTTTTTGATTCTAATAAAAGTCGCCTAAATCATTATTTTTTACTTCAATCAAGGAGATAATAATAATATTATATGGGAATAAGTAATTTTCATATTTATTAATGGTCTAAACCTATTGAGATATATTACAAACACTTTCCACTTTACCTCAGGGTATATTGATTAACAACTCTGGTATATTTATCAATTCATAGATAAGAAATTAAATGAAAGGTGAAAGTTGAAGATTATATATAGGAGGGAAAAATCTTTCCCCACAATTCTTTCTGGGATTAAAAACCAAATATTTCAAATGAATTCATAGAATTTGAAGATTATAGTATTACAAAAAAAGCCATTTTTCCATTAAGGGAATAATAAGTGCAAAGTGGAAAATGCCAAAGTATTTCCAATTGATTGAGATTATTTTCTTTAGCTCCTAGGATTGTGATTGAGCTCTTAAAACAATATTTAATATTTTGAAGCACTGTAATCTGGGTTTGAATGCACAGATATAATTGTAAAATAATATCCATTAATTAAGGATGAGATCCATGGTAAATTGGAGGCTTAAGCCTGATTTCTCATGAAATACAATAAATATTTCCAGTACAATCTCAGTAATATAACATTATAATAACATGCAGTTTTTTTAAGAACCCTAAATTGTTACACATGTACAAAAATTCATGAAGAGCAATATTGTTTAATTAAGTAAGCAGCCATTAAAAGCTTAAAGGTGAAAAATTAAAATTATATTTCGAAAACGCCAAAAAATGAGTAAATGTGCACAAAATACATGAAAAAACTGTTTTTTCATGAAATAATGTAGAAATAGAAATCTGGAGTGTTCAAAAGGGCTTTAAGCTTCCTCAAATTATATTGCTTTTATTTCTGTGATGATACCTTAAAAGGTCAATATTAAGTGGTAAAAATATTCAAAAATGGGTGACAATTCTTCTAAGTGCATAGTAAAGCATTATGTATGGTGCAAAATAAGAATACACAAGAAATAATTTGGTAATAAGATAAATATTACATTTTTAAGCCAATTTGAGCTTTTCAATTTCCAATATTCCCAATATATTTTGTGTTCTTATTAATATACCCTTGGTTGAAGTGAGAGGATTTCAAATTATGATATCCTTAAAAAACGGTAAATTTGATACAATTAAGAATTTCCAAAGAAGAATTATTTCACAGCTATTAGTCAAGGGTAAAGGTATTCCACCCTAAACCCACTCAAACCTATCAAATCAGCAATCCAGTGTGTTTATCAGTAATTAGCTTCAGCAAATCTTCTTTCTGAAACATTCATACAGTCTGGTTCATCAATACACCCTGTAAAAACTTGTGCGGGTTGGATTCAAAAGTCTGAAACTGTATCATCACCCAACTCCACCACATCTCTTTTTCAGACCCTGTACATCCAAAAAGGGGATGTATGATCCAAATCAATTCAATCAATGACTCCTCAAGAAAATTTGCTCTTTGGATCAGGGCTGGTGGATTCTCACACATACCAACCCCTCTTTCTCCCCCCTGGGGATTTACCCCAGTTAATTAATATATTTTATTTATTATTTAAGAAATATTGTAATTCTTACTTTGGAATACATTACTTATTGGTATTGATTTGGTCTTTGCATTTCCTCACCTGTTCAGTAGAGCTGTGGTGGACATATCCTTATTAACCCTTCTCTTTCTTTCTGACAGGTTGAAACAGTGTAATTGAACTTATTTGTGGCTGTATCTTTTATTCTTTACTATTATTCTTATTTTTCTTCTTTCTTATATTTGACCTCATTAGCAATATCATTTTTTACGATGCTTTTAAGTGTATTCATTAATCTCCCATCTGAGCCTCCATAAGTGAGTTTCAGTTTACTGAGTACCAGGCCCTCTTCCCTTAGAAGAGCCCCTGTGAAACCTTACTCCTTAAGCTATTTACTGAAAAATATAAAAGAAAATGAAAGTTCAAAAAGGGAAAATTAGTAATTGAAAGCCCTATAATAAAAATACTGTTAGTATTTTTGATTATTATTATTGTTAGTACTATCATTAATCAAATTTTTGATTCAAAAGTATAATAGAAATAGCTAATATACCTCTAATAAACTTTATCTTAATTCAGATCCATTATTACTACAAGATGTTTTATTCTCAGGTATAATGACATATCAAAAGACCAAAGACTTAAATAAGTGTTTAGCTCTTTAATGTTTAATCTTTCAATATTTCAAATCACAATTTTGATTAAAAAATGGAATATTTTACTCAAATTAACTAACTAATCACCAGGAAATCCTTGAAGCTCAATATTATAAATGCAAATGTTTATTGAAAGAAATATTTCCAAATATTGGACCAAAAATATCCAAAAACAAATTCTGTATTCACATAAGAAATTATCTTATAGCTATACTTATATAAATAATACATTATTGTCTCAAAACTGTATTCATAAAGGACGATTACCAACAAATATAGCTTAACCCGATTTGAACATATTTGATCATTAATTTGAAGCTTTTATCCAAAATAAGGCAAGTTTATGTAGTTTTACTTCGTGGAAAATAATTATATATCTCAAACATTAAAATTAAATTTTAAATTGAAATTCAAAGCGCAAAAGAAATGGTAACAAGCTAGCTTGATAATCAGCTCCATCTTAATTCTCCTTTTATATAGATATTTATAAGGTCTTTATATAATCATATAATCTCAAATATCTTAAATGGTAATTTTAATTTTAATCTCCTTGAAATGAATTAAGGCTATATTATCAAAACCCTGTCTTAAAAGTTAAGATTCTTATGAGCTTATTATTCAGAACATATCATATATCCATAGTCTTATTAAACCCCCCTTTTTTTACTGTGAGAACATCAGGTTTTGGGAGATAAAAAAGGTGTTATCTGGAAGAAATTTCACAAAAGAACAGAAACAGCTTTGGATACCTGTCTTACCTTCTAAAATATATCTTTTTTGGTTCTAAAAAAATCTATATGGCCCTTCCTTATAAGCCAATACATGTTTACCAACCTCTCAAAGTAAATTCACTAATTGATAGTTCCTTAATCAAAAAATATTTATTCAAAAATCTCTCATAACACTTTGATCGTCCTAGTAAAAATTATTATTTGAACTCTTAACAAGGATCCTTGTAAATTTTTGGGAAAATATGGCCGATTTCTACCTAACAATGATGAAAGAATAATTAATAAAAGAAGAAAGATGCTAAATGAAAGAAATTAAAAAAAATATAAAAATATAAAAATAAGGAAGTAAAAAAATAAAAAACACGAGTAATATAAGGATATTCGATAGCACAAAAAATTTCTTTCTTTGATATTCAATATTTATGATAGATTAGTATAGAGGGTTATAATATCAGATAACAAAAAAATAAAAAAGATAGAAATAATTTTAATAGAGAAAAAACTGAGATGATAAGAAATATTAAATGAAACTAGAATAGAGAGGTATACCTATAGATTGTTTGGTGCACTGGTTATGAGAAATAGCAATTAGGATTTATAGAAAATGAAGATAATCGACTAGTTTTTGTGGGTCTATGTGATTAATAATCTCAACCTGAATACTAATATTTTGTATTCTAAGAGATAGAATTGGAGAACTAATAAATTTATCTTTCTAATACTTGGAAAAAAACTAGTATTTAAGGCTGTATGGTCTTTGTCTGGTTTTTTATATAGAGCATATTAATCAGATTACTTTCAATTTGAGTTGGGGATTAAGAATATTAGATTGAAATATTGGCACAGTAGCCAGAGAAAGATAATTAAAACAACAAAATATCATTTTCATTATATGATGGATAAGATACGCTAAATACTCATAATTTGATAGAAAATGTCATCATAAATAATAAAAAATAATTTATAGAAAAATTGGTACTGTTGTTTTCCATAAGAGAATTTTTTTTATTATAAAATAAAAGCAATGGAACAAAAATAATCAATAATTCAACACTGTTCATTGAAAAGTTTGGAGAGACGAAAAGTTTTTTTATGTTAGAAAAATTCAAAACAAGTAAGCTAAGCAGCAATAGGCCTATACCTAAAAGGTGAACAATTCTTTTAATATGAAAAAATAGCTGGGACAAATGAAGCTACTATTCTCTATGAGCTATTACAGAAAAACTTGTTAGTGAATATGAAAGGTAAGGATGATTGTATGGAGTAGCCTACCAATAAAGATGAAACACTACTAGTAACAATCTGAATAAGAAAAAACAATAAAGGTGAGATGCGATACAGAGAACGCTGGAGGATAAGGTCAGTACTGGAAGTGTTTGAACACACAGATTGATATATGACGACCACATGGATTACCAATATGTGTGTGTAGTCTGAATAGCTTATTGAGGTGAATTTTATTAAATATGCTGATGTTCTTAGGAAAAAGGAATTGTCATAAAAAATGACCCTTGAGTGGGTCATCTTGAGCTCACGCGTGCTCTTAACACCGCGCATGCATGGGATCTAAAATCGGCTTAGAGGCTCTCGGACTGAGAAGACTCTTCTCTTTTAACACTCCCCCTGTTTTTAATTGAGAGAAATTTTAGACCATTCATTTCCCGTTTAATAGCAGGCTTACATACAGACTTAGTCATAAAATTGGCTAGCATGTCGGTCGTTGGTGTATACTTCAATTTGATCTTTGACTCAGAAATGACTTCGCAGATGAAGTGTAGTTGAACATCAACATGCTTTACTCTTTGATTTTTCCAATTGCAGTCATTGTTGGCTGCCTCAATACACCCCTGATTGTCCTCATTTATTTTAATGGGCTTGATGTTTTCAAATATTTCTATTTCTTTACAAAGATTTTGGAACCAAATAAGCTCACTTGACAGGTCAGTCAGAGCCTTATATTCTTCTTTGGCAGAAGATAGTGAGACGGTGGGCTGGTTTTTTGTTTTCCATATAATGGGATGGTCATGTAGGATAACTGAGTAGCCCGTCACCGATCTTCTTGTGATTCTGAAATTTCCCAGTCTGCGTTGCAGTAGGCAACTGGTGGTTTTTCACAGAGGTGTCCATAGGTAAGCTCGATAGTACTGGTTCCCTTCAGATACTTGAGTACATGGATGAAGGTGTTCTAATGTGCTATTCCCAGTCTCTCAAGGAATTGGGAGAGGGCACTGAAGGCATAGCAAAGGTCAGATCTCGTGGCTGTGCAAAGCTAACTAAAACTTCTTATGGCACTTCTTTAGTTCACGTTCAAGGCTTGAAATGAGGCTTGCTCTGATTCTGATGCACTGTCCATGTGCAAGTTGGGCACAAGAGGTGTGGCCACAGGCTTGCAGTTAGTCATACCATAAAGGTCGAGAAGGGAGTCAATGTAGTGGCTCTGAGATAGTGTTATGGTATTTGGACGATAAAATATTTTTATTCCCAAAATCAGATCAGCCTTGCCTAATGTTTTTGTGCTGAAATCTGATTCAATACGAATTTTGAACTCCTCGAGTTTCTTTCCGAAAACTCTTATGTTGTCAAGATGGAGAAGCAACCATATTGGACTACTGCCAAGCTGGTAGAATACACAGCGATCCACTCTTGAAATCTTGAATCCAATTCTCGTGAGCCAAGTAGAGAGGCGTTGGCATCATTCAAGTGGAGCTTGCTTCAATCCGTATATTTCCTTTTTCAGCTTGAGACACATAGTTTTATTATCTCTATCTAATCCTTGCAGAATAGAGAGATAGACATCTTCTTCAAGAGGCGCATTAAAGAAGGAACTTTTTATGTCTAACTGCTCTAAACTGAGGTTTTTGGATGAAAAAAGTGAGATCAAGGTTCTAAGGGAATGTAGCTTCCCAGTTGGTGCAAAGGTTTTGGAGAAGTCAACACCTAGGGTTTGTGGAAAGCCTTGGGCACATAACCTTGCATTGTAATCTAGAATCTGATTCTCAGAGTCTCTTTTTGTTTTGAAGACCCAGGTGGTTCCAATCATCTTGTACGCACTCGATATTGAAACTTCTTCCCATACATCCAAGTCAGTCATGGCTTTGAGTTCTTTTTTTATTTCTTTGCTCCATATTTCCAGTTCTGCCGATTTTAACGCTTTATTTTATGTGATGGGATCTGATTGAGTAAGTAGGGCAGAAGGTTTTCATTTATAAGAAAGAATCTTATTCTCACTTATGTTTGAGTTTATGAGAGTAGGGTGCCTTGGTCCGATTACCTTGATTATTTTTCTTGGAGGTGATTCTGGAATTTCAACCTCTTATTCAGGAAGTAATGAATCAACTTGCGATTGACCGTCTTTTGGGAATTGCTCCTGGATTGACAAATCAGGTAAGTCTTCTTGACAGTCAAATATTTCCATTTCTTCTTTTTCAATGAGGCCCTTCCAGCTGAGGGTTAAAAGAGGTGTGTTAGGTCTTAAGTCTTTAGAGATAGACCAAAATTCTTTCTCAAAGAAAATTAAATTCCTAGTTTTATAGACTTTCTTATCACTGGGATTCATTATGTGATAGGAGGAATCATTTAAATATCCTAGTAAGATTCCACTATCACCAACGGGTGCTAATTTCAAGGAGTATTTGTGTTTTGGGGTTGAAAACACCACTTTGCCGGCATAATTTCTTAGTTTTTGGATTTTTGGTTTTAGTACTGTCCAGAGGTAGTACAGCCACTGTATATTTCTTGAGGGGGTAGATATCATGTTTGTGAGAAACATAGCTGTATTAATTGCCTCTGCCCAATAACAGTTGGGAAGATTTTCCTTAAGGAGAAGGAATCTTGCTTTATCCAAGGTTTTTGTGAGCCTTAGAGGTAATTTCATATACCCAAAAGACCACAAATATAAAAATAATATATTAATATAAATAAAATAAATTTATTTATATTATTAAAATAAAAATCAAAATATAAATATAAAATTATATTAAAAATAAAAAATTAATTACAATTTAAAAATAAAAATACATTAAATTTTGTAAGTATACAAGTACATTTATACTTGAAAAAATTAAGTAAAAATGAAATTTTAACAAAATTGTGAAAAAATAAATAAATTTGGAAAAAAGTTAAATAAAAATTATTATAGCTTTTTATCCAATAAATAAATACATAAAAATTATTTCACCATTGGATTCCTCATAAAAAATCAGGTGGGGTCACCTCTGAGTGAAATTCTTGTAACTCAACTCTAAATAAGCTTAAATTAAGTTTTTAGTATTTTCAATACAAAAGTTGAAAATTCTCAAAACCTTAATTTAATTCACACCACATGTGGTGTTAACCATCAATTTTTGTGTTAAAATTGAGGTGTTGTGTTTAGCTTAGAAGCTATGAGGAGTTGAAGTATTTTCAATTGAATTCAATTGAAATGTCAAAATGTGCGCATGTATTACATAAGTGAACTTTGATTTACATATGAGGTGTCAATTATTACTGTATTGTACTGTACAACTGAATTGAATTACATATGTAAATTATAAGTATAATACATGATGAGGAATTAAAGGAAAAATAAATTGGAAAGATTAAATTTGGGGGGGGGGGGGAAAGAACTCCAGCTCCAAGGGGGAGCTAGACCCCCAAAATCCTTGCTTACAGGCGTGGGATTTCAAAATTAACGCAAACGTTCATCACTTTTGGCCTGGAATTGAGTTACAGGGTCTGTGGACTCAATTGATGATGAGGTTTTGATACCAACTGGGGTAGTTTTAGCTGCTGCCAAGAGGGTAAAACTACCCTTAAGATAAAACAATCATAGTAAAAACAGTTTTAACTGGTTTCTACGCCTCTAACACACATTCTGATGTGTTTGAAGGCTCTAGGACTGGTATTGCTATAGTAATGGCTGATTTAAGGGTCTAAAATGGCTAAAAATGGCTTAAACCAGCCCTTTTTGGTCTAAACCAGGGTTCAATGATGCCATAATTGGCTTTTCTGTTGTCAGACTGTTTTTTACTACTGACAAGAGTAAATTTTACTTTTGGAGTAAGAGAATTGATGGCTATAAAAGAATGTCTTCTTTGCCCCACTTTTCTCTTGATGTTAGAATCTTTTCCTTTTATAATTAGTTTAAATATTGTTAAACCAATCAATAAAAGATTCCAACCACCTTTCTTATATCATTTTAAACCTTGTAACCATGTGAAAAACTCATTATAGTCATTGTTTGTAACTCTTATAATCATTTTTACCCCTGAACCACCCCAAAAGTCAATTAAAGCATCTTTCATCACTGTAAACTTTGTCACTTTGTTTCCAAATTCACTCTGGTCACTTTTGGGCGTGTTTTCTCTTTAATATTCTTATTAAAGAATTTTTCTTTAATTAATTTCTTGCAGTTCTTTGCTCAATTAATCCCAATTGAAATTGCTCTTGAAGAAATTTCTTTTGTAGCCTTAAAATATCTCTTGTAGAGTATTTTTTGGATAAATTTTTATTGTTGGTAAAACAATAAATTTTTATAATATTATTGTTTTATACTAATAAAGTTATAAACAATAAAATTCGCGTGTTTTCTCTTAAAAATAATATTTCATTCTATTTTTAATTGATTTTTACCTTATACAAATTTTGAGGACAGGAAAAGTACTTGATTTTTAATCAAAGTTTCATATCCACACCTTACATTTGGGGGCCCAGCCGTGATATTTTACCTGTGACATATTTTTTTACTCTTTTTAAATATTTTTTTCTTATATTGAAAAATTTAAAAACATATAAAAAAAATACTTATAATCCAAAAAACCCATAAAAAATAATTTTTTTCATATTATAAGTGAGGCTTATATTTTTTATTTCTTTTTTGAAATATCCTTTTTTTACTTAATTAATTGGTTTTTTTCATTAATTTTAGTGTCTGACAACGTGGTGAGACAAGAAAATATTGAAACAGCCTCAACAGTCACCAGCATTATTCCTGCAAGCACTATTAATTCAGACCATAATAGTACTGTTATTGTGACTCAAAATAACCAACCTGAACCAATATCTTCTGAATTGATTAACTTGGACATAAGTAATACTCTTCAGAAAGCTAATAATTTGGCCAATAGTAAGTTTTTTGACGTAAAAATATTATTTTAAGCCTTTTTAAACCATAATTATGCCTTCAACCAGGTCAGGAGCCAGCTACAACCCCTCAAGCAGCTCCCAAAAAAGGTAATAGATGTGATTATGGCAGAGGCCAATCAGGTACAGAAGGAAAAGGGTCAGTTGATGACTTCCAAACAACTAAATTGGGTCATTCTGAAGCTGATAATACTATTTTACCTTCAAAAAGAGCTGACACTGCCACAACAAGCCTCTGTGGACATATACAAAGCCAGCCACAGTGAATACAACAATGCACTTCAATTCAAGGAGTATCAGATCCTTGCAGACCTGTGGAAGAATTGCATGAATTCTTACCTGACAGTAAGAAAATTCCTGGGCCATCCCAACACTTGCAAATTTCTCAATGGATGGCATCCATTGATGGAGAAGAGAAACATGATGCTTTTGACACTAGAATGGAGGAAAAACAACCCTCCACCACCCAAACCAGTGCCAAAAACAGCCCCAGTGGCCAGCAGCAGAAATTCCAATGTGAAAAAGCAGCCACAAACTCCGAAAAAAGGGCAAAGGGAAGGCACCAGCCCCAAAGCCTTACAGCCAGTGCTACAGAATCCCAAAGATTCAGCAGGATGCCATGGAAAATGTATTTCAGATGGCCAGAACCATGATGGAATTACAGAAGAAGGAGGAAGCCAGATTAACATTCCAGAAATGATTTCTGACATATTTGATTACATCCCAGAGTTGTATGATGCTATAAATGACGTGAAAAAACATCTTTCTGATAAAAATGATACCATTTGTAACAATATTAAAACAAACAACCTGAGTCTGTGCCAAATTAATGAAACACTTATGTGTTTTGAAAAAGTTTTAAGAACAATTAAAATTTCCAATAATGATAATTCTTCTACAAATAAAATGAATGAACAATCTGCCATTATTAAAGAATTAACAGATAAATATTCTAAGTTCAATATTGATGACATAATTGGAACAAGAATTAAACAAGCCATAAATATTATCAAAACAGATAACAAGAAAGTCCTTGATGACATTTCAAATTCATTTACTGAAGTAAAGACATATACCATTGCCTTGAAAAAGTGTTTTGATGCTTCACAAGAAGAAGTATCAAAATTATCAATGAAATTGAATCAAGTCACTGCTGATAATACAAGACAGACAGAGTTATGGGAAGAACTGACACATAAAGAAGACATGTATAAAATTGAAGTCATAAATTTAATACAAAGCTTCCAAAATGAATACAGAAATTCCCAAAGGTGTAGCAACAGTCAAATGAATGACATTGAAAAAATAATGAACACCTTACCAAGAATGTCTACACCTCTGAATCAAAATGAGGGCACAAGAATTCCAAATCCACAAGTATTGGATCCTGATAATTCACAATTAAAAAAAAAATTATACACTTCTTTTCATAACTTGGAACCATCAATGGGCCAAGCACTCTTGAAAGAAGTTCCAAAACTTAAAGAATGGCCTCACTTCAGTGGTGAAGGAGATTATGAACATATGGAATTCATTAGAGGTATTGACATTATCAAAGAGGATTTTGAATTACCAGACAGATTGGTAACAGCCAGGTTTAACACCTTGTTTACCAGATCAGCTCACAGATGGTACATCAAAATAAGACAAGCACATGGACACCAGAGTTGGACTTGGTGGAAAACCCAAATCATCAACAAATGGGCAAATGATGCTTGGAGGTTTAAAGTTGAAACAGCCTTTGAATCTGCCAAATTTAATGCTGATAAAGACAAAGCTTTACCATGGCTTTCCCAACAAAAGGACAGACTAACAGCATTATATCCTGACATGTCAGAATTTATGATCCATAGGAAAATTCTGAGACAATGTGGAGGTGACTTAGAGCATTCTGTCAAAAGCAGGACTACTGAACAATCTTCAGCAGAAGACATTATCAATATACTAGAAGAAGTAACCACCAGAACCAAAATTGGTTCTAGTAGGGTGAATCTCAAAACAAGGTTTAATACACCTTGGAAAGATTCTGTGGACAAAAACCCCAAAGAAAATTCTAGTAATATTAAGTATAAATCTGCAGATACAGTCAGAAAGTTCCATATTTGCCAAAGCACCACCCATTTAGCCAATACATGTCCAAAAAGGGGGAAAATCAATGGAATTGACATTGAAAAGGAACCAGATGTTGAAAAAGAAGACATAACTGAAGACAATTCAGATGATCAGTCATCCATATTTTCTGAATCTTCAAAAGATATAGAAAATATCAATGCCACTTTTGACATCATGGAATCTTATTCCCACTTGCCACAATTGAGCAATGGTCAAGTTGATTTATCAAAAGTTCAAGATGCACAGCTTATGAAGACAAAACCAAATAGAGGGAAAGGTTATACAGCTTGTAACTCCTGTATAACAGAAGTGGTGATTGACAACAGGCCCACCAAACTTTTGCTTGACCCAGGAGCCTTCTGCTCTTGTGTTGGAAAATCTTTTCTTAAAACTTGTGTACCAAATTTTGAAGACCAATTGTTACCAATTGATGGTATAAAATTCAACAGTGGAAGTAACCCAATGAAAGCATTAGGAATATTTGAGACCAATGTCATATTCCCACAAATAAATGGGAATTTAAGGATCACAGTTGAATTTGTTGTTATGGAAAATTGCTCTAGTACCCATTTTATATTGGGAAATGACTATTTAATCATGTATGGGATAGATTTACATAATAACAAAGACAGATACTTTACAATTGGGGACAATAAGCGCCAGAAATTTGCCTTTTTACCATTTAAAAGACAAATTACAGTAAACAAAGTATCACCAGTCAGCTCAGAGTTAGAGAAATTCAAGTCTGAACAGTTAAATGAGGCTTAGATAAGCCTTCATCTGACTGATAAACAAGAAAATGAACTTTTTTCCCTTTTGTATGACCACAGAGGAGCATTTGCTACAGACAAAGAACCTCTGGGAGCAATTATTGGTCACAAAGCTGACATCATTCTTAACATTGAGAGACCTTATCCACCACTCTTAAGAAGACCTGCTTATCCAGCAAGTCCAAAATCACGAGAAGCTCTAGAAATTCATATCAAAGAACTTCTGGACCTTGGTGTAATAAGAAAAGTAGGCCACAATGAGGAAGTAGAAATAACTACACCAGTAATAGTGGTGTGGCATAATGGAAAATCCAGAATGGTTGGGGACTTTAGAGCTCTGAACACTTACACTGTCCCAGACAGATACCCAATACCAAAAATCCAAATTGCCCTTACTCAAATATCTCAAGCAGTGTATATAACCACTATGGATGCCCTTAAAGGATTCCATCAAAATGTGGTAACACCAAGAGCAAGAAAATACTTGAGAATTATTGTTCACTGTGGAGTGTATGAATACTTAAGGATGCCCTTTGGTATCAAAAATGCAACTTCACACTTCCAAAGAATGATGAATGAAATCTTCCCTGAAGAACTCTCAGAGGGATGGTTAATCATTTACATTGATGACATTATTATCTGTTCAAAGACTTTGGAGGAGCACATGTACAGATTATCAAGAGTTTTGACAAAAATCCAATCAGTAAACATGAAAATCTCCTTGAAGAAATTTCATTTTGGATTTAAAGAACTTAAAGCACTAGGACAGGTTGTATCTGGTTTGTCCCTTGGAATTGACAAAAACAAAGTTGCAGCAGTATTGTTAAAACCCATGCCTCAGAATAAGAAGGAAATCCAGTCATTCTTAGGTTTTGCAGGATATTACAGGAAACACATTAAAGATTTTGCATCCATAGCAAGAACACTTTATAAGTTTTGTGACAAAGACACAGTATTTGAAATGACTGTTGACAGAGTCAAAGCTTTTGAGTCTCTAGGAGAAGCATTGACCACTTCTCCACTCTTACTGATGCCAGACTTCAAACTGCCTTTCAAACTGTATATTGATGCATCAGGGGATGGACTAGGTGCTACACTTTACCAAGTTCAGATCATAAATGATAAACCTGTAGAAGGACCCATATGTTTCATATCCAGGCAAATCAAATCAACTGAAGCCAGATATGGAGCAAGTCAGATGGAATGTCTATGCCTTGTCTGGGCCTTGGAGAAATTGAACTACTTCTTAGAGGGATGTGCTTTTGAAGTGATAACAGATTGTACAGCTGTCAAATCACTTTTGAACATGAAAACACCCAACAGACACATGCTCAGATGGCAAATAGCCATACAAGAATACAGAGGCAATATGACTATTGTTCATAAGGATGGGAATATTCATAAGAATGCAGATGGACTAAGAAGATGGCCATTACCAAATAATATTGATAATCCGGCTTATGTTCCAGAAGAAGCTTCACCACAAATTCCAATAGAAGGAATAAGTGTTACAGGCTTGAACACCACCTTCTTTCAAGAAGTCAGAAGTAGTTACACTCAAGATAATAATTGTAGCATCTTATGCCAATTACTTAACAAAGACTGTAAAGACAACTCTCTAATACATGCCTTGGATAAAGTATGGAGAAAATCTTATGATGAAGGAAGATTTCACCTACTGGATGGTATAATTTACCACAGAACCAAGCACACATGTGTCATGACAGTTGTAGACAGGTCATTAATCAATCTTGTACTGAAAGAATGCCCTGATAGTCCCTTTTCAGGACATCTTTCTGAAGACAGAACAAGAGAGAAAGTAAAGACCTGCATATGGTGGTCAATGTGGCAGAAAGATGTTGCAGAGTATTTCAAAACCTGTGACAGATGCCAAAAGGCAAATAAATCCACTGGCAAAAGACTTGGAAATATGATAAAAATCCAAGAACCAAACAGACCTTGGGAAATTGTCCATATGTATTGGGTAACTGGCCTACCACCAGGAGGTGACAGAAGCTATAATGCTTGCCTAGTAATTGTGGGCAGATTCAGTAAAACCCCAATCTTTTTACCATGTCACAAAGATGATACAGCCATGGATACAGCTCTTCTGATATGGAATAGAGTAGTGTCATGGACTGGGATATTCACAAATATCATCAGTGATAGAGATCCCAAATTCACTTCAGCACTATGGACAAATCTTCACCAATTATTTGGCACTAAACTGTCTTTCTCTACAGCCTACCACCCACAAACTGATGGCCTGGCTGAAAGGATGATCCAAACCTTAGAGGACACGGTGAGAAGAGTTTGTGCATATGGCCTTGAATTCAAAGATTGTGATGGATTTACCCATGATGGGTGTACTCTGTTGCCAGAACTGGAATTAGCATATAAAACATCAATCCATGCCAGTACCAATCAGACTCCTGCTATTCTAGAAAAAGGATGGAACCCCAAGTTACCCCAAGATTCCTTGAGGAAAGACTTAATTGAAATACATCCCACAGCTGCTAGCTTCAAAGGAATGCTAGAAAAAGCTAGAAAGCATGCAGTAAGATGCATGGAGGACTCTTTTGCATATGCTAAAGATAAATGGGATAAATCACATGCAACTCCAGATTTCAAAGTGGGGGACCTAGTTCTTGTATCCACCACTAACTTCAATAACATCAAAGGATGTAAAAAGTTGAAAGACTCCTTTTCAGGACCTTTTGTGATTAAGGCCCTCCATGGAGAAAATGCTGTTGAAGTAGAGTTATCTGAAGAGCTTAGCAATAAGCACCCTACATTTCCAGTAAGCTTGATAAAGCCATATAAATCTAGTGATGCTGAGAAATTTCCCTTGAGGAATAAGATTCCCCAAGTTATACCTCCTATTGAGACATCTGGTACTAAGAAAATTACCAAAGTTCTTAAAGAAAGGAAATTAAGAATCAAGAAAGTAAGGGAATACCTTAGGTACAGTGACCCAACTTGTGAAGATGAATGGTTAGAAGAAAGGAATATACCAGAAGCTACCAAACTCCTCAGAAGATTCAGACACACTAGAAAAACCAATATTACAAAGTAATATTCTTTTTTAGGGGGAGGGAATGTGAGCCTTAGAGGTAATTTCATATACCCAAAAGACCACAAATATAAAAAATAACATATTAATATAAATAAAATAAATTTATTTATATTATTAAAATAAAAATCAAAATATAAATATAAAATTATATTAAAAATAAAAAATTAATTACAATTTAAAAATAAAAATACATTAAATTTTGTAAGTATAAAAGTACATTTATACTTGAAAAAATTAAGTAAAAATGAAATTTTAACAAAATTGTGAAAAAAGAAATAAATTTGGAAAAAAGTTAAATAAAAATTATTATAGCTTTTTATCCAATAAATAAATACATAAAAATTATTTCACCATTGGATTCCTCATAAAAAATCAGGTGGGGTCACCTCTGAGTGAAATTCTTGTAACTCAACTCTAGATAAGCTTAAATTAAGTTTTTAGTATTTTCAATACAAAAGTTGAAAATTCTCAAAACCTTAATTTAATTCACACCACATGTGGTGTTAACCATCAATTTTTGTGTTAAAATTGAGGTGTTGTGTTTAGTTTAGAAGTTATGAGGAATTGAAGTATTTTCAATTGAATTCAATTGAAATGTCAAAATTTGCGCGTGTATTACATAAGTGAACTTTGATTTAAATATGAGGTGTCAATTATTACTGTATTGTACTGTACAATTGAATTGAATTACATATGTAAATTATAAGTATAATACATGATGAGGAATTAAAGGAAAAATAAATTGGAAAGATTAAATTTGGGGGGGGGGAAAGAACTCCAGCTCTAAGGGGGAGCTAGACCCCCAAACTCCTTTCTGACAGGCGTGGGATGTCAAAATTCACGCAAAAGTTCATCAATTTTGGCCTGGAATTGAGTTACAGGGTCTGTGGACTCAATTGATGATGAGGTTTTGATACCAACTGGGGTAGTTTTAGCTGTTGCCAAGAGGGTAAAACTACCCTTAAGATAAAACAATCATAGTAAAAACAGTTTTAACTGGTTTCTATGCCTCTAACACACATTCTGACGTGTTTGAAGGCTCTAGGCCTGGTATTGCTATAGTAATGGCTGATTTAAGGGTCTAAAATGGCTAAAAATGGCTAAAAATGGCTTAAACCAGCCCTTTTTGGTCTAAACCAGGGTTCAATGTTGCCATAATTGGCTTTTCTGTTGTCAGACTGTCTTTCACGACTGACAAGAGTAAATTTTACTTTTGGAGTAAGAGAATTGATGGCTATAAAAGAATGTCTTCTTTGCCCCACTTTTCTCTTGATGTTAGAATCTTTTCCTTTTATAATTAGTTTAAATATTGTTAAACCAATCAATAAAATATTCCAACCACCTTTCTTATATCATTTTGAACCTTTTAACCACGTGAAAAAATCATTATAATCATTGTTTGTAACTCTTATAATCATTTTTACCCCTGAACCACCCCAAAAGTGAATTAAAGCATCTTTCATCACTGTAAACTTTGTCACTTTGTTTCCAAGTTCACTCTGGTCACTTTTGGGCATGTTTTCTCTTTAATATTCTTTTTAAAGACTTTGTTCTTTAATTAATTGCTTGCAGTTCTTTGCTCAATTAATTCCAATTGAAATTGCTCTTGAAGAAATTTCTTTTGTAGCCTTAAAATATCTCTTGTAGAGTATTTTTTGGATAAATTTTTATTGTTGGTAAAACAATAAATTTTTATAATATTATTGTTTTATACTAATAAAGTTATAAACAATAAAATTCGCGTGTTTTCTCTTAAAAATAATATTTCATACTATTTTTAATTGATTTTTACCTTATACAAATTTTGAGGACAGGAAAAGTACTTGATTTTTAATCAAAGTTTTATATCCACACCTTACAGTTTTCCTATTTTCTTGTTCTTTTGTGTATGGTGGACAGATGAAATTTATTGGTCCTTGTTGATTTTCAAGCTGTTGAAACTGAGTGTATAATAATTTTCCTCCTCCATCTGTTACCATCTTCTTGATTTTTCTTTCTTGAAGATTTTTGATTGGATTTTTCTGAATTACAAATTCTTTAATGAAATTGTCACAACCATTGCAATTGACCATCTTGGACCTCCATATGGCATATCCTTGCCATATCCAATTGATGGCAATTTAGACATATACATAATCATTGGCCAAATTTGCCATTTCATTTTTTCTGGCCTTTTATGGCCATTTCACTATCTGGGGCCAACTTGGCCACTTCATCATCATCAGGATTTTCCATGCCAGTTTCTACTTTTGGGCAATCTTACGTATTTTCCAGTCAACAGGGAAAGAGCAGCCCAAAATCCTGTATTTGGCTTTTCAAGCTTTAAATAGAGATTTGCCCATTTTGTGCACTTTTGCACATTTTTCTGTATTCAGCAATTTTCCCATGTAATATGAGAAATATGCCCAAATAGTCATATAAGGCCATTTGGGGCTTAATTTCCAGTTTTGTGCACTTTGCACAAATACAGTTTTAAAGCTGTATAATCTGAATTTGGCAAAAACACCCAAAAACACTTTTTCACCTCTGAAGCCACCCAAAACCCATTTTTCACCAATATCCTCCTGGCATCCTTCCAAAGGACCTTTTGGCCACTTTCACCCTCCAATAACCAGAAATGACATAAATGATGTTATACACCATTATGCATCTTTTTTCACCAGGAATCCAATGGGGCCAATTCTGAAAGGTTATTTCCACACTACAAAAAGTCATCAAGGCATCAAGTCATCCAGAGGATTCATCAATGCTCAATGTAAGATGTGACTATGAAACTGATGATAATATCACTATTAATAAACAGTACTATGTCTGTTATTATGAAATATAATAATAAAATATTATTATAACCCCAATTAAATAATTGAAGAATTATTTCTTTCATGTGTTCAACACTACTAGTGATTTTAACAGTGAGCAGTAATTGTCTACAAGAATCAATTACAAGAAGATTTTAATAATAAAACATCTTTTATTAAAATAACAAAATTATTTTAATATATAATTATCTTTTGCAAGAAGAATTATAATGATAATTCTTGAAGAAAACTAATTTTAGAGAAAAACTTCAAGAATTAAGAATAAATAACTCACTAATATTCCAAAGAACTTATTGAAAGATAAGATAGAGAGATTTGACATAGAATTGTGGATTTTAAGGATCAAACTGAATTTATAACAGTATTACAACAATATATAGTTGGATTCTATTATTTCACGTCTTTATGATTGATTCTGAAAGATTTAAAACACTTAAGAATAGCTATAGCTAATACTTACTTGTTGGTAATAATGATTTAAATGATAATAAGATGATGATGATGTGGAAAAAACAGCAAGAGGCCTCTTTTAAGTCAACAGCCCACAGAGGCGTGACATGGAGCAAACTGAAAAACCAGTGAGTGAGAAAACAATAAAGCTTTTTGGATTATTGATTGCATCATCTGTTGTCACATAAGATTATCATAATTACTTAATTGATGCTTTGGTGTGATTACCAACCCCAATATGGTTAAGAATAAAAGGAGTAACATCTGTAAATATTCTTTTATTCCAAAATAATCATTGATTTCTCAAAGTATTCAATGTTATCGCCAATTTCATCACAGGTTGTAATTACTGTAAATTTTTGAAGATTCAGTGTTTCACGTAGAATAGTCAAAAATGGACTGTATGTAAAACTTTTAATTTTACTAGTAAAACTGTAATTTTTTTTGGTTGTACCATAGATAATACAGTTCTCCATTGGTCCCGAAGGTTTCAGAAAGATTCATTAAGAATTGTATTTTTAATGAATTTTTGAAGCTTTTACCTCATTTCTACATAGAATTGCAAATATCAGTGTTTAACTGGTTGCTATGAGGTAAATCAATGCATACAAGTACAAAAAGGGTTTTAATTACTCTTTTGGGGTTTATCCATGGAAAGTCATTAGGAATTGACATGGTTACAGGAGTCTAAGTAGCTCGTTACCTCCTTGGCACGTCAAAATAGCAGGTTATTTGCTATTTTCTTAAGATTTACAGTAGTTGTAACATAGTAACCAAGTTCCCAAAAGGTTTTAGTTTACCAATTAGGCCAATATCAGCCATGGATTCAAGCTTTGGAGCTGCCCACGCCTCTGAGGCATCAGAAGTTGGGTACCCTGGCTCTCTTTGATGTCTTTTGTCCCCTTTGCTTATTTTTCACGTCAAAATAGAGATTTAAGCTTCAAGTGAGATATCCACTATGGGTATACCAAAGGTCCATGTACAAATACCATGGTATTAAGTGCTCAAAACATGCATAACACCATTCTTAGTGTATATGTAACATGGGGTTTGTCACATTCCCATTATTTTGGTGTGAAATTAAGAAAAACAAAAATATTCACGGATCTTTTATGTGGTATTGATGATGTGGTATTGAAGTATTTTCCATTTTACCACCTCAAAGATTTTATTTGAGCTTATTCACTCTATGGAGCTACCCCAGGTGAACTTTTGTGTAGAACCCAAATCTGGCCTTAAATCCATGGATTTACTTACTCAATAAAATGTTATTCATCTTTTCTGAAATCAAAAATGATGAATTTTGGATATATGCATGACTTATGAGTTATGCATAATTCAAAATTTCTTTTTAAGATAATTGTGGCCTATTTGGGTATGCAAAATATACTTTAAGGCTCACATTCCCTCCCACCCAAAAATAAAATTGTACAACAATTTCATCAATGGTATAAAGAGTAAAAGGCTCCAAAGGGGGGTTAATGTCCACTGTCCAACCTCTTTACATCACTCAGATAAAGTAATTTGATGCACGTTTATAGACATATTCAGGCTTGTGGCCTTCTTTCATGTATAAATCTTCTCAAGAGTTTATCTGACTCAGGTATTTCTGATTCTGCCAGCCATTCATCTTCATGTACTGGATTTCTATATCTGACAAGATATTCTCTTTGATTTTTACCCCTAAGTCTCCTTTCTTTAATTACTTTCTTTATCTTTTTGTCTTCATTCTGTTCCACTGGTGGAACAGGTAAAGGAGTTTGTTCCTTAAAGGAAAAAATTCTTTATCAGCTGGTTGATAAGGCTTTATCAAGCTAACTGGAAAAGTGGGGTGTTTATTTTCCAATTCACCACTCAATTCCACTTGAACTGCATTGGTTTCATGTAAGGCAACAATAACAAAAGGTCCTACATAAGAATATTTAAGTTTCTTTGGGCCTTTGATATTATTAGAATACAAGGTTGAAACTAGAACTAAGTCCCCTACTTTGAAATCTGGTACTTTATGACTCTTGTCCCACTTCTGTTTTGCATAATCAAAAGCATCATTCATACTTTTTTTTGCATGATGTTTTACTTTATCAAGCATTATTTTGAAGCTGGAGGGTGTAGGATGAATGTCAATCAAGTCTTTCCTCAGTGTGTCTGCTGGGAGTCTTGGATTCCATCCCTTTTCTAACATAGCAGGAGTTTGTCCTGTGGAAGAATGGACTGATGTCTTGTATGCCAATTCTAGTGCAGGTATCAGAGTGCACCAGTCATGGGTAAAGCCATCTGAGTCTTTGAATTCTAACCCATAAGAACAAGATCTTCTGATCATGTCTTATAAAGTTTGAATCATACTCTCTGCTAGCCCATCTATCTGAGGGTGATATGCTGTAGAGAATGATAACTTAGTCCCAAACAATCTATGAATATTGGTCCAAAGTGCAGATGTGAACTTGGGATCTCTGTCACTTATGATATTCTTGAATAATCCTGTATGAGAAATAACTCTACTCCATAGAAGAAGAGCTGTCTCCATAGCAGTGTCATCTTTATGACATGGTAAGAATATGGGAGTCTTTCTATAACTGTCTACAATTACTAAACAAGCATTATAACTTTTGTCACCACTTGGAGGAAGTGCTGTGACCCAATCCATGTGAACAACTTCCCAAGGGGATTTTGGCTCTTGAATATGGATCATAAGTCCAAATTTCTTGCCTGTACTCCTGTTTGTTTTTTGACATCTGTCACAGGTATGGCAGTATTCAATGGTTTCTTTTCTCCAAGATGACCACCATGCACAGTTCTTTACTGTTTCTAGTGTTCTGTCTTCTGACAGGTGTCCAGAGTAGATGCTATCATGGCATTAATGAAGAATGGTATTAATAAGAAATCTGCTACATAATGTCATTACACAAGAATGTTTGGTTCTGTGGTAAAAAATCCCATGAAAAAAGTGAAATCTTCCTTCAGAATAGGAATTTCTCCAAATTTCATCTAGTGCATTGACCAAAGATGTATCTTTGCAGTCTTTATCTAATAAAGAGGTCAAGATAAGGCAATTCTTGTCCTGTTTATAAGATTCTCTGACCTCTTCAAAGAATTCAGTCCCAATATCAGTTATGTTAATCCCTTCAATTGGAATCTGTGGTTCAGCTTCCAAAGGTACATAAGCTGGGTTATCAGGAGTGTTGGCTAATGCCCACCTGCTAAGTTCATCAGCATTCTTGTGAATGGTTCCTGCTTTGTGGACTATAGTCATGTTTCCTCTATATTCCTGAATGGCTATTTTCCATCTCAACATATGTCTGTTGGGCGTTTTCATGTTAAGAAGTGATTTTACTGCATTACAGTCAGTTATCACTTCAAAAACACTGCCATCAAGATAATAGTGTAATTTCTCAAGTGCCCATACCAAGGATAAGCACTCCATTTGGCTTGCGCCATATCTGCCCTCTGTTGGTTTGATTTGTCTTGAGATAAAACAAACAGGTTCTTCTGTAGGTTTGTCATCAATAATTTGGACCTGATGTAGGGCAGCCCCTAATCCATCTCCACATGCATCAATGTACAATTTAAAAGGAATTTTCCAGTCAGGCATGAGGAGTAAAGGTGCTTCTGTAAGAGCTCTCCTTATCTGCTCATAAGCTTTAATTCACTCGTGTGTCATTTCAAATACAGTCTGTTGATCACAGATTCTATAAAGTGACTTGGCTAGAATTGCAAAGTCTTTTAAGTGTTGCCTATAATAACTGGCAAACCCAAGAAAAGACATCATTTCTTTTTTATTCTGGGGTATTGGCTTAAGTGACACTGCTGATACTTTGTTTTTGTCAATACCCAAGCTTAAGCCAGAAACAATATGTCCTAATGCTTTAAGTTCTTCAAAACCAAAATTGCATTTCTTAAGTGAAATTTTCATGTTCACTTCTGCAACCTTGTGAAGTACCCTTGCAAGTCTTTCAAGGTGTAAGGACCAAGAATCAGAACATATGATAATATCATCAATATAAATGATAAGCCATCCTTCAGACAATTCTGTGGGAAAGATGGTATTCATCATTCTTTGATAATGGGATAGAGCATTTGTAATGCCAAATGGCATTCTAAGATACTCATAAATACCACAGTGAGTGATAATTCTAAGTAATTTCTTAGCTTTAGGCGTCAAAATATTTTGATGAAAGCCTTTCAATGCATCCATTGATGTTATATACTTGGCTTCAGACAATTGAGTCAAACTTTCTTGAGTTCTGGGATTGGATACTTATCTGGAACTGTGTAGGTATTCAATGCTCTGAAATCTCCAACCATTCCTGACTTATCATTATGCCAGGCAATAATAACAGGTGTTGTTACTTCAACTTCCTCATTATGGCCTACTTTCCTTAGTACACCAAGCTGGATTAACTCTTGGATATGTTTTTCCAAGGCTTCTCTAGCTCTGGGACTGGCTGGATAAGCTGGTCTTCTAAGTACTGGAGGATATGGTCTGTCAATATTAAGAGTAATATCAACTTAATGTCCCCTTATAGCACCCAATGGTTCATTATCAGAGGCAAATTCCTTACTGTATGTGTATAACACATTAATAAGTTCATTACTCATTTTTGGTGATAATGATGGATTAATTTGTGCTTCAACAAGTTGATTAGACACAAATTCATCTTTATAAGTATCCTTAACAGAAGATACCACAGATATTTGTTTTGGAATATTGCAAAAAGCAAATTTTTGTCTTTTGTTATCCCCAATTGTGAAATATCTGTCTTTGTGGTTATTGATGTCAATACCATAAGTATTGAAGTAATCATTTCCAAGAATGATGTGCTTAGATGTGCAATTATCCATTACTACAATATCAGTTTTCATCCTTACACTTCCTGCTGGGTGTGGAAATACAAGATTAGTGTCCAAGATACCCAAGTGGTACATATTGTTACTGGAACTACTAAATTGCACACCTTCTATTGGTAATAGATGGTTTTTCCATTAAAAAAGGATAATATGGAGATAATCTTTGCCTACACAAGTGCAAAATGCCCCTGTATCCAAATTTACTTTGGCTTCAATATCACTCATCAAAACTGATGTGATACAGGATGCTCAAGAAGTGTAACCTTTTCCTCTAGCAGGTTTTGTTTTACACATTATGGCATCTTGGATATTTATCAGGCTTCAGCAATCATCACTGTACTGTGGCAAGTGGGTATGGACTTCTGTGACCTCAAAGAAAGCTGTAATGTTTTCAATGGGATAGTCCTCCACTGGTGTATCCTCAGAGACTGAAGAATCTTGATCAGACTCCTCTTTCTCTTCAGTACACTGAATTTCTTCAATGACTTGAACTTCATTGATTTTTGTCTCCTTGGTGCAAGTGTTTGCTAAATTTGAAGTACTTCCACATTTATGACACTTCAAGAAAGGTCTTTCTGGTCTTTCATCCTCTCTGGAAATCTTTTGGACCATCTTGTATTCCATGGGGATTCTAGTACAAGTTTTACCAATCATTGTTCTGGTAATGATACCTTCCATTGCATTAATGTAGTCCTCTTTTGAACAGGGTTCTACACATCTGCTTTTGATAGAATGTTCCACTTCTCCTCCACACTTTCTTAATATCTTCATATTAATGATAGTGTCAGACATATCTGGGTGTAAGGCAGATAATCTGTCCTTTTTCTTGAAGAACCAAGTCAGTGGTTTATCTTTCTCTGAGTTAAAATGGGCTTCAAAAGCATTTTCCATCTTAAACCTCCAAAAATTGTTTTCCCATTTGGTAATCACTTCAGATTTCCACCAAGACCAATCATGTTTACCATGATCCATTCTCATTTTGTAATACCATTTCTTTGCAGTTCTGGTAAACAGAGAGTGTAATTTCCCTACTATGATTTCATCAGGTATATTAAAGTCTTCCTGTAACATATCAATAGTCCTGATGAACTCAATATGGTTATATTCTCCTTCACCAGATAATGTTGGCCATTATTCTAATTTGGGAATATCTTTAACAGAGACAACATTTTCTCCTAAAAGTGGGGTAAAAATTCCTTTAACAGAATGTCTTTCTTCAGAAAAAGGTGTAGAATGTCTTGGCATATGTGGTTCATAATTCTTATAAATTTTTTCTACATTTGCAATGATTTCATTCTTTAACTTCTGCCTTTCACTGTCACTTTCTGCCAAATGTGTAGCAAATTGATTGGTATTCTCAACTATCTTTAATAAATGGCCCTGCAGAGTCTTAAATTGATCATTCATTTTAAAAATAGAAAGATCTTCCATTTCATCATTCTGAATCAGACATGTACTCTCAATTCTGCTACAAGCATTGATAATTGAATAAAATTTTGCATTTGTTAATTCATACCATTCAGTATATTTCTTGTCATGTTTTTTCAAATCATTAATATCCAATGTTATTTTAGTTAACTTTGAATCAAGTTTACCAATTTCTACATTAATAGCTCTTTGTAAATGATCTATTTTCATGGAAAAGTTCTGTTCATGCTTTCCTGTTCCTTGGCTATGAATTCCATGAGAGTTCTGGCGATGTTGAACACACTGTCCACGTCTGAAGGCTCCAATTCGGGGATCCTGTACCCTTGTGGGTAAGGTCTGCGCCAATTGGCTTTGCCTTGATGGTTCTTGGGACCTCTCTGCTTCTTCTGAGGTCCTTTGGGCTTTTCTTTGGACACTTCTGGAGCTGGTAGACGCCACTGCGGCTTCTGTCTCCAAAGCTGGAGTCATTTCCAGTTCCTTCATCTGGTCTATGGATAAAAGACTTTGGTTCTTCAACCAATTATTTATCTTTTTAACCTTGTCTTTGCAAGACAGGGGGATCCATCCTCCTAAGAGTTCTATGGTCTTCTCCTGACCCAGAAAGCTCTTGATGTGTAAGTAGGAGTTCATGGCCCCCTGCCAAAGGCTTGGGCATATTTCCCACTCCTCTTCTTTGGCTGCTCTGAACCAGTTTTTGTACTTGCATTGATATATTTCTATTGCTGCCACTTGAAAATGGTTCAGGCCTGGAAATATTGTCATGAATCAGTTCAGGCTCAGAATTCACGTCAAAATCTGTGGGTACAGACCTTGGGGAATGGGGGGCAACTCTGGCATCCTACAAATATGTCTTTCTTGTGGAAGACTTGGCACTTCTGGATTTTGTCTTGCCTCCTCTTTTTCCACATCCATCTGGTTGGACTGCATAGTTTCTTCCATTGCTGGTATGCACCATTTTCATGTCAATTTAAGATAAAAGGTGAAAATATAAGATAAAATACACACCTTTTGGTGGTAATTGAGTCTTTGCTGAGCTAAATAAGGTTCCTCTTTTAGCAATTTGCACCTCAATGCTGTCTTCAGATTCTGCTTCTGAAGATTCTGGACTAGTGATGTATCTTTTACTGAGTCTGTTGCGAGCTGCACAGTGTTTGATTAAAGACACTAGAAGAAATTATAAAAGAGAAAAAATTATTTTTTATACTTTTTAAAATATTTCTTAAAGATTTTTTATAAGTTTTATATTTTTTTAATATTAAAAAATTATTCTTTTCAAGGAAAGAAAATTAAAATTCAAGATTTTGAATGAAAATTAATTCAGAGTTGCTCAAAGAATAGTTTTATAAGTTTTTGGATGTGAAAAAGCCATGTGTAAAAACAGTATCAAATTAAACCAAATTCCTCAATGAAAATATTTCCAAAACAATTTCAACAATGAGAATTATTTTAACCTTAAAATGAAATAAAAAACTTATGAAATTAATATATTTTAAAACTTAAAAATATATCAATTAAGGGTACAAGGTTCAAAAAACATGGCCAGGCCCCCAAATGTAAGATGTGACTATGAAACTGATGATAATATTACTATTAATCAACAGTACTATGTCTGTTATTATGAAATATAATAATAAAATATTATTATAACCACAATTAAATAATTGAAGAATTGTTTCTTTCACGTGTTAAAAACTACTAGTGATTTTAACAGTGAGAAGTAATTGTCTACAAGAATCAATTACAAGAAGATTTTAATAATAAAACTTCTATTATTAAAATAATAAAATTATTTTAATATATAATTATCTTTTGCAAGAATAATCATAATGATAATTCTTGAAGAAAAATAATTTTAGAGAAAAGCTTTAAGAATCAAAAATAAATCACTCGCTAATATTCCAAAGAACTTATTGAAAGATAACATAGAGAGATTTGACATAGAATTGTGGATTTTAAGGATCAAAATGAATTTATAACAGTATTACAACAATATATAGTTGGATTCTATGATTTCACATCTTTCTCATTGATTCTGAAAGACTTAAAACACTCAAGAATAGCTATAACTAATACTTACTTGTTGGTAATAATGATTTAAATGATAATAAGATGATGATGATGTGGAAAAAACAGCAAGAAGAGGCCTCTTTTGAGTCAACAACAGCTCACAGAGCCATGCCATGGAGAAAACTGAAAAACAAGTGAGTGAGAAAACAATAAACCTTTTTGGATTATTTATTGCATCATCTGTTGTCACATAAGATTATCATAATTACTTAATTGATGCTTTTATGTGACTACCAACCCCAATATGGTTCAGAATAAAAGGATTAACATCTGTTAATCTTCTTTTATTCCAAAATAATCATTGATTTCTCAAAGTTCTCAATGTTATTGCCAATTTCATCACAGGTTGTAATTACTGTAAATTTTTGAAGATTCAGTGTTTCACATAGAATAGTAAAAAATGGACTGTAGGTAAACCTTTTAATTTTACTAGTAAAGCTGTAATTCTTTTTGGTTGTACCATAGATAATAAAGTTCTCCATTGGTCCTGAAAGTTTCAGAAAGATTAATTAAGAATTGTATTTTAATGAATTTTTGAAGTTTTTACCTCATTTCTACGTAGAATTGCAAATATCAGTGTTTAACTGGTTGCTATGAGGTAAATCAATGGATAAAAGTCCAAAAAGGGTTTTAATTACTCTTCTGGGGTTTGTCCATGGAAAATCATTAAGAATTGACATGGTTACAGGAGTCTAAGTAGCTTTTTACCTCCTTGGCACATCAAAATACCAGGTTATTTGCTATTTTCTTAAGATTTACAGTAGTTGTAACATGGTAACCAAGTTCCCAAAAGGTTTTAGTTTACCAATTAGGCCAAGATCAGCCATGGATCCAAGCTTTGGAGCTGTCCACGCCTCTGAGGCCTCAGAAGTTGGGTACCCTGGCTCTCTTTGATGTCTTTTGTCCCCCTTGCCTATTTTTCACGTCAAAATAGTAATTTAAGCTTAAAGTGAGATATCCACTATGGGTGTACCAAAAGTCCATGTACAAATACCATGATATTAAGTGCTCAAAACATGCATAACACTATTACTAGTGTATATGTAAGATGGTATTTCTCACATTCCCATTATTTTGGTGTGAAATTAAGAAAAACAAAAATATTCACGGATCTTCTATGTGGTATTGAAGTGTTTTCCATTTTACCACCTCAAAGAGTTAATTTGAGCTTATTCACTCTATGGAGCTACCCTACGTGAACTTTTGTGTAGAATCCAAATCTGCCCTTAAATCCATGGATTTACTTACTCAATAAAAAGTTATTCATCTTTTCTGAAATCAAAAATGATGAATTTTTTATATATGCATAATTCAAAATTTCTTTTTAAGATAATTTTGGCCTATTTGGGTATGTAAAATATACCTCAAGGCTCACACCCAAGGACAAGTTTCACTCTCAAATATCAATGACACCATCAAACCATCATTGTATATTCTCACTCACAGAATTCCTCCAAGGGAATACTGGCAGTCCATGAATTTCCAAAACAGTCCACACCAGTTCTTGAAAGAAATGTTCTGAGCTTGAAAAATGACTAACATCATACAGCTTCAAGTAATACAGAAGTGGAGACTACTTTTAATTTTAAAGAAATTCCATGATTAGAGGAATGGCCTACCTTCAGTGGTGAAGGAGAATATAATCATATGGAATTTATGAAAACAATTTAAGTTCCAGATTACACTCATTGTTTACCAAATCAGAAAAGGAATTGTATTACAAAATGAGACAAGACCATGGTGAACATTCTTGGCCTTGGTGGAAAGAAAGAATTATTTCCAAATGGGAGAATGATTTCTGGAGATTTAAGATGGAAAATCCCTTTTAAGAATCCATCTTTAATATTGAGAGGTACAGGCCCATTTCCTAGCTTCTGAAACAAAAGGACAGATTAACTGCCCTTCATCCTGATATGTCTGAAAAAATGATACATAAAAGGATATTAAGAAAATGTCGTGGTGACCTTGAGCATGCTATAACAAGAAGATGTATTGAGCCTTGCTCTACAGATGATTATATCAATGCCATGGAAGAAATTAAAACCAGAACAAAAATTGGAAGAAATTGGTATAAACCCCCAATAGATAACAAAACTAGTGGGAAACCAATTTCAAAACCGAATAAACCACATTACAAAGCTCCTTTCAAATGTCATAAATGTGGAAGTACATCTCATTGGGCAAACACTTGTCCAAAAAAGACAAGAATCAATGAGACAGAAATTGATAAATTCAAAGACACAAAATAAACAAATGATTTATCTTTAAAGGCAAGTGATTCTGGGCCTTCTTAAGAAGAGGAACTTCCAGATAGACTTAGTATAGAAAAAATTAATGTTTCATTTGAAGTCACAGAAGTGCACACTCAATTACCACAGTATAGTGATGAATGCATGGATCTCATATATGTGCAAGATTCTACAATGCGGAAAGCAAAACCTGCCAGATGTAAAGGTTATACAGCTGGATCATCTTGCCTCACTACTACTATGATAAACAGCAAAGAATCCAATATACATCTTGACTCAGGTGCTTTTTTTACTTGTGTTGGAAAAGATTATCTTGGACTGATTTATACCAATTGGCAAGAAACGTTAATGCAAATTGAAGGTATAAAATTCAGCAGTGCTAGCCCAGATATGCATCCTTTGGGGATTATTGAAGCAGAAATTATATTCCCTCAGCCTGCAAGAAGTATCAGATTGAAAGTTGAATTTGTGGTAATGAATAATTGTACTTCACAACACTTTATACTTGGAAGTGATTATCTGAATATTTATGGTATTGATATTAATAATAATAAAGGCAGATATTTCACTATAGAGAAAAATCAAATGCAAAAATTTGCTTTTCCTCTAGAAGAAAGAGAAATAACTATCATTATACAAGTAAAGAATGTTGATAAGTAAATATTTGTGTAAGATGAATTAATTGAAGCAAAAATTGGCTCTGAATTAACATTAGAACAGAAGGAAGATCTCATTGAAATTTTATTTTCAATACAGGGAAGCCTTTGCTTCTGATAATGAACCACTTGGATATATCAATGGCCATGAAGTGTAAATTATTCTTAATGTGAAAATAGCTTAACCTCCACTATCAAGAGTACCAGCTTACCCAGCTAGCCCCAGGGCTAGATAAGCATTGGAAACACATCTTTATGAGCTGATGAAACTGGGAGTTCTTAGAAAAGCTTGGAACAATAAAGAAGTAGAAGTCACAACTCCTGTAATCATTATTTGGCATAATAATGAATCAGGGATGGTTGGTGATCTTAAATCATTTAATACTTACACTATTCCAGATAGGTATCCAATCCCTAGAATACATGAGAATTTGACTCAGTTATCCAAAGCCAAATTTATCACTTCTATGGATTCCCTTAAAGGTTTTCATAAGAATGTTTTTACACCTCATGCTAGGAAATTATTGAGTATTATTTCTCATTGTAGTATTTATTAATACTTGAGGATTCCTTTTGGTATTGAAAATGCACCCTCTCATTATCAAAGAATGATGAATACCATTTTCCCACATCAATTATCAGTGGGATGGTTGATCACTTATATTGATGAAATTATCATTTGTTCAGAAACCTGGCAATTGTATTTAGAGAGACTTTCATTAGTGATTAAGAAGATTCTTCAATTGAACATGAAAATATCTCTTAAAAAATGTAATTTTGGGTTTCATTAGTTGAAAGCTCTAGGACATGTAGTCTGAGGACTGAGCCTTGGTGTTGATAAAAACAAAGTGGCTGCAGTTTTACTGAAACAAATTCCCCAGAACAAAAAAGAAATGATGTCTTTCTTAGGGGTTTCCAGTTATTACAGGAAACACCTTAAGGATTTTGCAATCCATCCCAAATCATTGTACAGAATTTGTGATCAGCAAGCTGTCATTGAGATGACACAGGAAAGGATTCAAGCATATTAAAAAATCAAGTATGCCTTGACTAATGAACCATTATTATTGATGCCAGACTGGAAACTTCCTTTTAAGCTTTATATTGATGCATGTGGTGAAGGTCTAGGTGCAGCTCTTAATCAAGTTCAAATTGTCAATGACAAACCTTATGAAGGTTCAATTTGTTTTATCTCAAGACAAATCAAATCTACTGAGGCCAGGTATGGAGTGTCTTTTCCTTGTTTGGGCTCTAGAAAAACTTCATTATTATCTTGATGGTAGTGTGTTTGAAGTAATTAGTGATTTTAATGCAGTAGAATTACTTCTTAACATGAGAAATCCAAACAGACAAATGTTAAGATGGAAGATTTCTCTACAGGAGTATAGAGGGAATATGACCATAGTACATAAGAATGGAAATATTCACAAGAATGCTGATGGCTTTAGTAGATGGGAATTACCCAATACACCTGAAAATACTGCCTATGTTCCTAAAGGTTCAGAACCTCAGATTCCAATTGAAGGAATTAACATCACAGATGTGGGTACAGAATTCTTTGAAGAAGTTATAGAAGGCTATAAGAAAGATAAGAACTGTCATATTCTTACTTCCTTACTTAACAAAGATTGCAAATATGCAGCTTTAGCTAATTCTGTGGATTATATTTGGAAAACATCTTATGACAATAGAAGATTCCATTTATTTGATGGTATCTTATATCATAGATCTAAACACACATGTGTCATGGTCCTGTGTAGTAGAATGCTAATCAACACAATACTATTAGGGTTCCATAATAACATCTATTCTGGAAATATGTCTTAATACAGGAAAATGGAAAGAATTAAGACATGAACCTGGTGGCTATCTTGGAGAAAAGATGTTGTTTAGTACTGTAATAGTTTTTAAAGATTCCAGAAAGCCAATAAAGCTACTGGTAAAATATTTGGCTCAATGATTCATATCCAAGAACCAAGTACCCCATGGGAAGTGGTTCATATGGATTGGGTGACTGCTTCACCACCTGGAGGTGATAAAAGTTAAAATGCATGTCTTTTTATTGAAGACATATATAGAAAAGCTCCAATACTTTTACCATCTCATAAAGATGACACAGCTATGGATGCAGCTCTTTTGATTTGGAGCAGAGTAATATCCCATACTGGTCTCTTTCAAAATATCATTAGTGATAGAGACCCAAAATTTAAATCAGCCTAATGAACTAATTTACATAAGATTTTGGGTACAAGACTATCATTCTCAACAGAATACCACCCACAAGCAGATGGGTTAGCAGCAAGAATGATTCAAACCCTTGGGGAAATGATCAGAAGATTTTGTCCTTATGGCCTGGAGTTTAAAGATTCTCATGGCTTCACCCATTATTGGTGTACTCTTATACCAGAATTGGAATTGGCCTATAAGACCTCTATCCATGCTGAAACAGGCAAAACTACTGAAATGTTGGAAAAAGGATGGAGCCCTAAACTTCCAGTTGATACTTTGAAGAAAGATTTAGTTGATATTCACCCAACTGCTTCAAGCTTTAAGCTATTGCTTTATAAACTGAGGCATCATGCAAATAAAATCATGAATTATGCCTTTGAATATTCCAAACAGAAGTGGGATAAAAGTAATAAAACCCCAGAATTCAAAGTAGGGGACTTAATACTAGTTTCAACTTTGAACTTTCATAATATTAAAGGCCCAAAGAAGTTGAAATATTTCTTTGCAGGACTATTCATTATTAAAGCCCTTCATGGGAAAAATGCAGTACAAGTACAACTGTCAGGAGAATTGGAAAAAACATCCAGTTTTCCCTGTCAGTCTAGTAAAGCATTACACTACAAGTGACAAGGAATTATTACCTTTGAGAAATGAAACACCCTTAGAGGTAACCCCACTTTCTCAAAGTGAGGAGAAAAAATGTACTGAAAGTCTTGAGAGAAAGAAGAATTAGGGGAAATGATGAAAGAGAATACTTAGTCAGGTACAGGAATCCACAACATGAAGATGAATGGATTTCAGAAAGTAAAATACCTGATTCCCAAAAGCTTCTTAGAAGATTCAGAAATGAGAGAAGACCAATTCCTCAATAAAAGTTTGAATTTTGTGATTTACATACTCAAAAAGTACAAGTAGAGAGGCTGTATAGTGGATTATACCCCCCCCCCCCCAAATCAATTGGGGGGATACTACAAAGGAGAAATTGTGGTACAGAATGTGAGCCTGTGAGGTATGTATGAAATACCCATAAGGCCGCAAATAACTTGATATACAGTTTATTTAGTCTTTAATATAATTTTCAATTGGATTTAAAATAAAAAAATAAAAAAAGACAAGTATAACTTTTTTTGGAGACAAAAAGTTATAATTATTATGTTATTTTTGGATTCTACACCAAAGGTGGGACAAAGGAAAAAGACCAAACAGAGCTGGGGTACCAAGAATTTTAGATCTGCAATAATTAAATTATGCTCTTCTACCTGTATTGGAGGATTTTCAAACTTATTGAAACTTTAAGATTAGAATTTCATCCAACCTTAAGGCTAAAACTGGTTTTATCCCAATTTGGACAGGAATTAGAAGCTGCCAAAGGGCAAATCCCAATATGCGAGCTTGAAATTAAGGCTTTAAGAACTGTTAAAGCTTAATTAAGCTCAAAAATTTAGCTTTACAAGAATTAAATCCTTATCAAAAGTTAAGGTTTAGTGTGTATTTCTATTTTACGTGGAAAAATAGTAATAACTTCAAAAATTCATTAGAAAGCCAATTCTTAATGGATTTCCCTGAAACTTTCATACATCCCACAATTTAATGCTTTCTGTGTATAAATGAGCTTTCAAGTATCTTTTATTAACAGGTTTCATTGGTAATTAGCCTGGAAGTTTACTCTTTTTAATTATACATAAAGAAAATTAATATTTCTTTAAAAATTGATTTTAAGAGATTTTTGCTTGAAGCTCTATTTTTTAAGTTATTCATGTGATGAACCTTAATATAAATAAATTTATTTCATATTAAAGCTTAAAATAATTAACCAAAATGAGGATTAAAGCTACTTGTAGCTAAGACTAACACTGGTGAATTTAAATTGGAATTCAAAATAAGTTACCTTAGGTTAAGAACCTTATTTTTAGGAATGGTTTTTCAATTTTTGACCTGAGCACAGCCTCTATATCCATTATTAATCATGATAGCTTCTCTGTAGACATAAAAAGAGTCTATTCATCACTGTTTTTGTCCATCAATAATTATCAATCCAATCATATTAGACATTTAAACAAATAAAGTTTTATTGCATATAAAATCTTATTAATAAATTAATTCTTAGGTTTTTCTAATCTTTATTAATTTTAAATTGAAGAATTGAAATCATAGAATTCATATTATTGTTTTAATCACCAATCATATATTTTATTTTATAAAATTATCATCTTAAATATTTTTTAAAATCCACAAATTCCTCTTGAAAACTATTGAATCATATTATTTATCATAAAAAGCTGTTTTATCTTTAAAATATCAATTTTTTGGCATGTTTTCAGCTTATAATAAGTATTTAATATAATAACTGTTGTATTAAATATATATTATAAGTAAGTTTTTCTCTGAAGTTCTAAATTTTTTTATTTATTATTAGTTTTTTTATATGAAATTTTTCTAAAAGAATTATTTCTTCACAGTGTGTGTGATAATGCTTTTATAAATAATATTTATATTATTTATAAGTGGTTAAATATTTATATTTTCCACATCTAATTGTCTCATTAAGAGCTTTACACTTCTTATTGTGATAATTTTCAGTGACTATAACAATAATAGAATAATTATAATTTATTATAATTATTGAGATTCTTTAATTATTGAATTATTTTATAATAATTATATTTCTTTTTTTAATATAGTTATTCTCAATAATTATATATATTTGTGGTTATAATATTTTATATATTATATTTTTTCTACTGAGGACAGTCATATTACTCTTGATATTGCTACTATTATCAAAAGCTTCATAGAAACATATTACAAAGATTTTGTAGAACCAAAATCAATGAGAATACTATAAAACATATTAGAGAGAAGAGAAAATAAGAAATTTCCAATATTTCTTGACACTAGTATTCAGAGTGCACAATTGATCTCTTGAAGTAAATAAGTGAGAACCATTGAACACATCATGATCCCCACTCTGGCTTTTCCCTGCTTTCTATGGAGGCCTCTTGACAACCCTTGCCTATTTTCAGGCCACTTGAAGACTTTTTCAATTGGGTGCTTGCCACAACAATAAGTGCATAAGCCTTCTTTAATCCCCCCTCCTTTTCATAACCAATGAAGTTTTTTTCCTTAGTGAGGAGAGCAACATGAGGCTTGTATTTGGACACTTGAAAATTCTTCCCCTTCTTGTTCTTCCTGTGATAAGGCCTTTTTAAGAGGAACCTTGGGGAGGCTTGGAGGAATTGGATCCAATGATTGGAGGATTCCTCCCTTGATTACTACCTTTTCCCTTCTTCCTCTAATGGTACCTGGTATCTAATTCCAAAGTGATGTCCATGAGTTCTTGAAGGCTATCATACTTTCCAAGGTAAGAAGCCAATTGGTCCAACAATCTTTATGCCAAGCTTCTTCTATAAAAATGATTATAGGCCCTTTCCCCCCAGTATCCAATTCTTGAAATTAAGCTTTTAAAATCTTCTATGTACAAGGAAACCTGACCACTTTCTTTAATCCTGACATTTTCCAACTCTGGTTCAGACTTCCTGATTTCATTGGGATCACCAAACAGAGTGAATAACTTGGTTTAAAATAACTGCCAGTTATTGAGGAGATAAGATGGGTCTTCATTGGAGATATTTGAGGGGTAAGGTTCATTCCATTTTCCAGCTCTACCAGTGAGAAAAGAAGTTGAGTACAAAACCTTCTTCCTGTCAGAGAAGAAGCTTGCTGGGTAATTATGGAAAATTAACTGACAAGATTCAATAAATCCTCTCAATTTATAAGCTTTAGTACCATCAAAGGAATAAGGTGCCCTCATTGATTTAGTCTTGAATGCTGGGGCTCTTGAAGTGTCCCTTGGGGAAACTTCTTTAGTGAGCTGTCCCATGAATTGAGTAATCTGCTCCATCATTTTGATAAAATTTAGTTCAGCTTTAGAGGAAAGAGGTTTATTAGAAGGGACTATACTTGGAGCTTTGCAACACTCAGGGGCACCCACCAAGGAAACTGCTACTTCAGTTTCTCCAGCCTGCTCCTCTCTCACAGACTCCTCTCCCTCTTCATCTTCAGCTTCCCCTGATCTTCTGTTAAGCCCTTGATAAATGCTTGGATATCCACCCAACAAGCCAGAGACTTCACATCTACTCTTCTGGAGGGTTCTTCTCCTTGCATTGGTGGTCCTCTGTCCAAATTTACACTCATTTGATGAACTTATGGTGTGCAATAATGAGGAGCCCTTTCTTTTGGAGTGAGAACAGCTTGATTTCTCTGAGGTCTTGTATTCTTGGATAGAGGGCTATGCTGAGTTAAAATTATTGAAGAAAGAAAATAAAATTTGATTATACTTGGGAATAAAACAAGGCTTGACCAAATCAATTAAATAATAATCTGGATGAACTTGAGAAATCAATCAAAAGTCTTGAAGTGAAAGCAATATGAATAAATCTTGAATACTGAAGATGACAAAATCAAATTCTTATGGATAATCAGCTTCAGTCAACAAGTCAAATTATGTGAATAAAGAAATAATATCAAGTAAATAAATTCAATTAAAATTCAAATCAATTGAGTCTTGAGGAATTCAGACAATATCTTCAAAAATCAATTCAGTTTATTGAGGAATGAAATTCAAATAAATCAATCAAGTAAAATCTTGAGTGTGAATCAGCTATCTTGAGAAATCAAATAAGGTCAATCAATCAAATAAAATCAAAATCTTTAGGTCAATAAAATGTCTTGAATAATCAAATCAATCAATAAATAATTCTTGAGAAATTTCAAAATCAATGAATGATCACCCCAGTTCAATGTAAACTCCTGATATGCTGAATCAATTAACCAAGAATTTTAATTAATTAAGCCTGGTAAAAAAACCTAAATTCAGACAGAAAATGACAATAAAAATTGATTTATAATTAAGAATAAAGTGAAATGGTAAGAAGAATTTAAGAAATGAGAAAGAGAATCAATTTGCATTTTAATAAAAGGAATGAGATGAAAATTGATGAGAGATAATGAAATAATAAAAATCATAAGATCATAAAATCATTATTGAATAATGAGAGAAATGAATATAAATGAATTAAATTAAAGAAGAAATTATGAGTTAATTAAAATAATGTCACAGAGGCTCTTCTAAATGAAGAGAGACTGGATCTCAGTGAACAGACTTACTTTTGGAGGGCTCGGGGGAATTACTCAAAAGATAAGAGCAATAAGATAAAAGGTAGAATTCCTACTGATTAAATAATTAGCATTAAAGGACATGAAATAAAAACAAAAGAAATAACAAAGATCCAACCACAAATAATCCTGAATCACTGTTTCAACCTGTTAAGAAAAGGGAAAAGTATTAATAAGGATATGACCACCGGGACTCTACTGAGCAGATGAGGGAAGGCTAAGAGTAACTTAAGAATTGAAAAAGTAATACCTCTTGAGTGAGAAATAAAATATTCTAACTAACTGGAGGAATCACCCCCACTTGGGTGAAAGGGGGATGGTATATGTGAAAAACTTCCAGCCTGGAGTTTGAGTGTTGAGAACCCATGACTGTATGCAGGAGGAATCTGTATTTGAGATGTAAATCTGTATTGGTGTATCTAATACAAGTGTTTGCACCTGTATTGAGGACAGGTCTGTATTTGGTGAATCCTGTGTTTGAGTTTTTCCTGTATTGAGCTGTATTGAGGTTTGAAACTGTATTTGGTTGATCTTCCATGAAACCCCCTTGTTGATTGGGTGTTGGAAGATCTTCAATTGGTAATTATTGGTAATGCCCTGCCTGTCTCCATGGCTGTGACATTGTCCCACTTCTGTTTTGCATAGTCAGAAGCCTCATTCATGCTTTGGTTTGCATAGTGTTTTGATTTATCAAGCATAATCTTGAATCTGGAAGCTGTACGATGGATTTCACTTGGGTCTTTGCTTAGTGTGTCTTCTGAGAGTCTTGGATTTCATCTTTTTTATAAAAAAGCAGTATTTTGACCTGTGGAAGAATGAACCTATGTGTTATATTCCAATTCTCATGCAGGTATTAGAGTGAACTAGTAATGGGTAAAGCCATTAGTCTTTGAGTTCTAGTCAATAGGCACAAAATCTCCTTATCATTTTTTCTAAAGTTTGAATCATTCTCTCTTCCAGCCCATCAGTTTGAGGGTTATATGCTGTAGAAAATGTTAACTTGGTCCCAAACAATCTATGTTGATTTGTCCAAAGTGCAGATGTAAACTTGGGATCTCTTTCACTTATGATATTCTTAAATAATTCTGTATAAGAAATAACTCTATTCCATAGAAGAAGAGCTGTATCCATAGCAGTTTCATCTTTATGACATGGTAACAATATGGGATTTTTGCTATATCTGTCTAAAATGACTAAGAAGCATCATAGCTTTTGTCACCACTTGGAGGAAGTGTTGTGACCCAATCCATGCAAACAACTTCCCAAGGGAATTTTGGTTCTTGAATATGGCTCATATGTCCAAATTTCTCTCCTGTTCTCCTGTTAGCCTTCTGGCATCTATCACAACTGACTGAACTCACTGAATCTTCCCCTTCTCTGCCACCACCATCTGTTCTTTCTGGTTCTGAAATCCTCAGTCAATTGGGCTTGCCCTGGTCCAGGGCTTCTTCAGGAAACTTTGATCCTCATCAAAGCTATTATGGGTACAAGGCAATTGAAATCTTGGATACACCTTTCTCTGAGTTTTTGATCAAGGGTAAATAATGCTTCCGACATTTCAACCCCAGGTCTTCAAAGTACCACTACTGTTTTGTTGGAAAAAAGTCATTTCAACATCCAGGGGTGCCACTGTCCACCATCAAAAGATACTTTGGGAGAAAGAAGGATGGGCCCTTTGGGAAAGATTTCCCAGTCTGTGAGGACCCTACTTCTGATTGTAACTCAGGCTATTCTAGTTGTAAGTGATTTGATTTTCTTGTATGACTTGATATTAGTGACTGGATCCAGGCAAAGGGAGGTTGTAAGGTGGACCAATGTTGGAGGGCCTATTCCCATTAGTGATAGGCCAATTTACTCCAGCTCAGAAATCCCAATCCACAGGATCAATAACAAGGGGTGGTGAAAAGAATAAGAAATATTGCTGATTTACGAACCCATCCAGATGCTGAAGGAATTGATGTATTAGATAGTGAAGAAGCTGGGGTGATTAATCCATTGGTTTACCACTCTTCAAGTTCTTCACCCACTCAACCTCCTTCGAAGAAATTCCACAGTTACCTTATCCCCAGTACTCCAAGAAAATTCCAACCTGTCCTGTCTTCACTACCATCTTCAATTCCTCCTCCTTCAACTTCCTGGCCTTTCCTGGATTCACCAATTAATTCATCTTCTAACACACAGCCAAGGCAATCAACAAGTCCTGCCTCCCACCAATTACAACCTGTGGTCAGCACCAGCCAAAGAGGAGAGGTGTAAGATGTGTCTATGAAACTGATGATAATGTTACTATTAATCAACAGTAATATGACTGTTCTTATTAAATATAATAACAAAAATGTTATTATAACCACAATTAAATATTTGAAGAATTATTTATTTCACGTGTTAAGCACTACTAGTGACTTTAACAATGAGCAAGTAATTGTCTACAAGAATCAATTACAAGAAGATTTTAATAATAAAATTATTTTAATATATAATTATCTTTTGCAAGAATAATTATAATGATATTTCTTGAAGAAAACTAATTTTAGAGAAAAACTTTAAGAATTAAGAATAAATCACTCACTAATATTCCAAAGAACTTATTGAAAGATAAGATAGAGAGATTTGACGTATAATTGTGGATTTTAAGGATCAAAATGAATTTATAACAGTATTAAAACAATATATAGTTGGATTCTATGATTTCACGTCTTTCTGATTGATTCTGAAAGATTTAAAACACTTAAGAATAGCTATAACTAATACTTACTTGTTGGTAATAATGATTTAAATGATAATAAGATGATGATGTGGAAAAAACAGCAAGAAGAGGCCTCTTTTATGTCAACAAAAGCTCACAGAGGCGTGCCCAGGATAAAACTGAAAAACCAGTGAGTGAGAAAACAATAAACCTTTTTGGATTATTGATTGCATCATCTGTTGTCACATAAGATTATCATAATTACTTAATTGATGCTTTTGCGTGACTACCAACCCCAATATGGTTAAGAATAAAAGGAGTAACATTTGTAAATCTTCTTTTATTTCAAAAGAATCATTGATTTCTCAAAGTTATCAATGTTATTGCCAATTTCATCACAGGTTGGAATTACTGTAAATTTTTGAAGATTCAGTGTTTCATGTAGAATAGTCAAAAATGGACTGTAAGTAAAACTTTGGATTTTACTAGTAAAACTGTAATTTTTTTTGGTTTTACCATAGATAATACAGTTCTCCATTAGTCCTGAAAGCTTCAGAAATATTAATTAAGAATTGTATTTTGAATGAATTTTTGAAGTTTTTACCTCATTTCTACATAGAATTGCAAATATCAGTGTTTCACTGGTTTCTATGAGGTAAATCAATGGATACAAGTCCAAAAAGGGTTTTAATTACTCTTTTGGGGTTTATCCATGGAAAATCATTAAGAATTGACATGGTTACAGGAGTCTAAGTAGCTTTTTACCTCCTTGGCACGTCAAAATAGCAGGTTTATTTGCTATTTTCTTAAGATTTACAGTAGTTGTGACATGGTAACCAAGTTCCCAAAAGGTTTTAGTTTACCAATTAGGCCAAGATCAGCAATGGATCCAAGTTTTGGACCTGTCCACACCTCTGAGGCCTCAGAAGTTGGGTACCCTGGATCTCTTTGATGTCTTTTGTCCCCTTTGCTTATTTTTTACGTCAAAATAGAAATTTAAGCTTAAAGTGAGATATCCACTATGGGTGTACCAAAAGTCCATGTAATAATACCATGATATTAAGTGCTCAAGACATGCATAACACTATTCGTAGTGTATATGTAACATGGGATTTCTCACTTTCCCATTATTTTGGCGTGAAATTAAGAAAAACAAAGATTTTCACGGATCTTTTATGTGGTATTGAAGTATTTTCCGTTTTACCACCTCAAATAGTTAATTTGAGCTTATTGACTCTATGGAGCTACCTTAGGTGAAGTTTTGTGTAGAATCCAAATCTGCCCTTAAATCCATGTATTTACTTACTCAATAAAATGTTATTCATCTTTTCTGAAATCAAAAATGATGAATTTTTGATATATGCATGACTTATGAGTTATGCATAATTCAAAATTTCTTTTTAAGCTAATTGTGGCCTATTTGGGTATGTAAAATATAGCTCAAGGCTCACATTCCCTCCCACCAAGAAATAAAATTGTACTACAATTTTATCAATGGTATAAGGAATAAAAGGCTCCAAAGAGGGGTTAATTTCCACTGTCCAACCTCTTTATATTACTCAGATCAAGCAATTAAAGCACATTTATAGACATATTCAGGCTTGTGGCCTTCCTTCATGTCTAAATCTTCTCAAGAGTTTATCTGAGTCAGGTATTTCTGACTCTGCCAGCAATTCATCTTCATGTACTGGGTTTCTATATCTGACAAGATATTCTGTTTGATTTTTACCCCTAAGTCTCCTTTCTTTAATGACTTTTTTTTATCTTTTTATCTTCATTCTGTTCCACTGGTGGGACAGTTAAAGGAGTTGGGTTCCTTAAAGGAAACAATTCTTTATCAGCTGGTTGATAAGGTTTTATCAAGCTTACTGGAAAGGTGGGGTGTTTATTTTCCAATTCACCACTCAATTCCACTTGAACTGCATTGGTTCCATGTAAGGCAACAATAACAAAAGGTCCTACATAAGAATCTTTAAGTTTCTTTGGGCCTTTGATATTATTAAAATTCAAGGTTGAAACTAGAACTAAGTCCCCTATTTTGAAGTCTGGTAGTTTATGACTCTTGTCCCACTTCTGGTTTGCATAATCAAAAGCATCATTCACACTTTGTTTTGCGTGATGTTTTACTTTATCAAGCATTATCTTGAAGCTGGAAGCTGTAGGATGAATGTTAATCAAGTCTTTCCTCAGTGTGTCTGCTGGGAGTCTTGGATTCCATCCTTTTTCTAACATAGCAGGAGTTTGTCCTGTGGAAGAGGGGACTGATGTCTTGTATGCCAATTCTAGTGCAGGTATCAGAGTGCACCAGTCATGGGTAAAGCCATCTGAGTCTTTGAATTCTAACCCATAAGCACAAGATATTCTGATCATGTCTTCTAAAGTTTGAATCATCCTCTCTGCTAGCCGATCTGTCTGAGGGTGATATGCTGTAGAGAATGATAACTTAGTCCCAAAAAATCTATGAAGATTGGTCCAAAAAGCAGATGTGAACTTGGGATCTCTGTCACTTATGATATTCTTGAATAATCCTGTATGAGAAATAACTCTACTCCATAGAAGAAGAGCTGTATCCATAGCAGTGTCATCTTTATGACATGGTAAGAATATGGGAGTATTTCTATATCTGTCTACAGTGACTAAACAAGCATTATAACTTTTGTCACCACTTGGAGGAAGTGCTGTGACCCAATCCATGTGAACAACTTCCCAAGGGGATTTTGGTTCTTGAATATGGATCATAAGTCCAAATTTCTTGCCTGTACTCCTGTTTGCTTTTTGACATTTGTCACAGGTATGGCAATATTCAATGGTTTCATTTCTCCAAGATGGCCACCATGCACAGTTCTTTACTGTTTCTAGTGTTCTGTCTTCTGACAGGTGTCCAGAGTAGATGCTATCATGGCATTCATGAAGAATGGTACTAATAAGCAATCTGCTACATAATTTCATTACACAAGAAAGTTTGGTTCTGTGGTAAATAATCCCATCAAACAAGTGAAATCTTCCTTCAGAATAGGAATTCCTCCAAACTTCATCTAGTGCATTTACCAAAGATGTATCTTTGCAGTCTTTATCTAATAAGGAAGTCATGATATGGTAATTCTTGTCCTGTTTATAAGATTCTCTGACCTCTTCAAAGAATTCAGTCCCAATATCAGTTATGTTAATCCCTTCAATTGGAATCTGTGGTTCAGCCTCCAAAGGTACATAAGCTGGGTTATCAGGAGTGTTGGCTAATGCCCACCTGCTAAGTCCATCAGCATTCTTGTGAATGTTTCCTGCCTTGTGGACTATAGTCATGTTTTGTAAGGTTTGACTATGAAACAATAAGTAAAAATTACTAATTTTTTACTTATTGTACTCTGAATGTCCTTATAATTGAAATAAATAAGATTAAAATAACAATAATAATAAAGAAATATTATTATTATGGCGTAAAAATATTATATTATTAAATAAATATAATAATATAATTAATATTATATGAAATTATAATATTATAAATAATATATTAATATAAAATAATTAATATATTATAAAGCTCTTTATTATTGTTACCAACAAATAATAAAGGCGTAAAAAACTGGTTTTTATAAATAAAAAACAATTAATAACAATAATATTACTAATATTAAAGTTATATATTAATATAAATACTATTTATATTAAATAAGAATTATTAAGAGTAATAATAAGAGAGAAATTATTATAATAAGATGAAATAACCTACTTTTAACACTTAAAATAATAATTTTGAGATATTTTACGCCAAAAGAATATAATACAACTTTTTCAAATTGTATTTACAATAAAAAATAAAGAAAATTACTAAAATTCTTGATTTTACGTGGAAATGAGTTTATAGAGAGATTTATAACAAAAACAATTAAAGAATTGATTTAATCACGTAAAAATAGTGATTAATATTAAGATGGTCTTTGGTCTTTAATAATATAAGAGTTTTATATATAAAGAATAAAGAAATTACCTTTTATTTAATTGATCTAATGTTTTTGATGCGTCTGAGGGGTAAATAGAGTAAAAAGAGCTCTATTTATAGTAAATACCTCCCTCCTAGAGTCCAACAGGCTTCTAGTAGACGTGTACTGATCATATCCACTGGAATTGATCAATATTTTAAGGTTTGAGGGTGATTACATCATGATCAAACCATATTGCATCATTATTACACCAATATTTAGAGTTATCACTGTGACTCTAAGTTTGATGACATCGGAGGCTTGGCAGAACCCCAAATTTCGTGGATTTTATTAGTTTTAATCATAAACTAATAGTATTCACCAATTGTATCACTCTTAAGACTGTTAAACTTAATTTAAGGTTACAGTATGTGATCATAACAGCTCAATTTAAGCTCAAACTTTGATCCCCAATAACCTTTAAGGTTTTCACGCTACAGCAATTCAGAGAGTGAATTCTGATAGCCTGACATAACCTTATTATGCTGCCAAGAGCTTTTCATTACATCATCAAAACTCTAATTTTGATGATTTTTCTTGTAACTCATCTTTTCTGTCAAAATTCAATATTTTAAACTTCAAACCTTGATTTCAGGGAGTTATACCCTGAATTTAATAATAAAAGTTACGTCATTCTTCTCAAATAAACTAGTAGAATCCAACTGTATACTTTTTTTTAAGTTTGGACTACTTTCACAACAAAGTGGTCAACAGCTCTGTTGATTTTTATCAATATTTCCTCATAAGTCTTAACCTTGTTTATAATTTGCAAAATAAATTTCATATCTGTGTTCTTACAGTAATTACGTGGTAACTTTATTTTTGGTTCATCATTCTAGCATGTATAGTTTAGAAGATATTAGCTATGATCCCTGAATATATGCGTTGACCAAAAAAGTGCATATATTCAGGATAATTCCTTAAGTATTGATTTTGGGAATTAGCTTATTAATTGTTTTATATGTGGAATTTTGTGGGGAATTCACTGGTACAATTTATTTCACATGTTGCTTCATTAGTTTCTGAGATAAATAAGTTTTTATGGTTTTTATAAGGTATTATACCTTATAATTCCTTAAATATTGACTTTACAGATATGCCATAAAAATGGTATATGTGTATTTTTCCATGGGAAATCCAATGGTATAATTTGTTTTACATGTTGATTCATTGGTTTTTAAGTTAAACCAATTTTAGTACCAATTTATGGTATTTTTTGTATATTTGAGTAATTATTTTTAGTGTATAATTATTCTAATTAATTTTAATATAATTATATTAAAGGTATAATTATTCTGAGTCTTTTTTGTGACCTTATTGGGTATGTGGTCATATCTCAAAGGCTCACATTCCCTACCACCAAAAAAGATTGTACCACAATCTGATATATGTGATTAGGGTATCATCCACTGTCCTACCTCTTCAATAGACTTTGTTAGTCTTGAAGCTCAATAATGCTTAACTTTTTTTATTTTTCAGGTTTTCTTTCATGTCTGAACCTTCTTAGTAATCTATCAGCATTTGTTATATCTTTCTCAAGTAGCCATTCATCTTCTTGAGTTGAATTTCTATACCTCACAAGGTATTCCCTTTCTTTTTTGTTTCTTGTCCTTCTTTCTTTAAGGACTTTTACTATTTTCTTTTCCTCTCCTTCCTCCAAGGGGGGAATTTCAAGTGGGGGTTTATTTCTTAGTGGAAATAACTCCTTGTCACTTGAACTGTAAGGTTTTATCAGACTTACAGGGAAAGTTGGGTGTTTGTTCATTAGTTCACCTGTGAGTTCTAATTGCACAGCATTGGGTCCATGGAGTGCTTTTATCATAAATGGTCCTGCAAAGGAATCTTTCAATTTCTTTGGGCCTTTTATGTTATTGAAATTAAGGGTTGATACTAAAACCAAGTCTCCTATTTTGAAATCAGGTGGTTTATGACTTTTATCCCATCTTTCTTTTGCATATTTAAAAGAATCTTGCATGCATCTGTTTGCATGGTGTCTTGCTTTGTCAAGCATTATCTTGAAACTGCTTGCTGTTGGATGTATATCCACTAAGTCCTTTTTGAGGGTATCATAAGGAAGTCTTGGGTTCCAACCTTTCTCTAGCATTGCTGGTGTTTTGCCAGTAGAAGAATGGATTGATGTCTTATATGCCAGTTCAAGTGCTGGTATTAGTGTACACCAATCATGGGTAAAACCATCAGAATCTTTGAATTCTAGCCCATAAGCACAGAATCTTCTGATCATATCCTCTAGGGTCTGTATCATTCTTTCTGCTAAACCATCAGTTTGAGGATGATAAGCTGTTGAGAATGATAACTTTGTCCCAAACAAGTTATGGAGATTTGTCCATAATGCTGAAGTGAACTTTGGGTCTCTGTCACTTATAATATTTTGGAATAAGCCTGTGTGGCTAATGACTTTATTCCATATCATTATGGCTGTATCCATAGCTGTGTCATCTTTATGACATGGTAAGAACATGGGAGTTTTACTGTACCTGTCAACTAATACTAGGCATGCATTATAACTCCTGTCTCCTCCTGGAGGTAAGGCTGTTACCCAATCCATATGAACTATTTCCCATGGGGATTTTGGTTCTTGGATTTGGATCATCATTCCAAATTTCTTTCCTGTGGCTCTGTTGGCTTTTTGGCATCTGTCACAGGCTTGGAAGTACTCTGCAACATCTTTCTTCCAATTTGGCCACCAAGAGCAGGTTTTCACCCTCTCTAGTGTCCTATCTTCTGAGAGATGTCCAGATGCAACACTATCATGACACTCATGTAAAATAGTGTTTATTAGTGTTCTATCTGTTAAGGCCATAACACATGTGTGTTTTGTTCTATGGTAAAGGATTCCATCAAGGAGGTGAAATCTTCCTTCATCATATGCCTTTTTCCATATTTCATCTAGTTTGGATGAAAGTGATGGATCTTTGCAGTCTTTCATTAGAAGTTGGCTTAAGATATGGCAATTTTTGTCTGTCTTATAGCTTTCTTTAACTTGGTTAAAGAATTCTGTGCCAATGTCTGTAACACATATTCCTTCTATATGGTGCTCCTCTTGTGGTACCCATGCTGGATTGTCAGGGGTATTTGCTAGAGCCCATCTACTAAGGCCATCTGCATTTTTATGAATATTCCCAGATTTATGAACAATAGTCATATTTCCTCTATATTCTTGGATAGCTATTTGCCATCTCAGCATATGTCTATTTGGAGTCTTCATATTTAATAGTGATTTCACAGCATTACAGTCTGTGATTACATCAAATACTGTGCCATCCAAATAGTAATGCAGTTTTTCTAAAGCCCACACTAGGCATAAGCATTCCATTTGGCTTGCTCCATACCTTGCTTCTGTTGGCTTTATTTGCCTTGAAATGAAACAAATTGGTCCTTCCACTGGTTTATCATTGATAATTTGTGTTTGGTGAAGTGCAGCACCTAGTCCTTCTCCACAAGCATCAATGTACAGTTTGAAAGGTAGTTTCCAATCTGGCATTAGAAGAAATGGGGCATTTGTTCAAGAATTTTTCAATTCTTCATATGCCTTGACTCTTTCTTCTGTCATCTCATAGACTGTTTGTTGGTCACATAGCTTATACAAGGATTTAGCAATCTTTGCAAAGTCCTTTATATGCTGTCTATAGTAACCAGCAAATCCTAGAAATGATTGCATTTCTTTTTTAGTTTGAGGCATTGGTTTAAGTAGTACTGCTGCTACTTTATTTTTGTCTATGCCTAGACTAAGTCCAGATACCACATGTCCTAGTGCTTTTAATTCACTATATGCAAAATGACACTTTTTCAAGGAAATTTTCATGTTCACTTGGACTATTTTCCGTAGTACCCTTTCTAGTCTTGTAAGGTGATTGTCCCAAGTTTCTGAGCAAACTATAATATCATCAATATAGATGATTAACCATCCTTCTGATAATTCTTCAGGAAATATGGTATTCATCATTCTTTGATAATGGGAAGGTGCATTTTTTATTCCAAATGGCATTCTTAAGTATTCAAAAATTCCACAATGGACTATTATTCTTAGTAGTTTCTTGGCATTGTCTGTTAAGACATTTTGATGAAAACCCTTAAGAGCATCCATAGCTGTGATGAACTTAGCTTGTGACAATTGGGTCAATGTCTCATGGATTCTGGGTATTGGATATCTGTCTGGAATGGTATAGGTGTTCAGGGCTCTGAAGTCTCCTACCATCCTTGATTTTCCATTATGCCAAGTTATAATGACAGGTGTAGTAACTTCTACTTGTTCATTATGTCCAACCTTTCTTAATACTCCAAGGTCCATTAATTCTTTAATGTGCACCTCTAAGGCTTCTCTAGCTCTTGGGCTGGCTGGATAAGCAGGTCTTCTTAATAAAGGTGCGTAAGGTTTTTCTACATTAAGAATTATATCCACTTCATGTCCAATTATGGCACCTAGTGGCTCTTTGTCAGTTGCAAAGGCATTTTTATACTTAAATAAGAGGTCAATCAATTTTTCTTTCATTTTTTCTGTTAATTCTTGATTGAATTCTGCCTCTTTGAGTTGTTCAGATATAAAAAGTTCTTTTTCTGGAATTTTTTCCTTATTCTTAATAACTGTGATTTGTTTTTTGTTATTTAAGAATCCAAACTTTTGTCTTTTATTATCTCCTATGGTAAAATATCTATCCTTTTGGTTGGAGATTTCTATACCATAGATTGATAAGTAGTCATTCCCAAGTATGAAATGATTACTAGTACAGTTGTCCATTACTACAAACTCTACTTTGATTCTGACACATTGTGAGGGATGAGGAAAAATTAGTGTTAAATCAATTATTCCAAGGGGCTTCATGCTCTCACTTGCACTACTAAATTTGACACCTTGTATTGGCATAAGTTTTTCTTGCCAGTCTGGGACAATGGTTTTTAAGTATCTTTTGCCAACACATGTGCAATATGCTCCTGTGTCCAAGTTAACCTTTCCTTCTTGGTTATTAACCATAACAATACTTATACTTGATTTTCCAGCTGTATATCCCATTCCTCTTGCAGGTTTGGTTCTATACATTTTGGCATCTTGTATGTTTGTCAGGTTTGAGTCAGATGTTCCAACTTGTGGCAAGTTTGAATTAACATCCAGTACTTCATAAATTATATCAATATTATTAATTTGTGCATTAATTATATTGATTTCATCACTTTCAGAGCTTTCTGACTCTTCTGTCTCTTTTTCAGAGTCAGATTCCTCTTCTTTGTCATTGTGGTTTTCTGTTTCCACAATTTCATTAATCTTTGCTTTTTTAAGGCAATTATTGGCTAAGTGTCCAATACCTCCACATTTATGGCATTTTCTTTGCTCATTATTGTTGGATGTATTGGGTTTAAAGGATTCTTTTGATTTATCCTTCTTGATAAATGGTTTGTTTGGGCTTTTAATGTCCAATCTTTTCCAAGTCCTGCCAATTTTTGTTCTTGTCACTATATCTTCTAGTGCATTTATATACTCTTCTGTGGAGCATGGTTCTATACACCTGCTTCTTAGGGCATGTTCTAGTTCCCCTCCACATTTTTTAAGTATTTTCATGTGCACCATCTTCTGTGACATTTCTGGGTACAGTGCATTAAGCCTTTCAACTTGTTTTAGGAACCAAGTTAAAGGTTTATCTTTCTCAGGGTCAAAGAAAGAGTTTTCAAATGCATTTTCTATCTTATACCTCCAGGCATCATTTGCCCACTTGGTGATTATTTCTTGTTTCCACCAAGACCAGGTATTTTTACCATTTGTTTGTCTTATGCCATAATACCATCTTTTTGCAGATTTCTCAAACAATGAGTGTAATCTTGCAGTGATTAATTCATCTGGTATGGCATAGTCTTCTTGTAACATGTCAATTGTTTTAATAAATGACATGTGGTCATATTCACCTTCTCCTGTGAATGCTGGCCATTCCTTCAATTGAGGTGCTTCCTTCATTAAGACTTGGTTATTGTCTTGGTGACTCAAGTCTGTTATGAAAGGATTTGACAATTCCTCTTTTGTTTTAACAGGGCTTCTTATATGAGAAAATGGTGTTGATAACTTTGGCATATTTAAATTAGCCTCATTAATTTTATCCATTTTTTCTGTAATAAGCCTTATTTCACTTTGAATATCATCTTTCAGATGCATTCTTGCTTCATCACTTTTTTCCACATGGTCCAAAAGTAATTTTTGGTGTGATGAAGTTTTTTCTTCAAATTTTTCTACAGAAATACTTAATTTATTTAATTTTTCTGTAAGATTGTCAATACTCACATCATAATTGATTGTCAAAGTCTTGTCTTTGATATCTTTTATGTATTTATACAATTCTTGTTGTCCTTGTATTAATTTTTGAGTATTGTCAATTAAATTCTTTGGTTTATTATTTTCAACAATAAACTTAATGTTGTCAATTTCTTTTTTGTTTTGCACAACAATTTTTGTTAAAGAAGATAAATTGTTATTTATTTCTTGTAGTGATAATAAACTGTTTTTAATTTCTTTTAGAGGTAATATACTATTTTTAATTTCTGTTAAAGTATTTACAACATCTTTGGACAAGGTTATTTCTTTGGGAAATGAGGTTGTCTCATTCTTTGCTCTTCCTTGTCCTTGAATTCCATCAAGGTTCTGGCCATGTTGAAAACATTGTCCATGGCATCCTTTTGGATTCTTGGGATTCTGTAGCTTGGGGAATATGATTTCCTCCAATGCTTTTTCTTGTTCTTCTTCCCTTCTTGGGGAAGTGGGTTGGCTTGAGGCTTGCTGGTAGAAGCTACTGGGGCTTCTTCCTTGGTTGCCTCCCTCTTTTTGGCATGATAATCCTTGATTTTTTTGATTTGAGGTTTGGATGACAGTGGATTCCATCCATTGGAGTATTTCACTATCTCCTCCTCTTTGAGGAACTTTTTCAGGATGTGCCAGGAGTTCATCACTCCTTGGTGTATTTGAGGCAGCATTTCCCAGTCTTTGTCCTTGTACACTGTGAAATACTGCTTGTACTGGCTCATGTAGATGTCTATTTGAGCCCTCTGAATGTGATTTGTACCTGTTTGAGTTACTCATACTTAGTTCCAATTCAGGCTCAGATATCATGGGCATTTCTGGGACTTGCCTTTGGGATAAGGCACTTCCTTGTGTGGATTCTGTTCCACTGGGGATATTGCCCTTTCTTTTCCCTTTTGAGGGATCAATTCTACTTCTGAGTCCAGCTCCATCTGATTGGATGGAGTATTGGGAACCTCTTCTGGTAGTCATAATTAAAGAATAAGAAAAAATAAAAGTATTTTAGAATAAAATTCTTTTATGGCAATTTAAAAAGAGGTGCTCACCTTCAGAGTCTTGAATGGTGGGCCCTGGAAAGTCTAATTTCTTAGCTTTCTTTCTTTTGGTGATAACTGGTGTTGGAGAACTTTGACAAGTTTCTTCCACCAATCTCTCAACAGTAGCTTGGTTGTCTTCTGTTGGGTTATCTTCAAACACTAAAAAAGACAAATAAATATAAGTCTTTTTATAATAAGTGTTATTTTTGGCAAGATATGGCAATTGTCCACGTAGAAATTGCTTTTATATCTTTAAAAAATTGAAATAAATAAAGAAATGAATAAAAATGAATAAAAATAACTTTTTTATTGGTTTTTAATATTTTTTAATATTTTTTTATTTTTATTTTTTAAAGAATAAAATAAAAAATGAATATGATTCTTATAAAATTAAATTATAATAAAAATTATTTTTGATTTATAAAATATCTCTTTTAATCACTAGAGTCACTCAAAGAAAGTTCTTGCAAGTCTAAGGATGTGAAAAACCACGTGTAAGACAGTACAATTGCTTTCCAAATGCCTCAATAGCTTTTAAAATCAATAAAATATAAAATTATTATATAATTTTTATAATTATAAATATAATTTATTATTGGATAAACCCAAATAGAATCTTTTTAAAGGTCTTTTAGGTAAATATCACGGCCAGGCCCCCAAATGTAAGGTTTGACTATGAAACAATAAGTAAAAATTACTAATTTTTTACTTATTGTACTCTGAATGTCCTTATAATTGAAATAAATAAGATTAAAATAATAATAATAATAAAGAAATATTATTATTATGGCGTAAAAATATTATATTATTAAATAAATATAATAATATAATTAATATTATATGAAATTATAATATTATAAATAATATATTAATATAAAATAATTAATATATTATAAAGCTCTTTATTATTGTTACCAACAAATAATAAAGGCGTAAAAAACTGTTTTTTATAAATAAAAAACAATTAATAACAATAATATTACTAATATTAAAGTTATATATTAATATAAATACTATTTATATTAAATAAGAATTATTAAGAGTAATAATAAGAGAGAAATTATTATAATAAGATGAAATAACCTACTTTTAACACTTAAAATAATAATTTTGAGATATTTTACGCCAAAAGAATATAATACAACTTTTTCAAATTGTATTTACAATAAAAAATACAGAAAATTACTAAAATTCTTGATTTTACGTGGAAATGAGTTTATAGAGAGATTTATAACAAAAACAATTAAAGAATTGATTTAATCACGTAAAAATAGTGATTAATATTAAGATGGTCTTTGGTCTTTAATAATATAAGAGTTTTATATATAAAGAATAAAGAAATTACCTTTTATTTAATTGATTTAATGTTTTTGATGCGTCTGAGGGGTAAATAGAGTAAAAAGAGCTCTATTTATAGTAAATACCTCCCTCCTAGAGTCCAACAGGCTTCTAGTAGACGTGTACTGATCATATCCACTGGAATTGATCAATATTTTAAGGTTTGAGGGTGATTACATCATGATCAAACCATATTGCATCATTATTACACCATTATTTAGAGTTATCACTGTAACTCTAAGTTTGATGACATCAGAGGCTTGGCAGAACCCCAAGTTTCGTGGATTTTATTAGTTTTAATCATAAACTAATAGTATTCACCAATTCTATCACTCTTAAGACTGTTAAACTTAATTTAAGGTTACAGTATGTGATCATAACAGCTCAATTTAAGCTCAAACTTTGATCCTCAATAACTTTTAAGGTTTTCACGCTACAGCAATTCAGAGAGTGAATTCTGATAGCCTGACATAACCTTATTATGCTACCAAGAGCATTTCATTACATCATCAAAACTCTAATTTTGATGATTTTTCTTGTAACTCATCTTTTCTGTTGAAATTCAATATTTTAAACTTCAAACCTTGATTTCAGGGAGTTATACCCTGAATTTAATAATAAAAATTACGTCATTCTTCTCGAATAAACTAGTAGAATCCAACTGTATACTTTTTTTAAGTTTGGACTACTTTCACAACAAAGTGGTCAACAGCTCTGTTGATTTTTATCAATATTTCCTCATAAGTCTTAACCTTGTTTATAATTTGCAAAATAAAGTTCATATCTGTGTTCTTACAGTAATTACGTGGTAACTTTATTTTTGGTTCATCATTCTAGCATGTATAGTTTAGAAGATATTAGCTATGATCCCTGAATATATGCGTTGACCAAAAGAGTGCATATATTCAGGATAATTCCTTAAGTATTGATTTTGGGAATTAGCTTATTAATTGTTTTATATGTGGAATTTTGTGGGGAATCCACTGGTACAGTTTATTTTACATGTTGTTTCATTAGTTTCTGAGATAAATAAGTTTTTATGGTTTTTATAAGGTATTATACCTTATAATTCCTTAAATATTGACTTTACAGATATGCCATAAAAATGGTATATGTGTATTTTTCCATGGGGAATCCAATGGTATAATTTGTTTTACATGTTGATTCATTGGTTTTTAAGTTAAACCAATTTTAGTACCAATTTATGGTATTTTTTGTATATTTGAGTAATTATTTTTAGTGTATAATTATTCTAATTAATTTTAATATAATTATATTAAAGGTATAATTATTCTGAGTCTTTTTTGTGACCTTATTGGGTATGTGGTCATATTTCAAAGGCTCACATGTTTCCTCTATATTCTTGAATGTATATTTGCCATCTCAACATATGTCTGTTGGGAGTTTTCATGTTAAGAAGTGATTTTACTGCATTACAGTCAGTTATTACTTCAAAAACACTGCCATCAAGATAATAGGGTAATTTCCCAAGTGCCCATACCAAGCATAAGAATTCAATTTGGCTTGCACCATATCTGTCTTCTGTTGGTTTGATTTGTCTTGAGATAAAACAAACTGGTCCCTCTGTAGGTTTGTCATCAATAATTTGGACTTGATGTAGGGCAGCCCCTAATCCATCTCCACATGCATCAATGTACAGTTTAAAAGGAATATTCCAGTCAGGAATGAGGAGTAAAGGTGCTTCTGTAAGAGCTCTCCTTATCTGCTCATAAGCTTTAATTCACTCGTGTGTCATTTCAAATACAGTCTGTTGATCACAGATTCTATAAAGTGACTTGGCTAGAATTGCAAAGTCTTTTAAGTGTTGCCTATAATAACTGGCAAACCCAAGAAAATACATCATTTCTTTTTTATTCTGGGGTATTGGCTTAAGTGACACTGCTGATACTTTGTTTTTGTCAATACCCAAGCTTAAGCCAGAAACAATATGTCCTAATGCTTTAAGTTCTTCAAAACCAAAATTGCATTTCTTAAGTGAAATTTTCATGTTCACTTCTGCAACCTTGTGAAGTACCCTTGCAAGTCTTTCAAGGTGTAAGGACCAAGAATCAGAACATATGATAATATCATCAATATAAAGGATAAGCCATCCTTCAGACAATTCTGTGGGAAAGATGGTATTCATCATTCTTTGATAATGGGATAGAGCATTTGTAATGCCAAATGGCATTCTAAGATACTCATAAATACCACAGTGAGTGATAATTCTAAGTAATTTCTTAGCTTTAGGCGTCAAAATATTTTGATGAAATCCTTTCAATGCATCCATTGATGTTATATACTTGGCTTCAGACAATTGAGTCAAAGTTTCTTGAGTTCTAGGGATTGGATACTTATCTGGAACTGTGTAGGTATTCAATGCTCTGAAATCTCCAAACATTCTTGACTTATCATTATGCCAGGCAATAATAACAGGTGTTGTTACTTCAATTTCCTCATTATGGACTACTTTCCTTAGTACACCAAGATGGATTAACTCTTGGATATGTTTTTCCAAGGCTTCTCTAGCTCTGGGACTGGATGGATAAGCTGGTCTTCTAAGTACTGGAGGATATGGTCTGTCAATATTAAGAGTAATATCAACTTCATGTCCCCTTATAGCACCTAATGGTTCATTATCAGAGGCAAATTCCTTACTGTATGTGTATAACAAATTAATAAGTTCATTACTCATTTTTGGTGATAATGATGGATTAATTTGTGCTTCAACAAGTTGATTAGACACAAATTCATCTTTATAAGTATCCTTAACAGAAGATACTACAGATATTTGTTTTGGAATATTGCAAAAAGCAAATTTTTGTCTTTTGTTATCCCCAATTGTGAAATATCTGTCTTTGTGGTTATTGATGTCAATACCATAAGTATTGAAGTAATCATTTCCAAGAATGATGTGCTGAGATGTGCAATTATCCATTACTACAATCTCAGTTTTCATCCTTACACTTCCTGCTGGGTGTGGAAATACAAGATTAGTGTCCAATATACCCAAGCGGTACATATTGTTACTGGCACTACTAAATTGCACACCTTCTATTGGTAATAGATGGTTTTTCCATTAAAAAAGTATAATTTGGAGATAATCTTTGCCTACACAAGTGCAAAATGCCCCTGTCTCCAAATTTACTTTGGCTTCAATATCACTCATCAAAACTGATGTGATACAGGATGCTCAAGAAGTGTAACCTTTTCCTCTAGCAGGTTTTGTTTTACACATTCTGGCATCTTGGATATTTATCAGGCTTCAGCAATCATCACTGTACTGTGGCAAGTGGGTATGGACTTCTGTGACCTCAAAGAAAGCTGTAATGTTTTCAATGGGATAGTCCTCCACTGGTGTATCCTCAGAGACTGCAGAATCTTGATCAGACTCCTCTTTCTCTTCAGTACACTGAATTTCTTCAATGACTTGAACTTCATTGATTTTTGTCTCCTTGGTGCGAGTGTTTGCTAAATTTGAAGTACTTCCACATTTATGACACTTCAAGAAAGGTCTTTCTGGTCTTTTATCCTCTCTGGAAATCTTTGGGACCATCTTGTATTCCATGGGGATTCTAGTCCAAGTTTTACCAATTATTGTTCTGGTAATGATATCTTCCATTGCATTAATGTAGTCCTCTGTTGAACAGGGTTCTACACATCTTCTTTTGATAGAATGTTCCAGTTCTCCTACACACTTTCTTAATATCTTCATATTAATGATAGTGTCAGACATATCTGGGTGTAAGGCAAATAATATGTCCTTTTGCTTGAAGAACCAAGTAAGTGGTTTATCTTTCTCTGAGTTGAAATGGCACTTTCAAAAGAATTTTCCATCTTAAACCTCCAGAAATTGTTGGCCCATTTGGTAATCACTTCAGATTTCCACCAAGACCAATCATGTTTACCATGATCCATTCTCATTTTGTAATACCATTTCTTTGCAGTTCTGGTAAACAGAGAGTGTAATTTCCCTACTATGATTTCATCAGGTATATTAAAGTCTTCCTTTAACATATCAATAGTCCTGATGAACTCAATATGGTTATATTCTCCTTCACCAAAGAATGTTGGCCATTCTTCTAATTTGGGAATATCTTTAACAGAGACAACATTTTCTCCTAAAAGTGGGGTAAAAATTCCTTTAACAAAAAGTGTTTCTTCAGTCAAGGGTGCAGAATGTCTTGGCATATGTGGTTCATAATTCTTATGAATTTGTTCTACATTTGCAATGATTTCATTCTTTAACTTCTGCCTTTCACTGTCACTTTTTACCAAATGTGTAGCAAACTGATTGGTATTCTCAAATATCTTTAAGACATGGTCTTGTAGAGTTTTAAATTGATCATTCATTTTAAAATTAGAAAGATCTTCCATTTCATCATTCTGAATATGACATGTACTCTCAATTCTGCTACAAGCATTGATAATTGAATCAAATTTGGCATTTATTATTTCATACCATTCAGTATATTTCTTGTCATGTTTTTTCAAGTCATTAATATCCAATGTTATTTTAGTTAACTTTGAATCAAGTTTACCAATTTCTACATTAAAGGCTCTTTGTACATGATTTATTTGTGTGGAAAAGTCCTTTTCATCCTTTCCTGCTCCTTGGCTGTGAATTCCATGAGAGTTCTGGCCATATTGAATACACTGTCCATGGCTGAAGGCTCCAATTTGGGGATCCTGTACCCTTGTGGGTAATGTCTGTGCCAATTGGCTTTGCCTTTGCCCTTGCCATGATGGTTCTTGGGACCTCTCTGCTTCTTCTGAGGTCCTTTGGGCTTGTCTTTGGACACTTCTGGAGCTGGTTTGGAGCTGGTAGACGCCACTGGGGCTTCTGTCTCCAAAGCTGGAGTCATTTCCAGTTCCTTCTTCTGGTCTATGGATAAAAGACTTTGGTTCTTAAGCCAATTCTTTATCTTTTCGACCTTGTCTTTGCAAGACAGGGGCCTCCATCCTCCTAAGAGTTCTATGGTCTTCTCCTGACCCAGAAAGCTCTTGATGTGTAAGTAGGAGTTCATGGCCCCCTGCCAAAGGCTTGGGCATATTTGCCATTCCTCTTCTTTGGCTGCTCTGAACCAATTTTTGTACTGGCATTGATATATTTCTATTGCTGCCACTTGAAAATGGTTCAGCCCTGGAAATATGGTCATGAATCAGTTCAGGCTCAGAATTCACGTCAAAATCTGTTGGTACAGACCTTGGGGAATGGGGGGAAACTCTGGCATCCTCCAAATGTGTCTTTCTTGTGGAAGACTTGGCACTTCTGGATTTGGTCTTGCCTTTTCCTTGTCCACATCCATCTAGTTGCACTGAATAGTTGCTTCCATTTCTGGTATGCACCATTTTCATGTCAATTTAAAGATAAAAGGTGAAATATAAGATAAAATACACACCTTTTGGTGGTAATTTAGGCTTTTCTGAGTTAATTAGGTGCCTCTTTTAGCAATTTGCAGCTCAATACTCTCTTCAGATTCTGCTTTTGAAGATTCTGGACTAGTGATATATCTCTTACTGAGTCTGTTGCCAGCTGCATAGTATTTGATTAAAGACACTAAAAATTGATTAAAAGAGAAAAAATTATTTTTTATATTTTTTTTTTCAAAATATTTTTAAAGATTTTTTATAAGTTTTATATTTTTTGATATTGAAAAGTTATTCTTTTTAAAGAAAAAAATTAAAATTCAAGATTTTGAATGAAAATTAATTCAGAGTAACTCAAAGAATAATTATATAAGTTTCTGGATGTGAAAAAGCCACATGTAAAAACAATACAAAATTAAACCAAATTCCTCAATGAAAAATATTTCTAAAACTATTTCAAAAATAAGAATTATTTTAACTTTAAAATGAAAGAAAAAAATTATTAAGTTAATATATTCTAGAACTTAAAAAATATATTAATTAAGGGTACAAGGTTCAAAAAACACAGCCAGGGCCCCAAATGTAAGATGTGTCTATGAAACTGATGATAATATTACTATTAATCAACAGTACTATGACTGTTCTTATGAAATGTAATAACAAAAATGTTATTATAACCACAATTAAATAATTAAAGAATTATTCCTTTCACGTGTTAAGCACTACTAGTGACTTTAACAGTGAGCAAGTAATTGTCTACAAGAATCAATTACAAGAAGATTTTAATAATAAAACTTCTTTTATTAAAATAATAAAATTATTTTAATATATAATTATCGTTTGCAAGAATAATGATAATGAGAATTCTTGAAGAAAACTAATTTTAGAGAAAAACTTTAAGAATTAAGAATAAATCACTCACTAATATTCCAAAGAACTTATTGAAAGATAAGATAGAGAGATTTGACGTATAATTGTGGATTTTAAGGATCAAAATGAATTTATAACAGTATTAAAACAATATATAGTTGGATTCTATGATTTCACGTGTTTCTGATTGATTCTGAAAGATTTAAAACACTCAAGAATAGCTATAGCTAATATATACTTGTTGGTAATAATGATTTAAATGATAATAAGATGATGATGTGGAAAAAACAGCAAGAAGAGGCCTCTTTTAAGTCAACAAAAGCTCACAGAGGCATGCCATGGAGAAAACTGAAAAACCAGTGAGTGAGAAAACAATAAACCTTTTTGGATTATTGATTGCATCATCTGTTGTCACATAAGATTATCATAATTACTTAACTGATGCTTTTATGTGACTACCAACCCCAATATGGTTAAGAATAAAAGGATTAACATCTGTTAATCTTCTTTTATTCCAAAATAATCATTGATTTCTCAAAGTTATCAATGTTATTGCCAATTTCATCACAGGTTGTAATTACTGTAAATTTTTGAAGATTCAGTTTTCACATAGAATAGTCAAAAATGGACTGTAGGTAAACCTTTTATTTTACTAGTAAAACTGTAATTATTTTTGGTTGTACCATAGATAATACAGCTCTCCATTAGTCCTGAAGGTTTCAGAAAGATTCATTAATAATTGTATTTTTAATGAATTCTTGAAGTTTTTACCTCTTTCTACGTAGAATTGCAAATATCAGTGTTTCACTGGTTGCTATGAGGTAAATCAATGGATACAAGTCCAAAAAGGGTTTTAATTACTCTTTTGGGGTTTATCCATGGAAAATCATTAAGAATTGACATGGTTACAGGAGTCTAAGTAGCTTTTTACCTCCTTGGCACGTCAAAATAGCAGGTTTATTTGCTATTTTCTTAAGATTTACAGTAGTTGTGACATGGTAACCAAGTTCCCAAAAGGTTTTAGTTTACCAATTAGGCCAAGATCAGCCATGGATCCAAGTTTTGGACCTGTCAACGCCTCTGAGGCCTCAGAAGTTGGGTACCCTGGCTCTCTTTGATGTCTTTTGTCCCCCCTGCTTATTTTTTACGTTAAAATAGAAATTTAAGCTTAAAGTGAGATATCCACTATGGGTGTACCAAAAGTCCATGTAATAATACCATGATATTAAGTGCTCAAAACATGCATAACACTATTCTTAGTGTATATGTAACATGGGATATCTCACTTTCCCATTATGTTGGCGTGAAATTAAGAAAAACAAAGATTTTCATGGATCTTTTATGTGGTATTGATGATGTGGTATTGAAGTATTTTCCATTTTACCACCTCAAAGAGTTAATTTGAGCTTATTCACTCTATGGAGCTACCCTAGGTGAAGTTTTGTGTAGAATCCAAATCTGGCCTTAAATCCATGGACTTACTTACTCAATAAAAAGATATTCATCTTTTCTGAAATCAAAAATGATGAATTTTGGATATATGCATGACTTATGAGCTATGCATAATTCAAAATTTCTTTTTAAGATAATTGTGGCCTATTTGGGTATGTAAAATATACCTCAAGGCTCACAAGAGGCTTGGTTGCCTTTGCCATTCCCTGCTTCTCAATTATTTAAAAATTGGGAGTTTTGGCCAATCAGGGTTGCCCGATAGGATCCAACTGTGGCGAATGAAGTTCAAGATGCTGTGGTCAGATTATTCAGGAGGGTTGATAGAAAGATCAGGGAGATTATTGTATATGCTAATGATGGAATGGTCCCTTGTACTGCTTCTGGAGAGATGGCTTCCAAGTTTTCCTGGTATGAAGATGAATTGATAAATGAATTCCAGATAACCTTTGATGATCTTGGTGAGGATAGCTAGTTTTCTGGCTTTTCTTGTGTTTGGTTGTCCTTTATCCCCACTATTATAAATACTAAAAAAAAAAAATAATGGAACCTCCTAATACATTTTATATGAGGGGATGCTGCTGCTTCATAAGGGAAATAAAAAGAAAAAAGAATTATGCAATTAAAAGAAAAGAATAGAATTAAGAATTGAAAGGAAAAGAGAGTAAAAGAGGAAATGAAGAAACTTATGAGAGCTGTCCTTCTTGTGATGAGTTGCTTGGTTTTGGCCATGAATTTTCCTGAAATATAAAACCAAGCATTTCTGCTCACAGAGTGACCAAGGTGATTTTTTAGAAGAAGTAGAATCCCTAAGAGATTCATACTAGGAGATAGACCTTACTTTCATAACTTCCACTTCCTGCCAAGCACCACAAAGGAACAGAAAAACTCTTCCATAAATGACTTTGAGCTAAGAAATGTTTTGAATAATGATAAATGGCATTTTTAAGAAAAAAATAAAGAAAAAAAGGGTTTTGGCCATATCTTGATGCGCTAATGGTGTTGGTGTGAGAGCAGCTTTAGCTCTGGCCCAAGATCTTGTCTGTCTTTCAGGAGATGAATGTTGGACAAGCATTATTTTCAGGATAAAAATGGAATGAAATGAATAAAATTGGTATTTTAAGGTGAAAAACGTGAGGCAATTCAAAAGGAAAGCTTGAATTTAAAACCAAAATCAATATCTTGAAGAAAAACAATCAAATTTCAAATTAAATCTTGAAGTCAATAAATCAATGTCAAATCAATCAAATTCAAACTCCTTAAGAAAAATCAAGCAATCAAATGAATTCTTGAGGAAAAATCAATTTAAGTCAAAAATCTTGATGTGAAAAATCAGGAGGATCAATAAGTCTTCAGTTCAATTAATTTTGTTGAATTCAATATTAATTTCATGTCAAATGAATCAATCAACTAGACTGAAGTGAGTTCTTTAAAAATCAAAATTCTTGAAGGATGAATAAAAATGAATCTTGATGTGAAGAATGTGTCTGAGTAATTTTGATGACCAATTTTAAAATCAAATAAAATGAAGCCTGAATGATAAATTGAATTCATTTGATGATTTTAAGAAATATTTAAAAGACAAACACAAGATAAAAATGGGTCAGCTTTCAATTTCAAAGAATGAAGAATGAATGAGAGAAAATTGAGAGGTGACAATAAATCATGAACTTCATAAGCATTAAAGAGTCATGATTTTGATGAAATGGGTGAATCAAATGATGAAGGAATTAATAAAAAGAATGAAAAGGTATTATTAGTTAATTAATATAATCTCACAGGGGCTCTTGGCCTGGAATTCAAAAATCAAGGACTCACTTGGAGGGCTCCAAAAAGATAAAGAAATGATTGAAATAGATATTTATTTAAGGAAAATGAGAGCAAGTACTAAGATGCCAGAGATAGGAAAGGGAGCCAGAACTCAGAGGCCAAAGAGACAACCAAATGAATCCTAAATTCACTTTTTTAACCTGACAGAATGAACAATGGAAATAGTAAAGGATATAACCACCAATATCCACAAACAGGAGAAGAAAAAGATGGAAATTACTGACTTATAAGGATCAGTATTTAATTTTAAGAATGAAAAGAAAATAATTCCAAAAATAAATGCAATATATTAATTAACTGGGGAAAAAGTCCCCAGGGGTGAAAATTTGACCAGTATATGTGAAAAGCTGAAAGACTGATCCTGAAGGGCTGATCATCTAGCTGTATTGACTGTTTTGGGAAAATACATGTCTGGCCATCTTGAAAATTGAGCTGTGTTTCTTGAATTCTCACAGTGGAATATGAACTGACCAAAAAGGGTCAATGCCATACAGGTTGCCTGAATACACTCTTTATTGACCAATTCAGTTTTCAAAGGAGTGCTGGAGCTCTTTATGCCTTGACAACTGATTTGATTAACAACAACCTCTTGAAATTTCCCTCAAAGAATCCTGGACCAGTATTCCCTTGGGGGACTACTGTTGAATTGGAATGACCAACACCTGAAGGGCCAGGTGATTGGTTTCCTTCAATGGTCTTCTGGATAATGCCATTAATTACCAGCTTGAGTATTTTGAAATATTCCCTTGGACTGGATTGATGGACTGGAAAATGACTTGAGATGGAATAATTGGGTCTTGAAAAGGTCACCATTGAATTGCTGAGGGACAATAGTGCATAATGGTATATAATACCATATATTCTCCATCCAAGGTTCCTACAGTCTTTGGGTCCAATAATGGGAAAAGGTGTTTGATGGCCTCTGGTGATTGCCAGAGGCCATTTCTGGATGGTGCCAAGACCAAGGCCAAATATGGGCAATTTACGTTTTTGGGCCATTTTGGTCTTTTGTGATTGGTGGACCAAAATGGGGTCAAGTGGGCTACAGCTCTGCCCCCTTGGTCCCTTTTGGCCTCATTGTATTTGGGCCAAAAGGGGCTAAAGTGTCTCATGGTCCATGGCCTATGGACTGCAGCATGCGACCTGCATCCCACCAGCCTGAGCCATAGAGGCCATGGGGGGCTCAACTGGCCCAAAAAGGTCTTTTAGAACAATGGTCCCCCAGGCCCAAATTCAGTTGGATTGGTCTGGCACCTGGTGAGGTGGAGAATTGGCCAAGAAGGCCAATGGTTCAGGATATGGCCAGGACAGGTGGGTGTGGCCCAAAGGCCAATTGGCTGTAAATTGATCAGGCTGGAATTTCCATAAACACCAAATGAGGGGGTTCTTTCCCATGGTTGTGACAGATTGATAATGTGCATGTAGTATATGATCTTCCAAAGAAGATTGATTAATTTGTGAATAATTTGACTAATTTTAAGGATATAGTTCTTTCCACAAGCACTACTCAGTGCATTCCCTCATTTGAGGAATGAAGATTTCTTGTCCAACAGAATATCCTCAAATTCAGGAGAGATACTCAACCATAGGAGTGCAATTTCACAACAATTTTTCTTTTGAAACGTTTGATTTTGTTGACCTCTTCTGTGGTTGTAGTAAACAAGTTATCAATGCCTTTGCTAATAAAATAATTTTCAACTTGACAGCTCCATTAAACCCAGTTTGTTCTTGTGAGCGTAATCAGTTTTTTTGATTAATTCCTCCTCAGATGAGGAATCTTCAATGTTGATAGGTATTTTGGACATTCTCCTAAGAATATTTGTATTTTAACTCTGACTTTGATTTATTACTTTTAGACAATTAAATAACTAAATTTTGTCTACATGAAGTGAGATTTTTTTAATTTTTCTTATAATTGCTATGAGTAATAACTAAAGTCAGTAGTCAATAATACTAAGATGAAAAATAAAAAATTCAAGTATACATAAATAATGTATTGAATTATATCTAATAAAGGGTTACCTGATGTTTTAGATATTATTTAAAACAAAGGAAAAATAAACGTTTAATAGTAAGCTGTAACACTCTATTACATGAACAATAAAAATAACAAATTCGTTAAGAAAATATTGGGCGTAGTCTGATAAAGTTAAACACCTTCGCTCCTCCAAAACTAGGAATTTAATGAATAAATAAGATGGTAAACAATAGTTTATTGCAATATTCTAATAATTAAAAGGATAAAATATTTTTCTTCTCTATCTATAAGGTAAACATGCTCTTTATATAGTAGAGACATTGAAACAAAACTACAAGGAAGCTAAGTTATTAATAAGGACAATATAAGATGTTATTATTTCTTTTACCCCAAATTAAACAAACTTATACGATCCTCTAAGAATTCCTCCTTCAATGCTGTAGTTAAAAGCCACCGGGAATTCATCTACAGGTGTGTCTTGTATTTTAATGTTCTTCATTTTTGCGAAGATCACTTATTTTTCCGACTAGTTCTTCATTAGATTTCTTATGTTAATAAAAACCTTCAGCTTTCTTATTCTTTCACTTATATGTAGAGACAAAAGTTCTGCCAGTCCCTAATATAATTTCTACAAAGAGTTGTACAGCTTCATTTAGGAAAGAAAAGACAAGATATGCTTCTGCGTGTTGGAGTAACGAGTATGAGAGGCAATGAAACAATTATAAAAAATTATTCTTCTACGAGAGTCTGTCTCATCATGAAAATTCTTGTCTTTATAAATATCAAAGGACATATTGATCATGAACAATATGCAATGAGTAGTTGTTAATAATCTTATAATTGCTATGTATAAATATTAAACCAGTAGTTAATAGTACTAGAACAAGCTTGGTAAGTAACAGTAATTGTATTCAGAGTCTGAACAGAACTAAAGGAGTTACCTGGATGGGTATAACTATATTTATATGATAATCACGACACGAGTATTAAGAATAACTGGTACTCTATGCTAAATAGAATAAGAGTTAGTAAAAGATTGTTGGATAATGATCATAAAGATTGAGTACCTATACTCCTCCAGAACAATAAGTACAAGTACCAAATTATCAAGTAATATTAGAAAGACTTATTGACTGAAGAGATGAGTATTCTATTCTTATCAGGACAAACAATCACCCTATATATAGTAAATGTAATTAACTAAATATTTCGTTGACAAACCCAACGAATAGTCTAACTTAGTGTCCCAACCAGCTTATGGTTTAATCATTCTGATAGTGATCTCATCCTAGATTGATTAATTCTTATAAATTCATTTAATAGATCAGTTCGTGTATGATAGTAGAATTGTATTCATTCTCCGAGGTGATTTTCCCCATTTCATAACACAATAATGCAGTAATACAATCTTTTGTTTTTGTTTTCTCAAAAAGGTAAGTTCATAAAAATGTAAAACAAACAAAGTAAACGACAAATACTAATTAAGGTATAGCATCATCCCTACAGTGCATCCCTTCTATACTATTGTTTCAATTTAGGTCGTAGCAGTCACAATACAATTATAGTAATAATTATGTCTCGGGTTGAATGAAATCTTGCTATGCCCAACTAAAACGCTTTTAAATCAATTTGTCAAGCTGATCTCTCAATGATAATTCAACTTCAGATTGGTTTTTCCAGTTAAAAGTGAAAATAAATCAGAGATCAAGGAGATAATTATTGTGGGAAATAGTTTCAGGAGTAGATATGAACCCATTTGAAGTGAAGATATGAAAGACTTTGAGTAGAAAGTATTTTTTATGAAAAAGATCACCGGGACTGTAATCTTTTAATGATAGTTACTTGATTATTACTTATATTCCGTTGTATGTGCTCATCTAATAGCCTTGGCCTTAAGCTTTAGGAGTTGGTCTTGAACATATGATATAAAGACTTGGGATATGAGTAGCTTGAACCTCATTCAACCACTCATATTTTTACGCTCATATTTATAATTGTTTCTTTATTGCTCAAGTTAATTTAGGTATATCCTTTGATCATTCTTTCTGCTCCTGGGCGGCAGACCATCCATCCAACGAACAAAATTCACATTCAGTTCTAACCATTGATAGCAGAGCAAAGTTGATGCAGTTTACCAGGATCAACTGGCTCCAAACTCTTCTAAAAACAAAATTAAGGATATACCTAACGTTAATGACCTTTTCCAGCTCGAGGAGAGTTTAAATAACGTACTGCTTTCCAACCGCAACAGTATACAGGATAGGAAGGGCATATGGACAGGCCGTTATTATCAGGCTCGGCGTACGAGGCTAGCTCACAAAAGGCACAAAAGGAAGAAAAATGTTAATATAAACCCGAGCAAAAATCAATCCAAAAAACATGCAGCCGACCATATTTTTTGCCATTTTGATCCGCTATACATGTGGGGTGGGGAAACCGTGCTTGGTTTTGGCAAGAAAATTGTATGGCGGTGCAAAGCTGGAAGAAAGCTGGGAGGAAAACTAAGGCTAATTTATAATCCATTTTTAGGGATATCAAAAATATTTTAGATTGGGCTGTTAGCTCAGATTCGAAGGCAACGAAAACAGAATCAAGTAAGGTAGGAGTGAGGATGATGGATTCCTTTCGAGGCCAACAGGACAGACAATTTATATTTTTATTCTACTGGACCCAAAAAAGAAAGACTTATTTCAAAAGCCCCAAGGTGAGGCCCGTTAACTTGTGCAGCGTCTTGTATTGTAGGTCCATCCGTATACTATAGTTCAGCACACTGACGTCAAAAGTGTGAGCGAGTACAGTACAGTATCAGAGTAAAATCCCGTGAGTTCTCATTGCAGCACTGGTTCTATCTAGTTTATATATACAGTACAACGGTGTTATTTATGGGTCAGGCTGCCCCCCGTGGGAATACCGGACCCATTTGTCTATACCGCATCCCGTACCAAGCGGTACTCGGGAGATTTTTCTTTTCCATTTTCTATACTGTACATAACCAGCCGGGATAACCGGAATCGGGAGGGGTTACCGGCTGTCATCCAAGAGACAGAGCGACTCTCCTCTCCCCCTGGTTTATTCGCGCAATTTTTTTTTATTTTCATTTGATTCTTCTTTTTATTTTTTTTCCATTTCTTAATTTTTCTTTTTTCATTTGCTTTTGAAATATCTAAAATTCTCACCTTTTCTATTTCAAAAATGTCCTCAACAGCAGCAACGTGGCCTTCCAGGGATACAACAGCAAGTCAAGATGATTTTGGACATGAAACCAATCCCTCAAATATTGAGGTGTCCAGTAAAACAAAACGGTCATGGGTATGGGTTTATTTTGTTGAGTTTGATGATTCGTTTGTTGAATGTCATGTGATGGATAAATCGGGCAAACCATGCCAAAAAAAATAAAACGAGATCGGACAGGAAGTACAAAAGGCTTGTCTGATCATCTGGTGGGTTGCCATCAATTGCAGAATCCGAATAAGAAGCCACACATGGCAATTGGTACCCTTGATAAATATGTTAAGAATAGGCAACCAAAAAAGGTAAGTTATCTTTTCTCTAGTTTTTCTTTTATTTTACAAATTATTGTTCACCCCACCCTTTTCAGCCATTGTGCCCGGAATCCCTCAAAACAGCCCTTGTCTATTTTGTTGCCGATAGCGATCTCCCATTGTCAATCAGCGAATCGAGACCGTTTCAAGCTTTGCTGGAGCTATGCCATCCTGGTGTTCAGAATATATTAGTAAGGCGAACAGCATTGACTGCTCATGTCTCCAATGTTTTTTTCTTCCATCAACAACACCTCCGTGAAATATTGAGCCCGACAAGCACAGCAATTTCCTTTACGACCGATGTGTGGACCAGTCCGAACGTGATTGCTTTCATGGGTGTCACTGCCCATGTCATGAGCAGTGACTTTAAGCTCACTTCTATCCTCATTGGCCTCCATCCAATTGAAGGTCAGTTTTTTCATTTTCATCTTTAACTAAATTTGAAATTTAGTGCCTAATAATTGTACATTTTAGGTCCGCACTCAGGGGCAGCACTTGCCGAAATTTTCATGAAAGTCTTAGGAATTTACAACCTGAAGAGCTCAATAATCTGTATAACAACCGATAACGCCTCAGTAAACTCGCGAATGGCTAGTGAAATTCAAGATGAATTGCCTGGATTTTGTGCTGACCAGCAAGCAATTGGATGTATGGCTCACACTATCCATCTTGCAGCCCGAGATGGACTAAAAGCCCTTGGAGCAACTCCCAAAGAGCTTACAACACCCGATACAAATGACAGCCATGGCCTCATGTCTATCACCAATATAACAAACGATCCTGATGGGCTCCACCTCAACTACAATTCGATCGTTTCACGAATATCTCAATTGGCCACCTATTTAAACCAAAGTCCCCAGCGACGGGAGAAGTTCATTACTACCATCCACCTAGTATACGACGATTCAAGACCAACAAAGGCTGTCACCCTGTTGTCTCATGTCTCCACAAGATGGAATTCCACGTATGAGATGCTAAATCGTGCATGGACCCTCAAAGATGCTTATCATCATTTCTGTAGCACTCTCAACCTTCAAAGTTATCAACTTTCAGCCATTGAATGGGAAAAAGTCAAAGTGATGATTGACTTCCTTCACCCCCTCCATGAAGCAACACACATTATCTGTGGATCCAAATATCCAACGATCAATCATGCTTTGCCCCTTTATATTCTATTAATCAAGCGTATTCAACAAGTAAGTACTCTTGTCTAGATATAAGAGTGTAGTACTACTAATTTTATCTTCAATAGGCTTGTCAACAGTATGACGTGGCACAAATCAAACCAGCAGCAGAGGCCATGATCAATAAGCTAAAAAAATATCTCTGCATCCTTCTTCTCAAAACACCTATAATATGTTCCACCATCCTTGATCCTTGATTCAAGTTGCATTTTTTTTCAACAAATGAGGTCACTTTGCAATTGGTTGGTACATCATCTAAAGAGTTGCAAGAACGATTTGAAAATGAAGCCCAGAAGCATTTTACCAATGCTTCAAATGTACCAAGTTCAACACAAGTCGACATGGCCCCATCAGCCATTTACGATGAATTATACAAATCTTCCACACCCAACCAAACCACCTTGGAAAATGAGATAAATAGGTTCTTAGTAGAAACATCAGAACCAAAGTCAACGGATGTTTTAGTTTTTTGGCAGACCCGAAGGCATCTCTTCCCAACTCTTGGGAAAATGGCTCAGAAGTTTCTCTCAATCCCAGAAACTAGTGCTCCATCAGAGCGTATTTTCTCCATTGGGAGAAAAATATTAACTTTTCAGCGAGCTTCCCTCTCCCCAATGCATGTAGAGCAACTAGCATGCATTAAAGACTGGGCTCGTACATTTGGGCATCTCTACTCAGAGACTGATAAGATTTTAATTATACATTGTTTTTTCACTTATTTTTTAATTTTTTCTTGCAAATGGTTTTAAAAAAAAATCCCCTCTGTATTTTTCCAATTCCCCGTGCCCCGTCCTGTGCCACATCCCGAAGCAGTGTAAGAGATATAAGCTCTCCCCGTGTACCGACTCCTAGGGGCGGTACACCGGGGAATACCCTAATTTTCCAGTTCAGGCGGCAGCCTGATTTATGGGTTGGTAAAGTGAGTCAGGTTTAAGATGACTGCGCCTCATCAGAGCCACTCCTCCCCTGAGAAACCTTCCATCCAGTTTCCTCCTCAGAGTCTGAGATGAATACCGCAGTACTGTGCCATCACGTCGCGCCAAACGCCCATATAGTATGTGGCCGAGTGGCTTAGTCAGTGTAATGAGAAAAATCCTGGAACCAGCTGGAACCTATATAAAACCCCTATGAGCAATAATCAGAAAACTGTAATGAAATGAAAACCTATTAGGCTGATCGGATAAGCTCTAACGGTCAGAATGTTGGCAACTATGTATTGGCTACTTACCCAATGTAGGCAAGCTGTACCATATAGCATTTGATTTGTTACAAGATATTCCCAACCGCAATGTCTTGTCCATTTGTTTAATGTGGCATCATTGGAAATTTTGATAGATGATGTGTGGTTGCAGTGTAGGTTGACAATCTGAACAATGCAAGTTATGTTGCAGAGTAGGTGCCTTGCAGAGATGCCCAATGCCATGTACTCCACATGGCAGCTAGAAGCAGCAGTCATAGATTACCGCTCTGAGTACCAAGAGAGGCTGATGAAGGCATGGCAGGCTTTAACTATGACTGTGACATGGTAAAAATGGTAATAAAAAGATTTATTGATTGTAATAAGGGTTTAAAATAAGATAATAAGGGCTTTACTATAATGATATAGTGGTGGTGAGCACTTCTGAAAGCCCTGGGTGCAGTCTTACCAGTTGGATTACTATAATAAGAGCTACAATACTTAAGTTTAAATTATAACCTGGTTATTTTACAAGAGTATAACTGTTTTTGACAGTTGTACTATGTAGGAATTTAAGAGCAGGATGGGAATTCCTTTTCTGGCAGTGAAAAGGCCTCCTTTTATCCTGAAATGGGGTAAAAAGGCTGCTAGACCTTTTCACGTAGAGGAAGTGAAGATTTCTCACTCTCAAGGACAGGCTTGTGGTTTGTAAAAGGCCTGTATAGCCTGTATTGGGCTCAGATGTGGTTTTGAAACCACATCTGGGCAGTTTTCACCAATACAGGGTGAAAATTTTCATCTGGGGACCACACAGCCTGATTCTGACATGTATGATGCCTAGAATGCTGTACAGAACCTGTATGGGACCCCAGTATTGAATGAACTATGAGCTATTGAATTAAAAACAAGCTTCTTTGTCTGTTTGACACCTCATAATCATGGTTATGGGATATTATTCCATGGCAAGGCTGTATTGGCCAAACTGTGGGATTTTCACCTTAAAACAGCCATAACTTTGTCAGTTTTTGAGATATCAGCCTCCAAGTTGGCTCAGTGTGTATCCCTTTATGTATTCTACACAATGGTACCTCATTTGATATGGCAAAGTTATGCCATGTACAAGATTTTTGTCAGTATGCGTGTTTTAGGCAAAAAGCTGTATTGGCTTGTTTGCCTTATAGCTTTTGTTCTAGATGAGATATGGGGAAATTAATAGAACCCTCAGATAGCCCTGATTGTGCTTTTTCCAAAAAGACCCCACTTTAGGTATCTCACACTAAAACTGTAGAAGTTAGATGAGAGGTGAATATTTTATTCACCCTTATTTGGCCTGAATTTGGCCATAGCTTCTGTAATACTGGTGCTAGCTCAGTTTGGCTGGTACCATTAGATATCCCTGACTTACAGCTTCATTTTGAATACCCATTTGGTGGGGTTAAGCCTCTTACTCTGTATTTCAGATGAGAGGTGAAAATTAAGGTTTATGCTCAGCAACAACTTTGAGCAGGAATAACTTTGTTATTCTTTGTCCTATGATGATGGGACTTGTACATTTGGAAAGGGGAAAGTTTCCTTTTTTGTTTGATAGATCTTGAGCTAATTTGGCTCAGCTCCATTTTTTGGTGGTATCTTGGCTTTACCATTAGTTTATGGTATTTGGCTGTCATGCTTGTGCTCTGGTTTTGAGTCACAGGCTGACATCCTCCATATTGGTTGTGTTGGCAACATTTGGCAAGTTTCTTACTTTCCTAAAATTACTGTTGGCTTTATTTTCAAACATGGCCCCCAATTCTGTTGTGGAGGGAGCATAACAAGCCAAAGTTGAGTTGTGAGCAGTGAAGAAATTGAGTTTAAATCATGGATCAAGTATGGAGGGACATATTACTGGCTTTTTTTGAGAAAAAGGCCCAGTTACTTTAAAAGCTTGGTGGTCATGGCAATTGCAGCTGGTTCAATTTGGGCAACATTGTACTGTTCAGAAGCCTAAGCATATCATCAATTCACCATTAGTTTTGATGTCTTCAAAGAAAACAATTCACTTACCTCATGTATTTGCTTAATCAATAACATGTAGAGTAGTAAGGCATGGCTAATGGTGCTATCTGGGGCCTCTTTTGTGTCTTCCAGTATAAAATACTAAAAATTTGATAAGCTAAAAAGAAGTGGAATACTATTATTTAAAGTAATAGACATGTCACTTGGCTTATAATGGAGTACTGTTGGAATTTGGCTTTCAAAAGTGGTAAAAAGTGAATTGAATCACTTTAAAAGTGTGAGAACTAATATTTCTTCAATAAAATGTAAACAATCTTAATTGTAAAGCTATATTTGGTTAAGAGCTCTGAGGATTAATTCAAAGAGAATTAATCCTCTTTAAATATTGTATTTACAAATTTGAAATTAAAATAATGTGAAATAATTTTTTTTGAATGAAGAAAGATTTGTTATGGTAACAGGAGCAAATCTAAAAACAAAACTAATGATATAGTGGGAACCTATACTATGACACATTGGGTACTCACTCATACCAACAAGATCTAATTAATTTTATGATAAAATTAGTTTAGTTATTTGAAATTCTTACAAAGTAGTGAAAGAAAATAAGACAAAAAATTCAAAATAAAGTAATTGGAGTCTGTATAGCAGGTAAACGTTGACATGCTTGCAGGCTCACAAATGGTCTGGTATTTGGAGCCAGTTATGATCAATGTTGCCTTGTTTAAAGGCTCAGAAAGTGGATGATGACTTTTACCTTCTATCACTTGAGGGCAGATAATTGGTAAGCTTTGGTTTCCGGAGAAATGCAGAACTGATCATATACCTCCTTCAGAGATAATGCATGTTTGAGCATGTCATAGGTTTAATTTCACCATGCCACCACATGAGACAAGAGAATTAAAGCATTGGGAGGTCTGTCTTCATGGTAAAAAAGCTTGACAGTCATGGTGAATTTCTCACATTTTTTCAGGCTTTGATTGAGATGATAGGAAAGGTGTGCAATTTGTTGTATAATCAAGCTGTAACTTACTGCAATTCCATCTGTTTCATAAACAAGGTGTGAGATATACATGGGCTTAATTGGCTCAGATGCTTCAGGTGTAGCTGGCCAGAGATTTTCCCCAGGTAATTTAAGCCATCCTAGGCTTCCAAGTGGATGGTATGTGCGATACAACCCCTCCACTGTGAGTTGGCATCAAGAGAAGGAGACCAAGAATGAGTTTCTTGAGCCATTTGGGAATAAATTCTGGTTTTATCAGCTTTAATTGAGACAATTGAAATGTATTGATTGAGTACATTGAGTAATTGCTCTTAAAGGGACTGAGTAAAACATTGAAGAACAGGTATTAGCTTAGTTATCAGTATGGGATAGCTTAAATTATGTGATTTTTATCTCAATAAGGCCCAGAAATGTTGAGATTACCTTGAAATACACATTGATGAAATGGAAAGTGACTTCCATGTACACAGAGATGTGGGGGCTGGTCCAAGCATCCATCATAAATGATAAGATTTTGTGATTCTCTGCCAAGATTTGACAAATCCAAGATTGATGAAAAAAACTGTTGATAGGTGTTCCATCAGAGCCCTCTGTCCAGCAATAATATTGGAAAATGAGAGAATTTTAGATATGAACACATATCCAAAAAGGTCACAAGAAATATTATAGAACTTACTTTAATAATAAGAGTTCAAATTCTAACCTCAAAAGAAACTAAAATAAGTAAAAATTCCATAAAAAGGCATGCATTCTTGATTATATCAGAAGCCAATGAATGAAAATGTAAAATAAATCACACTATTGGATGCTTCATCAAAGAATACATAAATGACTACTTTATGTAACATCTATAAGCCCAATACACACTGAGATACCTGTATATATTTATTTTCATGATCAGTGCATATATTCATGGCTTTTAGCTCATATATTTTGAAATACTCATGGTAAAGAATTGATCCAAAATCAAAGTTACCCCCAAAGTAACTGTAAGAATAAAGATACAAACTTTATTTGGAAGGCTATAAACAAGGTTAATAATAATAAGGCAAAATTGGTCGAAATAGAAATAGAAGCTGACCGCTTAAAATTGAAAGTGGTACAAACTTAAAGAATAGATATTCAAATTCTACTAGCTCACATATAAAGTATGAAATCATAGTTCAAATTTTAAAACAGCAAATCTCAAGAGAAAAGATTAATTAAACTCAAAAAAATCAAAAATAGAGTTTTAATGATGTGAATAAATACTCTATCCACCTTGGTAAGGATATTCTAAGCTATTATAATTTGCTCTCAAAATTTAGTATGTGTGAAGAAGTTGAAAGTTATCAATGATTGAACCTAAATCTTGAAAATGTTTGTTTTTGAGTTTCAACTGTAATATTAATTTAGCTTTGACAGTTTAAGAAGAGATAAAAATAGTCAATCTTTGTATTTTATTATTAAAAATACCTTTATCCACAGAATTAAATAATCTTTCAAGCTTATGATGTCAATGAATTACAATTACAGTGATCACTTCAAAATATGGCATAATAATGATGTAATCATGACTAAACCTTAGCATATTGAGAAGCTCCACTGAATAAAATGATGACATGTCTACAAGGAGGTATCTGGTCACTGGAAGGAAGGATATCTAATATATCAAGACCCCTTCTTCCCCTGTTTCTCCCTCAGATGCATCAAATCCAATAAAATATTAAATAAGAAGGGAACCCACTTTGTTCTCTTAAATATAACATTCAGGCTGAGTCTATGATGAAGCTTATTAATGACGGGTTACAAGCTTCAACTATGACTTTTACATGGTAAAAATAGTATAGAAAGGTTTCTTCAAGATAATAAGGGTTGATAAAATAATATTCAGGGCTTTACTACTGAGGAATAGTGGTGGTGAGCACTGTTGAAAGCCCTGGGTGCAACTTTACCTGTTGGGTTACAATAATAAAGAGTACAATAATTAAAGCTATAATTATACCTGGTTACTTTCGAAGATTATAACTGTTTTTTACAGCTTTAATACATAGTAATTCAAGAGCAGGATGAGGAAACCTTTTCTGATGGAGAAAAGGTCCCTTTTGTTCCTAAAATCGGGTTAAAAAGGCTTATATACCTTTCCACATAGAGGAAGTGAAGATTTTTCACTTCTAAGGACTGGCTTTTGGTTTTCACAAGGTCTTTATAGCCTGTATTGGGATCATATGTGGCTTTGAAACTACATCTGCGTAGTTTTCACCAATACAGGGTGAAAGTTTTCATCTGGGGACCACATAGCTCTCTTCTGATGTGTATGACATGTAGAATGCTGTACAGAACCTGTACAGGACCCCAGTATTGACCAAACTATGAGGTATTGAAGTATAAACAGTATTGTTTGTGTTTTTGATGCCTCATAATCATAATTATGGGAGAATATCCCACAGTAAGGCTGTATTGATCTAACTGTGGGATTTTGAATTTAAAGCTGCCATACCTTTGTCAATTTTTAGGATATAAAGCTCAAATTTGGTTCATTGTGTAGCCCTGGATGTGTTCCACACAATTTTACCTCATTTGATCTGGCTATAATTAAATATGGCAAAGTTATGCCATGTACAAGATTGTTTTGTACATATGTATGGAGCTTGTTTGCCCCATAGCTTTTGTTCTAGATGAGATATGAGGAAATGGATGGCACCATAGAATAGCCCTGATTGTGCGCTTTCCAAAAGGACCCCACTTTGGTTATCTCACACTAACAATGGAGAAGTTAGATGAGAGGTGAATATTTTATTCACGCTTATTTGACCTTATTCTGGTCATAACTTCAGTAATTCTGATGCTAGCTCAATTTTGATAGTACCATTGGATATCCCTGCCCTAGAGCTTCATTTTGAATACCCACTTGATGGGGTTAAGCCTCTTCCTCTGGATTTTATGTGAGAGGTGAAAATTAAGGTTTATGCTCAGAAGCAACTTTGAGCAGGAATAACTTAGTTATTCTTTGTCCTATGATGATGGGACTTGCATATTTGGAAAGAAGTGAGTTTCCTCTTTGGTTTAATTTTTTTGAGCTGGTTTGGCTCAGCTCCATGTTTTGGTGGTATCTTGGCTTTACCATTGGTTTATGGTATTTGGCTGTCATGCTTGTGCTCTGGTTTGAGTCACAGCCTGACAATAACCCTTATATCATAACTCTTAATAATAATGTGTCTTTCTTTGATTATATCAATATTTTAAAATGATTTGTTAAATTATCTTAAAGTCTATAAATACATGTAGAAATAGTATTTCTCTCTATTTTTTCTGATAACTACATTATAAATAAGCTTTAATTACTTCTTTAGGCATAAAATAATTCAAAATTATTATATTAACGGTTGAAAGTAGGTTATTTAAATCTTATCACGATATTTCTCTCTTCCTTTCTCAATGGAATCATCTATTACCAATATAAATAGTATCTATATTGAATTATAGCTTTAATATTTGTAATATTTTAGTTATAAATTGTTATTTGTTATTAAATAACAGTTCTCTATACAATTATTACTTGTTGGTAACAGTAAACATTTTCCATAATATATTAAGTATTTATAAATGATATCATATATTTTACACCATAATATTAATAATATCTTATTATCAAAATTCTTTGAATTATTATTACTCATTATTATAAGAAAATTCACAATAAAAGAACTAAAATATTAGTTTTTGTTATTTATTGTTTCATAGTGAAACCTCACACTGCATAGATTTGAAATACTTAGTTCAAAGTCGGTAAGAAGTTAACTAACCTTGTATAGCTCACCATTGATTCAACCTGGCCAATTATGAGCCCTTTATCTCAAAAAATGATGAAGTTATTCAGGATTGCAAATTTAAGTCCCATACCAAGTATTATTATGGGATAACATCCAACATAATCAAATTATGAGGTGTCAGATCCACAAAAAGACTTCTAATCTGCTTATTACTCCTAATATAGGGTCTGAGCTTAACCTCACACTGAATTTAATAGTATGGCGGGAAATTATTACATACAATTGAATTATGGGTTGTCAAACCCATTCAATTGGTGTTTTTACATTGATTACTCATACCTTGAGTAATAAGGATCATCCAGATATGATTTTTACCTCATTGGATGTGTCCTGGCTGGTAGAGAATATCTGAAAATATTCACCTTTTGTGGGAACAAAAGGTTAGGATGTGATTCCAAAACCCCATCTAGACAATAATACAGATGGTCTTGGTTATGTTGAGCCAAAAACCAGACAGCTTAGTGAAAGCCTCTACTAAGTAAATGTTGAAAGAGCTTATATGCCTCTTTTAACCTTTATTTGAGATAAAAGGAGGCTTTCCCCCTAGGAAAGACCCCCATCATCTATCAGCTTATCATTACATTTCTATACTGTCTTACACAGAATTAACCTTGAGAGTATGTAAGATATAATTACAATATTGATCATTTTAGTGCTTAATATAATAGCTCACATGTTAATAACTACAGCCAGGGCTTTCAAAAGACTGTCACAGGAGCTGTTGGCAATAACAAGAGTGGCCTGGAACTCAGGAATAAGGGACTCACTTGAAAGGCTCCAAAGTATAAAGAATTTTAAAGAAGAATATATTTCTTCAAACGAAAAACAAGGGCAGTACAAGATATGCCAAATATAATAATTAATCCAAAGGCCAAAGGCTAATAAGAAGAGTGAAAGGCCAAAGAGCCAACCAAATTAATCCTCAATTGACTGTTTCAACCTGTCAGAAAGAACAATGGAATTAGTAAAGCATTTAACCACCAATATACACTGACAGGAAAAGAAATAAGTGCAAATAAAGGACTTAAGAGTATCAGTATTTACTTTAATAATGAAAAGTAAATAAGAATATAAATAAATCCAGTATATTAAGTAAATGGGGAAAAAGTCCCCAGGGAAGAAAAGGTGGCCAGTATATGTGAAAAGTTGAAGACTGATCCTGGAGGGTTGATTACCCAGCTGTATTGACTGTTATGGGTAAATACAGATCTGGAAAACTTGTTAGATGAACTGTGTGTCTTGAATTCCCACAGTGGAATATGAATTGACCCAAATGGGCTAATTTAATACAGGTGGTCCAAATACTGCCTGTATGGACCAATTGAGTTTTCCAAATAGTGCTGGAGTGCTTGATGCCTTGAAAGCTGATTTGAATGATTAAAAACCTCTTGAATTTACCCTTTAAAAATCCTGGGCCAATATTCCCTTGGGGGAATACTCTTGGAATAAAAATAACCAGCACCTGGAAGGCCAGAGAGTTGGGGTCCTTGAATGGTCTTCTGGTAGCCGCCATGGATTGTAAGACTGAGGGGCTGAAGCCTTCCTTCAAAATGGATGATTGGCTTGGGGACTAGATTTGAAAGGTCATAATGGAGTCCTGAAATAGTCACCATTGAATTATGAGCAAAAATGATGCATAATGGTATATAATACCCTACATGCACCACTCCTGGTTCCCACAGACTTGGGTTTATTGAGCTGGGCCAAGGGTTTCCCTGATCTTGAGGGGAAACCCCTTATTGAAGGTGGCTGTTGACCTCTGGTGATTACCAAAATCCATGACTTGAATCTTTGAGGGCTATGGCCATTCTGGGTGCCTTGGGTACTTGGGCCAAAATGGGCTCAGGTGGGCCCACTTGGCATTATGGGCTGATGGACTGCCCCTTTTGGCGTCATTGGAATTAGGCCAAAAGGGGTGTGAACTGTACCAAAGCCCATGGCTCATGGACTGTGGGCCATAGAGGCCATAGGGGGCCTCAATAGCCCACATCTGCCATGTATTCCATAAGCCCCCTAATAAAAGGGGGTAGGCCAGAGGCCCCTGGAAGACTAAATGACCCCCTGGCCAAAAGGGCCAATGAGGCAGGATATGGCCTGAGGGTCATTAGTGACCATATGCAGTGGATATGGCCAAAAGGCCATTCCACACCATGAGTGGTCAATTGGCCTAGGGTTGATAATATAGACAATTGGCCATGCATTGGTGGAGGCTTGACTTGCCATAAACACCAATTGGGAGGGGCTTTTTCCTGTGGTTGTGACAAAGACCCATAACCACTCTCTCTTGATATTAGAGCCTATTGATTTTATTATTACAAGAATTTTGCATTTGAAATTCATAGTTAAAGCTTTTAATGACTGTCTGATAACTTCTACATAGAATCAACATGTCAATATTATACTCATGTTTTTCAATATAGTGAAACCAACTGAAAAAAATATGGATTAATTTCTGAAGAAAAGACTAGTAAGAAAAAGGGGAAGCTTATTTTAGAATTCTTTTGATATTAATAATTAAAAAATTAATATTTATAGCTAAAATCCTATTCCCTTGATTTCATTCAAGTTTAATTTGTAATTTCTGCTTTTCATTTTCTATCTATATATCTTATATATGATATTTTCAGTTCCTTTTTAAAATGAATGTTGAAAGATATTACTTCTTCAATTTTTTTACAAATAAAATCATTTAGCTCAATTTCAGAAGGGAAGAAAAATACCTATATTAAGGCTGATTTAATTCAGATAATATTATTTTATCTCATATAATAAATGCAATAAATGATTATAATATTAGCCCCCTCAGAGCTGCAAAATATTAAGTTAATCAAATGTGGGATATTGACCTAAACTCTATCTCATATGTATCAATACCTTTCAGTTAAACAACATGTGAAATCAAAATTTGAACACAAGATTTTTGATAAAGTTAAATATTTCTATCTTGTACAAAAGTGAGATTAGGTTGAAAAACCTAACTTCAAAAGAAGAAATTCAGATTCTTAGAATGAATTACACTTCAATTAAAAAATAAACCACCTCTCAGTTATCTCCCATTTTTAAATTATCCATTCAGATTGAAATCCAATTTCACCCAAGAAGCCCTCAACTGAAAATTCAACTAAGGCTGATTCAAAATTACAAATCCTTCTTATTTAGTTATAATAGACTGTCTTAAAGTAAAGATTCAATTTGGTGCTTTCTTTGGCACTTCTGGAAAGAACTTAGTTGTATTTTGACCATTATCAAAGCAAATTGGATTTCAATTGATTGCAAATGAAGTCAACAAGAGATCCAAAAATGAATTGAGACTTACACCAAACAAAATGAAAGACCTATGGCACACATATAAAAAGAAGTGTATTTCAGCAAAGAATCTTGAAATCTCTACCAGGGAAGGGGTTACTTATGATGACAAAATGGCTCAAAAAATGGAAAGCCTTTGCCCATTCTAGCACAAAATGGAGGAGCCTTGTTGGTAAAAAACCAAATATAAATCCAATAGCCAGCTGTAATCTTACAAATACAAATTTTAATGATACAATTGAGATTTTAAATCTTTGTATAGAGATTAATTATGTTATATATCCTGTATAGTTCCATTAAATACTCAAATTAATTGGTAGATTTATGGCTAGAAGAGGCACATATCTTGCAATCAAACCCAAAAAATAACAAAAACAATGAAATATGGGCTTATGACTCAATAGAAGAGTATAAAGAAAAAGTAAATTATGTATATGATTCCTCTTTTTTATTGATTCTCACATTTTTCTAAGATTTTTGGAATTCAGACAAATCAAGGCAAGAAGCTTACCCATCCAGTCAATTCACAGATTGATCCAACTTTTGTTATGGATATTACTGATGATGGTTTGAATGAGGAAGTAAAAGCTGAGTCATCTGCGAAGCCTTTCTTTTTCACTCCCAAAAAAAGTACTATCAAGAATTAATTATAAAAGAATTTGAATACCAAGAGTGGTTCACCAAAAACAATCAAAATCACACCATGCCATCATATAAATTATTATTGAATGTATGTCATGGGGGTGATTAGTAATACTTTTAAATTCGGGAAATTGAGCTTATCTGAAATTATTATTTCAAATGGGATCAAATTCAAGCAAGATTGCCAAACTGGATTGGGAGAAAAGGGAGTGGAAAGAGGAGAAGGAGTTGAAATCCAAAAACAAATAGGAATATTGTTTGGAAGGGAAAGAAGGAAAAGGAATTGAATTTCGGGGAAAAGAAATCAAAAACACAAAGTGATTTTAAAGATTAAAGCTTTAATATCCTATTGAATTTGCAGTGTTATAAAAGAACATGAGCTTACCATTGCAATATTACAAGAGAAGAATTCAGCAAAAGACATGGAGTTTATTATGCATTCAATCAACAAAAATTGATGTTATTTATACCAAGATTCAATGTGCTTTTAACTTTGATAACTGTCCAATGAGATATATGAAAATTATTCATTTCTTGTTCCAGGATTCAATGCAAATTGAAAACCTGAGATGCTTTCTGGAATACATAGGTTTTTTAATTTTATATTTTATGGAAACTTCAATATCAATGAGAGGTGATTTATTTATTATATAAATCATTTAATAGATATTAGTGGGGATCAATATCTTAAATAACACAATAAAGCACTAGTCAATCTGACAAATATTATCAAATTTTCTATCATGGAAGTAAAAAACTTGCCAGAATTTTGGAAACCTGTGCAGAAAGGCTCAAGCATGTATCAATACTAGTATCAATAGATCTTTCAGTGTAACAAATTAAATCCTTGGCCATCTAAACGATCTGAAATATTCCCTTAGTTTGAGAAAAATCAACTGCAAAGTTATTTTCAGGAAAGATGAAACATCCATTTAATAATTTATCATTTGGACCTTTATTCAGTGATCCACCATATAAGTAGCACAGCTTAAGTATCCAGGTCTTTATGTGTTTCATTGGAAATATCATTTTGGTAAGCAATAAGGATGAAGAAAAGTATTGAGGAGCTACATCATCATTTAGCCTATTGGAAAAATATGGAAGTCCATTGTTTTGAAGATTTTGTTGTGCTTCATTAAAGAGTCAAGGAGTTTATGATGAAGTTTCTTTGAATGGTAAGGTCCTAGTATGGTTAGCATTGGTGTCCAATCATTCTGATCTTTAATATTTTTCTTGATATTTATTTTTGATCCATACAAGCCAATGATTTTATCCTCTGTCATTTATTTCTACCATTGAAGAGGCCACATTTCACCTTAGAGTATGTGAACCTTTGAGATATGACCACATACCCAAGAAGGTCACAAGAAATACTTAAAATAATTATACATTAAAAATAATTACCTTAAAACTACAAAAATGCCATAAATTGGCATAAAACTTGGTTTAACTTAAACAACAATGAAAAAAATTTGAAATAAATTATACCATTGGATTCCCCATGGTAAAATACACATATACCATTTTTATGGCATATCTGTAAAGTCAATATTTAATGAGCTATAAGTAATAATACCTTATAAAAAACACAAATCCTTATTTATTTTAAAGACCAATGAAACAGAATGTAAAATAAATTGTACCATTAGATTCTGCATAAAAATCCACATATGAAACAATTAAGAAGCTAATCTCCAAAGTCAATACTTAAGGAGTTAAGCTGAATATATGCACTTTTTTGGTCAACGCATATATTCAAGGATTTTAGCTAATATCTTTTGAAATATGCATGATAGAGTGATGAACCAAAAATAAAGTCATCACGAAATTACTGTAGGAATACAGAAATGAAGTTCATTTCACAAGTTATAAACAAGGTTAAAACCTGTAAGGGATTATTGACTAAAATCAACAGAGCTGTTGACCACTTTGTTGTGAAAGTGGTCCAAACTTAAAAAATATTACAGTTGGATTCTACTAGTTCATTCGTGAAGAATGATGTATTTTGTATTATAATATTCAAGGTATAACCCCTTGAAATCATGGTTTGAAGTTTAAAATATTAAATTTTGACAGAAAAGATGAGTTACAAGAAAAATCATCAAAAATAGAGTTTTGATGATGTAATGAAATTCTCCTGGCAGAATAATCAGGTTATGCCAAGCTATCAGAATTCACTTTCTGAATTGCTGTAGTGTGTAAATTTTAAAAGTTATTAAGGAGCAAAGTTTGAGCTTAATTTGATCATTTATGATCACTTACTGTAACTTTAAATTAAGTTTAACAGTCATATGAGTGATAAAATTGGTGAATACTGTTATTTTATGATCAAAACTAATAAAATCTACAAAATTTCGTGTTCTACAAAGCCTTGACGTCATCAAACTTAGAGTTATAGTGATAACTCTAAATAATGGCATAATAATGAGATAATATGGTGTAATCATGATGTAATCATCACCAAACCTTAAAGTATTTATCAATTCCAGTGAATATGATCAGTGAGCGTCTACTAGAAGCCTGTTGGACTCTAGGAGGGAGGTATTTACTATAAATAGAGCTCTTTTTACTCTGTTTTCCCCTCAGACGCTTACAAAACATTAAATCATTAAATAAAAAGGTAATTTCTTTATTCTTTATATATAAAGCTTTTATATTATTAAAGACCAAAGATCATCTTATAATAATCTTCATCTTTGACATGAGTATTACAATTATTTAATTTTTTTGTTCAAATTTCTCTCAAAAACCTCATTTCCACGTAAAATTAAGAAAATTTGTAATTTCTCTTAAACTTTATTGTAACTACAATTTAAATAAGTTGTATTTACATTTCTAGGCGTAAATTTACTCAAAATTATTATATTAAGCATTAAAAGTAGGTTATTTCTCTTATTATAATAATTTTTTTCTATTATTACTTTTTAATAATTCTATAATTGATATAAATAGTATTTATATTAATTTATAGCTTTAATATTGGTAATATTATTGTTATTAATTGTTTTTTATTAATAAAAAACATTTTTTTACGCCTTTATTATTTGTTGGTAACAATAATAAAGTGCTTTTAAATATATTAATTATTTTATATATTATTCTTTTTTAATATGAATTATATTATTATATTTATTTAATAATATAATTATTTTACGCCTTAATTATAATAATTCTTTATTATTATAATTATTTTTTTATCTTATTTTATTTATTTATAAGGACATTCATAGTACAATAAGTAAAATATTAGTAATTTTTACTTATTGTTTCATAGTCAAACCTTACAGAGTATCTTCCTATTGATTTTTACTGGATTTAAGTACTTTTTCAGTTGAAATAAGGTCTGTGAAAGGTGATTCCATTTGATTTTATCTTGTGGAGTAATTTGAGAAAATGGTAAGAAATGTATTATAGAAATTAAAGTTTTTTGGGAGGAAAAGACATGGGTGGACTTAGAGGAGATAGTGTGAAATTTATCATCATTCTTTAAGAGTGAAAAATTTCGGCAGTATTTCAAGATTTGTATATTTCTGGACTTATTGAGCTCTATTTTGAAAATTTCTTGCAGATTTTGGAAGTGGGACATCAGATAATTCAAAATAATTATAAGAATTTTCATTCAAATTATGGGGGATGTTTGAGGTGGATAGTATTAGTTTCACATTATTTTATAAATTAAATATTTAATAAAATGACTCAGCTTCATATAGCTAAAAAATATTGCAAGTATTTGGTTCTATGGTAAGAAACACCTATCTGATTCACCTATTAATCATTTGATATGGTCACAAATCTTATAAAGCCACTAAAAGGTATATAATAATTCTAATTATTAATTTCAACTTTATTGAATAAGAATCATCCATATTGGCCTTGATTTTTTACTTTTATTTGAATAGCCTCAGAAAATTTTTCTTGTGTTTCTTACTTGGATAAACCCGTCTAAAAAAATCTTTTTCTAAATGACAACAAAAAACAAAGAAAACTCAACAAAAATGAATTCATCAGAAATGAATATTTCAAAAGAAAAAAAATATAAAAAACTTTCTTTTATGATTATTTCATTCAAAAAAAATAAAACAATAGACAAAACCTTATGAAATATGCCTCATAGAGTTACTAAGCATGAGAGCAAGTCAAAAAAAAAGATAAAGAGAACCTGCCTTTTTCAATACTGTTTTTAAGAAAAAAAGATAAAAAACTAAAAAATAAAATGTTAGTAAAAATATCTCCTAGAGGTACTGAGACTGAGAGCAAGAAAAAAAAAGTAAATAAAAAAATACTTTTTTTTGGTTTTTTCAAAAGAAATTGAAAACAAAATTAATAAAATGATAAAACCAACTACTAGAGGTACTCAGAGTGAGAGAAAGAAAAGAATAATACATTAAACAATACCTCTTAGAGGTACTGAGAGTGAAAGCAAGATAAATTCAAAAAATGACCTTTTTTTCTTTCATTAAAGGAAAATAACAAAAAACTAAAAAAGCAATAAATTAAGAAAATTCTCTCCTAGAGGTACTCAGAGTGAGAGAAAGAAACATAAATAAATAAAAGCTTACTTTTTTTGGTTTTTTTTACAAGAAATTAAAAAAAATAAACAGATAATAATAACATATTTACGAAGGTACCTCCTAGAGGTACTGAGAGTGAGAGAAAGAAAAATAAAATAAAATACTTAATTTTCTTTCAAATAAGTTAATAAAAACAATACTGTAATAAGAATACCTCTTGCAGGTGTTGAGAGTGGGAGTGAGCAAAATAAATAAATAAACCTCACTTTTTTGGTTTATTTTTAAACAAAATAATAGAAAAAAAACAATAAATTGATGATTATACATATTAGAGGTACTGAAAGCAAGAAAGGTAAATAAAAAAGAAAAACTGATTTTTTTGGTGGTTTTTTCAAAGAAAATAATAATTGACTAAAAAAACCATTTTAGAAGTACTGAGAATGAGAGACAGAAAAATAAATAGAAAAGATATGAAAAGGAAACTAAAAATATATATTAATAAATGTACCTCTCAGAGGTACTGAGAGTAAGAGAAAGAAAGATAAATAAGTAAAGAGATACTTTTTTTTGTTGTTTTGTCAAGAAAATAATAGAAAAGTGAAATAAAAGGAATAAGAATACCTCTTAGAGGTACTAAGAGTGAGAGCAAGCAAAATAAAGAAATAAAAGACTAAATTTATGTTGTTTTTTGTAAAGAAAATAATAAAACAATAAAAAAATTACCAATAAATCACTCAAAATACTTCTTAGAGGTACTGAGAGTGAGATAACGCCAAATAAATAAATGAAAAACTTACCTTTTTATAAAAAACAAAATAATAAGAGACCAAGAAAAACTGAAAAAAATTATCAAGGTACTTAGAGTGAGAGTGAGTGAAATAAAAAATGGAATTCTTTTTTTGTTTTTTTAAGAGAAATTGGAAAGAAATAAAAAAATAATGGAAAAATAAAAATACATGCTAGAGCTAAGGAGAGTAAGAAGGCGAGAAACAAATAAAGAAAGATTGCTCTTTTTAGTTTATTTTTTAAATAAAATTACAAGAATCTAAATAAGGAGGAATTAAAAAAAGTACCTCCCAGCATTACAGAAAGAATTGACTCTCTTCAAGACTTAATTGACATTAACCTGAAGCTTGATACCAGGTACCATGAGAGGCAAAAGGAGAGTAGTAATCATCAAGAGAAGAAGCCTGAAGCCTCAAAGTCAAATTCTTCTCATGCTCAAAATTCTTCAAGCTCAAATCAAAAGAAGAAGAATTTTCAAAAGAGGAAGAAGCCACATTCTTCTTTGTTGAATAAGGACTTCAAGTTGATGGGTTCTGGAAAAGAAAGAAGAATAAAGGAGGGATTATGTGCCTATTCTGGTGGGAAGCAGAGTCTTGAGTCTTGTTTCAAAAGACCTCAAAGCCAGCTTTCCTAACCATCAGGCAATTTTCCCAGCCCGGGAAAAGCCTGAGTGAAGATCATGTTGTGTTCAATGGTCTTCACTGTTTTCCATCCAGAGCACAATTGTGCATTCTGAATACTGGTGTTAAAAATTCTCTTAAATTCTTTGTTTTTCTTCTCTTTCTGATGTTTTTTACAGTATTCTCCTTGATTCTGGTGCTACCAACTCATTTATTGAAAAGAAGTTTGTTCACAAGTATTCATTGACTACATCAGAACTCCCAGAGAATATTCCTCTTATCATCTTGGACTATTCTTAGTGCCCTGCTTTATTTGTGACTAACCATACCAAATTTATGATTGAGCTCCCATCCTTTCCAAGCTTTGAATGGGACTTTTTAGTCATTGATACTTCCAAGGGAGAAGACCTCATATTGGGCTTTGACTTTCTTAATCAGTTTAATCCCTCTATTGCTTGGAGGCAAGGGCTTCTCACCTTTAATGCTGATCATAAGGACTATTATGATTGTTCTAAATCTTTCAGTGATGACTTTTCTTCTGCAAAATCATGTGCATCTCTGGTTGGTGACTCTAGAACACCATCATTTCCATCTTCTTTCCATATTCCTTCCCTTAATTCCCATATGTCATTACTATCCTCTAGAGATGATGTCTTTAAAGAGATTCAAGATTTTGGAGAAGATAATTCTGTCTCTTCACTTCATCTCATTTTTGGGAATATGGACCTTCCTCCTTCATCTTATCATGGCTCCCTGGAGGAGTTATGGGATGAAGAGGAAGAGCTAGAAGAAATAGAAACCATGATGAAGGTTGTTCCTTCTGCTTATCACCAGTATTTGAATGTATTATCCAAGGTGAAAGCAGAAAAACTTCCTCCTAATAATGCCTGTGATCATCATATTGAGCTTGAGGGGTCTCTACCTCCAGTTGGGGATATCTACTCTTTATCAAACCAAGAGTCAGATACACTCAGGGCCTACATTTAAGAGAATGTATAAAAAAGGTTTCATACAGACCAGCTCCTCTTCAACAGGAGCACCTGTCCTCTTTGTCAAAAAGAAGGATTGTGGCCTCCATTTGTGTGTTAATTACCGTAAACTAAATGCTGTTACTAGGAGGAACAAGTATCTTTTTCCTCCTATGAATCAGCTTCTTACTATCTTTGATGGTCTTCTATCTTCTCTAAGATTGATCTGCATGGTGCATATAAACTTCTCAGTATCAAGAAAGGTGATGAACATTTGACATGTTTTATAACTAAATATGGCAGTTATGAGTATTTGGTTAGGCATTTGGGCTCACCAATGCTCCTTCCTCTTTCCAAAACCATGTCAATGATTTTTTCATGATCCTCTTTATGCTTATGTTGTGGTTTATTTGGATGACATTATGGTGTTTTCCAAATATGAGGAAGAACATGTCACTAATGTGTCCACTGTTCTTGCCACACTCAGAGCCAATAACCTCTTTGCTAAGGCCTTCCAGTGCCTATTTCATGTTTCTAGTGTAGATTATTTAGGTTATATTTTTTCTTCTGAAGGCCTCAAGATGGACAAAGAAAACTTCCAGCAAATTCTAAATTGTCCACCTTGAAGAAACCTCAAGGCTCTTCAATCTTCCATTGGCTTTTCCAATTTTTACTGCTGTTTCATCAAGAATTATTCAAAGGTAAATTAGTTCACTCACCAGTTTCCTCAAGAAAGATTCCCATCTTACCATCAATGAGAAAGCTCTTAGACAGTTTCATCAACTTTAAGAGGCTTTCACCACCGCTCCAATCCTTCTCTACCCACCATTGTAGAGACTGATGCTTCTGATTATGCCTTGGGTGCTGTACTGATTCAGGAAAACATCCCATTACATTTGATAGCCGCAAGCTTCTTCCAGAGGAGCTCAACTATAAGATTCATGACAAGGAGCTCCTTGGCATAGTTTGGGCTCTCAAGCACTGGAGAGCTTTTCTTCTCTCTGTTTCTTCCCCTTTTGAAGTTCTCACCAATCATTCTTCACTTCAATATTTCATGTCTTCCAAGATTCCCCCTTTCTTTCAAGCCCACTGGGCTAAATTCCATTCTTCAATCACTTACCGCCCTGGCTGCTTGGCCACCCTTCCAGATGAACTGTCACATTGGGACAACATTTACCCAGAGAGGAGGGAGGATTCAATCAGCAAGAATCCAATTAATTATCAACAAATAATAAAGCAAGATGAAATTCAAGCCTCAAAATTATTTTCAGTAAAGGGGGATCAATTTTGAAATTTGATTGATTGAATTCAAAAGGATTTATGGCAAGTTTCTCAATGTAGAAGTATTCCTCAAGATTTGGGTAAAGGTAAATCTGTCCAAGATTATTCTCTTGATTCCTCTTCTCAGCTTCTCCTTTTCAAAGATTGGGTGGCGGTTCCAAATGACCCTGCAATTCAACTTAGCATACTACAAAAGAGGCATGACTATTGTCTAGCCGGACACCCTGGCCAAGAAACGTTTCTCCAACTTGTCAAGTGGGATTTTCACTGGTCCAGAATGACCCAATTTATCAAGGATTATGTCTCATCCTGTCAACAGTGTTCAAGAAACAAAAATATTCATCACAAAAATTTTGGACTCCTCAAACCTCTTCCAATTCCAAATGGTCCTTGGATTTGTCTTTCAATTGATTTCATCACCAAATTGCCACTGTCCAATTCCTTTGACTCAATCCTTCTCATAGTGGACAGATTCTCAAAAGTGACAGTTTCTATTCCAACAATGTGCTCAATAACTTCGCTAGATATAGCCTATTTATTCATCAAGAATATTTTCTCAAAGAATGGCATTCCTTCAAGCATTTTCAGTGATAGAGGTTCTCTTTTCGTTTCTTCCTTTTGGAAAAATCTTTTTCAGAAGGTCAATATTTCAAGAGATCGGTCAACTTCTTACCATCCAGAAAATGATAGACATACAGAGAGGGTAAATCAGATACTATAAAAGTACCTTTGGATGTATGTCAGTTATCATCAAGATGATTGGAACACCTGACTCCCTCTGGCTGAATTTGCCTACAATAGCTCTGACCACTCTTCAACAAAAAAATAACTTTTTTTAACTGTTTATGAAAGAGATCCATAATTTTACTCAGTTCACATTACTCAAGATACTCCTGCTGGAAATTCATCAACAAAAATCCAATCAGTACAGCAAGATGTCAAGAGAGAACTTGAAGTTTCCACAAACAGGTTGAAGAATTATGCAGATTAAAGTAGAGCAAGTTGACCTGTTTCAAATCCAGGTGACATGGTATGGCTTTCTTCCATGAAAATCAGATCAACTATACCCACCAAAAAACTTTATGAAAGATGGTTGGGTCCTTTTCCAATTTTGAAGAAAGTCAGAACTCATGCCTACCATCTCAAGCTCCCATCTCAATGAAAATCCCTCCGCCCAGTATTCCATATTCCACTCTTAGAACCAGTAAAGACATAAACAATCCCAAATAGGCACCAAGAGCCTCCTCCTCCAATTATTATTGAAGAAGAAGAGGAATGGGGAGTCTCTCAAATACTGGATTAAAAGCTCAGGAGAGGAAAAACTATGATATTTGGTGGAATGGAAAGGCTTCAGTCAAGACCCGGAAAGATCCACTTGGGAACCAACTGAAAGCCTCAGTAATTTTCCTGAACTTGTCAAGGATTTCCATTCTTTATATACTGACAAGCCATGACCCAATTCCTCAAGCGGTTTATTACTTTATGGTGCTTGGTGGGGAGAGGAATTACCAAAGGTAAGTCCCACTTCTGGTATGCACCCTTAAAGGTATTCTATCCTTCTTGTTGTAAGCATCACTTTAAGGTGTGGATAGAAAACTTTGATTAAAAATTAGGTACTTTTCCTGTCCTCCAAACTTTGTATAAGGTAAAAGGTGATGAAAATAGTATGAAATAAGACTTTTAGGAGAAAAAATGCCAATTTTATTTTGTTGAACTTTATAAGAATAAAAAGGTAATAGTATAAAGATTTATTGTTTCACCAAAAAAAAAATTATCCCAAAAATACTCTACAAGAGATATTTATGGCTACAAAAGACATTTCTTCAAGAGTAATTTTAATCAGAATTAATGGAACAAAGAGCTGCAGGTAGTTAATATAATAGTAAATTCTTTAAAAAGATTATTAAACAGAAAGAATTCCTAAACGTGACCAGAGTTGGTTTGGAAACAAAGTGACAAAGCTAACAGTGATGAAAGATGCTTTAATTTACTTATGGGGTGGTTCAAGGGTAAAAATGATTCTAATGAGGTTTAACATGGTTAAAGGGTTTAAAATGATAAGAAAAGGGTGTTTTGAATCTTTTATTGATTGGTTCAACAGTGTTTAAACTAATTAGAAAAAGAAAAGATTCTAACATGAAGCAAAAAGTGGGGCAAAGAAGAAATTCTTTTATAGCCACCAATTTTCTTACTACAAAAGTACACTTTACTCTTGTAAGTCGTGAAAGTCACTCTGACAACAGAAAAGCCAATTATGACATCATTAAACCCTGGTTTACACCAAAAAAGGGCTTGTTTTAGCTTTTTTGGACGCTTAAATCAGCCATTGCTATAGTAATACCTGGCTTTAAGCCTTCAAGAAATGTCAGAATGTGTATAAGAGACCTTAAAGCCAGTTAAAGCTTTTTTTATTATGATTGTTTTATCTTAAGGGTAGTTTTACCTTCTTGGAAACAGTTAAAACTGCTCTGGTTGGTATCAAAACCTCATCATCAATTGAGTCACAGACCTGTGACTAAATTCCGGGCCAAGAGCAATGAACTTTTGGGTGTATTTTGACATCTCACGCCTGTCAGCAAGAAGTTTGGGTGTCTGGCTCCCTTGAAGCCAAGATTCCTTTTCCCCTCCAAAATTAATCTCTCCAATTTATTTTTTCTTTAATTCTTCATCATGTAATATACTTGTAATTCACACTTGAAGTTCAATTGAGTTTTACAGTTACAAAACCTTAATATTTGATACCTCATAGGTAAATTACAGTTCACTTATGTCATACATGCACACATTTTGACATTTCAATTGAAAGTACTTCAACTCATCATTTCTTCTAAGCTACACACCACACCTCGATTTCAACACAAAAATTTATGGTTAGCACCACATATGGTATGAATTAAATCAAGGATTTGAGGATCTTCAATTTTTATACATAAAATACTAAAAACGTAATTTAAGCTTATTTAGAGTTGAGTTACAGAAATTTCTCCCAGAGGTGACCCCACCTTATTTTTCTGAGGAATCCAATGGTGAACCAATTTTATTATGTTTATTTATTGGATAAAAAGTTATAACACTTTTAATCTGACTTTTTTTCAAAAATATCCTAATTCCAGTTATTTTGTTAAAAATTCATTTTTACTTAATTTTTTCAAGTAAAAATATGTTTTCACAATTTTAAATTTTGATGTAATTTTATCTTTAAATTAGAATTAAATTCACATTTTTGTGTATAAATTTATATTAATATTTTCATTTTTTGTTTTAATAATATAAATAAACTTATTTCTTTATCATTGTATCTTGTTTTATCATTTGTAGTCTTTTGGGTATATGAGAATACCTCTGAGGCTCACATTCCCTCCCCCTAAAAAAATAATATTACTTTGTAATATTTTTATTTCTAGTGTTCCTGAATCTTCTAAGAAGATTGGTAGCTTCAGGTATGTCCTTTTCTGCTAACCATTCATCTTCACAAGTTGAGTCACTGTACCTAACAAGGTATTCCCTTATTTTTTGGTTCTTGATTTCCTTTCTTTGAAAACTTTGGTTATTTTCCTAGTACCAGATTATTCAATAGGAGATATATTCTTGGGAACTTTGCTTCTCAAAGGAAACTTTTCAGCATAAATAGATTCATATGATTTTATCAAGCTTACTGGAAATTTAGGATGCTTATTTCTCAGTTCCTCAGATAATTCTAGTCTTACTGCATTTTCTACATGTAGAGCCTTGATATAAAAAGGTCCTGCAAAGGAGTCTTTGAGCTGTTCACATCATTTGATTTTACTGAAGCTAGTTTTAGACACAAGTACTAAATCTCCCACTTTGAAATCTTGAGTGGCATGTGATTTCTCCCATTTGTCTTTGGCATATGAGAATGAGTCCTCAATGCACATTACTGCATGTTTTCTATCTTTTTCTTCCATTCCTGTGAAGCTACTAGCTGTGGGATGTATTTTAACCAAATCCTTCCTTCATGAATCTTGGGATAATTTGGGATTCCATCCCTTCTCTAGAAGAGCAGGAGTTTGATTGGTACTGGCATGAATGGATGTTTTATATGCTGACTTCAGGGCTGGTAAAAGGGTACACCAATAATGGGTGAGCTCATCCCAATCTTTAAATTCAAGGCCATATGCACCAAATCTTCTCACCAGATCTTCCAAGGTTTGGATCATACTTGAGCCAGACCATCAGCTTGTGGGTGGTAGGCTTTACAGAGCAACAACTTTGTTCCAAATAGTTAGTGAAGGTTTGTCCATAGTGCTGAAGTGAATTTGGGATCTCTGTCACTAAGAATATTTGTGAATATTTCGATGATATTACTCTATTCCATATTAGAAAAGCTGTATCATCCTTGTGACATGGTAGAAAGATTTGAGTTATACTAAATCTGTCAACAGGCACTAGGCATGCATTATAACCTCTATCAACCCCTGGTGGTAGGCCAGCTACCCAATCCATATGGACAATACCCAAGGCTTTCTGGGTTCTTGGATTTTTATCATATTTCCAAGTCTTTTGCCAGTGGATTTATTTGCCTTTTGCCATCTGTCACAGGTTTTGCAATACTCTGAAACATCTTTCTGTAACATTAGCCACCATATCAAGGTTTTTATCTTTTCTCTTATCCTGTCCTCAGACAGATGTCCTGAGAAGGGGCTTTTATGGCATTCTTTCAGTACAAGATTGATTAAGGACCTGTCCACAACTGTCATTACACATGTATTCTTAGTTCTGTGGTAAATTATACCATCTAGTAAGTGAAATCTTCCCTCATCATATGATTTTTTCCATCTTTCATCTAAGGAATGTATCAAAGAGTTGTCTTTACAGCTTTGGGTAAGTAATTGGCATAGGATGCTACAGTTCTTATCTTGAGTATAACTGCCTCTTACTTCTTCAAAGAATGTTGTGTTCAGATCTGTACCACTGATTCCTTCTATTGGGATCTGTGGTGAAGCTTCTTCTGGAACATAAGCAGGATTATCAATATCATTTAGTAATGGATATTTGCTCAGTCCATCTGCATTTTTATAAATATTTCCATCTTTATGAACAATAGTCATATTACCTCTATACTCCTGTATGGCTATTTTCCATCTGAGCATATGCCTGTTGGGTGTTTTCATGTTTAAAAGTGATTTAACAGAGATAAACTCTGTTATTACTTCAAAAGCACATCCTTCCAGGAAGTAATTGAGTTTCTCTAAGGCCCAGACAAGGCATAAACACTCCATCTGACTAGCCCCATACCTAGCTTCAGTTGGTTTGATTTGCCTGGATATGAAACATATGTGTCCTTCCACAGGTTTATCATTTATAATCTGAACTTGATGAAGTGCAGCACCTAGCCCATCCCCTGATGCATCAATATAAATATTTAAGGGAAGCTTAAAGTCTGGAATCAGTAAGAGTGGAGCAGTGGTCAAGGCTTGTATTGAAGATTCTAAGGCTTTGACTCTGTCAACAGTATTTCAAATACTGTGTCTTTGTCACATAATTTAAAAAGAGGTCATTCTATGGATGCAAAATCTTCAATATTCTGCCTGTACTATCCTCCAAGCCCCAAGAATGACTGAATTTCTTTTTTTGTTCTGAGGCATAGGCTTCAGTAGCATGGCTGAAACTTTGTTTTTGTCAATCCCAAGGGATAAGCCAGATACTACATGTCCCAGTGCTTTTAGTTCTTTAAATACAAAATGAAATTTCTTTAAGGAAATTTTCATGTTTACAGATTGAATTTCGTTCAAAACTCTGAATAATCTGTATATATGTTCTTCCCAAGTCTTGTAAAAGACAAAATTGTCATAAATTTAAATGATTAACAATCCTTCTGGAAGCTCTTCAGGGAAGATTTCATTAATCACTCTTTGGAAGTGTGAAGGTGAATTCTTGATACCAGAAGGCATCCTCAAATATTCATACACTCCACAATGAACAATAATTCTCAAGTCTTTTTTTTCCCTTGGTGTCACCACATTTTGATGACATCCCTTAAGGCCATCCATAGTGCTTATATACACTGCTTGAGATATTTGGGTAAGGGAAATTTGGATTTTTTGTATTGGGTACCTGTCTGGAACAGTGTAAGTGTTCAGAGCCCTCAAATCCCCAAACATTCTAGATTTCCCATTATGCCATGCCACTATGACTGGTTCAGTTATTTCTACCTCCTCATTGTGACCAACATTTCTCATTACACCAAGGTCTAGAAGCTCTTTAATATGGATTTTGAGAGATTCTCTTTATTTGGGACTTTCTGGATATGCAGCTCTTCTCAATATTAGTGGGTAAGGTCTTTCAATGTTATAAATAATGTCAACTTCATGACCAACAATTGCACCAAGTGGCTCTTTATCTGATGCAAAGGCTTCTTTTTGGTCATATAAAAGTGCAGAAAATTCACTTTCTTGTTTATTAGTGAGATGAAGATTGATTTCAGATTCATTTAACTGTTCAGACTTGAATTTTTAAAGCTCTAAGTTGACTGGTGATACTTTGCTTCTTGAAATTTGTTTTTTAAATGGTAAAAATGCAAATTTTTGATTCTTATTGTCCCCAATAGTAAGGTATCTGTCTTTATTGTTATGTAAATTTATGCCATACATGATTAAGTAATCTTTTGCCAATATAAAGTGGGTAATACAGCAGTTTTCCATAACAACAAATTTAACAGTTATTCTTAAATTTCCATTTATGTGTGGAAATATGATAGTAGTCTCAAATATGCCTTATGCATTCATTGGATTACTTGCACTATTAGATTTTATGCCATCAATTGGAAACAATTGATCTTCAAAGTTTGGTACACAAGTTTTCATAAAGGATTTGCCAACACAAGAGCAGGAGGCTCCTGGGTCAAGTAAAATCTTAGTTGGTTTGTTGTCAATTACCACTTCTGTTATACAGGAGTTACCAGCTGTATAATCTTTTCCCCTGTTTGCTTTGGTTTTCATTAGTTGTGCATCTTGAATTTTTGATAAATCAAGTTGACCATTGTTTAATTGTGGCAAGTAGGAATAAGATTCCATGATGTCAAAAGTGGCATTGATATTTTCTATATCCTTCGAAGATTCAGAAAATATTGATGATTTCTCATCTGAATTTCCCTTGATTACCTCATCATCTTTTTCAACATCAGGTTCCTTTTCACTGTCAATTTCATTTATTTTCCCCTTTCTTGGACATTAATTAGCTAAATGTGTGGTGCTCTGGCAAATATGGCATTTCCTGATTATATCTGCAGATTCATATTTCATGTTATTAGAGTTTTTTTGGATTTGTGTCCACATAATCTTTCCAAGGTGTATTAAACCTTGTTTTAAAATTCACCCTACTAGATCCAATTATGATTCTGGTGGTTAATTCTTCCAATATATTAATAATATCTTCTGCTGAAGATTTTTCAGTAGTCCTGCTTTTGACATCATGCTCTAAGTCACCTCCACATTGTCTCAGAATCTTTCTGTTGATCATAAATTCTGACATGTCAGGATACAATGCTGTTAATCTGTCTTTCTGTTGGCAAAACCATGGTAGAGCTTTATCTTTATCAGCATTAAATTTGGAAGATTCAAAGGTTTTTTCCACTTTAAACCTCCAAGAATCATTGGCCCATTTGTTGATAATTTGGGTCTTCCACCAAGTTCAACTTTGGTGTCCATGTGCCTGTATTAATTTGATATACCATCTGTGAGCTGATCTGGTAAACCTGGTGTTAAATCTTTCTGTTATCAATATGTCTGATAATTCAAAATATTCTTCAATCATGTAAATACCCCTGATGAATTCCATATGGTCATATCATCCTTCACCACTGAAGTGAGGCCATTTCTTAAGCTTTGTTACCTCTTTCAAAAGTGCTTGGCCAATTGATGGGTCTAAGTTATGGAAATAGGTGGAAAATTCATTCTTTAATTGTGAATTTTCTACATCCAATACTTGTGGGTTGGGAATTCTTGTACCCTGATTTTTATTCAGAGGTGTAGACATTTTTGGTAAGGTGGGCAGTAACTGTTCAATATCATTCAAGTTTTTGAACCTTGAGGTATATCTTAAATACTTAAATAGGCCACAACCATCTTTGAAAATAAATTCTGAACTATTCATAACCCATAAGTCATGCATATATTCAAAATTCATCATTTTTTATTTCAGAAAATATAAACAACGCTTTTGTGAGTACATAAATGCATGGATTTAAGACCATATTTGGATTCTACACACAAATTCACCTAGGGTAAATCCATAGAGTGAATAAGCTTAAATTAACTCTAAGAGGTGGTAATATGGAAAATAATTCAATACCACATAAAAGAATTGTGAAATTTTTTGTTTTTCTCAGTTTCATGCCAAAATAATGGGAATGTGAGAAATCCCATGTTACATCTACACCAAGAATAATGTTATCCATGTTTGTGATACTTAATATTATGGTATTCTTACATACACCTTTGGTACACCCATAGTGTATAATAGTCTTGAAACCTGAATTTCTATTTTGCTGTGAGAAATAGTCAAGGGGGACAAAAGACATCAAAGAGAGCCAGGGTACCCAACTTCTGAGGCCTCTAAGGCGTGTATAGCTCTAAAGCGTCTATCTATGGCTGATCTTTTCTCAATTATTATACTAAAACATTTTGGGAACTTGGTTAACAAGTTAAAATCTCATTAAATCATAATAAAATTGCAAATAAGCTGCTATTTTGATGTGCCAAGCAGGTAAAGAGCAACTTAGACTCCTGTAACCATGTCAATTCTTAATTATTTTCCATGGAGAAACAATAAAAGAGTAATTAAAAACCTTTTTGGACTAGTATCCATTGATTTACCTCATAGGAACCAGTAATATATTGCTATTTGCAATTCTATATAGAATTGAGGTAAAAACTTCAAAAACTCATTAAAAATACAATTCTTAATGAATCTTTCTGAAACTTTCAGGAAAACCTGAGAGCAGTATTATCCATAAATAAACCAAAAATAGTTACAGCTTAATAAGTAAAATTAAATCTTTTACTTACAGTCCATTTTTGATAATTCCACGTGAAATACTGAAACTTCAAAAATTCACAGAAAATACAACCTGTGATGAAATTTTCAATAACATTGATAGCTTTGAGAAATTAATGTTTATTGTTAAATAAAAGAAGATCTACTGTTTTTACTACTTTTATTCTTAACCATATTTGGGTTGGGAGTCATGTAAAAGCATCAATCAAGTAATTATGATAATCTTACATGACAACAGATGATGCAATCATCAATACAAAAAAGAATTATTGCTTTCTCACTCACTGGTTTTCAGTTTTCTCCATGGCATGCCTCTGTGAGATGTATTAGACTTAAAAGAGGCCTCCTCTTGCTGTTTTTTCCAAATCATCTTCTTCTCCAATTATACCATTATTACCAACAATTAAGTATTAGTTAATACTATTATTAAGTATTTGAATTCTTTCAAAATCAATCAGAAAGACGCGAAATCATAGAAATCAACTATATATTGTTGTAATATTGTTATAAATCAATTTTGATCCTTTAAATCAAAAATTATACGTCAAATCTCTCTACCAATCTCTTTCTAAGGTTTATTGGAGTATTAGTGTGTAATTTATTATTAATTCTTAAACATTTTTCTCTAGTAATAGTTTTCTTCAAGAATTATACTTATAATTATTCTTACAAAAGATAATTATATATTAAAATAATTTTATTCTTTTAATAAAGAAGTTTTATTATTAAATACTTCTTGTAATTGATTCTTGTAGACAATTACTGCTTACTGTTATAATAAATAGTAGTGTATAGCAAGTAAAAGAAATAATTAATTGATTAATAATTTAATTTTGGCTAAAATAATCTTTTTATTATTATTTTTCATAAGAAAAGTCATAGTACTGTTAATTAATAGTAATATTATCAACAGTTTCATAGCCAAATCTCACAATTTTACTGTTGCTATACCTTTCAGGATTGTTAAACTCATGTTGGAAGCTTTGTATCAAACTTATTACTTCAATTTTATACATATCTTCCTCATGTGTTAATTCTTGCCATAATCCTGTCTGTCTAGTATTATCAGAAATGACTTGATTCAACTTCATTTTGAATTTGAATACTTCTTGTTGTGAGGTGTCAAAACACTTTTTCAAGGTAATTGTATATGTCTTTACTCCATTAAATGAATTTGAAATATCATTGAGGACTTTCTTATTATCTTCTTTAATAATAATTATGGCTTTTTTTGTTCTTTTTTCAATTATGTCATCAATATTGAGTTTAGAATATTTTTCCGTTAATTCTTTAATAATGGCAGATTGTTAATTTAGCTTATCTCCAAATGAATTGTCATTATTAGAAGTTTTGATTTTTCTTGAAGCTTACCAAACACACATAAGTGTCTCATTTATTTGGATTGAACTTAAATTATTTGTTTTAAGATTGTTACAAATTGATTAATTTTTATTATAGATATGCCTTTTTATGTCATTTATAGCTATGTAAAAGTCTGGAATGCTATCCAGAATATCAGAAATTATTTCTGGTATTTTAGTCTGGATTCCTCCTTTTTCTGTAATCCCATAATTGTTCTGGCCATCTGAAATACATTTTCCATGGCATCCTGCGGAATTTTTGGTCTTCTATAGCCCTGGCTGCCGGGTTTTGTAGCTGGTGCTTTCCCTTTGCCCTTGTTCTGAGCTTGTGGCTTCTTCTTCACATTGGAATTTCTGCCGCTGGCTACTGGGGCTGTTTTTGACACTGTATTTTGTGGTTGGGGGTTGTTTTTCCTCCATTCTGCTGTTAAAAGTATCATGTTTTTTTTCCATCAATGGATGGCATCCATTGAGTAACTTGCAAGTGTTGCGATGGCCCAGGAATTTTCTCACAGTCAGATAAGAATTAATGTGTCACAGGGGCTCTTATGGAAGCAATAATGGCCTGGCACTCAGGAATCAAGAACTCACTTGGAGGGCTGCAAAGGATATAAGAAATAATAATGATTTGAATTTCTTTAAAGAAGAATCAGGGAAAAGACAAGTATGCCAAAGATAAAATAAAAATAATAAGAAGCCAAAGGCCAAAGATAATAAGAGAAGCCAACTAAGTGAATCCTCAATTCACTGCTTCAACCTGCCAGAAAAGCAAATGGAATTAGAAAAGGATACGACCACCAATATCCACTGACAGGCAAGGAAGAAAAAGAGAAAAGGTGCTGAATGACTTACTTAAGATTATCAGTATTAAATTTCATAAAGTAAAAGAAAATAAAGATAAAAATAAATCCAGTATATTAATTAACTGGGGAAAAAGTCCCCAGGTGCTGAATGGTGGCCAGTATATGTGAAACGTTGTAGGACTGATCCTGGAAGGTGAGTCACCGGCTGTATTGTCTGAATTGGGTCAATACAGATCTGGCCATCTCAAAATTTGAACTGTGTGACTGAATTCCCACAGTGGAATATGAATTGGCCCAATTGGGCCAAGTACATACAGGTTGATTGATTTCCACCTGTATGGACCAATTGAGTTGTCCAAGGAGTATTGAAATACTTGATGCCTTGACATCTGATTGAAATAATGTATAACATCTGGGAATGGCCCTTGGAATAATCCTGAATTAATTGCCAACCCAACTCTGGCAGGGCCAGGTGATTGGGATCCTTGAATGGTCTTCTGATTGCCGCCATGGATTGCCAGACTGATGAGTTAAAAAATCCTCCTTCAAAATGGGTGTTAGATTTTGGGACCTTTATTTGGAAAGATGGAATTGGGTCCTTAAAATGTCACCATTGAATTGCTGAGCAAAAATGGTGCATAATGGTATATATTACCATATATGCATCACTCCTGCAACCTTGAGTACGGGGTGCATGGAGGAATGGGAGGAATCCCCTTGAGCTGAGCTGATCTGGTGGCCTCTGGTGGCTACCAGAGGCCATGGGCTGAAAAGTGGTCCACAGTGGTTATTGGCCAAAATTGGATCCTGAGGGTCTTTATGGCCATTTTGGGTTTGATGGGATTCAGGGCCAAAATTGGCTCAGGTGGGCCCAATTGTGATTTGGGACCCACCTGGCCTTGGGGGCTAATGGGCTGCCCCCTTTGGCCTCATTGTATTAGGCCAAAAGGGGCCTAATTGGCCCATGGACCGCGGACCGCGATTACGGCCCACGGGCCGTAGAGGCCATAGGGGGCCTAAATGGCCCAAAAACAATGATGAGGGCAAGTTAACCCAGAACCCCCCCAGGCCCAAAAACAAAGATAGAGGCCTGGGGGTTGATGATATGGGAATTGGCCAGGGAGGAAAATGATGGCAGGATTTGGCCAAAAGGCCATAGAGCGCTAGAGGGGGCCAAATTGGCCATAAATTTATGGTGTGGACAATTGGCCCCAACTTGGTCTCAGGTTGGAAGTGCCGCAACACCAATATAGGAGGGTCATTCTTCATGGTTGTGACAGTACCCCCCTACCTTGAATGGTGAGCTCCTGAGCACCAAGATAAGGTAGAAGCCTGTTGAGGCTGTTGAGACAGATTGGATGTAGGGATTCTAGAGGTATATGAAACTTGAAAGAAAAATTTGAACTGATAACAATGTTGGCATATGAATTGGGGTTGACTTGGTCTTCTCTTGACATTTGGCTTTGAAAATGTTGAAGACATGATTTTGGCATTAAGAGTTATAAGAAAAGAAATTTAAGAAGATATAAAGAAGAAAAGGTAAAAGAAAACAAATATGAAGAAAGGAAAAGAAAATAAAAAGGGAAAATCAATTTTGAGGGAGAGTCCAATCTTCATCATGGATTTTGAAAGTGGCCAAGGACCTGGATAACAGAATTTGATGCCAGGTTCTCACAGAGTGGCCAAGGTGATTTTTTGCAAAATTGTAGACCCCTCAGGGAAGTTCACACCATGAGAGGAACTTACTTTTGGTAGTTACCACTCCTTCCAGTGCCATAAATAAGAAAAGTCTTGATAAATGAATGTGTTGAAAGGATAATATCTTGGGAAAGAAAATAAGAAAGGAATGGTCCATTTGCTCAAGTGTAAATGGCTATAAATTGGAATTGATGTTGAAAGCCAGGCCAAAAGATCTGTGTCTAAATTGCAAAGTGCTCACAAAGTGGCCAAGGTGATGCTTGCAACAGAAAAGGGTAGAATACCCTTAAAAGTGCATACCAGGAGTGGGACTTACTTTTGGTAATTCCTCTCCCCACCAAGCACCATAGAAATTCAAGGTTTTGAAGAATTGGGTCCTGGCTTGTCAGGATACAAAGAATGAAAATCTTTGACAAGTTCAGGAAAATTCTTGAGGTTTTCAGCTGGTTCCCATGTGGATATTTCTGAGTCTTTACTGAAACCTTTCCATTCCACCAGATACCATAACTTTCTTCTCTTGATCTTTGAATCCAGTATTTGAGAGACTTCCCATTTCTCTTCTTCTTCAATGATGATTGGAGGAGGAGGCTCTTGATGCTGATTTGGGATTGTTGATTTCTTGACTGGTTCCAAAAGTGAAATATGGAAGACTGGGTGGATGGATTTCCATTGAGGTGGTAGGCATGAGAACTGACTTTCTTCAAGATTGGAAAAGGACCCAAACATCCTTCAGGAAGTTTTTTGGTGGGTCTGGTTTGTTTGATGTTCTTGGAAGAAAGCCATACCATGTCACCAGGATTTAAAACAGGTGGACTTGCTCTACTTTTATCTGCATACCTCTTAAACCGTTTTATGGCAACTTCAAGTTCTCTCTTGAAATCTTGCTTTACTGATTGGATTTTTGTTGATAACTTTCCAGAAGGAGTATCTTGAGTGATGTGAACTGAGTCAAATTGTGGATCTCTTCCATAAACAGTGAAAAATGGTGATTGCTTGGTTGAAGCATGATCAGAATTATTGCAGGCAAATTCATCCAGAGGGAGCCAGGTGTTCCAATCATCTTGATGATAACTGACATACATCCGAAGATACTGTTCTAGTATCTGATTTACCCTCTCTGTCTGCCCATCAGTTTCTGGATGGTAAGCAGTTGACAGATCTCTTGAAATATTGAGCTGCTGACAAATATTGGTCCAAAAGGAAGAAACAAAAAGGGGACCTCTATCACTGACAATTCTTGAAGGAAGGCCATTCTTTGAAAAGATATTCTTGATGAATAAATGGGCCAAATATAGTGAAGTGATTGAAGACATTTTTGGAATGAAAACTGCCATTTTTGAGAATCTGTCCACTATGACAAGGATTGAGTCAAATGAGTTGGACAGGGGCAGTTGAGTGATGAAGTCCATTGAAAGACAAATCCAAGGACCATTTGGAATTGGAAGAGGTTTGAGGAGTCCAAACTCCTTGTGGTTAATATTCTTGTTTCTTGAACACTTCTGACAGGATGAGACATAATCCTTGATGAATTGAGTCATGCCGGACCAGTGGAAATCCCTCTTGACAAGTTTGAGAGTATTCTCTTGGCCAGGGTTTCCAGCTAGAGGAGAGTCATGATGCTTTTGAAGAATGCTGAGTTGAATTGTGGGGTCATTTGGGACCACCACCCAATCTTTGAAGAGAAGGAGTTGGGAAGAGGAATCAAGAGAATAATCCTGAATGGATTTACCTTTTCCAAATTCTTGAAGGATACTTCTGTACTGAGAATCTTTCCATAGTGCCTTCTTAATTGAATCAACAAATTTGAAAAGGATTCCACCTTGACTTAAAAATATCTTGAAGGTTGGACTTCATCCTGCTTGATGAGCTGTTGAGATTTCATTGGATTCTTGCTGATTAAATCCTCCCCCCTCTCCAGATAAACGTTGTTCCAATGTGATAAGGCATCCGGAAGAGTAGCTAGGCGGCCAGGGCGGTAAGTGATTGAGAATTGAAATACAGAGAGGAATTCAGCCCAGCGGGCTTGACGGCGTGTAAGGAATTTGGAAGACATTAAGTATTGAAGAGAAGAATGATTGGTGAGAACTTCAAAAGGGGAAGAGAGAGAAAGAAGAAAAGCCCTCCAGCGCTTGAGAGCCCAGACTATGCCAAGCAGTTCCTTGTCATGAATCTCATAGTTGAGCTCTGCTGGGATAAGAGTGCAGCTATTGAATTCCACAGGATGTTTTCCTGAGTCAGAGACCTGACTCAGTACGGCACCCAAAGCATAATTGGATGCATCAGTCTCTACAATGGTGGGTAGAGAAGGATTGAAGTGGGATAGGACTGGAGCAGTGGTGAAGGCCTCTTTGAGTTGGTGAACCTGACTAAGAGCTTTCTCATTGAGGGTAAAAAAGGAATCTTTCTTGAGGAAACTGGTGAGTGAACTGATCTTCTTTGAATAATTCTTGATGAAACAGCGGTATAAGTTGGTGAAGCCAAGGAATGATTGAAGAGCCTTGGGGTTTCTTGGAGGTGGCCGATTGAGAATCTGCTGGACTTTTGCTTTGTCCATCTTGAGGCCTTCAGAAGAAACAATGTAACCAAGGTATTCTACACTAGAGACATGAAAAAGGCACTTTGAAGCCTTAGCAAAGAGGTTATTGGCTCTGAGAGTGGAAAGAACAGTGGACACATGAGTGACATGTTCTTCCTCAGATTTGGAAAAGACCATAATGTCATCCAAATAAGCCAAACCATAAGCATCAAGAAGATCTTGGAAAATATCATTGACAAGATTCTGAAAAGAGGAAGGAGCATTGGTGAGCCCAAAAGGCATAACCAAGTACTTATAACTGCCATATTTGGTTCTGAAGCATGTCAAATTTCCATAACCCTCCTTGATTCTGAGCAGCTTATATGCACCATTCAAATCAAATATGGAGAAGATAGAAGAGCCATTAGAAACATTGAGAATCTGATTCATAGGATGAACAGGATAACTGTTCTTCCTAGTAACAGCATTGAGTTTGCAGTAATCAACACACAAACGGAGGCCACCATCTTTCTTTTTGACAAAGAGGACAGGTGCTCCTGTTGAAGAGGAGCTTGGCCGGATGAAACCTTTCTCTAAATTGTCTGAAATTTAGGCCCTGAGTGTATCTGACTCATGTTTTGATAAAGAGTAGATCACCCCAACTGGAGGTAGAGACCCCTCCAGCTCAATATGATGATCACAGCCGCGGTGAGGAGGAAGTTTCTCTGCTTTCACCTTGGAGAATACATCCAAATATTGGTGATAAGTAGAAGGAACAACCTTCATCATGGTTTCTATTTCTTCTGGCTCTTCCTCTTCATCCCACAACTCCTCCAGGGAGTCATGATAAAATGAAGGAGGAAGGTCCATATTCCCAGAAAAGAGATTAAGTGAAGATACAGAATTATCTTCTCCAGCATCTTGAATCTCTTTGAAGACTTCATCTCCAGATAATGCTAATTACTGAGGGTAATTTATGGAAGGAATATTGACAGAAGATAGGAATGATGGTGTTCTTGAATCACCAACCAGAGCTGCACATGATTTGGCAGAAGAAAAGTCATTACGGAAAGATTTAGAAGTCTCAGAATAGTCCTTATGATCAGAATTGAAGGTGATTAGCTCTTGCCTCCAATCAATAGAAGGGTTAAAATGATTTAGAAAGTCAAATCCCAATATGAGGTCTTCTACCTTGGGAGTATCAATGACTAAAAAGTCTCATTCAAAGCTTGGGAAGGGAGGGAGCTCAACCATATATTTAGTATGGTGAGTCACAAATAAGAAAGGGGACTCAGAGGAGTCCAAAATGATAATAGGAATCTTCTCTGGAAGTTCTCACATAGTCAATGAGTACTTGTGAGCAAACTGCTTTTCAATAAATGAGTGTGTAGCACCAGAATTAATGAGAATACTGTAAAAAACATCAGAAAGAGAAGAAAAAACAAAGAATTTAAGATGATTCTTGACACCAGTATTCAGAATGCACAATTGTGCTCTGGATGAAAAACAGTGAAGACCATTGAACACAACATGATCTTCACTCAGGCTTTTCCCTGGCTGGGAAAACTGCCTGATGGTTGGGTAAGCTTGTTTTGAGGCCTTTTGAAACAAGACTCAAGACTATGCTTCCCACCACAAAAAGTACACAAGCCCTCCTTGATTCTTCTTTCTTTTTCAGAACCTTTTAACTTGAAGTCCTTATTCAACAAGGAAGAATGGATCTTTTCCCGCTTTTGAGAATGAAAATTTTTCTTCTTATGACTTGAGCCTGAAGAATTTTGATGATGATAAGAGTTTGACTTTGAGGCTTCAGGCTTCTTATCCTTTTGCCTCTCATGGTACCTGGTATCAGGTTCCAGGCTGATGTCCATTAAGTCTTGAAGAGAATTAATGTTTGCAGGATGGTAGGCCAATTGATCCACAATTCTGGAGGCCAAACCCTTCCTGAAATGATGAATAAGGGCCCTTTCACCCCAATCTCCAATCCTTGAAACAAAACTCCTGAAATAGGCGATGTATAAGGCAACATGCCCATGTTCTTTCATTCTAAGGCCATCCAACTCTGCTTCAGCTTTTCTAACTTCATTTGGGTCCCCAAATAAAGTGAAGAGTTGGGATTCAAACAATGGCCATGAATTGAGAAGATAACTTGAGTCTTGATTAGTGAGATTGGAAAGATAAGGCTCAATCCATTTTTCAGCCCTGCCAACTAAAAATGAAGCGGCATTAAGAACTTTCTTTCTTTCTTGAGAGAAATTTGCCAGGTCATGGTGAAAAATGAGTTGACAAGACTGAATACAACTTCTGACTTTGAAGGGTTGAGTCCCATCAAAGCATTCCGGTTCCTTCATAGATGGAGTCTTGAAGGCTGGTGGTCTTGAAACTTCAGAAGATGCAGCTGCTTGAGGGTTGGCCATAATTTGTGTCATTTGCTGCATGATGGCCAATAAGGATGGTTCAGTCTGGTGAGAGACAGGCTGATCATACTGGGCTAGAGTTGGTCCTCTGGTGCCTTCAGATGCTCCCACAGGAGCAGGAGAAGCCTCAGTGCCATCAGACCCTTCCTCTTCACCATCTTCACCTGGACCTCTAAATGTAGTCCTTGACATGCCTGGAAAACCGCCAACTACTCCTGAAAAAGAATTGGATCTTCTTGGCATTCTTCCTTCCTTCCTGGATGGTGCTGCTCCCTCCTTGATTGGGCCTTCAGTGGTGGAACTGCTGGGGTCCCATCAAGAGGAGCTCTTGGAGTATGAGTCAGAACAGCCTGAGATGTTGCCTGTCTTGCAGGAGGTGAGTGTTGGATTGGCATGATTGAATGAAATTAAAATTCAAATGAAAATAATCAAAACTTGAAATGACAACTTGAGGAAAAACCGGAATAGTCTTGAAATTCAAATCAAAATCAAATCTTGAGGGAAAAATAAATAAATCAATCAATAAAAATCAAATGTCAAATCAATTCAACTCAAATCTTGCAGAAATATCAATCAATCAATCAATTCTTGATGTTAAAATCAATGTAAGTCAATTTTCTTGATGTGAAGAGTCAGAAAGATCAAGTAACTCTTCAGGTCAATCAATTTTCTTGAAGTAAATGTCAATTTCTGTCAAATCAAAATCAAGTGAAATCTTCTTAAAAACTCAAAATTCTTGAAGAACAAATCAAATATGAATCTTGATGCAAAGACATTTCTGAATGATAATAATGATCAATTTGAAATTCAATAATGAGGGCCTGAATATGAGAGATTTGATGAATTGAATGAAGATGAAAATGAGATAACAACAAAAATAGTCAGCTTTCAAATTTCAGAATGAAGGAATGAATGAGAGAAATTTGAGAGGTGACGAATAAATCATAAGCTCATAAAACATTAAAGAGTCATAATTTCAATGAAGTGAAATGAATGAATTAAAATATAAGAATGAATGAAAAGAAGAGAAATTATGAGCTATTCAATATAATTTCACAGGGGCTCTTATGGAAGCAAGATTGGCCTGGCACTCAGGAATCAAGAACTCACTTGGAGGGCTCCAAAGGATATAAGAAATAATAATTATTTAAATTTCTTTAAAGAAGAATAAGGGAAAAGACAAGTGTGCCAAAGATAAAAGAAAAAGATAAGAAGCCAAAGGCCAAGAAGCCAACCAAGTGAATCCTGAATTCACTGTTTCAACCTGCCAGGAAAGGAAATGGAATTAGCAAAGGATATGACCACCAATATCCACTGACAGGCGAGGAAGAAAAAGAGAAAAGGTGCTGAATGACTGACTTAAGATTATCAGTATTAACTTCAATAAAGTGAAAGAAAATAAAGATAAAAATAAGTCCAGTATATTAATTAACTGGGGAAAAAGTCCCCAGGTGCTGAAAGGTGGCCAGTATATGTGAAAAGTTGAAGGACTGATCCTGGAAGGTGAGTCACCGGCTGTATTGTCTGAATTGGGTCAATACAGATCTGGACATCTCGAAATTTGAACTGTGTGACTGAATTCCCACAGTGGAATATGAATTGGCCCAATTGGGCCAAGTACATACAGGTTGATTGATTTCCACCTGTATGGACCAATTGAGTTGTCCAAGGAGTATTGAAATACTTGATGCCTTGACAACTGATTTAAATAATGTATAACATCTGAGAATGGTCCTTGGAATAATCCTGAATTAATTGCCAACCCAACTCCTGCAGGGCCAGGTGATTGGGATCCTTGAATGGTCTTCTGCTTGCCGCCATGGATTGCCAGACTGATGAGTTAAAAAATCCTCCTTCAAAATGGGTGTTAGATTTTGGGACCTTTATTTGGAAAGATGGAATCGGGTCCTTAAAATGTCACCATTGAATTGCTGAGCAAAAATGGTGCATAATGGTATATATTACCATATATGCATCACTCCTGCAACCTTGAGTACGGGGTGCATGGAGGAATGGGAGGAATCCCCTTGAGCTGGTGGCCTCTGGTGGCTACCAGAGGCCATGGGCTGAAAAGTGGTCCACAGTGGTTATTGGCCAAAATTGGATCCTGAGGGTCTTTATGGCCATTTTGGGTTTGATGGGATTTAAGGCCAAAATTGGCTCAGGTGGGCCCAATTGTGGCTTGGGGGATAATGGGTTGCCCCCTTTGGCCCCTTTTGGAGTCATTGGATTAGGCCAAAAGGGGCCTAATTGGCCCATGGCCCATGGGCCGTAGAGGCTGTAGGGGGCCTAAATGGCCCAAAAAGGCCATTTAGGCCAGGACCCCCCTAATGAAAAGGGTTGGCCCAAAAACAATGCTCAGGGCTAGGAGACAGAGAGACCCCCCAGGCCTGGGGGTTGAGGATATGGGAATTGGCCAGTGAGGCCAAGGATGGCAGGATATGGCCTGAGGCCATAATTGGCCAGGGACGAGTGATATGGCCAAAAGGCCATAGAGCACCAGAGGGGGCTAAATTGGGCATAAATATATGGTGTGGCCAATTGGCCCCAACTTGGTCGCAGGTTGGAATTTCCGCAACACCAGTAGAGGAGGGTCATTCTCTGTGGTTGTGACATAATGGAGTTTTTCCACAGATCTGGAAGGATCTGGTACTCTTTTTTCTGCAATGCATTGTTGTATGCCTTCTGAATGGCTTTGTAAAGGTCAACTGAGGCTTCTTGTGGTGGGTTTAGCTCTGTTTGAAGGTAACACAGTATTATCAGCTTCAAAATGGAATAATTTGTCAGTTTGGGATTCATTTACTGACCCTCGCTCTTCTGTAAATGATCAGCTTTTGCAATAATCACATCTATGACCTGTTTGAGAGCTCCTTGAGGGGTTATAGCTGGCTCCTGATCTGGTTGAAGGCATATTTATGATTCAAAAGCTTGAAAATAGTAATTTTACGCCAAAAAACTCACTATTGGCCAAATTCTTTGCCTTCTTAAGGGTATTATTATGTCCAAGTTGATTAACTCAGAAGAAATTGGCTCTTGTTGGTTGTTCTGAGTGATAATAACTGTGCTATTATAGTCAGAATTGGCAGTACTGGCAGGAATAATGCTAGTAACTGATGATGCAGTTTCAATATTTTCTTGTCTTACCACATTGTCAGACAATAAATTAAGGGTGTTGGTAAACACATGTAAGCTTTTAGTAAAAACATGTAAGCCCTTACGTGTTTTTACCAATTTATGTCCAAAACACACAAGTTTATGGTAAAAAGACATAAGTGACCCCATTTTTCAAAAAAAAATCCTCAGGATCAGTTTTGAGGTTTTTTGAATTTTTTTTGCCATATTTTTTCCAACATGGGATTCCAATATCCACAAATTCTTTCATATATTTTTTTTTCCAAATTTCTCAAATTTGTCCAATTTGACATAATGGCATATTTTTTTGAAAAATTCATTTAAAATCTTTCCACATATGAATTTCCTACATTTTTTTTTTGAATTGAAGGGGACAATATGGAGAATAAAGAACCAGAAGCCCATAACTTTGGGTTTTTTTTTTGGTGGGAGAAGTGAAGGGGAAAAAAGTGTTTTTTTCAGATGTTTTTTTCCTGTCTTTGTAATATGACTATTTTCAAAAAGTTTATATAAAAACTTCTCACTTATGAATTTCCTTAAAAAAATTTCAAAATGAATGGTTCAATCTGGACAATAAAGAACCAGAAGCCTATGAATTGGGGGAATTTTTTTGGTGGGACAACAAGTGAAGGTGCAATGAGTGTTTTTTTATTGCTTGTAATATTACTATTTTTAAGTACAAAAGTGCCACATGTTTGATAAAAAAGGGGACTGAGGTGGGATTTAAGCAAAAAATAGGACTGAAGAGGGGGTTAATTGGAATAAACTGTATATACGAAAATCAATCAATCTGAATCAACCTCCGAAATAGTTGGTCTTTTCTGAGGGGGGAGGAAGATTGGACAAATATAACATCCTGTGTTTCCTAAATTTATCAGCCCACCCCAGGGCTTGTGGTTGGGCATGAAATTCCCAATTCAAAGTAATGGGGGGGACTGGATAAACTTTAGAAATGATTATATCCAAAGGAACAAAATGAGAACAGCTATCCAAGAAGCAGATAAAAATGGGGGGATTGTCATTTGGAGGACAGAAATAAGGGAAAAAAGAAAAAGATTGGACTGTGGAATAAAAGAAGACTGGTCTTTGATACTTATTTGCAATTGTATCCCCCATGTCAGGAATGGACATCCACTTGCTTTTTGGAGCCTGGCCAACATCTTTGTAGCATTCAATTCTTCCCAAATAAGAGGATACTGAGGGAACTAAAGTGTTCTTGGCTTCATAAAGGTCTTGATTTTGTTGAATTTCTTCACCCAAGTCATCTCTGACATCAGCCCATTGATCTTGATTCTTGTAAATGTAGTGGGATAATTTTCTGTAGCCACAGTTTCCATCACCCTGGACATTGATGGCCTTGAAGGTGTATTTCAATATAAACTTGGGAAAGTCTTCTGAGCCAGTTATCTGATAAAATAAGGTCAGAAGATGAATAAATATCAAAATAAACAAGAGAAATATACATTAAAAAGAATCAGAAACTCACAAAAAGCTTGGAGCATTCATCACTTGTGTGATAATTGCTTTGACAATGCTCACAGGTCAAGTCAATTGCATCATATATATTCAAGCTGGTGGAAGGCTTGTGTGATTTTCTTTGTGAGGTTTTGTTTCCAATTGCCAATCTTCTGGAACTTCTAAGGGTGACTTCTGATTTATTTAATTCAGTTGCTGATGGTAGTTAATCTGATGAACTGATTGATTTAGATAATGAGTCCTCAGAATCTTCAGAATTTTAAGATGAGTCCACTTCCATAATTGGAGTGTCAGGGTGACTCTATGATATAGCTTCGAAATGATAATAAAAGCTATAAATCTGATTGTGACACAAAAATAATGATGATATTAAAGTGAGAATATGAGTAAAAGGGCTATACTAGAATAATTTAGTGATGGTGAGTGCTGCTGATAGCCCTGGGTGCAGTGTTTGCCTGTTGGCTTACAATAACAACCCCTACAGTAATTACAACTTATAATTATAACCTGTTAAATTCTAAGGGTACCACTCCTTTTGAGAAGTTATACCACATAATAATATTAAGAACAGGATGCTGAATTAGCATCCTGGTGAGGAAAAGCTTCCCTTTACCTTGTTCTGGGGTATTGGGAGGTGGTTTACCTCTGCACACGACCACGGAGTGAAACGTTTCACTACTGTGGGCTAATTTGTGGTTCTATACACTAAATACAGACTTTTATTGGGTGGAAATGGTGTTTTAGAACCACAATTAGTCATTTTTACCATATACAGGGTGAAACATTTCACCAATGGAGCTTACAGATGCTCTCTGGTGCTTCTGACGCGTAAGAAGCTGTATAGAACCTGTATGGACCTCTGTATTTGACTGAACTATGAGGTATTGAAGTATAAAAAAGCTTCTTTGTCTGTTTGACACCTCATAATCATACTTATGGGATAGTATCCCACAGTAAAGGTGTATTGGCCAAACTGTGGGATTTCAACCCTAAAACTGCTATGAATTTGTCAGTTTTTAGGATATTGAGCTCAAAATTGGTTCATTGTGTATCCCTGGATGTGATCTACACAATGGTACCTCATTTGGTATAGTTATCATTAAATATGGAAAAGTTATGACATGTACAATTTTTCTTGTACACATTTATGATTTGTCCAAAAACTGTATGGAGCTCGTTTGCTCCATATATTTTGTTCTAGGAAAGATATGGGGAGATGGATGGAAACAGTAGATAGCCCTTATTGTTCTCTTTCCAAAAAGACCCCACTTTAGGTATCTCACACCAAAACTGTAGAAGTTAGATGAGAGGTGAATATTTTAATCACCCTTATTTGACCTTATTTTGGTCAGAACTTCTGTAATTCTGGTGCTAGCTCAGTTTGGCTAGTACCATTGGATATCCCTGACTTAGAGCTTTAATTTTAATACCCATTTGATGGGGTTAAGCCTCTTCCCCTGGATTTCATGTGAGAGGTGAAAATTAAGGTTTATGCTCAGCAGCAACTTTGAGCAGGAATAACTTTGTTATTCTTTGTCCTATGATGATGGGACTTGTATATTTGAAAGGAGGTTATTTTCCTCTTTTTTTTGATACCTTTTGCGTTAATTTGGCTCAGCTCCATGTTTTGGTGGTATCTTGGCTTTACCATTGGCTTATAGTATTTGTCTGTCATCCTTGTGCTCTGGTTTTGAGTCACAGGCTGACATGGAGAGGGGACATTTGACTGTGATCTTGATGTTTTTGCACTGGTCATTTTCTCTGGGGGTCTTCCTCTTCTCTTGGATTGACTTTCAATAGTTTCAAATCTTGATGGTTCTCTTTTTTTTGTATTTTTATTTTTATTCTTGGCTCCTTGAGGTCTTCCACGGATATTCTTGCATTCTAGTGGGTCTTCATAATATTGATCATCCTCTTGACTCTTGGGAATTTGATCAAATAGGACTTTTCCAGTCAGAATATCTTGAAAATGTTGAAGAATTGGGGTCATTTCTGCCATTGGTCTTTGAAAAAGGTCTTTCCCAATATCTTCAAATATTTTCTTGGCTTCATTCTTTCTTTCTTTTTCAAAACTTTGATCATCACCTTGAAAACAGTCTGAGAAAAATATGACAAAGAAAATCAGTTGATAAGGAAAAAATTAAGAATTTGAAGTTAGAAAACCCTCACAGGCAACTTCAAATACCACTGAGGATGAAAGTCTGATATCTTAATCCTTTGGCACCTGGAAAATGCCTTTTGGGTCTTATACTTGCAAGGAATTCCTTTATAATTTTTGTATTTGTTGGTGCATTTTTCATTGGGAGGAAATTCCATTTTGAAATTTTCAAAGGCAATCTTAAGAGCATGATGAGACACCTTGCCATTGAGAGCACAGATGTGTGGAGGATAATTATTGACATGGACAATCATTTCTTTGGAGATTCAGTTGATGATTTCAATAAATTGTTTTCTTATTGCCATTTGGGGAGCCCTGACTACCTCCAGGAGAGTACCAGTGGACATTTGGAGCCAAAGGTTAACCATGGCATGGGCACCTTCAACTCTGGAGGTGGAGCCCACACCCAGGTGGCAATGGTGGTTGGTCCAGGCTGGCACATAATACTCATTTAGAGGAAAACAGGTATTTTTCAAATATTGCAAGACTTCAGGATTTTTGACTTGCTTTTGAAGCTTCTTCCAGTTTTCTTAGAAAGACTTTTCAGTGGATGAATACATAACCTGAGAAATGAATCCCAAAGTCATTAATAAAAACAATAATAAGAAAAAAAGTGAAATAAAGTGAAATAAAGTGAAATAAAGTGAAAGATAAAAGTATATTACTTGATTCCAAAGTCCCATAAAATTTTCAAAATCAGTTCCATGACCAATTTGTTTTAATGAGCAGATACATCTTTATTGATGTGCCAAATGCATAACATGAATTTAGAGTCTGGGAAGAGCTTCTTAAGAGAGTTTTTCAAGGCCAGATCCCTTTCAATAATAATAACTGGAGGGGGAACAAGATTGGTGTTGTTGAGGACCTTTTCTATGTATTTATTTAATTCCCAAGTATATGAGGGTTCAGTTTCATTCTTCATCAAACAAAAAGCCCCATAAAAAGTCTCATTGGTTGAGCTGAATCCAACAATATGAAAAAGGGGAATTTTGTACTTATTGGTTTTATAAGTACAATCCATAAGAATGACATTAGGAAAGCCATGAAGGAGTTTTATGGCAAGGGGGTGAGTGAAAAACAAGGAGGTAATGTGTCCCTCAGCATCCCTTGCAGAGGACCAAACAAAATTTTCTTCTTTGAGGGTGTCAATAAGAGCATCAATGGGCCTTCTGCCTTTCAGTTTGTCTTTCTTTATTTTCTTGACTTGGTTGTAAATGTCTTGAAGGATTACAAGCCTGTCAGACTCCCTCTGGCTGAGCAATTGGGCCTGAATTTGCCTTGGACTGAGCAGTGATTCAGACATTTGAGAAATTTGGGATGTTTCTTGCTCATTGAATTTCCTGAAAGCAGGATGTTCCATGATATTTTCAGTGGCATGATGGCTATGTTCAGGATTTTTGACTTTAAGAGTCTAAGTGGTACTCTTGGCATATTTTCTGGCATAAATTCTAAAAGGGCAGTCAATCTTTCTTGAGGTGACTGTTTTGGAGGGGCTTTTGTTGGGATTTGTGGTCCCAGACCTGTCACAACCTATTTCAATTTGGTTGTGGGTCGTATTGGACCTCAAGGTGGACACATCATGCCCCTGAGCCCTGGCAGCATTATGCACTTGTTGCCAAAGAAGCTCAAGGGTCTTAAATTCACCTTCAGTGGGGGGTTGCAGCATTTTTGAGTTAAAAAGATGTATAAATCTTAAAAAAGGGGAATTCAGAGATTTGGAATGGTGTAAGAACCTTTCAAAAGGTGAAACAGAAGTGAAAAAAGGTCTGAAAAATTCAAATATGTGGTTAAGAGTGAAAAAACTGGTTTAATTGTGGGATTAATGGATGAGGGAAAGTAAAAAATTGTAAATTTAGAGGCTTGAAAGCGGTTTTGTTGTGGTGGAAGATGCAGTCTTTGGGGGAAAAAAAGAAAAAAAAATGTGAAAAGCTTTGCAAAATTGCTTTGGTAATGGTGTTTTTCATAAAGAAAATTGTGTGGGGTGGGGAGAATGTAGATTATTTGGGGGGGCAGGGCAAAAAAATGTGAGACAATTGGGAGTTAAAGGGGATTTGGGGAGAAAAACCCTTTTTGAGACATGTTTTGGCCCAATACAGGCACCTTATGTTTCATTTTCAATTAAAAATGGGCCCACGGCACCCCTTACATGCTTTTACCAATTTATGGCCAAAACACATCAGCTCTTACATGTTTTTACCAATTTTCTTACATGTTTTTACCAATACCCTAAATTAATTAAGTAAAAAATATTCAAAAGAGAAATGAAAAGATAAAGCCTCACTCATAAAATAAAAAGTTTTATTTTTTAGGGTGTTGGTAAACACACGTAAGCTTTTAGTAAAAACACATAATTATATGTTAAAAAGATATAAGGGGTGGTTTTTAAATGAAATATGCCTATTTATGGCATTATAAATGCAATAAAGGGCATTATTAATTCCATCAATGGAATTGTTAATGCCATTTATGGTATTTTGAAGGCCATTAATGGCATTTATGGCATTTTTAAGGCCACAAATGACATTAACAATGCCATTTATGGAAATTTTAAGGCTATAAATGACATTAACAATGCCATTAATGTCATTTATAGCCGTACCAATTCCATAAATGGCATTTTCAATGGCATTGTTATTGTCATTTTTGGCCTTAACATTTTTAGTAAAAACACGTAAGGGCTTACGTATTTTTACTAAAAGCTTACATGTGTTTACCAACACCCATTTTTTATTATGGATTTTTTGAATTTTTCAATATAAGAAAAAGGATTCAAAAAGATGAAAAAAATATAACACAGTTAAAATATCACAGCTCAGCCCCCAATTGTAAGGTGTTGATATGAAACTTTGATTAACAATAAAATACTTTTCCTGTCCTTCAAATTTGTATAAGGTAAAAGTTGATTAAAAATAGTATGAAATAATATTTTTAAGAGAAAACACACCAATGTTATTTTTTTAACTTTATAAGCATAAAAAAATAATATTATAAAGATTTATTTTTTTACCAACAATAAAAATTTATCCCAAAACTACTTTACAGGAGATATTTAAGGCTAAAAAAGAAATTCCTTCAAGAGAAATTTCAATTGTAATTCATTGAGAAAAGAACTGCAGGAATTCAATATAAGAACAAATTATTTAAAAATATTATTAAAGATTAAACACACCCAAAAGTGACCAGAGTGAATTTGGAAACAAAGTGATGAAGCTAACAGTGATTAAAGATGTTTTAACTCATTCATGGGGTGGTTCAAGAGTAAAAATGATTATAGCAGTTACAAACAATTATTATAATGATTTTTTCATGTGGTTAAAAGGTTTAAAATGATAAGAAAAGGGTTGTTTCAATCTTTTCTTGATTGGTTTAACAGTGTTGAAACTAATTATAAAAGGAAAATATTCTAACATGAAGCAAAAAGTGGGGCAAAGAAGACATTGTTTTATAGCCACCAATTTTCTTACTCCAAAAGTAAAATTTACTCCTGTCAGTTGTGAAAGTCACTTGGACAACAGAAAAGCCAATTATGGAATCATTAAACCCTGGTTTAGACTAAAAAAGGGCTGGTTTTAGCCATTTTGGACCCTTAAATCAGCCAATGCTATGGTAATACCTGGTTTTAAGCCTTCAAAAAAAGTCAGAATGTGTGTAAGAGACATAAAGATTATTTAAAGCTGTTTTTACTATGATTTTTTTATCTTAAGGGTAGTTTTACCTTGTTGGCAAGAGTTAAAACTGCCCTGGTTGGTATCAAAACCTCATCATCAATTGAGTCACAGACCCTGTGACTCAAACTCAGGCCAAAAGTGATGAACGTTTGTGTGTATTTTGACATCTCACGCCTATCAGAAAGAAATTTGGGGGTCTGGCTCCCTTGAATTCAAGATTCCTTTTTGCCCTCCAAAATTAATCTTTCCAATTTATTTTTTCTTCAATTCCTCATCATGTAATATACTTGTAATTTACACATGCAATTCAATTGATTTTTACAGTTACAAAACTGTAATATTTGATACCACATATGCAAATTACATTTTACTTATGTAATACATGCGCACATTTTGACATTTCAATTGAAAATACTTCAATTCATCATACCTTCTAAGCTACACACCACACCTCAATTTCAGCACAAAAATTGATGGTTAACACCACATGTGGTGTGAATTCAATTAAGGTTTTGAGGATTTTCAATTTTTATACATAAAATACTAAAAACTTAATTTAAGCTTATTCGGAGTTGAGTTACAGAAATTTCTCCCAGAGGTGACCCCACCTTACTTTTCTGAGGAATCCAATGGTGAACCAATTTTCTTATGTTTATTTATTGAATAAAAACTTATAAAAAAATTTATTTAAATTTTTTCCAAAAAATATTTCAATTTCAGTAATTTTGTTAAACATCTATTTTCACTTAATTTTTTCAAGTAAAAATGTGTTTTCACAATTTTAAATTTCAATGTAATTTTATTTTTAAATTATAATTAAATTTCCATTTTTGTGTATAAATTTATATTTATCTTTTAATTTTTGTTTTGATAATATGAATAAACCTATTTTATTTATAATTTTATCTTGTTTTATTATTTGTGGTCTTTTGGGTATATGAGAATACCTCTAAGGCCCACAATCACCTTGGCCACTCTGTGAGCACTCTACAATTTTTGGACCCAGATTTTTGGCCAGACTTTCTGTGAGCCTTGAGGTATATTTTACATACCCAAATAGGCCAAAATTATCTTAAAAACAAATTTCGAATTATGCATAACTCATAAGTCATGCATATATCCAAAATTCATCATTTTTAATTTCAGAAAAGATGAATAACTTTTTATTGAGTAAGTAAATCCATAGATTTAAGACCAGATTTGGATTCTACACTAAAACTCACCCAGGGTGGCTCCATAAAGTGAATAAGCTCAAATTAACTCTTTGAGGTGGTAAAATGGAAAATACTTCAATACCACATCATCAATACCACATAAAAGATCTGTGAAAAATTTTGTTTTTCTTAATTTCATGCCAAAATAATGGGAATGTGAGAAATCCCATGTTACATATACACTAAGAATAGTGTTATGCATGTTTTGAGCACGCAGTATCATGGTATTCTTACATGGACTTTCGTTACACCCATAGTGGATATCTCACTTGAAGCTTAAATTACTATTTTGACGTGAAAAATAGGCAAGGGGGACAAAAGACATCAAAGAGAGCCAGGGTACCCAAATTCTGAGGCCTCAGAGGCATGGACAGCTCCAAAGCTTTGATCCATGGCTGATCTTGGCCTAATTGGTAAACCAAAACCTTTTGGGAACTTGGTTACCATGTTACAACTAGAGTAAAACTTAAGAAAATAGCAAATAACCTGCTATTTTGACGTGCCAAGGAGGTAAAGAGCTACTTATACTCCTGTAACCATGTCAATTCTGAATTATTTTCCATGGATAAACCCCAAAAGAGTAATTGAAAATCTCTTTGGACTTGTATCCATTGATTTACCTCATAGCAACCAGTGAAACACTGATATTTGCAATTCTATGTAGAAATGAGGTAAAACCTTCAAAATTCATTAAAAATACAATTCTTAATTAATCTTTCTTAAACTTTCAGGACTAATGGAGAACTGTATTATCTATGGTACAACCCAAAAGAATTACAGTATTACTAGTAAAATTAAAAGCTTTACTTACAGTCCATTTTTTGACTATTCTACGTGAAACACTGAATCTTCAAAAATTCACAGTAATTACAACCTGCGATTAAATTGGCAATAACATTGATAACTTTGAGAAATCAATGATTATTTTGTAATAAAAGAAGATTTACAGATGTTACTCCTTTTATTCTTAACCATATTGGGGTTGGTAGTCACGTAAAAGCATCAATTAAGTAATTATGATAATCTTACATGACAACAGATGATGCAATCAATAATCAAAAAGGGTTTATTGTTTTCTCACTCACTGGTTTTTCAGTTTGCTCCATGGCACGCCTCTGTGAGCTGTTGTTGACTTAAAAGAGGCCTCTTCTTGCTGTTTTTTCCACATCATCATCTTATTATCATTTAAAATCATTATTACCAACAAGTAAGTATTAGTTATAGCTATTCTTAAGTGTTTTAAATCTTTCAGAATAAATCAGAAAGACGTGAAATAATAGAATCCAACTATATATTGTTTTAATACTGCTATAAATCCATTTTGATCCTTAAAATCCACAATTCCAAGTCAAATCTCTCTATCTTATCTTTCAATAAGCTCTTTGAAATATTAGTGAGTGATTTATCTTTAATTCTTAAAGCTTTTCTCTAAAAATTGGTTTTCTTCAAGAACTATCATTATAATTATTCTTGCAAAAGATAATTATTTATTAAAATAATTTTATTATTTTAATAAAAGAAGTTTTATTATTAAAATCTTCTTGTAATTGATTCTTGTAGACAATTACTTGCTCACTGTTAAAATCACTAGTAGTGCTTAACACGTAAAAGAAAGAATTCTTTGATTATTTAATTGTGGTTATAATAATATTTTATTATTATATTTCATAAGAACAGACACAGTACTGTTGATTAATAGTGATATTATCATCAGTTTCATAGTCACATCTTACACTTTCAACATCATTTCCAAAATTATGGCCATCTCCCTTGGGAAAATGGACCATCCCTTTTCTTAAATCTTTTCCATGTTTTTTACCCTTTCCAATTCATTCCTTCAACATTGTTTTAATTTTATGGCACTGGTGGGAGTGGTAACTACCAAAAGTAAGTTCCTCTCCTGGGGTGCACTTCCCTGGGGGGTCTACAATCTGTCAAAACATCACCTTGGCCACTTTGTGAGCACCTGGAATCAAATTTTTCTTTCCAGGTTCTTGGCCAATTTATAAAGCAGTTACAAACCTCTGAGATGAAGATTGGAATCTCCTCAAGATTCATTTATCTTCATTTCTCCCTTCTTCTTTTCTTAGTTTTCATTTTCATTCTTTTATTTCTATTTTCATTTTAAATTTTTTCTTTTATCACATCAAATCTTCATGTCACTAAATCATCACTCATTTATGTCATCCTCAATCTTGAAGCCAATTCCAAAAGAAGATCAAACAAGTCCCACCTCATATGCCAACATACTAATATCAGTATCAAATTTCATTTCTCAAAAGAACTCCTCCTTATCTCTCTCTCAAAACTCCTTCCAATAGCCTCAACAGGTTTCACCTTTTATTGGTGCTCAGGAGCTCACCATTCCAAGGTGGGGGGTAATGTCACAACAATGGTAATTCACCCTCTTGGACCTCCATATGGCAGATCCATGCCATATTCAATTTATGGCAATTTGGCCATATCCATAATCATTGTCCAAATTGTCCATTTCATCTTTTATGGCCTTTTATGGCCATCTCACTATCTGGGGCCAACTTGGCCCCTTCATAATCATCAGGCCTTTCCTGGCCAGTTTCTGCTTTTGGGCAATCTTATGTATTTTCCAGTCAACAGGGAAAATACATCCCAAAAGCCTGTATTTGGCTTTTTAATCTTTAAATACATATTTGCACATTTTTCTGTATTCAGCCATTTTATTCCATTTTCCCATGCCATATGGGAAATATTCCCAAATGACCATATTAGGACACTTGGAGTTCAATTTCCAGTTTTGCGCATTTTGCTCACCTTGCTCAAATACAGTTTTAAAGCTGTATAAGCTGTATCTTTCCAAAACACACAAAAACACTTTTTCACCTCTGAATCCACCCAAAACCCATTTTTAACCCATATCCTCCTGGTATCCTTCCAAAAGACCTTTGGCCACTTTCACCCTCCAAGGTCTAGAAATGCCATAAATGGTGTTATACACCATTATGAATCTTTTTTCACCAGAAATACAATGGCACCAATTTCAAAAGGTTATTTCCACATTACAAAAAGTCATCAAGGCATCAAGTAATCCAGAGAATCCATCAATGCTCAAGGACAAGTGTCACTCCCAAATATCAGGGATGACATCAAGCCATCATTGTATATTCTCACTCACAGTATTCCTTGAACAGAATACTGGAAGTCCATTCTAAAGGGGTATTCAAGAGGTAGTTCCAAGACCAATCTTTCAAGTGTCAATGCTCCATCAATCCACCTTGGCAACCACATTCATTAAATACAGTCTGGATTCATCAAGACCTGTATTTCAATAATACACCATGGGAAGATCATTCAACCCAGTTCATTTCTCATTTTGGCAAGGTATACATTCCATCAGACAATAAATACAGCCTCCAGTATTCAATACAGATCATCTTCCAGTCTGAAGGAGTCAAGCTCTCAGCTTTTCACATATACCAGCCTTCTTTGACCCTGGGGGGTTTTTCCCCCATTTAATTAATATATTCTGATTTTATTTTATCTTTATTTATCTTATCTTTTTGTTAAGTGAATACTGATATTATCAAGTCAGTCATTTAGCACCTTTTCCCTTTTCATTCTTCACCTTTCAGTGAATATTTGTGGTAATATACTTTACTAATTCCATTGTTCATTCTGAAAGGTTGAAACAGTGATTAAGGACTTACTTTTTTTGTTCTTTGGCCATTTGGCTTCTTATTTCTCTTATTGCATCTCATCTTTGTACCTTCATATTTCTTAGAGGAATTCATTTCTTTATTTTATATTCTTGATTCTTTGGAGTATTCCAAGTGAGTTCCCTTATTACTGAGTTCCAGGACACTCTTGTTTTCCCCAAGAACCCCTGTAACAGACATTGGATTTATTTTTCAGGAATCTGACAGTTTTGAATGAGGAATACTGATCAACAATTGTCAGGAAATAATGGTGGCCTGACATGGATGGGGGTGAAATTGGTCTAACCTCATCTAAGTGGAGACAATCAAGAGATCCTTTTCTTTCTGAAAAATTGCCTTTAAGTGTTAATAGCATAAATTTTCTTTTTGCACAAGTTTCAAAAAGATCTGAATGCGGTACTTCTAATTCAAGTGACCTAAAGACTTCATTACTTTGATTCCTGAGTCTTGCATTCCAATAGGAGCTGACTTTAACTTCAGTGAGTAAGGAGATTGGGCAATCAAAAGTTACTACTATTAATTTGTTTATTAATTGTCCTGTGAGAATCTCTTCATCTTTGCTTTTAAGTTGAAAATTGTTTTTATTTCTGGATATTTTTATGGGTTTGCCACAGATATTGAGAAAAATCACTAGGCTTATAGCTAATTTGGGTACATAAAGACAATTTTAAAGGGTAAAGAGTCTATTTTTTGTAGGAATTCTCATGGTACTTTTTCCTTCACAGGTCAGGTTACTTGTTTGATCACTAGTGGAAATTTTCATTTCAGGATTTGATGAATAAGTTGAAAAAATACTTTTTTTGTTGAACATGTGATGTGTTTCCCCACAGTCAATTACTAAGCTCCTTGGAGTTTTATGCATTGCTTTTGATACAGTTAGACATGCTTCTAGGACAGTTTGATGAGATTCGGCATTGGTATTTTTCTTTCTGTTTCTATTTCAAGGAGCTGGTCGGAGGTCTGGATGTTCTTCCCAGGCGTTTTTCAGCATTATGGGTAGTGTTGTTGTAGTTATCTTTTCCATCTCAACAAGCATAAGTTATTTTGTAAGGATAACTGCTTGAGTCTGTTAGAAGAGCAGAACTAGTGCTTTCTTATGTTTTGATAGTTTCTTGAAAACTATTATTAGTATTCTCGTGTTGAAGCAGTTTGGATATTTTGTTGAAAAATTTCTGATTATTAATATTGGGGCTTGCTGATGTCACCATTGAATCTATGAAATGATCGTACAGATCACTATCCCTACTTATTTTTCCTAAAATAGAGTACGCCATGATTTCTGGGGGAATGGTGATACCTATTCCCACTACATCAAAAAGAATATTTGAGCAATCTTTTACATATTCTTTGATTTTTCCTGTGAAACAAAGACACTCCCATCTAAGCCAAGTTCTCCCTCTATTTGTTACTGTTTGAGAGGAATATTTTGTGTTTATCTTTTTCCATAATACCTTATCATTTTGGACAGTGTATTCATCAACTACACTGACAACAATTTCACAATGTAGCTTACTTAGGATGAGTTTTACTTCCTCTACATCGTTCTGATTCCATTTTTCAAGAGTGGTAAGATCAGATTCTGGATCCAAGTCAGAATCACAGACATCTTGAAGCCCTTTGGCATGTAGTTCTACATCAATTAATATCTTACAAATGGTGAAATTTAGACCATCTAATATAGGAACATGATATATGCCTTTTGTTGAGGTTTGTTCTGACTTTGTTGTTCACCTTAGCTGGGTTTGTTTCTTCTGAGCTATTGAGACTGTAAATCTGAAAAGTTTTTTTACATTAGAAAAATGTAAAACAAGTAAGATAAACAGGAATACGCATTTACCTAAAAGGTAAACAATTTTTTCAATATGAAAGAAATAACTGCGATAAATGAAGGTACTATGCTTTATGAGCTATTACAGAAAAACTTGTTAGTGAATATTTAAGGTAAGGATTATTGTATGGAGTGGCTACCAATCAACATGAAACACTACTAGTAAAAATCTGAATAAGACAAAACAATAAAGGTGAGATGAAAGACAGAGAACACTGGAGGATAAGGTCATTACTGGAAGTGTTTGAATACACAGATTGATATATTACCAGCCACGTGGATTACCAATATGTGTGTGTGGTCTGTATATCTTATTGAGGTGAGTTTTTTGAAATATGCTCATGTTGTTAGGAAAAAGGAATCGTCATAAAAAATGACCCTTGAGTGGGTAATTATGAGCTCCTTAAGAGCTCACGCGTGCTCTTAACACCGCGCATGCATGCGATCTAAAAGCGGCTTAGAGGCTCTCAGACTGAGAAGACTCTTCTCTTTTAACATTTCTAAAGTGCATTACTTAAACTATGAATAGACAATATAATTTTAGTATAGTCTATATGTAAAACCATAGGAAAATTATTCAACTGATTTTGGCTGAGTCAGATTAATTCCTTAGCTAGTTATTATATAAAGAGAAATAAAATGCTGACGCTAATTATTGCAATTAATTAATGGGTAATTGTTAATTTTTGCATATATAGATTTATACTTTCTTCAAATATAGTATTAATAAGCTGAGACGTCTTTTTTAGCTCAATGATGGTACGAATATACTTTAAAAAAGGTTTAAGTCTTATTTTAATTATTAGAAAATATTTTTTCCCTTTGATCTCATTTTGAATCAATCTAAAATTACTTTTGAGGTTTTTTAACTAAGCTCCATACATTCTTTACTCATGACCATAAAGTATTGACATCCTGGTTCTCGTCTTCACTTTTCTATCTTTCCATAAAGATATCAATCAACGTCTGTTTATAATATCAGTTCTCTTTATACATCCTCCTTCAAAAAGGCTCCATTAAAAACCTTAATTACAACTCAATTCTCTAGGATAACCTAATACAGTAGGGATTGTAAAAAAGGAATTGAATCTCCAAGTTCCCAATGGGGAAAAAGCTATGGAGGGAGAGAGATCTTTACTATTGATATTTGTTTTGGTGATAGCATTAGATTTTGTTATTCTTTCATCTTCCTCAATTCATATTCATAGCCCATATATAATTTGCTCCTTAAAAGCTTAGGGTTTATGCATTCACCTCTACTAGCATAATTATTACTCTCATCCTTATTAATCCTCAATATTTGTTCTAGATCCCTCTATCTACCTCAAGTACTCAATTCAACACAGTAAAAGTCTGCTTCTGAAGCTTAAATATTATGAAATGAGACCTACACCACTAACACCTCTTATTTTGATAAAATTACTATAAGGACACTATTCATCCAAAAAAACATTGAGTTTCTCTCAAAAACTTAATAGAAACTTCCAAAAGATTTTAATTTAGGATTTTGATACCAATATATACTCCTTGAAACATTGAAGTTTCAAGACCCTTATTTCAAAGAATTAAGCTCTCTAATAATCTTTAAAGCACAGATCCTTCAAGTTTTATTTTAGAATTTCTCTTTTCCTAAAAGTTATTTTTCTTGGGCAATTAAGCAAATCTGGTATAGGTTTATCACAATAAAATAGAAAACTTAGATTATAGTTCATAGAGAAAGTATCTTTAACAATTACATTTCTAATCAAATATCAATCAGTTTATTATTAGTATTTGTAATACCTTCGATTTAGAAGCTGAATTCACCTTTTTCTCCCTTCAATTATGTGAAGCTGAATTAACTTTGCAAAGAACTGTGTCCTATTTTTAATCCAGGGAATATTTTTATACTTCAAAAATCTATTTATAAATAAGTTATTTACAGGTAAGTAATTGGAAAAGTGATATAAAGATACTTGATGGGCTTTATTGGAAGGCTGGGGCTATAGTCAATATGAGTCCATAATAAGGCTTGTATTCACCATTTAAGGGACTTTGAAAGAAGCTACAAGAAATAGCTTATTGGAGCGTAAGATATAAAATATCCAGGTGTATATAAAATGGGTAGGTTGAGCAAAGGTTTGACTTCGAAGTGGAAATATGAGTGCCGTGAGAGGTTTAACAGCTCTTCAAGTCAGATAGCTCCTTTTGTATATTATTCATAGATGCATCTTTTCACTTCTATTATGGAAAAGGCATAAAGGAACACAACTTATTGTATTATTTTGTCAATAATAAGACCCTGAAGAAGCTATAAATACAAACTGAGCATAAAATTGAATCTATTCTTGCAGTATCAATTATTATGATATCATGGTTTTCTGTGTCAAACCCACCATATTCTGATATTTTTTGCCTAGTGTCAAAGATATTTTGACTGACTATTCAGAATGAAGTAAATTGAAGAAAGAGACCAATTGAAATTCTCAATTAATTAAATTTGAAGTTTAGATTTTATGAATGCATCTGTGGTAGACTGCACCGTTGCTGATAAGCTTTAGGACATGAAATCTCCTTGGAGATTAGTTGGCTGTTGCGTACGAGTTTCTGACCTTGTTAAGCTGATTGACTCTTAGATTTGGAGAATTTATGCTTGATAACCTCAATTTAACTGGTCGATAGAAATTTATACAATTTTAATCGATTAATGAAAAAGATTTGCTAAAAATTGTGTTGGCCCAGTTTCATTTCTTTTCTAGAAGTTGATTGTGATACAACATGACATCAAAGTTATGGCTTTAGAGATTAAGGAGTACTGTATATTCAATTTGCATTTTATTCAAAATTTTATTCAAAATTTTCTGGAATGATCGAGAATCGTCAACTCATCCCGAGATCGAATTTTGTTTGTTGACCGAATTTCAAAGCCTTGGGCTTTTGTTCCAGATCAATCAAGCTAACCTCAGGGAATCAATAAAATCAAAGGAAGATCAAGAAATTGAGAAGCTTTTAAAATACATACAATCATTTCGTCAGCATCAAGTCGTGCAATTTAGAATTCTTAAGATTTAAAAATCAAAAGTTGATCAATTTATCCGTTAAAATCCGAAAGAAAACCAAGTTAATCTTACAATCATGTCACTCCAAGACGTCGATCCAGAAATCAAAGCTAAAGCTGATTCACATAAAGATCAAGGTTGCTCATTTTCATTTATTTCTAATTGACTAACAATGGAGAAATTAATCCTTTTGTGCTTTTTATGAGAATTTAGGTAACAGCTTTTATAAATCGCGAGAATTTTTAGCGGCCATCGCTGAATACGAGAAGGCGTTTTCATTACATCCTGATCCGGTTTACCTTAATAACCTCGCCGCTGTTCACTTTGAACAAGGAAACTTAGATGAATGTATAAAAACATGCAACCGTGCAGTTGAAGAGGGCAGAGAGAGGCGTGCGGATTATAAAGTTATTGCAAAGTAGGTTATGCCTGACATTTATTGGTCTACTTGGCTGGTCAACTCAACTAGCTTTGCTTTTAAGGTCCTTTGCGCGGATGGGTACTGCCTATCTTAAAAAGGCGCAGTTCGACGAAGCAATCAAAAACCTGGAAAAGTCATTGACTGAACATCGAACGCCTGACACCCTTGCTAAACTGAAAGAGGTACGCCCCAAAATTGAAGATCTGCCTTGGCTCTTACTGACCAAAAGTATGATTTGATTTAGGCTGAAAAAGCCAAAGCTGAAGAAGAACGTAAAGCATACATTAACCCAGAACTTTCTGATAAGGCACGCGAAGAAGGCAATGTCTGTTTTAAAGTAAGTCCTTGGTCTTCATTTCTTTGATTCATCATCTCATCAAGGCTCTTCTTGCTCATCATTTTTTATCCAATTTTCAATTCAGAATGGTGATTTCGCCGGTGCTGTAAAGCATTATTCCGAATCAATCAAACGCAATCCATCTGATCCACGAGCATACACTAATCGCGCCGCATCATATTCGAAATTGCTCGCCCTTCCAGAAGCCTTGAAAGACACAGACGCCGCCATTGCCGCTGATCCCGAATATACCAAAGCTTATATTCGAAAAGCATTAACATTATTTGCCATGAAAGAATACAAGAAAGCTATTGACGCATTGCGGGCGGCAGAGGAACACGATCCGGAAAAGAAGCACTCTAAAGAGATTGCGACACACTTGCAAAAGTGTGTGATGGCTGAATATGGAGAACGAGCTAATGAGACAGATGAGCAGAGGGTAGAAAAAGCCATGCGTGACCCTGAAATTCAGCAAATCATGTCAGATGTGAGCTAAATTCAAAGCAATATCTTATCATTTCTATTTTTCAAGTCTGGCTGACCAAATAAATTTTTATAGCCTGTCATGCAACAAATTTTATCACAGGGTCAGCAGGACCCTCAAGCGCTTCAGTCTCATATGTCCAATCCTATGATTCGACAAAAGATTATGAAGCTGGTTGAAGCTGGTATTATAAGGGCACGCTGACAACTAAATACCCCACCTGTCTTGCCCTATCCAATCTTGTCCAAACCTTGTCCTTCAAGTATCAAAAGGTGCTTTCTTGTAACACTAAACAGATCGTGCAGACCTTTTGCAAATGTCTTTTTAATTCAAGGAAACTGCTCATTGAAATTTTAAACGTAAAATTGAGAGTTGTGTGTACCATACACGACCATTTGATTACAATCTAATTCTGGAATCTAAATTTTTTTAACGTTGCAGCCTCTCTCCCCCCGAGAAGCATAAACATAATTAAAGACAGATGTATCATTGAAAAGAGTGCTAAGCTAATTTGAGCCGGATAAATCTGTAGCTTTCTGTATGTGAATACAATTCAAGCCAATTGGTTGTGAGCGTACACCATACATGACTAGTCATTTTGTAAAGAAAAATTGTTGGTGTTTCAATTAAAAATTGTGTTGGCAAGAAGAAAGTTTAATCTTGATGCTGACACGTCAAATTTGAAAGGAATCAATCTTTTGCTACAGCTAAAATGGTTTGGGATGGAAGGGCTGACATTTTGAAACTGTTATGCTTTATAAATGTGTTTGGCTGGCAAACACAGTTGGAATGAATAATGGTTGGTTTAACATCTGGAAAGTACCTCAGGTGTTGTACTAAAGTTCAAACAATTGCAACCTATAAGTTTTCACTAAGAGAAAAATATTCAATGATGGATACCACTTCTGATATACTTTTACAATAGTTGTGAGCCCTTGAGATATGACCACATATCCAAAAAGGTCACAAAAAAACTTTACAAAACTTATTTTTATAATAAGAATTGAAATTACAATCTTAAAATAAGTAAAAATGTGATTAAAAAGCATAAATTCTTGATTATCTCAGAAAACAATGAATAAAAATGTGAGGTAAATTACACCATTGGCTTCCCCACCAAAAACTCTTAGAATTCCTCATCTTAAAAGACTACTTATATAGTAACGCACTCTTTACCTATTAGAAAATCCTCTCAGAAGAGGTGTCCCAATTACCCCAATCAACATCATGTTGGGCATAGTAATTGGGACAGTTGTAAATATAAAAGAGTTGATGGGATGTGTCTTGTTCACCCATCGACTCACATTCTTTCACTTACATCACACCTACAGGTGTGCTACTTTCTTGTCACTGCCTCTCCAATTATATCATAAGGTATTAACACCTTATTAAACAGGTTAGTTAGATATGCTAACCACAATTGCAATATTAAATATCGACTCACATTCTTTCACTTACATCACACCTACAGGTGTGCTACTTTCTTGTCGCTGCCTCTCCAATTATATCATAAGGTATTAACACCTTATTAAACAGTTCGCTTTATAGGTTATGGGCCCAGACGCAATCGCTGGATCTGCTGCGCAAAAGAATGGCATACCCATTCTTTGCGAAAACAATTATTCAGAATGGGATGCGGCCATTAGGGCATTTTTCTTATACATTGGATTCTTAGATTACGTTGATGGTGACACCAATCCTCCATCCGAATTAAACTCAGACACTTTCTCTAGGTATAAGGAAATGAAACAAAAAGCTGCTGGTGTTATATGTCAGTCACTTAACACCAACAATCGAGCAAAATTTCTAACCAGAGAAAATGAGAAAAACCCACTAGAACTGTATACTGCAATCTCCTCGTACTACCAATCTAGTCAAAGCAAAAATCAGGTCAGAATCTTTTGTACCTTACTAGCAGTCAAATGCAATGACAAGGAACTAGAAAAATTCATCAGCGACATTAGGATACAACTAATGAATCTCAACTCTGTTGGGATTCGTGTAGGCAAACCTCCAAGTGTGATAGACATATCTGATGAATTATTGGCCGAAATAATCATCAGTAAATTGTCTGAAGGATACGACAACCTAAAAAGGATGATCTATGAAGCGCGACCCTTGGAGACTGCCAAGGTAGTATCCAAGATTGATGATTACATCAGAGACAGCTACTCATCTATCAAAGGATCTGACGAAAGACAACAAGTTAAAACAGAATCGGCATTCAAAGTGCGAAATTATCCTTATTGCAGCAATGGAATACACAACCCCTCAACAAAGCATTCGATTGAAGATTGTAGGCAGTTAAAAAGAAACAACAACCAAAAGGTACAGAAAAATAAAAACGACAAGAAGAAAGCAAACTCGGCAAGCACTAATCAAGAAACAACTTTTGAAGAAAACTACTCTTCTTCAGAAGAAATTCCTGTTGTTAGGTATTCTAAAGCTTTTGTAACTAAGTGCAATTCTGAAAATTTGAACCCTTACCTTGACACTGCTGCCTCAAGTCACATGGTCGGAGATAGAAGAGCCTTTATGACTTACACTGAGAAGTACATGTCCGTTGAAACGGCAAATGGCTCTCAGACGCCTGTGCTAGGACATGGCAAAGTCCAATTTTTATCGCATCACAAGGTTATATCGTTACATTGCCTCCATGTACCAGATCTGGCAGAAACGCTGGTGAGCATGGGAAAACTCTGGAAAGCGGGGTTCACAATGCTCAAAACAAACCAGTCTTTGTTTTCAGTTCAAAAGCAAGACTTCGTGCTGATGAATGGGAAGGTCATCAACAACCTTTTTGTTCTTGACTTAAAGATTTGCTTTCCAAAATCGACAGTCGCATCAATGATTAAAACTCCAGAATTGCTGCACAAGAGAACAGGACACCCTGGTAATGAAGTATTTAAAAGGATGTATCCCGGTGTAAAGATACCAGAATTCTGTGAAGCTTGTGCACTGAGCAAGTCAAAACAACTACCTTACAAAGGTACTCTACCTCGAGCAGGCGCTCCAGGACATACCATACACTCTGACCTCTCTGGAAGAATCTCTCCACCGAGCATCGGTGGAGGCAACTACTACCTCAAATTAACAGACGACTTTAGTCGTTTCAAATCGATTTACATCCTAAATAAAAAATCGGATACTGGTGCAGCAATTAGGGACTATACACAAGAGGTTGAGAGAAAGCATGGCAGTTGCATCAAAGTGCTGGTAAATGACAATGGTGGTGAATACATCAATTCCGAACTGCAAGACTTCCTCAATAAGAAGGGGATAAAAATGCAACTCACAGCACCCTATTCCCCCAAGCAAAACCCCATATCTGAAAGAGGAAATAGGTCGACAAGCGAAAAGGCCAGAACACTCCTTTTCACTTCAAATCTTCCCACCAACTTCTGGGGTGAAGCCGTTGTTACTAGTACTTTCTTGGAAAACGTAACACCGTGCAGTTCAATTAACAATAAAACTCCTTTCGAGCTGTGGAACAACTGCAAGTTCAATCTATCTCGGCTCAAAACTTTTGGCTGTCGCTGTTATGTGAACATACCCAAAATCCTTCGAAAAGGGAAATTCGAGCCTACATCTAGAAAAGGGATTTTTCTTGGATACGATTCCGATAAACACAACTGGCGAGTCATGCTGGAAAATGGAAAGATAGTCAAAAGTCACGATGTTATATTTGATGAACATATATTTCCCAAACCTCCAGTAAAAAAGGATGAACATGAGGACTTAGTTCAGTACAGTGATAACTACGATGTGGCTAGCATCATCGACGATGAGCACGTTGATCAAATGGAACCATCATCCAACGATGATGATTTTAGACCAATCAATGACCATCCTGTGAACATCCCAACAACCAAGCCTGGATGGGATTACAAACTTACGTCAAATCAAGCTCCAAAACACGTATCAGCTGATGTTGATGAATCTAACATCCTTTCTTCAAAGAGACGAGCACATGCGGCAGTACAATCAATAAGCTCAAATTCCAAAAACCCAGCCTCGTGGAAAGAAGCAATGACACTTCCTGAAAAGCTCCTTTGGGTTGAAGCACTGAAAACTGAACTCAACAATTTGACATTGAGAGGTGTCTTCATTGAAACAACTCTACCAAAGGGCAGCAAACCAGTAGGCCACTCTGTTCAATTCAAAAGGAAGTTTGATAGCGATGGAAAACTTATTAAAAACAAAATACAAATTTGCGCGCAAGGATTCTCCCAAAGGCATGGTGTGGATTACAATGATACCTTTTCGCCGACGGGTAAATTTAGCTCACTGCGGTGTCTACTGGCCGTTGCAGCGCACAAAAATCTGGAAATACATCGCATGGATGCAGTAGCGGCTTTCCTCAATCCGGCGTTGGAAGAGGAAATCTACATGACGATCCCCAACTTCTTATCGGCACATTCCTATGGCAAGGTATGGCAGCTAAAGAAGCCCCTATATGGTTTAAAACAGTCGTCACGATATTGGTATCTAGAACTCACCAACTTCTTCAAGTCAATCAGACTATTCCCGAGCAAGGCCGATCCGTGCCTGTTCATCTCTAATAACATTGGATGGGAATGTTTTGTACATATTCATGTAGATTTATAAAAACTACATATATTACTTTTTTATGTCATATCTTTAAACCCAATCCTTACTGAGATAACCTGAATATATGCACTTTTATGATCAGTGCATATATTCATGGTTTTTAGCTAATGACTTTTGAGTTGCACATGATAAAGAGTTTATTCAAAAAAAAGTTACCACAAAATAACTATTAGAATCAAGATATGGACTTTATTGGGAAAGCAATAAACAAGGTTAAAACTTAAAAGGGGATATTGGGCAAGATAGCAATAGCTGTTGACCACTTTAAATTAAAAGTGAGCCAAACTTAAGAAGGAATACATATTCAGATTCTGCTAGTTCATAAATGAATGATGATGTAATTTTCATCACAATATTCAAGGTACAACCCTATGAAATCATGGTTTGAAGTCCAAAATAGTAAATTTTGAAAGAAAAGATGAGGTACAAGAAAAATCATCAGAAATAGAGTTTTGATGAGGTAATGAAATCCTCTTGGAAGCTTATTAAGGAAATTCCAAGCTATAAGAATTTGCCCTCTGAATTTTTTTTAGAATTAAAAACTCCAAAGTAATCAATGATCAAAGTTAAGGCTCAAAAATGATCATTTACCATTAATAACTCTAATCTTATTTTAAGCTTAACAGTTTAATAAGAGATAATGCTGGTGGATATTAGTATTTTATGATTGAAAATACTATAATACACAAAATTAAATCATTTGCCAAGCTTATGATGTCAGAAGATTCCAGTTATAGTAATAACTCTGAAAAATGGTGTAATAATGATGTAATCCTCACCAAAACTTAAAATACTGATTAATTCCAGTGGATAACATCAGTACATGTTTAATAAAAGGAAGGATATTTACTATAAAAGGACCCTTTCTTCCTCTATTTCCCCCTCAGATGCAACAGATACAATAAAAAAATTAAATAATAAGGTGAATTTGTTTATTATTTAATATAAGAATCTTATCTTATTAAAGCCCAAATCTGTATCTTATAGTAATCATTATTTTATATTTAATTAAATTAATTTTTTATTGTCATTTTTTAAATTCCCTTAAAATCTCTAAATCCATGTACAAATAGTACAATTTGTATTTTTCTCTATTTTTTATTGTAAATACCATTTGAATAAGTTGTATTTACATTCTCAGGAAAAGAAAATCCAAAATTATTATTCTAGGTGTTAAAAGTGGGTTATTTTATCTTTATTATTATTATTTGATAATTATAATATTGATATCAATAGTATTTATATTAATAAATAACTTTAATATTAGTAAGATTACTGTTATTAATTGATATTTATTATTAAATATAAATTCTTTGTGCATTTATTAGCTGTTGGTAAAATTAATAAATTGCCATGAATATATTAATTCATTATATATTATTATATTCAATTTATTATTTCATATTATTATTTATTAATAATATAATCAATTTAAACCACAATTATAATATATATTAATTATTATAGATATTTTTAATATTCTTATTGATTAAATTTGGAATTTCACACTAAATTAATTCAAATATTAGTAATTTTTACTTATTGTTTCATAGTTAAACATTTCAATAATACTTCACCTAGGTCATGGAAAACTGAGTCCATTGTTTGTGTGCATGCTTAAACTTTTCCCAAGGCCATAGATTTGTAAATGAAGTAATCAATACCATATTGATCCACCAAATCACAGGCAACCTTTCCTGAACCATATTACAATTGTATTGTCCAACTCTTTTTGAAATTTTTCTCTAATCTACCCCAATTTGGCATCTCTTTTTAACTTCACTGGCCCTCCAGCTTAACCTGTTTATGCCACACCCTGTGGCAGTCTCATTTTATTGAGTAGATATTAAGCCACCAAATCTATCTCTATCCTGAAAATATGATTAAAAAGCTGAAAGTGGATGCATTGGATTTTTCTTTTGAAAAGCTTGGATAAGAGCATGAAAGAAAAAGAGTGGAATTACTTGGCAAACTAAGGGAAAACCAAGCTACCCCTCAATAACAGTGGCTTGAACATCATGGAAGTATATACTAAAATAATAAATTCTCATTAAATATTTTGTAAATAGAAATACTTATGGGAAGAAATGGAAGCCTGTGAATCAAAGACAGAGCACAGGCATGATAGCAAAAATACCATAAATCAATGGTAGATTAAAATACCACCAAAACATGAAACAGAGCCAAAACAGCTAAAAAATTATCAAAAGAAAGAGAAAATTCACCTATTCCAAAATATATAACCCACCTAATCATAGGATGAATAATAGCAATGTTATTCAGGCTCAAAGCAGCAGATGAGGATAATTCTTAATTTTCACCTCTCATATAAAATCAACAGAGAGGCTGAACCACATCAAATGGGCATTCAAATTGAAGCTCTTAGTAAGGGCTATACAATGGTACTAGCCAAAATCAAGCTAGCATAAAAACTACAGCAGTCATGGCTAAGAATAAGCCAAATAAGGGTGAACAAAATATTCACCTCTTGTCAAACTTCTACGGTTTTAGTGTAATATACTTAAGGTGGGTTCATTTTGGAAATGAAAAAATCAGGGATATATGATGGTGAAATCCAATTTCCCATTACTAATCTAGAACAAAAGTGATGGAGCAAACAGGTTCCATACAGGATTTGAGAAAAACTCATATCTGAATAATGGAAATTGAAAATGGTATAAGTTTGCCATATTTAATGTTACCCATACCAAATGAGATGAAATTGTGTAGACTCAACCAGGGCTACACAATGAACCAACTTTGAGCTAAATATCTTTAAAACCAACAAAGTTATGGCAGCTTTAAAGTCAAAATCCCACAGTTGGGCCAGTACACCTTTAATGTGAGATACTATCCCATATGTTTGATTATGGGGTGTCAATTAGACAAAAGAGCCTGTTTATCTTTCAATAAATAATAATTTAGTCAATCTGGCCCCCATACAGCTTCTATGAATTATTCTTTGCGTCATACACATCAGAAGAGGGCCTGGTGGTCCCCAAATGAGAATTCTCACCCCGTATTGATGAAAACTGCCAAGATGGGGTTTGAAAACCACATCTTAGCCCAATACAAGATATAAAGACCTTTTAAAAGCCACAAACCATCACTTGAAAGAGAAAAATCTTCACTTCCTCTATGTGAACTGGTCTAGAGGACCTACCTTTTCACCCATTTTCAGGATAAAAAGTGGACCTTTCTCTTCCCAAAAGAGGAATCTCCATTCTGCTCTTACATTACTACATAGTACAAATGTCAAAATAAGTTATAAGCTTGGAAAATAATCAGGTTATACTATAGTCATAGTAATTTACTGTTTATCATAGTTAATAAACTGATAACCAGTGCATCCTGTGCTTTCAGTAGCACTCACCACCACTATAATTCATAGTAAAGCTCTTAATAATACTATCAACTCCATTCTTTATCTCAAATTACAATTTCACAGTCATATTTAAAGCTGGAAATACTCTCATTATAAGTTGATAAATAGACTCAGCCTGACATTTTGAGGGCCTAGCTGTGTTTTTTGGCATAAAAGGTGAGTGATTTCTTATTTTTATCTTAAATTTTCTCTTAATATATTACTTGTATAAGAATACATTTAATAAAACTAATCTTATATAGATATAATATATTATTATTTTTTCCAGTGGTATAGAATTTATCCCACTGTTTTTTTATAAAATTCTGACATGGTTTAATTATAACTTAATCCCACTGGAAAAATTGGGTGCTTTTATGATATCAAAACAATAATACCCCTGTATATTCTTCTTTTTAAAGGAGACCTCTGTACTGTAAGTAACACTATCAGAGGTGTGGTTGAAAATATTGATAACTATAGTTGTTCCTGAAAAAACAACTTGTAAGATTATACTTGTTAATTACAAGTTAATATGTGAGATATTGGTATACAAAAGTAGACCATACATCTACAAAACACTATTTTTTATGTGTAAGTGATACTTTCAATTATAAAGAATAATACATGGCTATAATATAGACATATATTGTACCAGAGGCCATTATTAGACATGAAAATAGCATTACAAGAAGTTGTAACTGAAATAAGCCCTCATCCTTTGATTCAGTGGAATAAGATTTCATACCACTTGAGACCCAGTCCCAGGGAAAGACACCAGTGAAATGTTCAGATAAAGAAGAGAAAGGAAAAGGGAAGAGGCAAATTGAAATCCTGATATCCAAAAAAAGTGGACACCAATTGCCACTCAGAAGACTAGAATACCACAAAACTCTGCATCCATACAAGGTAAACCAACCTTGATAACTTGTACAGGGAAGATTACTATAATTAACCAAGTTGTAATATCTAAAGGAAAATTGGCTAAAGCAGCTGAGAAAAAATCTTTACAAGTAACAGTAAAAGGTAAATACCATAAGAACATAAAGTTTTTGACTTCTTGCAAACACTAATATATCCCCTGTACACCTCAGGAACCTTGAAATCTCAAGGAACCAGCCAGACGATAGGAAATGAATGTTCAGAACCAGAATATCAGGGTCTGGAAACCATTGTGGATGGCAGGACACTAAGGGAAATTATACCCACACTGCCATTTAACTTCCAATTAACAAAGAACCTCAAACCAGAGGACTGGAAGGATATGGATGAAGTTTTTCAGCTCCACCAACTCCTCAAATATTTATTCCAATTCAGCATTAAGAAAATAGGTTCAACCTAGCCTCAAACTGGGAATAAATTGGAGCAGGCTTCCATAATATAGGTCTCAAAGAGATACCCTTCAATGAACTTATGATAATAACCAAAGGATGGAATACAACATGAAGCTCAAAATCCTGGGGTAAAGGGAAGCTAGGATAAGGTATAATCAAGCCACTATTCAAGCCATAGAAGAGAAACCAAACCAGACAGAGCATACTCTAATTCCTTAAGGCTCACAAGGAGTAAAAGAAAAGGCTCCCCAGTGGCTTCAAATCATTAAGGAACCAGAAGATCAGTGACCAAGAGTAACAATTCTTCACAATTCCAGGTAATTTACAGGAGAAGACAAGGATCACAAGGGAAAAACAAGACTTCTTTCAAAAACAGGAAGAGAAATTCAGACCCAAAGATCCAGGAACTGTTCTACTTGGTGAAAGAAGTACACAATACCCAGAAATAGTTTTAAATATTTCTGATAGAATGAATAGCCCTACTAATAGAAATATAATCTCCAATAAGAATCAAGATAGTGTTGCTACACAAGAAAGTAATAAAAACACCAATAAAATGTGGTTACAAATGTCCCAATTTTCAGAAAAAACTCAAGAAAAGTTTGAAAAGCTTCCTTAAAAAGATGTATGGTTACAAGAACTGATAGCCTTAGAAAAACACGCATCTATACTCCTCAAAAGGGCTATGCTAAACTAAGAAAAGCCTCAGAAGAGCCTAAGAAAAGACTAAACCAAGGCTTAGAGAGCAATACCACTGGAAAAGACACAGGGAATGTCTACCTCAAGACATGAAGAAATTCATTTCTGTCTGCCAAAACATACAGCTCCAAAAAAAGGGAAATGTTTTTGATAATAATCCATACCACCAAGAATACATCAAACCAGATTACTTGTTGGAGAATAAGGAGAGGCCCCCATCAAAATACCAAGATGGGGAAAACATAAATTCTTCAGAGAAGAGAGAACTGAAAAAAAATTCCAGAAGCCTCATATTTCCCAAAATTATAAGGTTTAGGAGTTTGAGCCTTTGAAATATAACCATGTATCCAAAAAGGTCACAAAACAACTTTACAATATTTATTTTAATAAGAAGAATTGAAATTATTATCTTAAACCAATTGAAAATGTCATAAAAAGGCATAAAACATTAATTATCTCACAAAACAACAAATAAAAATTTGAAATAAATTATACCATTTGATTCCCTATAAAACCCTACACATATTAAATTTTTATGTCATATCTGAAAAGTCAATACTTACTGAGATAACCTGAATATATGCGCTTTTAGGATCAGGGCATATATTCATGGCTTTCAGCTCATATCGTTTGAGATATGCATGATAAATATTTGAACAAAAAATAAATTTACCATGGAATTACTGATACAGATATAAGATTTATTTGAAAAGCTATAAGCAAGGTTATAACTTACAATGGTTTATTCAACAAAATAGTTATAGCTGTTGACCACTTTGTTGTGAAAGTGGTCCAAAATTGAAAAAAGTAGATATTCATATTCAAAAGGCTAATAAGTGATCAAGCATGTAATGGTTATAATTATACTCAAGATATTACCCCTTGAAATCATGGTTTGGAGTTTAAAATAGTAAATTTTGACATAACAAATGAGTTACAAGAAAAATCATCAAAAATAGAGTTTCAATGAGATAATTGAATGCTCTCTTAAGCTTGATAGAGACATGCCAAGCTATCAGAATTTACTCTCTGAATGGCTTTAGAATGTATAACTCAAAAGTTATTAATGCTCAAAGCTTAAGCTTAAAAATGATCATTTATAATCACTAACTGTAGCCTCATTTTAAGTTTAACAGTTATAAAAGTGATATTACTGGTTAATACTAGTATATTACTCTTGATACTAATAAAAGAAAAACATTTTAGGCTTTTTCTAAGCCTATGATGTCAGAAAATGTAAAGTTGTAGTTATAACTCTAAATAATGGTGTAATAATGAGATAAGATGGTTTAATTATGAGGTAATCATCACTCAAAATTAAAACACTGATAAATTGAATTGGATACCATCAGAAAAGCTCTACCATAAGCCTTCTCGACTCTAGGAGGGAGGAATTTACTATATATAGAGCAATTTTTACCTCTATTTCCCCCTCAGACACTTCAAAAAACATTAAAATATTGAATCCAAAGGTAATAAATTTATTCATTTTATATAGGTCTGTTATATTATCAAGGGCTCAAGTTCATCTTTACTATAATTATTAATTTTTAACTTATTAAAACAATATTAAATTGTTTTTGATTAAATTCTCTCTAAAATCTTCCATTCCACATAAAATCAAGAATATTTGTAATTTCTGTCACTTTTATTTGTAAATACAATTGAGATAACTCATATTTACATTACTTGACAGAAAATTATCCAAAATTATCATATTAAGTGTTAAAAGTAGGTTATTTTCTCTTTTTATAGGAATTTTACTTTATTGTTATTTTTGATAATTCTTTTATTACTATAAATAGTATTTATATTAATTTATAAATTTAATATTGGTAATATTATTGTTATAAATTGTTTTTTATTATTAAATAACACTTTTTTATGAATTTGATATTTTCTTTTAACAATTATAAATTGCCATATATATACTAATTATGAAATATTAATATATTTATTTTTACAATATAGTTTATATTATTTCTTTTATTTAAATAATATGAATATTTTTAATCCATAATTATACCATATATTTATTATTATAATTATTCTTGATATTATTCATTAATTTAATAAGGACATTCAGATCAAAATAAGTGCAATATTAGTAATATTTACTTATTGTTTCATAGTCAGCCCTTAAATTTGGGGGCCTGGCTGTGATTTTACTCAAAAGAACTTTTTAAAAAAAATCCATATTGGGCTTATCAAATGATAAATTATATTTATAATTATAAGATTATATAATAATTTTATATTTATTCATTTTAAAAGATATTGAGGAATTTGTAAAGCAATTGTATTGTCTCACACATGGTTTCTCACATCCTTAGACTTTGAAGAACTCCCTTTGAGTGAATATAGTGATAAAGAAGATATTTATAAGTTAAAAATAAATTTATATTATAATTTTATTTTTAAAATAATCATATTTATTTTTATTGTATTTGTTAAAGATAAAAGATATGATAAAAAGTCATTTTTTTATTCATTCCTCTTACTTTAAAAGATATAAAAGCAATTTTTAAATGTAAATTGCCTTATCTTCTCAAAAGTAACACTTTTTCAAAGAAAAAATTATATTTATTTGTCTTTCTTTAGTGTTTGCAAAAAACCCAACAGAGGGCAATCAGACAACTGTTGAGAGATTGGTAGAAGAAACTTGTCAAAGCTCTCCAACACCTGTTGTAAACAATAAAAGAAAATCTAAGAAATTAGGTTTTTAAGGATTCACTTTTCAGGACTCTGAAGGTGAGTGAATCTCAAAATTACTATAAAAAGACTTTTTCAGTTTTTTGAAATATTTTTATCTCTAATTTGTTTTTAAGATTACTACTAGAAGAGGATCTCAATACTCCATCCAATCAGATGGGGGTGGACTCAGAAGTAGAAATGATCCCAAAAAAGGGAAAAGAAATGGCAAAATCCCCAGTGGAAGAGAATCCACACAAGGAAGTACTATATCCCAAAGGCAAGTCCCAGGATTGCCTATAATCTCTGAACCAGAGTTGGAACTAAGTATGAGTAGCTCCAACAGATAAAAATCACATTCAGAGTGCTCAGATAGACATTTAAATGGGCCAGTACAAGCAGTATTACATGGTGTACAAGGACAAAGATTGGGAAATTTTGCCGCAAATTCACCAAGGAGTGATGAACTCCTGGCACATCCTGAAAATGTTCCTCAAAGAGGACAGAATATTGAGATACTCCAATGGATGGAATCCACTATCACTTAAACCTAAAATCAAAACTATAAAGAACTAGTACAACATAAAGTGGGAGAAAAGCAAGGAAGAAGCCCCAGTAGCTTCTACCAGCAAGCCACAAGCCAGCCAACCTACCCAAGAAGGGAAGAAGAACAAGAATAAGAAATGTCCAAAACACTAATCCACAAGCTACAGGATTCCAAGAATCCAAAAATATTCCATGTGTGAGCCTTTGAGATATGAGCACATATGCAAAAGGTCAAAAGGAAACTTTACTATAATTATCCTTTTAAAATAATTATCTTAAAATAAGTGAAAATGCAATAAATAGGCATAAGCTCTTAATTAACTTAGAATATAATGAGTAAAAATGTGAGATAAATTACACCATTAGATTTCTCATGATAAAATACACATATATCATTTTTATGGCATATCTGTAAAGTCAATAATTAATGAATAATAAGTAAGAATACCACAAAAAAGACATAAATTCTTCTTTATCCCATAAAATAATGAAACAACATGTTGAATGAATTTCACCATTGGATTTCCCATGAAACACTATACATATAAAATTCTTACTTCATATTTTTAAAGTCAATATTTAAGGAAATAACCTGAATTTATTCACTTTTATGGTCAGTGCATATATTGATGGTTCTTAGCTCATATGTCTTAAAATACACATTATAGAGAGTTAATCCAAAAGATAAATCTACCACTTAATTACTGTAGAAATACAGATATAAACAAGGTTATAACTTGCAAGGGGTTATTGAACACAATTGCTATAGCTGTTGACCACTTTGTTGTGAAAGTAGTCCAAACTTAAAATAAGTAGATATTCTGGCTCTAATAGTTCATAAGTGGAGAATTATGTATTTTATTTCATTATATTCAAGGTACAACCCCTTGAAATCATGGTTTGAAGTTTACAATAGTGAATTTCAACAGAAAAGATGAGTTACAAGAAAAATAATCAAAAATAGAGCTTTAATGAAATAATGAAATCCTCTTTAAAGTTAAATTATGACATGTGAGGCTATCAGAATTAACTCTCCATTTTGATGTAATGTGTATAACGTAAAAGGTATTAATGATCAAAGTTTAAGCTTAAGATTGATCATTTATGATCACTCACTGCAATCTTTTCTTAAGTTTAACAGTTATATAAGTGATAACACTGGTGAAAATTATTATATGATCATTAATAATAATAAAATCCACAAACTTTAGGCTTCTTCCAAGCATATGATGTCATAAAACTTAGAATTATAGTAATAACTCTAAATAATGGTGTAATAATGAGATGAGATGGTTTAATCATGATTTAATCATAAATAAACCTTGAAATATTGATCAATTCCAGTGGATACCATCAGTAAATGTCTAATAGAAGCCTGTTGGACTCTATGAGGGAAGACTTTACTATAAATAGAGCTCTTTGCTCTATTTCCCCCTCAGACACATCAAAAAAATTAAATTAAAAGGTAATTGTTTCTTTATTATTTATATATAAATTAATTATGTTATTTAAGAAAAAGGATCATATTCATTATAATAACCAATTTTGACTTGATTGAATCAATTTTTGATTGCTTTTGTTAAAATTCTATCTAAAGCTCCAAATCCACATAAAATCAAGAACAGTTGTTATTTTATCTTATTTTGATTTGTAAATACAATTTAAATTAATTGTATTTACTTTATTTGGCATAAATTCATCCAAAAGTATTATATTAAGCATCAAAAGTAGGTTATTTTCACTTATTATAATATTTTTCTCATGATTATTATCTTGAATGATTCTTTTATTAATATAAATAGTATTTGTATTAATATATAACATTAATATTATTTTTATAAATTGTTTTTTATTACTAAATAGAAATTTCTTAAACATTTATTATTTTTTGGTAACAATAACAAATGTCCATAAATATATTAATTATTGAATATTAATATATTATTCTTTTTTGATATAAATTATATTACTATAATTATTTAACAATATAATTATTTTACGCCATTATTATAATAATTCTTTAACATTATCAATTATTATGATCTCATTCTTAAAATTTTGTAAGGAAATTGATAGTACAATAAGAAAAATATTTGTAATATTCCCTTATTGTTTCATAGTAGAACCTTACATTTGGGGGCCTGGCCATGATATTTACCTAAAAAGAACTTTAAAAAAATTAAAATTGGGTTCATCCACTAATGAATTATATAATAATTTTATATTTATTGATTTTAAAAGCTATAGAGGCAATTGGAAAGCAGTTGTACTATCTTACACATGGTTTTTCACATCATTAGACTTTAAAGAACTTTCTTTTACTGACTCTAGTGATTAAAAAAGACATTTATAAATTAAAAATAAGTTTATATTATAGCTTGATTTTTAAAAAGAGAATAATTTTAATTTTTATTCTATTCTTTAAAAATAAAAATTCAAAAAAAACCAATAGAAAAGTTATTTTTATTCCTTTTATTCGAAGATATAAAAGCAATTTTTATGTGGAAATTTCCATATTTTATCAAAAAGAACACTTTTTGTAAAAAAGGCTTATGTTAATTTGTCTTTTTTAGTGTTTTCAGACAACCCAACAGAGGACAATCAAACCACTGTTGAGAGATTGGCAGAACAAACTTGTGCAAGTTGTCAAACACCTGTTATCAATGAGAACAAGAAAGCTAAGAAATTAGTCTTTCCAGCACCCACTATTCAGGACTCTGAAGGTGAGTAACTCTCTTTAAATTTCTGTAAAAACAATTTTTAGTATCTTAAAATCATTTCATCTTGTTATTTATTACTACTAGAAGAGGATCCCAATACTGCATCCAATGAGATGGAGCTGCACTCAGAAGTAGAGTTGATCCCTTAAAAGGGAAAAGAAAGGGCAAAATCTCCAGTGGAACAGAATACACACAAGGAAGTGCCATATCCCAAAGGCAAGTACCAGAAATGACCATAATATCTGAGCCAGAGTTAGAACTAAGTATGAGTAACTACAACAGATATAAATCACATTAACAGGGCTCAAATAACCATTTAAAGGGGCCAGTACAAGCAGTTTTACATGGTGTACAAGGACAAGGATTTAGAAATGTTGCCCTAAATCCAACAAAGAGTGATGAAATCCTGGCACATACTGAAAAAATTCCTCAAAGAGGAGGAAATAGTGAGATAATCCAATGGATGGAATCCACTATCATCCAAGCCTCAAATCAAAAAAATAAAGGAGTACCATGTCAAAAAGAGGGAGGCAAGCAAGGAAGAAGCCCAATTTGCTTCTACCAGCAAGCCTCAAGCCAAAAATCCTCCCAAAGAAGGGAAGAAGAACCAGGAAAAGAACTGGAGGAAAGCATATTCCCCAAGCTACAGGATTTCAAAAATCCAAAAAGATGCCATGGAAAATGTCTTCAACATGGCCATAACCTTGATGAAATTCAAGAACAAAGAGGAACAAACAATGAGAAAACATCATTTCCCAAGGAAATAACTCTGTCTCCTGATGCTTTAAATACTTTAACAGAAATTAAGAATAGTGTTTTACCTCTTAAATACATTAAAAATAGTTTATTATCTTTACAAGAAATGAATAATAATTTATCAGCTTTAACAAAAGTTGTTGTACAAAATAAAAAAGAAATTGATAAAATTAAATTTATGGTTGAAAATAATAAACCAAAGGTTTTAATTGACAAAACTCAGAAAACAATACAAGGACAACAGGAATCGTATGAAAGCATAAGAGATATCAAAGAAAGATTTTTGACAATCAATTATGACATGAGTATTGATAATCTTATAGAAAAATTAAACAAATTAAGTATTTTTGTTGAAACATTTGAAGAAAAGACTTCACCACATCAAAATTTACTTCTAGACCATGTAGAAAAAAGTGATGAAGCAAGAACAAATCTTCAAAATGACACTAAAAGTGAAATATGAGTCATTAATGAAAAAATGGGTAAAACAAATGAGGCTAACTTAAATATTCCAAATCTATCAACACCATTTTCTCATATAAAGAGTCCTTGTATTCCAAAAGAGGAAATAAAAAATCCATCAATAAAAGACTTGAGACATCAAGACAATAACCAAGTCTTAATGAAGGAAGAGCCTGAATTAAAAGACTGTCCAAAATTCACAGGTGAAGGTGAACATGACCATATGTCATTTATTAAAAAAATGACATACTACAAGTGTATTATCCCATACCAGATGAATTAATAACTTCCAGATTAAATTGATTATTTGAAAAGTCTGCAGAAAGATGGTATTATGACATAAGACAAATGAATGGCAAATTACCGGGTCTTGGTGGAAAAATGAAATAATAATCAAGTGGCCAAATGATGCCTGGAGGTACAAGATAGAAAATGAATTTGAAAATTCCTTCTCTGACCCAGATAATGATAAAACTTTGACTTGGTTCTTAAAACAAGCTGAAAGATTAAATTCACTGTATCCTGAAGTGTCACAGAAAATGGTTCAGATGAAAATACTCAAGAAATGTGGAGGAGAACTGGAACATTCCCCAAGAAGCAGGTGTATAGACCAATTCTCCACAGAAGAGTATATTAATGAATTAGAAGATATAGTGACAAGAAAAAAGATTGGCAGAACATGAAAAAAATTGGATATTAAAAGCCAAAATAAACCACTTATCAAGAAAGATAAAACAAAAGAACCTTTCAAACCCAATACACCCTACACTAATGAGAAAAGAAAATGCCATAAATGTGGTGGTATTGGACACTTAGCTAAAAATTGCCCTAAAAAGGCAAAAATCAATGAAATTGTGGAAACAGAAGACTACAATGACAAAGAAGATGAATCTTTTTCCAAAAAAGACACTGAAGAGTCAGAAACCTCTGAAAGTGATGAAATTAATATAATTAATCCACAAACTAATAATATTGATTTAATATATGAAGTAATAGGTGTAAATTTAAACTTACCACAAGTTGGAACATCTGATATAAGCCTCACAAACATACAATATGCCAAACTGTATAGAACCAACCCAGCAAAAGGAATGGTACTTACATCTGGAAAGTCAAGTATAAGTATTTTAATGGTTGAAAACCAAGAGGCAAAGGCAAACTTAGATACAGGAGCATACTGTAACTGTGTTGGTAAGGATTATTAAAAATCAATTATACCAGATTGGGAAGAAAAGCTTATACCAATACAAGGGGTTAAATGCAGTAGTGCAAGTGAAAGCATAAAGCCCCTTGGAATAATTGAATTAAAATTAATTCTTCCTTACCCTTCCCAATGTGTAAAAGTGAAAGTAAAGTTTTTAGTAATGGACAGCTTTACTAGTAACCATTTTATACTTGGAAATGATTACTTGTCAATTTATGGAATAGATATCTCTAATCAAAATTACAGATATTTCACCATAGGATACAATGAGAGGCAGAAATTTGGTTGTTTAAATAACAAAAAACAAATTACCTCTAAATAAAATGAGGAGAAAAGCCCAGAAAAACATTCTTTCATAAGTGAAAAACTTAATGAGGCAGAATCCAATCAAGAATTAACACAAAAAATGAGAGAGAAACTGATTAATCTCTTCTTCAAATATAAAAATGCCTTTTCAACTGACAAAGAGCCACTAGGTTAAATCATTGAACATGAAGTAGACATTATTATTAATGTGGAAAAACCTTATCCACCTCTACTAAGAAGACCAGCTTACCCAGCTAGCCCAAGAGGTAGAGAAGCCTTAGAGGTACACATTAAAGAATTCATGGACCTTGGAGTATTAAGGAAAGTAGGGGTAACTACACCTGTCACTTTAACTTGGCCTAATAGAAAATCAAGGATGGTAGGGGACTTTGGAGCTCTAAATACCTATACTATCCCTGACAGATATCCAATTCCCAGAATACATGAGACATTAGCACAATTGTCACAGGATAAGCTCATTACAGCCATGGATGCTCTAAAGGGTTTTCACCAAAATTTCTTAACAGAAAATTCCAAAAAACTACTGAGGATAATAATCCACTGTGGAATCTATGAGTACTTACAAATGCCATTTGGTATAAATAATGAAACTTCCAATTATAAAAGAATGATGAGTACCATATTTCCTGAAGACTCAGCAGAAGGATGGTTAATTATCTACATTGATGATATCATAGTTTGCTCAGAAACTTGGGAAAATCACTTAACAAGACTAGAAAGAGTCTTGCAAAAAATAGTACAAGTAAATATGAAAATTTTCTTGGAAAAATGTCATTTTGAATGCAGTGAACTGAAAGCACTAGGACATTTTGTATCTGGACTAAGTTTGGGCATATATCAAAACAAAGTAGCGGCAGTACTACTGAAAACAATGCCCCAAACCAAGAAGGAAATGGAATCATTTCTAGGATTTGCTGGTTATTACAGACAGCACATAAAGGATTTTGCAAGAATTTCCAAATTATTTTACAAGCTCTGTGAACCACAAACAGTCTATGAAATGACTGAAGAAAGGGTTAAAGAATATGAGGAATTGACAAATGCCTCACAAATTCCCCATTTCTTATAATTCCAGATTGGAAACTACCTTTCAAGCTGTACAGTGCCCTCCAACAAACCTTTGAACACTTTTTTTTTGTGTTTTTTTTCTCACAAGGCTATATGGAAGATTCAAGGATTTTTTTTTATGATTACCCATGTGTTGGTTTTAAATCAAACTAATAATAAAAAACGTGTATAAATAGTAGTACAATAAAATTGACTAATATTAAAGTAAAGCTCCTACCATCGGGTAGGAGATCCATTTTTATCCACGGCCATTTGCATTCTTGCAGGCATGGATACAAGTAATGCCTCTAAGTGATCAAAAGTCATTGTATCCCAAACAATGTGAATGTCTTTTCTCAACACGTTCATTGTTTTTGGGTTGAAAAGGTTGGTAACAACAAACTTCATTTTATACCAAAGGCTTTCAATTGGGTTGAGGTCAGGTGAGCTGGGAGGCCAAGAAAAGTTTTTAATTTGATGATCTTGACGCCATTGTTGGCTGGCAAGGGCAGTATGGGTGGGAGCTCCATCCTCCATTCATATGAGCTCTTCACGATTGGCTGCTACACTGACTTGAACTAATTTGTTCATAAATGGCAATAAACTGGGCTCATAAACATTATCAATAAAGTTTACTGACCTATGTTGCCCCAGCGGCATTATAATAAGTTCAGATGGTCCCCCAAACCATCATCGATCAACAACCTGATCAATTATTGACTTCCATTGAATCAAGGTCAAATTTTCGTTCAGGTGTTTGCCAAACTCACTTTTGGGTTACAGGCTCGCCTAGTTAAAATGAAGATTTGTCTGTCCAAACAACTTGGGACCAATCATTCACAGTCCAATGGAGGTGAGCATGGGCAAATTCTAGCTGTTGTTCTATGTGGCAAGGACTGAGATATGGCTTCTTAACAGAAATACAAGACCTTTTACCAAGGTGATGTATTGCCTTGCAAATAGTATTGAGAGAAAGATTGGCTGTGATAAGATTTTTGATTGAGACAAGTGTCTCTTGACAATGTTTCTGAAGGACTCGTCCAAGTTCTCGCACGTCACAATTGTTTAATTTCAAAGGTGGGCCAGGTATTGGGAGGGTTTCTAAATGACCTCACTCTTGAAATTGTTGTATGGTATCATGAACAGTTGTTGGAGGAACACTCAAAAAGTTGGCAATCATTTGGATTGAGGCCCTTGCATCGCGCATCCCAAGGATTTTCCCTCAGTCTATAGGTTTGCAATATGGTGGCATACTAATAATATATGTATTTAGTATTTATTCCAAGATTTAAACCCGAAGCATTTAAAAAAACTTACCATTCATCTTGATGACTGGTATAAATAGCCATACAGAGACAAGAACAAATTGAAGCAATACACAAAGATGATTGGTCCAAAACTGACCAATGACTCTCATTGGTCAGAGAAAACGTATCCAATCATTGATGCTGATTGGTTATAAGAAAAAAAGAATCACAACAAAAAATAAAAAATGAGAAACAAGAGAAGAAAGGAGGGGAGATGAGTGCAAGATGATGGTGGAAGTTAGGAGAAAAAGTCTGTGAGTTCAGAAAAAAAGATTAAAACATTAATTTCAAAGTTTTGTTCAAAGGTTTATTGGAGGGCACTGTACATTGATTCTTGTGGAGAAGGACTAGGTGCTGCACTACACCAGACACAAATCATCAATGATAAACCTGTTGAAGGAACAATTTGCTTTATTTAAAGGAAAATGAAGCAAACAGAAGCAATATATGGAGCACTCCAAAGGGAATGTACTTGCCTAGTGTGAGATTTAGAAAAATTACACTATTATTTGGGTGGAACAGTGTTTGATGTGATAACAGACTGTAATGCTGTAAAATCTTTATTACACATGAAGACACCAAATAGACACATGGTGAGATGGAAAATTTCTATCCAAGAGTATAGAGGAAATATGACTATAGCTCATAAATCTGTAAATATTCATAAAAATGCAGATTGTCTTAGCAGATAGGCTTTAGAAAATACACCTGAAAACCCAGCATTGGTACCAGAAAAAGAGAATCATATAGAAAGCATATGTGTCACAGATATTGGCACAAAATTCTTTAACCAAGTTCAAGAAATCTATAAGATGGACAAGGACTGTCATATCTTATGCAAAATTCTAATGAAATACTGTGAAGACCCATCACTTTGATCAAAACTAGATGGAATATGTAAAAAAGCATATTATGAAGGAAGATTCCACCTCCTTGATGGAATTCTCTATCATAGGACTAAACATACATGTTTTATGGCTTTAACAGGTAGAACTCTGATAAACAATATAATACATGAATGCCATGATAGTGTTGCATCTGGACATCTCCCAGAAGACAGAACACTAGAGAGGTTAAATACCTGCTCTTGGTGGCCAAATTGCAGAAATGATGTTGCAGAATACTGCCAAACCAGTGACAGATGTCAAAATGCAAACAGAGACACAGGAAAGAAATTTGGAATGATGATCCAAATCCAAGAAGCAAAATCTCCATGGGCAATAGCTCACATGCATTGGGTAACAGCCTTACCCCCAGGAGGAGATAGAAGTCATAATGCATGCCCAGTATTAGCGAACAGGTACAGAAAAACTCCAATGCTTGTAGCATGTCAAAAAGATGACACAGCTATGGACACAGCCATAGTAATGTGGAATGAAGCTATTAGCCATACAGGACTATTCCAAAATATCATAAGTGACAGGGACCCAAAATTCACCTCAGCATTATGGACAAACCTCCATAACATGTTTGGAACAAAGCTATCATTATCCACAGCCTACCACCCTCAAGCTGATGGTCTGGAAGAGAAAATGGTGCCAGCCTTAGAAGATATGATCAGAATATTCTGTGCTTATGGCATAGAATTCAAAGACTCTGATGGCTTTACCCATGATTGGTGTACCTTAATACCAGCTCTTCAGCTGGAATATAAGACATCAATCCACTCTTCAGCTGGAAAAACACCAGAAATTTTGTAAAAAGGAAGAAATACAAGACTTCCAAATGATACTCTCAAGAAAGACTCTGTGGATATAAATAAAACAACAAGGAGTTTCAAAATTATGCTTGACAAAGAAATACATCATGCAAACAGATGTATGCAAGATTCTTTCAAATATTAAAAAGAAAGATGGGATAAAAGTCATAAACCACCTAAGCTCAAAATAGGAGACTTCGTCTTAGTATCAACTCTGAATTTTAAAAAAATCAAAGGCCCAAAGAAATTGAAAGATTCCTTTGCAGGACAATCCATGATAAAAGCACTACATGGACCTAATGCTATGCAATAAGAACTCACAGGTGAATTAATGAATAAACACCCAACTTTTCCTGTAATCCTGATTTAACCTTACAGCTCAAGTGACAAAGAGTAATTTCCCCTAAGAAATACACCAAAACTTAAAATTCCCCCTCTAGAAGAAGGAGAAGAAAGAAAAACTATAAAAGTCCTCAAATAAAGGAGGACTAGAAAAAAAAGGGAACACCTCATAAGATATAGAAACACAACTCAAGAAGATTAATGGCTACTTGAGAAAGATATAAATAATGCTGATAAACTACTAATAAGGTTCAGAAATGAAAGAAAACCTAGAGTGTAAGGTTTGACTATGAAACAATAAGTAAAAATTACTAATATTTTACTTATTGTACTATGAATGTCCTTATAAATGAAATAAATAAGATGAAAATAATTATAATAATAAGAAATTATTATAATTATGGCGTAAAAATAATTATATTATTAAATAAATATAATAATATTATTTATATTATAAAATATAATATAATATAATAAATATATTAATATAAAATAATTAATATATATAATGGCACTTTATTATTGTTACAAACAAACAATAAAGGCGTAAAAAATTGTTTTTTATTAATAAAAAACAATTAATAACAATAATATTACCAATATTAAAGTTATAAATTAATATAAATACTGTTTATATTAATTGAAGAATTATTAAAAGAATAATAAAGAGAAAATTATTATAATAAGAGAAAATAACCTACTTTTAATACTTAATATAATAATTTTGAGATATTTTACGCCAAAAAATGTAAATACAACTTATACAAATTGTATTTACAATAAAAAATAGAGAAAATTACAAATATTCTTGTTTTTACATGGAAATGAGATTTTAGAGAGATTTTCAACAAAAACAATTAAATAAATGATTCAATCACGTCAAAATTGATCATTATAATAAGATTATCTTTGGTCTTTAATAATATAAAAGTTTTATATATAAAGAATAAATATATTACCTTTTTATTTGTATTGATTTAATGTTTTTGATGCGTCTGAGGGGAAAACAGAGTAAAAATGGCTCTATTTATAGTAAATACCTCCCTCCTAGAGTCCAACAGGCTTCTAGTAGACGTGTACTGATCATATCCACTGGAATTGATCAATATCTTAAGGTTTGGTGATGATTACATCATGATAAAACCATATTACATCATTATTATGCCATTATTTAGATTTATCACTATAACTCTAAGTTTGATGATGTCAAAGGATTGGAAGAACCCCAAAATTTGTGTATTTTATTAGTTTCAATAATAAACTAACAGTATTCACCCATTATATCACTCATATGACTGTTAAACTTAATTTAAGGTTACAGTGAGTGATCACAAATGATTGAATTAAGCTCAAACTTTGATCCTTAATAACTTTTAAGATTTACAGGCTACAGCAATTCAGAGAGTAAATTCTAATATATTGGAATAACCTTATCATGCTTCCAAGAGCATTTCATTACATCATCAAAACTCTATTTTTGATGATTTTTCTTGTAACTCATCTTTTCTGTCAAAATTTAATATTTTAAACTTCAAACCATGATTTCAAGGGGTTATACCTTGAATATTATAATAAAAAATACATCATTCTTCACTAATGAGCTATTAGAATTGAACTGTTTACTTTTTTTTAAGTTTGGACCACTTTTACAACAAAGTGGTCAACAGCTCTGTTGATTTTAATCAATAATCCCTTACAGGTTTTAACCTTGTTTATAACTTGTGAAATGAACTTCATTTCTGTACTTCTACAGTAATTGCGTAATGACTTTCTTTTTGGCTCATCACTCTATCATGCAAATTTCAGATGATATTGGCTAGAATCCTTGAATATATGTTTTGACCAAAAAAGTGCATATATTCAGGTTAATTCTTTCAGTATTGACTTTGGAGCTTAGCTTCTTAATTGTTTTATATGTGGAGATTTATGGAGAATCCAATGGTACCATTTATTTCATGTGTTGTTTCATTGGTATTTGAAATAAATAGGGATTTGTGTTCTTTATAAGGTATTATTACTTATAACTTATTAAATATTGACTTTACAGATATGCCATAAAAATGATATATGTGTATCTTACCATGGGTAATCCAATGGTATAATTCATTTAACATGTTTATTCATTGGTGTTTAGGTTGAACCAAGTTTTATGCCAATTTATGGTATTTTTGTAGCTTTAAGGTAATTATTTTTAATGTATAATTATTTTAAATATTTCTTGTGACCTTTTTTGGGTATGTGGTCATATCTCAAAGGTTCAAATAGAGAATAGAAATGTTAAGAATTATTGAGATTCAATACTAATAAAGTCCAATGAAGAGGTAGGACAGTGGATGATACCCTAATTAAGTATATCATATTGGGTAAGGTCTTTTGTGGTGGTAGGGAATGTGAGCCTTTGAGATACAAACACATATCCAAAAATTTCACAACAAAAATTTACTATAATTATTCTTTTAGAATAATTATCCTCAAATAAGTGACAATGCCATAAATAGGCATAAATTCTCAATTAACATAAATTATAATGAGTAAAAATTTGAAATAAATTACAACATTAGATTACTCATGATAAAATACACATATATAATTTTCATGGAATATCTGTAAAGTAAATAATTAATCAATAATAAATAGAAATGCCATAAAAACATAGATTATTATTTATCTCAGAAGCCAATGAAACAACATGCTTAATAAATTGCACCATTGAATTCCCCATGAATAAAAATACATATAAAATTTTTATGTCATATTTGTAAAGTCAATATTTAAGGAAATAACCTGAATATAGGCACTTTTATGTTCAGTGCATATATTGATGGTTTTTAGCTCATATGTCTTAAAATACACATAATAGAGAGTTAATGTGAGCCTTTGAGATATGACCACATACCCAATAAGGTCACAAAAAAGACTCAGAACAATTATACCTTTAATATAATTATATTAAAATTACTTAGAATAATTATACATTAAGAATAATTACTTAAATATACAAAAAATACCATAAATTGGTACAAAAATTGGTTTAACTTAAAAACCAATGAATCAGCATGTAAAATGAATTATACCATTGGATTCCCCATGGAAAAATACACATATACCATTTTTATGGCATATCTGTAAAGTCAATATTGAAGGAATTATAAGGTATAATACCTTATAAAAATCATAAAACCTTATTTATCTCAAGAACTAATGAAACAACATGTGAAATAAATTGTACCAGTGGATTCCCCATGAACATCCACACATAAAACAATTAACAAGCTAATTCCCAATGTTAATACTTAAGGAATTATCCTGAATATATGCACTTTTTTGGTCAATGCATATATTCAAGGATCATAGCTAATATCTTCTAAACTATACATGATAGAATGATGAACCAAAAATAAAGTTACCACGTAATTACTGTAAGAACACAGATATTAACTTTATTTTACAAATTATAAACAAGGTTAAAACCTATGATGAATTATTGATAAAAATCAACAGAGCTGTTGACCACTTTGTTGTGAAAGTGTTCCAAACTTAAAAAAAGTATACAGTTGGATTCTACTAGTTCATTCGTGAAGAATGATGTAATTTTTATTATTAAATTCAGGGTATAACCCCCTGAAATCAAGGTTTGAAGTTTAAAATATTGAATTTCGGCAGAAAAGATGAGTTACCAGAAAAATCATCAAAAATAGAGTTTTGATGATGTAATGAAAGGCTCTTGGAAGCATAATAAGGTTATGCCAGGCTATCAGAATTCACTCTCTGAATTGCTGTAGCGTGTAAATCTTAAAAGTTATTGAGGATCAAAGTTTGAGCTTAATTTGAGCAGTTATGATCACATACTGTAACCTTAATTTAAGTTTAACAGTCTTAAGAGTGAAGAAATTGGTGAATACTATTAGTTTATGATTAAAACTAATAAAATCCACGAAATTTGGGGTTCTGCCAAGCCTCTGATGTCATCAAACTTAGAGTTATAGTGATAACTCTAAATAATGGTGTAATAATGATGTAATATGGTTTGATCATGATGTAATCACCCTCAAACCTTAAAATATTGATCAATTCCAGTGGATATGATCAGTACACGTCTACTAGAAGCCTGTTGGACTCTAGGAGGGAGGTACTTACTATAAATAGAGCTCTTTTTTACTCTATTTACCCCTCAGACGCATCAAAAACATTAAATAAATTAAATAAAAGGTAATTTCTTTATTCTTTATATATATAACTCTTATATTATTAAAGACCAAAGACCATCTTAATATTAATCACTCTTTTTACGTGATTAAATCAAATCGTTAATTGTTTTTGTCATAAATCTCTCTATAAACTGATTTCCACGTAAAATCAAGAATTTTAGTAATTTTCTTTATTTTTTATTGTAAATACAATTTGAAAAAGTTGTATTATATTCTTTTGGCGTAAAATATCTCAAAAGTATTATTTTAAGTGTTAAAAGTAGGTTATTTCATCTTATTATAATAATTTCTCTCTTATTATTACTCTGAATAATTATTATTTAATATAAATAGTATTTATATTAATATATAACTTTAATATTAGTAATATTATTGTTATTAATTGTTTTTTACGCCTTTATTATTTGTTGGTAACAATAATAAAGAGCTTTATAGTATATTAATATATTATTTATAATATTATAATTTCATATAATATTAATTATATTATTATATTTATTTAATAATATAATATTTTTACGCCATAATAATGATATTTCTTTATTATTATTATTATTTTAATCTTATTTATTTCAATTATAAGGACATTCAGAGTACAATAAGTAATAAATTAGTAATTTTTACTTATTGTTTCATAGTCAAACCTTACATTTGGGGGCCTGGCCGTGATATTTACTTAAAAGACCTTTAAAAAGATTCTAATTGGGTTTATCCAATAATAAATTATATTTATAATCATAAAATTATATAATAATTTTATATTTTATTGATTTTAAAAGCTATTGAGGCATTTGGAAAGCAATTGTACTGTCTTACACGTGGTTTTTCACATCCTTAGACTTGCAAGAACTTTCTTTGAGTGACTCTAGTGATTAAAAAAGATAATTTATAAATTAAAAATAAATTTTATTATAATTTAATTTTATAAAGAATCATATTAATTTTTATTTTATTCCTTAAAAATTAAAAATTAGAAAATAAAAAAAAATTTAAAAATATTAAAAAATATTAAAAACCAATAAAAAAAGTTATTTTTATTCCTTTTTATTCATTTCTTTATTCATTTCAAGTTTTTAAAGATATAAAAGCAATTTCTACGTGGAAAATTGCCATATCTTGCCAAAAATAACACTTCTTATAAAAAGACTTAAATTTATTTGTCTTCTTTAGTGTTTGAAGATAACCCAACAGAAGACAACCAAGCTACTGTTGAGAGATTGGTGGAAAAAACTTGTCAAAGTTCTCCAACACCAGTTATCACCAAAAGAAAGAAAGCTAAGAAATTAGACTTTCCAGGGCCCACCATTCAAGACTCTGAAGGTGAGCACCTCTTTTTAAATTGCCATAAAAGAATTTTATTCTAAAATACTTTTATTTTTTCTTATTCTTTAAATTATGACTACCAGAAGAGGTTCCCAATACTCCATCCAATCAGATGGAGCTGGACTCAGAAGTAGAATTGTTCCCTCAAAAGGGAAAAGAAAGGGCAATATCCCCAGTGGAACAGAATCCACACAAGGAAGTGCCTTATCCCAAAGGCAAGTCCCAGAAATGCCCATGATATCTGAGCCTGAATTGGAACTAAGTATGAGTAACTCAAATAGGTACAAATCACATTCAGAGAGCTCAAATAGACATCTACATGAGCCAGTAAAAGCAGTATTACACAGTATACAAGGACAAAGACTGGGAAATGCTGCCTCAAATACACCAAGGAGTGATGAACTCCTGGCACATCCTGAAAAAGTTCCTCAAAGAAGAGGAGATAGTGAAATACTCCAATGGATGTAATCCACTGTCATCCAAACCTCAAATCAAAAAAATCAAGGATTATCATGCCAAAAAGAGGGAGGCAACCAAGGAAGAAGCCCCAGTAGCCTCTACCAGCAAGCCTCAAGCCAACCCACTTCCCCAAGAAGGGAAGAAGAACAAGAAAAAGCATTGGAGGAAACCATATTCCCCAAGTTACAGAATCCCAAGAATCCAAAAGGATGCCATGGACAATGTTTTCAACATGGCCAGAACCTTGATGGAATTCAAGGACAAGGAAGAGCAAAGAATGAGACAACCTCATTTCCCAAAGAAATAACCTTGTCCAAAGATGTTGTAAATACTTTAACAGAAATTAAAAATAGTATATTACCTCTAAAAGAAATTAAAGATAGTTTATTATCACTACAAGAAATAAATAACAATTTATCTTCTTTAACAAAAATTGTTGTGCAAAACAAGAAAGAAATTGACAACATTAAGTTTATTGTTGAAAATAATAAACCAAAGAATTTAATTGACAATACTCAAAAATTAATACAAGGACAACAAGAATTGTATAAATACATAAAAGATATCAAAGACAAAACTTTGACAATCAATTATGATGTGAGTATTGACAATCTTACAGAAAAATTAAATAAATTAAGTATTTCTGTAGAAAAATTTGAAGAAAAGACTTCATCACACCAAAAATTACTTTTGGACCATGTGGAAAAAAGTGATGAAGCAAGAATGCATCTGAAAGATGATATTCAAAGTGAAATAAGGCTTATTACAGAAGAAATGGATAAAATTAATGAGGCTAATCAAAATATGCCAAAGTTATCAACACCATTTTCTCATATAAGAAGCCCTGTTAAAACAAAAGAGGAATTGTCAAATCCTTTCATAACAGACTTGAGTCATCAAGACAACAACCAAGTCTTAATGAAAGAAGCACCTCAATTGAAGGAATGGCCAACATTCACAGGAGAAGGGGAATATGACCACATCTCATTTATTAGAACAATTGACATGTTACAAGAAGACTATGCCATACCAGATGAATTAATCACTGCAAGATTACATTCATTGTTTGAGAAATATGCAAAAAGATGTTATTATGGCATAAGTCAAACAAATGGTAAAAATACCTGGTCTTGGTGGAAACAAGAAATAATCACCAAGTGGGCAAATGATGCCTGGAGGTATAAGATAGAAAATGCATTTGAAAACTCTTTCTTTGACCCAGAGAAAGATAAACCTTTAACTTGGTTCTTAAAACAAGTTGAAAGGCTTAATGCACTGTACCCAGAAATGTCACAGAAGATGGTGCATATGAAAATACTTAAAAAATGTGGAGGGGAACTAGAACATGCCCTAAGAAGCAGGTTTATAGAACCATGCTCCACAGAAGAGTATATAAATGCACTAGAAGATATAGTGACAAGAACAAAAATTGGCAGGACTTGGAAAAAATTGGACATTAAAAGCCCAAATAAACCATTTATCAAAAAAGACAAGTCAAAAGAATCCTTTAAGCCCAATACATCCAACAATAATGAGCAAAGAAAATGCCATAAATGTGGAGGTATTGGACACTTAGCCAATAATTGCCTTAAAAAAGCAAAGATTAATGAAATTGTGGAAACAGAGAGCCACAATAACAAAGAAGAGGAATCTGACTCTGAAAAAGAGACAGAAGAGTCAGAAAGCTCTGAAAGTGATGAAATGAATATAATTAATGCACAAATTAATAATATTGATATAATTTATGAAGTACTGGATGTTAATTCAAACTTGCCACAAGTTGGAACATCTGACACAAATCTGACAAACATACAAGATGCCAAAATGTATAGAACCAAACCTGCAAGAGGAATGGGATATACAGCTGGAAAATCAAGTATTAGTATTGTTATGGTTGATAACCAAGAAGGAAAAGTTAACTTGGATACAGGAGCATATTGCACTTGTGTTGGCAAAATTTATTTAAAAACCATTGTCCCAGACTGGCAAGAAAAACTTATGCCAATACAAGGTGTCAAATTTAGTAGTGCAAGTGAGAGCATGAAGCCCCTTGGAATAATTGATTTAACACTAATTTTTCCTCATCCCTCACAATGTTCCAGAATTAAAGTAGAGTTTGTAGTAATGGACAACTGTACTAGTAATCATTTCATACTTGGAAATGACTACTTATCAATCTATGGTATAGATATCTCCAACCAAAAGGATAGATATTTTACCATAGGAGATAACAAAAGACAAAAGTTTGGATTCTTAAATAACAAAAAACAAATCACAGTTATTAAGAATGAAGAAAAAATTCCAGAAAAGGAACTTTTTATATCTGAACAACTCAAAGAGGCAGAATTCAATCAAGAATTAACAGAAAAAATGAAAGAAAAATTGATTGACCTCTTATTTAAGTATAAAAATGCCTTTGCAACTGACAAAGAGCCACTAGGTGCCATAATTGGACATGAAGTGGATATAATTCTTAATGTAGAAAAACCTTACCCACCTTTATTAAGAAGACCTGCTTATCCAGCCAGTCCAAGAGCTAGAGAAGCCTTAGAGGTGCACATTAAAGAATTAATGGACCTTGGAGTGTTAAGAAAGGTTGGACATAATGAACAAGTAGAAGTTACTACACCCGTCATTATAACTTGGCATAATGGAAAATCAAGGATGGTAGGAGACTTCAGAGCCCTGAATACCTATACCATTCCAGACAGATATCCAATACCCAGAATCCATGAGACATTAACCCAATTGTCACAAGCTAAGTTCATCACAGCTATGGATGCTCTGAAGGGTTTTCATCAAAATGTCTTAACAGACAATGCCAAGAAACTACTAAGAATAATAGTCCATTGTGGAATTTTTGAATACTTAAGAATGCCATTTGGAATAAAAAATGCACCTTCCCATTATCAAAGAATGATGAATACCATATTCCCTGAAGAGCTATCAGAAGGATGGTTGATTATCTATATTTATGATATCATAGTTTGCTCAGAAACTTGGGAAAATCACCTTACAAGACTAGAAAGGGTACTACAAAAAATAGTCCAAGTGAATATGAAAATTTCCTTGAAAAAGTGTCATTTTGCATATAGTGAATTAAAAGCACTAGGACATGTTGTATCTGGCCTTAGTCTAGGCATAGACAAAAATAAAGTAGCAGCAGTACTACTTAAACCAATGCCCCAAACCAAAAAGGAAATGCAATCATTTCTAGGATTTGCTGGTTACTATAGACAGCATATAAAGGACTTTGCAAAGATTGCTAAATCCTTGTATAAGCTATGTGACCAACAAACAGTTTATGAGATGACAGAAGAAAGAGTCAAGACATATGAAGAATTGAAAAATTCCTTAACAAATGCCCCATTTCTTCTGATGCCAGATTAGAAACTACCCTTCAAACTGTATATTGATGCTTGTGGAGAAGGACTAGGTGCTGCACTTCACCAAACACAAATTATCAATGATAAACCAGTGGAAGGACCAATTTGTTTCATTTCAAGGCAGATAAAGCCAACAGAAGCAAGGTATGGAGCAAGCCAAATGGAATTCTTATGCCTAGTATGGGCTTTAGAAAAATTGCATTATTATTTGGATGGCACAGTATTTGATGTAATCACAGACTGTAATGCTGTGAAATCACTATTAAATATGAAGACTCCAAATAGACATATGCTGAGATGGCAAATTGCTATCCAAGAATATAGAGGAAATATGACTATTGTTCATAAATCTGGAAATATTCATAAAAATGTAGATGGTCTTAGCAGATGGGCTCTAGCAAATACCCCTGACAATCCAGCATGGGTACCACAAGAAGAGCACCATATAGAAGGAATATGTGTTACAGACATTGGCACAGAATTCTTTAACCAAGTTAAAGAAAGCTATAAGACAGACAAAAATTGCCATATCTTAAGCCAACTTCTAATGAAAGACTGCAAAGATCCATCACTTTCATCAAAACTAGAAGACTTCCTTATGATACCCTCAAAAAGGACTTAGTGGATATACATCCAACAGCAAGCAGTTTCAAGATAATGCTTGATAAAGCAAGACACCATGCAAACAGATGCATGCAAGATTCTTTTAAATATGCAAAAGAAAGATGGGATAAAAGTCATAAGCCACCTGATTTCAAAATAGGGGACTTGGTTTTAGTATCAACCCTTAATTTCAATAACATAAAAGGCCCAAAGAAATTGAAAGATTCCTTTGCTGGACCATTTATGATAAAAGCACTTCATGGACCCAATGCTGTGCAATTAGAACTCACAGGTGAACTAATGAACAAACACCCAACTTTCCCTGTAAGTCTAATAAAACCTTACAGTTCAAGTGACAAGGAGTTATTTCCACTAAGAAATAAACCCCCACTTGAAATTCCCCCCTTGGAAGAAGGGGAAGAAAAGAAAATAGTAAAAGTCCTTAAAGAAAGAAGGACAAGAAACAAAAAAGAAAGGGAATACCTTGTAAGGTATAGAAATCCAACTCAAGAAGATGAATGGCTACTTGAGAAAGATATAACAAATGCTGATAAACTACTAAGAAGGTTCAGACATGAAAGAAAGCCTGAAAAATAGAAAAGTTAAGCATTATTGAGCTTCAAGACTAACAAAGTCTAATGAAGAGGTAGGACAGTGGATGATACCCTAATCACACATATCAGATTGTGGTACAATCTTTTTTGGTGGTAGGGAATGTGAGCCTTTGAGATATGACCACATACCCAATAAGGTCACAAAAAAGACTCAGAACAATTATACCTTTAATATAATTATATTAAAATTACTTAGAATAATTATACATTAAGAATAATTACTTAAATATACAAAAAATACCATAAATTGGTACAAAAATTGGTTTAACTTAAAAACCAATGAATCAACATGTAAGATAAATTATACCATTGGATTCCCCATGGAAAAATACACATATATCACTTTTATGGCATATCTGTAAAGTCAATATTTAAGGAATTATAAGGTATAATACCTTATAAAAATCATAAACCCTTATTTATCTCAGGAACTAATGAAACAACATGTGAAATAAATTGTTCCAGTGGATTCCCCATGAAGATACACACATAAAACAATTAACAAGCTAATTCCCAATGTTAATACTTAAGGAATTATCCTGAATATATGCACTTTTTTGGTCAATGCATATATTCAAGGATCATAGCTAATATCTTCTAAACTATACATGATAGAATGATGAACCAAAAATAAAGTTACCACGTAATTACTGTAAGAACACAGATATGAACTTTATTTTACAAATTATAAACAAGGTTAAAACCTATGATGAATTATTGATAAAAATCAACAGAGCTGTTGACCACTTTGTTGTGAAAGTGTTCCAAACTTAAAAAAAAGTATACAGTTGGATTCTACTAGCTCATTCGTGAAGAATGATGTAATTTGTATTATTAAATTCAGGGTATAACCCCCTGAAATCAAGGTTTGAAGTTTAAAATATTGAATTTCGACAGAAAAGATGAGTTACCAGAAAAATCATCAAAAATAGAGTTTTGATGATGTAATGAAAAGCTCTTGGCAGCATAATAGGGTTATGCCAGGCTATCAGAATTCACTCTCTGAATTGCTGTAGCGTGTAAATCTTAAAGGTTATTGAGGATCAAAGTTTGAGCTTAATTTGAGCAGTTATGATCACATACTGTAACCTTAATTTAAGTTTAACAGTCTTAAGAGTGATAAAATTGGTGAATACTATTAGTTTATGATTAAAACTCATAAAATCCACGAAATTTGGGGTTCTGCCAAGCCTCTGATGTCATCAAACTTAGAGTTATAGTGATAACTCTAAATAATGGTGTAATAATGATGTAATATGGTTTGATCATGATGTAATCACCCTCAAACCTTAAAATATTGATCAATTCCAGTGGATATGATCAGTACACGTCTACTAGAAGCCTGTTGGACTCTAGGAGGGAGGTATTTACTATAAATAGAGCTCTTTTTTACTCTATTTACCCCTCAGACGCATCAAAAACATTAAATCAATTAAATAAAAGGTAATTTCTTTATTCTTTATATATATAACTCTTATATTATTAAAGACCAAAGACCATCTTAATATTAATCACTATTTTTACGTGATTAAATCAAATCTTTAATTGTTTTTGTCATAAATCTCTCTATAAACTCATTTCCACGTAAAATCAAGAATTTTAGTAATTTTCTTTATTTTTTATTGTAAATACAATTTGAAAAAGTTGTATTATATTCTTTTGGCGTAAAATATCTCAAAATTATTATTTTAAGTGTTAAAAGTAGGTTATTTCATCTTATTATAATAATTTCTCTCTTATTATTACTCCTAATAATTCTTATTTAATATAAATAGTATTTATATTAATATATAACTTTAATATTAGTAATATTATTGTTATTAATTGTTTTTTATTTATAAAAAACAGTTTTTTACGCCTTTATTATTTGTTGGTAACAATAATAAAGAGCTTTATAATATATTAATTATTTTATATTAATATATTATTTATAATATTATAATTTCATATAATATTAATTATATTATTATATTTATTTAATAATATAATATTTTTACGCCATAATAATAATATTTCTTTATTATTATTATTATTTTAATCTTATTTATTTCAATTATAAGGACATTCAGAGTACAATAAGTAATAAATTAGTAATTTTTACTTATTGTTTCATAGTCAAACCTTACAGTTAAGCCAAAAAAAGCTACCTTTTAATTACTGTAGGAATACAAACATCAACTTTACTTCACAAGTTATAGACAAGGTTATAATGTTTAAGGGTTTATTGAATAAACTTGCTATAGCTGTTGACCCCTTTGTTGTGAAAGTAGTCCAACTTACAACAAATTATATATTCAGTTTCAAATAGTCCATAAATGATGTTTTTTTTTCATTATTTTCAAGGTACAACCCCTTGAAATCATGGTTTGAAGTTTAAAACAGTGAATTTCAACAGAAAAGATGAGTTACAAGAAAAATCATCAAAAAGAGATTTTTCATGATGTAATTAAATTCTCTTTGAAGTTTAATTATGATATGTTAAGCTATCAGAATCCCCTTTTTAATTGGCTGTAATGTGTATAGCTTAAACTTTATTAATGATCAAAGTTTAAGCTTAAAATTGATCATTTATGATCACTCACTATAATCATATTCTAAGCTTAACAGTGATAAACTGGTGAATACTATTATATTATGATTAATACTAATAAAATACATGAACCTTAGGCCTCTGTCAAGCGTATGATGTCATCAAGCTTAGAGCTGTAGTGATAACTCTTAATAATGGCATAATGATGAGATAAGATAGTTTAATTATGATTTAATCATCACAAAGCCTTAAAATGCTGATCAATTCCAGTAAATAACCTCATTACAAGGCTAATAGAAGACTTTTAGACTCTAGGAGGGAAGACTTTACTATAAATAGAGCTCTTTTTTACTCTATTCCCCCCTCAGACACATAAAAAACATTAAAACATTAAATTAAAAGGTAATTTCTTTATTCTTTATATATAAATTAATCATATTATTCAAGACAAAAGAACATCTTCATTATAATCACCAACCTTGATGTGCTTACATCAATTTTTAATTGTTTTTGTTAAAATTATCTCCAAAAACTCTAAATCCACATAAAATCAAGAATATTTGTAATTTCTTTTATTTTTAGTTGTAAATAAAATTCAAATAAGTTGTATTTACTCTATTTGGCATAAATTTATCCAAAAGTATTATATCAAGCCTAAAAATTAGGTTATTTTCACTTATTATGATATTTTTCTCTCTATTATTATCTTTGATAATTCTTTTATTAATATTAGTAATATAATTGTTATAAATCGTTTTTTTTCCAAATAAAAGTTTCTTACACATTTATTATTTGTTGGAAACATTAATAAATTGCCGTAAATATGTTAATTATCAAATATTAATAAACTTATTTTTATCATATTATTCTTTTATAATATAAATTATATTACTATATCTATTTGATAATATAATCATTTATGCCATGATTATAATAATTTTCTATTATTATAAATTATTATTATCCCATTATTAAAATTTTATAAGGGCATTCATAGTCAAATAGGAAAAATATTTGTAATAGTCTCCTATTGATTCATAGTCAAACCTTAGATCATGGACATTGTCTTCAACAAGGCGAGAACCTTAATGGAATTTAGGGAAAAAGAGGAACAACAAATGAGAAAACCCCATTTCTCAAAGAAATAACATTGTCTCCTGATGTTGTAAATACATTAACAGACATTGATAAGAGTATATTACCAACACATTAAAAATAGCTTATTATCTTTAACACAGATTGTTTTAAAAGACAAAAAAGAAATAGACAGCATTCAATTTGTGGTTGAAAATAATAAACCAAAATTCATAATTTACAATGCTCAGAAATTGATACAAGGACAAAAAGAATTGTATATGGAAATAAAAGATATGAAATAAAAAGCTTTGAAAATAGATTATGACATGAGTATTGACAATCTGACAGAAAAGTTCAATAAATTAAGCATTTATGTTGAAAAAGATGAAGAAAAGACTTCATAACACCAAAGATTACTTCTAGACCATTGAGATAAAAGTGATGAAGCAAGAATGAATATTAAAGATGACATTCAAAGTGAAATAAGACTTGTTACTGAGAAAATTGTTAAAATCAATGAGGCTAACTTAAATATGCTGAAGTTATCAACCCCATTTTCTCACACAAGAAGTAATGTTGAAGCAAAAGTGGAAATGAAAAATCCCTTCATAAAAGACTTAAGCCATCAAGAAAAAAATCAATTCTTAATGAAGGAAGCACCTCAACTAAAAGAATCACCAAAATTCACCACTAAATGTGAATATTACCATGTTTCAATTGTTAAGACAATTGGAATGTTACCAGAGGATAATGCCATACTAGATGAGTTCATCACTGCAAGATTAAGTTAATTATTTTAAAAATCTGGAAAAAGATGGTCTTATGGTATAAGACAAACAAATATAAAAAAATACCTGGTCTTGGTGGAAATATTATGCCTGCAGGTACAAAATGGAAAATGCATTTGAAAATCCTTTCTTTGACCCAGATAAGGATAAACCTTCACCTTTGTTCTTAAAAGAAGTTAAAAGATTTAATGAACTGTATCCAGAAATTTCACTAACGATTTTGCACATGAAGATACTTAAAAAATGTGGAGAAGAGCTGGAATATTCTGTGAGAAGAAGGTGCATAACACTATGCTTCACAGAAGAGTATATTCATGCACTAGAAGATTTAGTGACATGAACCAAAATTGGCAGAATATGGAAAAAATTGGACACTAAACATCCAAATAAACCAAGAGAACCTTTCAAAAACAATATACCCAAACCTAATGAGAAAAGAAAATGCCATAAGTGTGGTGGTATTGGACACTTAGCCAATAATTGACTTAAAGGGAAAAATGAATGAAATTGTGGAAACAGAAGACAATGATAATAAAGAAGATTAATTTTATTCTGAAAAAGACACTGAAGAGTCAAAAACTTCTGAAAGTGATGAGCTCAATATAATTAATGGACAAATTAATAATATTCAATTAATATATGGAATATTAGATGTGAATTAAAGCTTACCACAAGTTGTAACATCTGATACAAGCCTCAAAAATATAGAAGATTCCAGAATTCATGGAGCTAAACCTTCAAAAGGAATTGGATATATAGCTGGAAAATCAAGTATAAGTACTGCTATGGTAGAAAGCCAAGAGAAAAATGAAAAGCTGAAAACAGGAGCATACTACACCTGTGTTGGTAAACGGTATTTACAAACAATAATACCAGATTTGGAAGAGAAGCTTATACCAATACAAGGGGTTAAAGTCAGTGGGGAAAGTGAAATCATGAAGCCCCCTGGACTAAGCAGCTTAACACTAATGTTTCCCCATCCTCCCCAATTCATAGGAGTGAAAGTAGAGATTTTAGTACTGGAAAGCTTTACTAGTAACCATTTTATACTTGGGAATGATTACTTGTCCATTTATGGTATAGATATTTCTAACCAAAAGGACAGATATTTTACCATAGGAGACAATAAAAGACAGCAATTTGGTTTCTTAAATAAAAAATACAAATTACTGTCATGAAAAATGAAGTGATAAGCCCAGAAAAATATCTATGCTATAAGACCAACTTATAGAGGCAGAATTCAATGAAGAATCAACAGAGAAAAGGAAAGAAGAATTGATTGATCTCTTATTTCAGTACAAAAATTCCTTTTCAACTGACAAAGACCACTAGGTGCTATAATTGTACATGAATTAGGTATTATTCTTAATTTGGAAAAACCTTATCCACCCCTGCTAAGAAGACCAGCTCACCCAGCTAGCCCAAGAGCTAGAGAAGCCTTAGAGGTGCACATGAAAGAATCAACGGACCTTGGGATAATTAGGAAAGCAGGACATAATGAACAGGTATAGATCACTACACCTTTTATTATAGCTTGGGATAATGGAAAATCAAGGATGCTATGGGACTTTAGAGCTTTAAATACCTATATTATCCCTGACAGATATCTGATTCCCAGAATCCATGAGACATTAACACAATTGTTACAGGTTAAGCTCTTTACATCCATGGATGCTCTAAAGAGTTTTCACCAAAGTCTATTAACAAACAATGCAAAGAAACTATTCAGGATAATAGTCCACTGTGGAATATATGAATATTTAGGGATTCCATTTGGTATAAAAAATGAACCTTCCAATTATCAAAGAATGATTAATACCATATTTCCTGAAGAATTATCAGAAGGATGGTTAATATATACATTGATGAGAACATAGTTTGCTCAGAAACTTGGGAAAATCACTTAACAAGACTAGAAAGAGTCTTACAAAATATAGTACAAGTAATTATGAAATTTTGCTTGAATAGATGTCAATTTGCATATAGTGAGGTGAAAGAACTAGGAAATACAGCATCTGGACTAAGCTTGGGCATATATAAAAACAAAGTAGCAGCAGTACTACTGAAATTAATGCCCCAAAACAAACAATGAACGCAATAATTTCTAGGAGTTTCTGGCTATTATAGAAAGCATATAAAATATTTGGCAAAAATAGCCAAGTCCTTGTACAAACTCTGTGACCAACAGACAGTCTATTAAGTGACTGAAGAAAGGGTTAAAGTATATGAGGAACTGAAAAAAGCACTCACAAATGCCCGCTTTCTTCTAATACCAGATTAGGGATCAACGTTCAAAATTTACATTCATGCTTGTGCCAACAGATGAGGTGCAGCCCTACACCAGACACAAATCATCAATGATAATGCTGTTGAGGGACCAATTTGCTTCATTTCAAGAGAAAGTAAGCCAGCAGAATAAATATATTCACAAAGTCAAATGGGATGTCTTTTCTTAGTGTGGGCTTTAAAAAAGTGACACTACTATTTGGATGGAACAGCATTTGACATAATCACAGACTGTGATGCTGTAATGTGAGCCTTAGAGGTATTTTTATATACCCAAAAGACCACAAATAATAAAACAATGATACAATTGTAAATAAAATAAATCCATCTATATTATAAAGTATGACATTAAAGTATAAATATAAAGTTCATATACAGAATTGAAATTTTAATTATAATTCAAAATTAAGATTACTTTGGAATTTAAAATTTTGAGAATACATTTTTGCTTGAAAAAATTGAGGAAAAATCAATTTTTATCAAAAAATATTAAAATCAAAATATTTTTGGAAAAAAGTTGAATGAAAATTATTATAACCTTTTATCCAATAGATTAAAATATGTGAATTATTTCACTATTGGATTCCTCATAAAAAATAAGGTGGGGTCACCTCTGGGTAACATTTCTGTAACTCAACTCTAAATAAGCTTAAATTAGGTTTTTAGTATTTTCTGTACAAAAGTCGAAAATCATCAAAACCTTAATTTAATTCAAATAGAATGTGGTGTTCACCATCCATTTTTGTGTTAAAATTGAGGTGTTGTGTGTAGCTTAGAAGTTATGCGGAATTCAATTATTTTTGATTGAACTGTCAAAATGTGGGCCTGTATTACATAAGTGAACTTTGATTTACATATGAGGTATCAATTATTACAGTTGTGTAGTATAAGAAATGAATTGAATTACATATGTAAATTACAAGTATAATACATGATGAGGAATTAAAGAAAACATCAATTGGAAAGATTGATTCTGGGGGGAAAAGGAATCTTGACTCTAAGCAGGAGCCAGACACCCAAATTCCTTTCTTGAAGGCATGAGATATCAAAATACATGCAAATGTTCATCACTTTTGTCCTGGAATTGAGTCACAGGGTCTGTGTCTCAATTGATGATGAGGGTTTGATACCAACCAGGGCAGCTTTAGCTTTTTCCAGAAGGGTAAAGCTACCATTAAGGTAAAACAATCATAGTAAAAACAGTTTGAAACAGTTTTGAGGTCTCCTACACACATTATGATGTGTTTTGAAGGCTCAAAACCAAGTATTACTATAGCAATGGCTGAAACCAGCTCTTTTTTTGTCTAAACTAGGTTTCAATGATGCAATAATTGGCTTTTTTGTTGTCGGAGGTTGATTCACGAATGAAAAGATTAAATTTTACTTTTGGAGTAGGAAAATCGGGGGCTATATAAGAATGTCTTCTTTGCCCCACTTTTCTCTTCACATTAGAATCTTTTTGTTTTATAATTATTTTGAGCACTGTTAAACCAATCAATAAAATATTCAAATCAACCTTTATGAATCATTTTGAACCTTCTAATGATGTGAAAAAATCATTATAATCATTTTTACCCCTGAACCACCCCAAAAGTTAATTAAAGCATCTTTCATCACTGTTAACTTTCTCACTTTGTTTCCAAATTCATTCTGGTCACTTTTGGGTGTGTTTTCTCTTTAAATATCTTTTTAAAAGACTTTGCTCAATGAATTACAATTGAAATTTCTCTCAAAGAAATTTCTTTTGTAGCCCTAAATATCTCTTGTAGAGTATTTTTGGATCAATTTTTATTGTTGGTAAAAAAATAAATCTTTATAATATTATTGTTTTAAAATTATAAGGTTAAAAACAAAAAGTTTGGCTTGTTTTCTCTTAAAAATACTACTTCTTACTATTTTTAATTACATTTCACCTTATACAAATTTTGAGGACAGGAAAAGTACTTGATTTTTTAATCAAAGTTTCATATCCACACCTTACATTTGGGGGCCCAGCCGTGATATTTTACCTGTGACATATTTTTTTACTATTTTTTAATTCTTTTTCTTATATTGAAAAATTTAAAAAATGTATAAAAAATACTTATAATTCAAAACAAATCCATAAAAGAAGAATTTTTTCATATTATAAGTGAGGCTTATATTTTTATTTCCTTTTTTTACTTAATTAATTGGCTTTTTCATTAATTTTAGTGTCTGACAACGTGGTAAGACAAGAAAACATTGAAACAGCCTCAATAGTTACCAGAATTATTCCTGCCAGTACTGTTATTGTGACTCAGAATAATCAACCTGAACCAATTTCTTCTGAATCGATTAACTTGGATATAAGTAATACTCTTCAGAAAGCTAAGAATTTGGCCAATAGTAAATTCTTTGACATAAAATTACTATTTTAAAGCTCTTTAATCATACAATATGCCTTCAACCAGATCAGGAGCCAGCTATAACCCCTCAAGAAGCTCCCAGAAAGGTCATAGATGTGATTATGGCAGAAGCCAATCCGTTACAGAAGGACAAGGGTCAGTTGATTACCTCCAAATTAATAAGTTGTGTCATTCTGAAGCTGATAAAATTGTTTTACCTTAAAAAAGAGCTGACAATGCCACAAGAAGCCTCAGTGGACATTTACAAAGCCAGCCAGAAGGCTTACAACAATGCATTGCAGCACAAAGAGTACCAGATCCTTGCAGATCTGTGGAAAAACTGCATGAATTCTTACCTGACAGTAAGAAAATTCCTGGGCCATCCCAACACTTGCAAGTTACTCAATGGATGGCATCCATTGATGGAAAAGAAGAACATGATGCTCTTAACAGCAGAATGGAGGAAAAACAACCCTCCACCACCCAAACAAGTGCCAAAAACAGCCCCAGTGTCCAGAAGCAGCAATTCCAATTTGAAAAAGCAGCCAAAAGCTCAGAACAAGGGCAAAGGAAAGGCACCAGCCACAAAGACTTACAGCCAGGGCTACAGGATTCCAAAGATTCAACAGGATGCCATGGAAAATGTATTTCAGATGTCCATAACAATTATGGAATTACAAAAGAAGGAGGAAGCCAGATTAAAATATCAGAAATGATTTCTGACATTTTTGATACTATCCCAGAGCTGTATGAAGCTATAACTGATGTAAAAAGTCATATTTCTGATAAAAATTCAACAATTTGTAACAATCTTAAAAAAAATAACTTGAGTCTGAGCCAAATCAATGAAGCACTTATATGTTTTTAAAAAGCTTTAAGAACAATTAGAACTTTCAATAATGATAATTCTTTTGGAAATAAGATAAATGAACAATCTGCCATTATTAAAGAATTAACAGACAAATATTCTAAATTCAATATTGATGACATAACTGAAACAAGAATAAAACAAGCCATAAGTACTATCAAAGAGGATAATAAGACAGCTCTTGATGATATTTCAAAATCATTTACTTAAGTAAAGACACATATAATTGCCTTTAAAAAGTGTTTTGATACCTCAAAGAAGGAAATATCAAAATTAACAATAAAGTTAAATGAGGTTATCTCTGATAATACTAAACAGACAGAATTATGGAATGAGCTGACATATAAAGAGGATGATCATAAAAAGAATTTAATGAACTCTATACAAAGCTTGCAACATGAATTAAGAAATTCAAAAAGGTGTAACAACAGTAAAATGAATGATATTCATCAACTACTAAACACCTTACCAAGAATTTCTACACCTCTGAATCAAAATGAGGGTACATATCTCAAGCAGTATATATATCCACTATGGATTCCCTTAAAGGATTTCATCAGAATTTGGTGACACCAAGAGCAAGAAAATACTTGAGAATTATTGTTCATTGTGGCGTTTATGAATATTTGAGGATGCCTTTTCGAATCAAGAATGCACCTTCACACTTCCAAAGAATGATGAATGAAATTTTCCCTGAAAAGCTTTCATAAGGATGGTTGATCATTTACATTGATGATATTATTGTCTGTTCCAAGACTTGGGAAGAACATATGTGCAGATTTTCCAGAATTTTGACCAAAATCCAATCTGTGAACATGAAAATCTTCTTGAAGAAATGTCATTTTTCATTTAAGGAACTCAAAGCACTAGGAAATGTGGTATCTGGTCTATCCCTTGGGATTGACAAAAATAAAGTTGCAGCAGTCTTACTGAAACCTATGCCTCAAAACAAAAAGGAAATTCCATCATTTTTGGGTTTTTCAGGATATTACAGGCAACACATTCAAGATTTTGCATCCATAGCAAGACCTCTTTATAAGTTATGTGACAAAGACACAGTATTTGAAATGACTGTTGACAGAGTAAAAGCCTTTGAATCTTTAAGACAAGCCTTAAACACTGCTCCACTCTTACTGATGCCAGATGTTAAACTGCCCTTTAAGCTTTAAATTGATGCCTCAGGGGATGGGCTTGGTGCTGCACTTCATCAAGTCCAAATTTTAAATAATAAACCTGTGGAAGGGCCCATATGTTTCATATCCAGGCAAATCAAACCAACTGAAGCCAGATATGGGGCAAGTCAGATGGAGTGTTTATGCCTTGTTTGGGCTTTAGAAAAACTCAATTACTTTATGGAAGGATGTTTTGAAGTAATAACAGATTGTACTGCTGTTAAATTACTTTTAAACATGAAAACACCCAACAGACATATGCTCAGATGGCAAATAGCCATACAAGAGTATAGGGGCAATATGACTATTGTTCATAAAGATTGGAATATTCATAAAAATGCAGATGGACTAGGCAGATGGCCATTACCAAATAATATTGATAATCCTGCTTATGTGCCAGAAGAAGCTTCCCCAAAGATCCCAATAGAAGGAATAAGTGTTACAGACTTGAACACCATCTTCTTTGAAGAAGTAAGAAACATTTAAACTCAATATAAGAATTGTAGCATCTTATTCCAATTACTTGACAAATACTCTAAAGACAACTCTCTAATACATGCCTTGGATGAATTATGGAAAAAATCTTATGATGAAGGAAGATTTCACCTACTGGATGGTATAATTTACCACAGGACCAAGCACACATGTGACATGACAGTTGTGGACAGGTCATTAATCAATCTTGTACTGAAAGAATGCCATGACAGCCCCTTTTAAGGACATCTGTCTGAAGACAGAACAAGAGAAAAAGTAAATACCTGCACATGGTGGCCAATGTGGCAGAAAGATGTTTCAGAGTATTGCAAAACCTAGGACAGATGTCAAAAGGCAAATAAATCCACTGGCAAAAGACTTGGGAATATGATCAAAATGCAAGAACCCAGCATACCTTGGGAAATTTTCCATATGGATTGGGTAACTGGCCTACCACCAGGAGGTGACAGAAGGTATAATGCTTGCCTAGTGAGTGTAGAAAGATTCAGTAAAACTCCAATCTCTTTACCATGTCACAAAGATGACACAGCCATGGATACAGCTCTTCTAATATGGAATAGAGTAGTGTCATGGACTGGCATATTCACAAATATCATTAGTGACAGGGATCCCAAATTCACTTCAGCACTGTGGACAAATCTTCACCAATTATTTGGCACTAAATTGTCTTTCTCTACAGCCTACCACCTACAAACTGATGGTCTAGCTGAAAGGATGATACAAACCTTAGAAGACATGGTGAGAAGAGTTTGTGCATATGGCCTTGAATTAAAGTATTGTGATGGATTCACTCATGATTGGTGTACTCTTTTACCAGCACTAGAATTGGCATATAAGACATCAATTCATGCCAGTACCAATCAAAATCCTGCTGATCTAGAAAAAGGATGGAATCCCAAGTTACCTCAAGATTCTTCAAGGAAAGATTTGGTTGAAATACATCCTACAGCTTCCAGCTTGAAATTGATGCTAGACAGAGCTAGAAATCATGCAGTAAGATGCATGGAAGACTCATTTTCATATGCTAAAGATAAATGGGACAAGCCACATGCCACTCCAGATTTAAAAGTGGGGGATTTAGTACTAGTATCCACCACCAACTTCAATAACATTGAAGGATGTAAAAAGATCAAAGACTCCTTTGCAGGACCTTTTGTTATTAAAGCCCTCCATGGAGAAAATGCTGTTGAAGTAGAATTATCTGAAGAACTTAGTAATAAGCATCCTACATTTCCAGTGAGCTTGATAAAGCCATATAAATCTAGTGATGCTGAAAGGTTTCCCTTGAGGAAAAAAGTTCCCCAAGTTATACCTCCTATTGAGGAATCTGGTATTAAGAATATTACCAAAGTTCTTAAAGAAAGAAAATTAAGAACCAAAAAAGTAAGGGAATACCTTGTTAGGTACAGTGAACCAACTTGTGAAGATGAATGGTTAGAAGAAAAGGACATACCTGAAGCTACCAAACTTCTCAGAAGATTCAGACATACTAGAAATAACAATATTACAAGGTAATATTCTTTTTTTAGGGGGAGGGAATGTGAGCCTTACAGGTATTGTCATATACCCAAAAGACCACAAACTAAAAATTAATATACAAACATAAAAAAAGTTAATTAATTATTATTATTAAAATAGAAATTAAAAAATAAATATAAATTTATATACAAAATCAAAAATTTAACTATAATTTAAAAATAAAAATACATTAAATTTTAAAATTGTAAAAACACATTTTTACTTGAAAAAATTAAGTAAAAATGAATTTTCAACAAAATTACCCAAAATAAAATAATTTTGGAGAAACGTTAAATAAATTTTATCAAAACTTTTTATCTAACAAAGAAAAAATATAAAATTTATTTCACCATTGGATTCCTTATAAAAAATTAGGTGGGGTCACCTTTGAGTGAAATTTCTGTAACTCAACTCTAAATAAGCTTAAATTAAGTCTTTTGTATTTTCTGTATAAAAGTTGGAAATCCTCAAAACCTTAATTTAATTCACATCACATTTAGTGTTAATAATCAATTTTTGTGTTAAAATTGAGGTTTTGTGTATAGCTTAGAAGTTATGAGGAATTGAAGTATTTTCAACTGAATTGTCAAAATGTGTGCATGTATTACATAAGTGAGCTTTTATTTACATATGAGGTATTGATTATTACAGTAGTGTCCTGTAAAGCTCAATTGAATTACATATGTAAATTATAAGTATAATACATGATGAGGAATTAAAGGAAAAAATAAATTGGAAAGATTAAATTTGGGGGGAAAAGGAACTCTAGCTATAAGGGGGAGACAGACCCCCAAAATGCTTTCTGACAGGCATGAGATTTCAAACTCCATGCAAAAGCTCATCACTTTTGGCCTGGAATTGAGTCACAGGGTCTTGGACTCAATTGATGATGAGGTTTTGATACCAACCAGTGCAGTTTCAACTGTTTCCAAGAGGGTAAAACTACCCTTAGGATAAAACAATCTTGGTAAAAACAGTCTTAGCTGGTTTCTACGCCTCTTACACTCATTCTGACCTGTTTTTAAGGCTCTAGGCCAGGTATTACTATAGTAATGGCTGATTTAAGGGTCTAAAATGGCTAAAACTAGCCCTTTTTGGGTCTAAGCCAGGGTTCAATGATGTGATAATTGGCTTTTCTGTTGTTAGAGTGTTTTCAACGACTGGAAAGAGTAAATTTCACTTTTGGAGTAAGAAAATTTATGGCTATAAAAGAATGTCTTCTTTGCCCCACTTTTCTCTTCATGTTAGAATCTTTTCCTTTTATAATTAGTTTAAACATTGTTAAACCAATCAATGAAGGATTCCAACCAACCTTTAGAAATCATTTTGAACCTTCTAACCACGTGAAAAAATCATTATAGTCATTCATTGTAACTCTTATAATCATTTTTACCCCTGAACCACCCCAAAAGTGAATTAAAGCATCTTTCATCACTATTAACCTTGTCACTTTGTTTCAAAATTCATTCTGGTCACTTTTAGGCGTGTTTTCTCTTTAAATATCTTTTTAAAAGACTTTGTTCTCTAATTAATTGCTTTCAGTTCTTTGCCCAATTAATTCCAATTGAAATTGCTCTTGAAGAAATGTCTTTTGTAGCCTTAAATATCTCTTGTAGAGTATTTTTGGATAAATTGTTATTCTTGGTAAAACAATAAATCTTTATAATGTTATTGTTTTATACTTATAAAGTTGAAAAAAATAACTTTGGTGTGTTTTCTCTTAAAAATACCATTTCTTACCACTTTTAGTTATATTTCACCTTGTACCAATTTTGAGGACAGGAAAAGTATTTGATTTTTTAATCAAAGCTCCATATCCACACCTTACATTCTCTGTATTATTAACTTTAATAATTCTTTTATTGATATAAACAGTATATATATTAATATATAGTATTAATATTAGTAATATTATTGTTATAAATTGTTTTTAATTACTAAATAGCTGTTTCTTATGCATTTACTATTTGTTGGTAACAACAATAAATTGCCATAGATATATTCATTATCAAATATTAATATATTTATTTTCATTATATTATTATTTTATAATACAAATTATATTATTGTATTTATATAATCATATAATGATTTTATGCCATTATTATAAATTACTGTTATCTCATTCTTGAAACATTTTTAAGGAAATTCATAGTACAATAAGCACAGAATTGGTAATATTATTCTATTGTTTCATAGTCAAACCTTACACCAAGTGCCACCACTTTTATGTTGGGAATAAGCCTTGCCAATCTCCAAGAGGGCTAATGTTGATTGTAAGAAGATTGTTGTATAGCAAAAAGGATGAGCCATATGTAGTGGAGTTCCCAGTTTCTGAGAGTCCCACTCCATATGCTACTTCTGTGTATTCCAATTGTGAGGCTTTATCTATTTTTCTGACTTGTACTGATGGTTTGATTTATTGACTGGATTCAGGCAGACAGATTGACAAAGGTGGACCAATTTTGGAGGGTCTATCCCCACTAATGGGAGGCCCATTTATTCCAGTTCAGAGGTCCCCATCTCCACGATCAACAATCAAGGAATAGTGAAGAGAATCAGAACAATTACCAATTCCCCAACCAATCCTGATGGTGAAAACGTTCAAGTTGTGGATCAGAACATTGGCCAACTTTAGAATTTCTCCCCTTCTCATCCACCTTCTGGAACCTTTGAAAGCCAAATTATCCCCAGTACCCCAGGAAATTTTGAACCCAGAATTTCTGATGTCCCTTCCACTGTTCACCAATCCTCAACCCATTAATCCATTGCTAGACCACCTGCGTTAGCTTTTCCAATGAGGCCATCACCAGTTCCTCAACCTAGACTATCACCCATGCCTCCTTCTCCCAATTTGAAACCTGTTTCCAGAACCTCCAATAGAAGTAGAGCTGAAAGATCACCCTTACCCTTACCAGCCACCAAATTCTCTCAAAGAAGAGCAAGGTTTCCTGTCTGGGTTACCATAGAGGATTCAAATTTGGCTGCTAAACCTTAAGATGCTGTGGAAAGACCTTTCAGGAGGGTTGATAGACATATTAGGGAGATGATTTTCTATTAAAATGACAGAACGATTCCTGGAATTTCTGTAAATGCAATGAGTGCTGAATTTGTGTGTTATGAAGATTAGTTTACTTATGTATTACAGAAAATGTTGGATGGGTTTGGAAGATAACACTAGGTTTTTTTCTTTGTTTGTGTTTGGTTTGTCTTTTAGCCCCACTCTAATTGATACAAGGATAAAATGAACCTCCCAAGACATGATATTAAAAGGGATGCTGCTGATTTAATAAGAAATAAAACAAGATTTATACAATTAAAATAATAAATAGAGAAATAGAGTAAAGAAATAGAAATAAAATCAAATTATGAGAGGTGTCCTTCTGTAGGAGGGTGACTTGGGTTTGGCCATAATCTTCCTGAAAGATAAAACCAAGAGTTTCTTTTCTCACAGCATGGCCCATATGTTGTTTTCCATGAAGTAGAGACCCTCAGAGATGCATACCAGGAGATTTAAGTTACTTTCATAACTTCTACTCCCCACCAAGAACCATAAAAGAAACTTTTGACCTAAGGTAAATTCATGTAAGGAATTTATTGGTAATGGGATTATTGGAATAAAATAAAAATAAAATAAATAAATAAAACAATTTGACCATCTCTTTATTGAAGTTCTGAATTTGAAGGTATTGATCTTACAACTCCTTTTTAATCTTTCAAAATATTTTAAAAGTACTCACAAAGTAGTCAAGGTGATTCTTGAAACAAAATTTGGGTAGAACACTCCCTTCAAGGTGCATGCCAACAGAGGAACTTACTTTTATAGAATACAATCCCCACCAAGCACCATGAACTCAAATTCTTGAGGTATTTGGGCCAGGCTTGTCATGATAAAAGGAATGGAAGTCCTCAACAAGGTCTGGTGAGTTGGTAAGGTTGGAAGCTGGTTCCCAATTGGCTCTTTCTGGATCTTTACCATATTTTTTACACTCTACAAGATACCATAATTTAACTCTTTTTAGTTTTGAGTCCATAACCTGTGCCACTTCCTATTACTCTTGCTCCTCCACTAATACTGGTTGTGGTGGCAATTAATTTTTGTTTGGAATAGTTTATTGCTTGACTGGTTCTAATATGGACACATGGAAAATGGGGTGAAATGACTTCCATTTTAAAGGCAAATTGAGGTGATATGCATGGCTTCCAATGCTCTTCAGAACTTCAAAAGGCCACAAAAAAATAAAGGAAGAAATTTGGCCATATCTTGATTGAAGGTCCAAATTTGAGGGTATTTATGTGACAAGGCCTTCTGAATCTTTCCAAAGATTAGAGAAGCTCTCACAAAGTGGCAAAGGTGATGCTTAAAACAAATTTGGTAGAATACCCCCTTAAAGATACATTTCATGAGAAAAACTTACTTTCAAAAATTCCAATCCCCACAAAGCACCATAAAATCAAACTCTTGCGCTATTTGTGCCAAGATTGTCAGGGAACAAAGAGTGGAAATCCTTGAAAGGTTCTGGTGAGTTGGTAAGGCTGGAAGTTTGTTCTCAAGTGGTTCTTTCTAGGTCTTCCCTGAATTCTTTCCACTCTACAAGATACCATAATTTACCTCTTTTGAGTTTTGAATCCAGCGCCTGTGCCACTTCCCATTCCTCTTACTCCTCTACTATGACTGGTGGTGGTGGAAATTGATGTTGTTTTGAGATAGTTGATTTCTCTACTGGTTCTAACAAGGAAACATGGAATACAAGGTTAACTGACTTCCATTGTAAAGGCAAATTGAGGTGCTATGTATGTCTTTGAATCTTCTTCAGAAAATCAAAGGGTCCCAGCCATCATTCTGGGAGTCTCTTGGGTGGCCTTTGTGTCTTGATGTTCTTTGACGCTAGCCATACTTTGTCCCCAGGTTGGAAATCAGGTAAAATTGGCTAATTGGTATCTGCATGCCTCTTAAAACGCTTTATAGCTTACTATATTTCTTCTTCAAAAACTTTCTGTATTGATTGGATTTTTGTTGAAAACTTTCCAGCAGGTGTGTCTTGAGAAATGTGAATCAATTCAAAGCTGGTATTTTTTCCATAAATAGGGAAAAATGGTGATTATTTGGGTGATTAGTGTTATTCATTATCATAGGCAACTTCAGCCATAGGGAGCTAGATGTGTCAGTCATCTTGCTGGTAACTGACACACATCCAAAGCTACTGATCTAGAAGATGATTCACCCTTTCTGTATGTCCATCTTTTTCAGGGTGAAAATCAGTCAAAATATCTCTTGATAACTTGATCTGATGACAGAAATTGGTCCATCATGATTATAAAAAATAATGAATCTCTATCACTGACAATACTGAATGGGAGGCCATGTTTGGAAAAGACACAACTGATAAAGATTCAAGCTAAGTACAAGGAAGTGATTGTTGCATAAGCTGGTATGTATATTTCCATTTTTGAAATCTTTCCACAAAAACCAATATTTAATAAAAGTTGTTGGAAAGAGGCAATTGAGTTGAAAGGTTCATTGATAACAAATTTCAAGGACCAGATGGAATTTTAAGAGGCTTGAGTAATCCAAACTCTTTATGGCTAGTGTTCTTGTTCTCTTGACATTTATGACATGAGAGCACATAGTACTTAAGGATTTGATTCATGCCAGCCCAGGAAAATTCCCACTTTATAAGCTTGAGGGTCTTCTCCTGGCCAGGATTTCTAGGCAAAAGTAAGTCATGATGCTTTTGAAGAATATCCAATTGGATTGCATTATTGGGTGGAATGACTACTCTATCTCTTAATAATAACAATTTTGCTTTAGATTTAAGAGAATAATCTGGAACTGATTCACCTCCTGCTAAGTGTTTGAGTATCCATCTATAATCTTTTTCTTTCCATACTTATTTCTGAATTTGATCCAATAAATCTGAAAAACTTCAACCTTGATTGAGAAGAACCTTTATTTTTAAATAGCATCTTGCTTAATAACTTGATGAAACCTTTGAGGATTCTTTCTGATGAATTCCACCCCCTCTCTGGGCACATGTTGTCCTGACATGCCAAGACATCTGGTAAAGTGGCCAACCTTCCTGGGCAGTAAATGATAGAGAAACAGAATTCAGACAAAAATTCACCCCAAAGGGCTTGACAGCAGGTAAGAACTTTTGAAGACACAAACTATTGAAGGAAAGGGTCATCTTTCAAGAGTTCAAAAGGATTTTAGAGAGAAAGAAGGAAATCTCTCTAGTTCTTAAGATCCAAAAAATATGCCAAGGAGCTCCTTTTCATGAGCTTCATAATTGAGCTCAGCTGGTAGGAGCTTTCAGCTATCAAATGAAATGGGATTCTTTCCTGAGTTTTCCACCTGACTCAGTACAGAACCCAAGGAAAAATCAGAAGCATCATCCTTTACAGAAGTGATGAAAGCTTCTTTGAGTATCTTTAGCTGACTAAGAGCTTCCTCATTGAAATTAAAAGGGAGATTCTTTTGGAGAAGAGAAGCTAGAGAAGTGATTTTTTTGCAGTAATTTTTAAATAAACACTGATAAAAATTGTCAAATCCAAAAAAAGATTTAAGAGCTTTGATGTTTTGGGGCTGTGGGAAATTGAGGATTTTTTGAGCTTTTGAAGAATCCATTTTGAGGTCATCACTTGAAAAAACATAGCCAAGGTATTTCACACTCCAGTAATGTAATACACACTTTGAGGCTTTGACAAAAAAATTATTATCCCTCAGTCTTTAGGGGACAGGGGCAACATGTTTCACATGTTCCCCCAAAAGACTTGAGAGGACCATAATATGATCTAAATAAACTAATACAAAAATATCCAAGAAATCTGCAAAGATATCATTCACAAGATTTTGGAATGAAAGAGGATAATTTTTCAGGAAAAATGGCATAACCAAATATTCATAACTACCATATTTGGCTCTAAAAGGAGTTAAGTGCCCATTCCCCTATTTAACTCTCAGGAGATTATATGCACCATACAGGTCTATCTGGAAGGGTATAGTGGAGCTTTTGAAGATGGTGAGAAGCTGGTTCATTGGAGGAACAGAATACCTATTCTTCCTGGTGAAAGCATTGAGATTTCAGTAGTCAATACACAAGCAAAGGCCCCAATCCTTTTTCTTGACAAATAGGAAAGGTTATCCTGTTTAAGAGGAGCTTCAAATGATGAAAACAGTTTTTACATTCTCTGAAATGTATGAAATTAGTTTTTCTGAAATATGCTTTGATAAGTAGTAGATAACACCAACTGAAGGTAGAGACCCCTCCAGTTTTATATGATGACCACAGGTGTGGCATGGAGAAAGTTTCTCTGCTTTCAACTTGTATAATACAGTCAATTATTGGTTATAAGAAGGAATTAGTAACTTCATCACATTTCCAATCTATTCTGGCTCTTCCTCCTCATCCCACTACTCCTCCAGGGAGGCATGAAACAATAAAGGAGGAAGGTCTTTATCCCCTTGAAAGATATTATTTGAAGATATAGAAACATCTTCTCCAACATCTTTTATCTCTTTAAAGACTTCATCTCTTGATGGAATTAATTACTGGGGGGAATTATGCAAGGAGCATGGACAGAAGCAGGAAGGGGAGGTGTCTTAAGCTCACTGACCAGAGCAAAACTGTTGACAGCAGTGGCAAATTCATTACTAGTAGGAGGAACAATACCACTAGGGTCTTTATGATTAACATCATAGGTTATAAATCCATTTCTCCAATCAATAATGGGGCTAAAATAGTAAAGGAAATCACAGCCAAATATGAGGTCTTCTCCCTTGGGCGAATCTATGACAAAAACGTCCTATTCAATGCTTGGGAATGAAGGAAAGTAAACAACTCACTTGGTATAATGGGTCATGAACAAGCAAGTCAATTAAATTAAATCCAAAATCAAAAGAGGAATCTTTCCAGGGAGTGCTTACACAGTCAATTAGTACTTTAGAACAAAACTCTTTGGAATAAACAAGTTTTTAGCACCATAATAAATGAGAATACTATGGAATATATCAGAGACAGAACAGAAAATCAAAAATTTCCAATATTTCTTGAAACTGGAATTCAAATTTCACAATTTCCTCTTGAAGGAAATAAGTGAGAGCCATTGAGCACATCATTATTATCACTAAAGCTCTTCCCTGCTTGCTAGGGAAGCCTCTTAAATACCCTGGCCTATTTTGAGGTATCTTGAAGCATTTTTCAGTTGGGTGCCTTCCTCCACAATAATTGCATAAACCTTCTTTAATCATCCTCACCTTTTCAGAACCAATCAACTTTTTTTCCTTATTGAGGCAAGCAGCATGAGGATTATCCTTAGAAACTTGGAAATTTTTCCCCTTATTCTTCTCATGGTGAGGGTTCTTGGAATATGAGTCTTGAGCAGGCCTGAAGGAATTGGATCCAGTAACAGTATGCTGCTTTTCTTGATTACCACCATTTTCATTCTTCCTGTCATAGTACCTGATATCTAACTGCAGGGTAATCTCCATGAGCTCCTGAAGTCTATCAAAATTTCCAGGGTGACACCAATTGGTCCAATAGGCTTGATTCCATGCCCCTTCTATGCACATTAATATAAGCTCTTTCTTTCGAATTCCCAATTCTTGACATTATATGTCTGAAATAAGAAATTTACAAGGAGACATGAACACTTTACTTAATCCTTGAATTATCCAGAGCCTGTTCTGTTTTCCTTACTTAATTGGGTGTCACAACCATCGGAAGAACCCCTTGATTGGTGTTTATGGCAATTTCAGCCTGACCCAATTTTTGGCAAATTGGCCTCCAGTGGTGTTAAAATGGCCTTTGGGTCACACCCATGTTTTTATGGCCATATCCTGCTCCTGTTGCCCTTTTTACCTATTACTTACCTCACCAAACCTGTCAGCCTGTGACTCAAAACCAGAGCACAAGCATGACATCCAAATACCATAAATCAATGGTATAGCCAAGATACCACCAAAACATGGAGCTGAGCCAAATCAGCTCAAAAGGTATCAAAAGAAAGACGAAACTCACCCCTTTTCAAATATACAAGTCCCATCACCATAGGACAAAGAATCACAAAGCTATTCCTTCTCAAAGTTGTTGCTGAGCATAAACCTTAATTTTCACCTCTCATCTGAAATACAGGGTAGGAGGTCTAACCCCATCAAGTGGGTATTCAAAGTCAGGGCTATCCAATGGTACCAGCCAAACTGAGCTAGCACCAGTATTACAGAAGTTATGGCCAAATTCAGTCCAAATAAGGGTGAATGAAATATTCACCTCTCATCTAACCTCTACAGTTTTAGTGTGAGATACCTAAAGTGGGGTCTTTTTGGAAAGAGCAAGATCAGGGATATCTGATGGTTCCATTTATTTCCCCATATCTCATCTAGAACAAAAGCTATAAGGAAAACAAGCCCAATACAGTTTTTTGCCTAAAACACACATATGTACAAAATCCTTGTACATGGGATAAATTTGCCATATTGAATAATAACCATATCAAATTGGTTATCATTTTGTAGAAAACATACAGGGCTACACAATGAACCAATTTTGAGGTTGATATATTAAAAACTGACAAAGTTATGGCTGTTTTAAGGTCAAAATCCCACAGTTTGGCCAATACAGCCTTACCATGGGATAATATCCCATAACCATGATTATGAGGTGTCAAACAGACAAAGAAGCTTATTTTTACTTCAATACCTCATAGTTCATTCAATACTGGGGTCCCATACAGGTTCTGTACAGCATTCTACGCATCATACACGTCAGAATCAGGCTGTGTGGTCCCCAGACAAAAACTTTCACCCTGTATTGGTGAAAACTGCCCAGATGTGTTTTCAAAAACACATCTTATCCCAATACAGGCTACACAGGCGTTTTTCAAACCACAAGCCTGTCCTTGAGAGTGAAAAATCTTCACTTCCTCTACATGAAAAGGTCTAGCAGCCTTTTCACCCCATTTCAGGATAAAATGAGGCCTTTTAACTGCCAGAAAAGGAATCCCCATCCTGCTCTTAAATTCCTATGTAGTACAACTGTCAAAAACAGTTGTACTCTTGGAAAATAATCAGTTTATACTTTAAACTTAAGTATTGTAGCTCTTATTATAGTAACCCAACTGGTAGGACTGCACCCAGGGCTTTCAGCAGTGCTCACCACCACTATATTATTATGGTAAAGCCCTTAATATTTTAATTAAACCATTTATTACTACAAATCAAACTCTTTTTAAAGCTATTCACCCTGTGTCGCAGTCATATTTGAAGTTTTAAATACCATTATACACCTTCATCATATACTCGGCCTGACAAAACCCCAGGCCAATCCCTTTGATTTTGGGCCTGGGGAGTCATTTTATGTTCCAGGGGTCTTTGGCCCCTGGCCCCCCTTTTATTAGGTGTTTTAGGCCTAAATGGCCTTCGGCATCTGTAGGCCACGTATTATGGGACCTTTTGGCCCAAATCCAAGGAGGCCAAAAGGGGGAAAGGGGCAGGCCATTAGCCCCCAATTCCAGGTGGGCCCATCTGAGCCCATTTTTGGCCAATTCCTCAACATACCCAAATCACTCAAAATGGTCATAGATGACCATTGACCCCAAGACTCCAACAGGGTTTCTCCTCAGCTCAGGGGAAACCCTTTCCTCAGTCATAGACCCATATTGCAGGAACCAGTAATGGGGAATATATGGTGTTATATACCATTATGCACCATTTTTCTTCAGAAATCCAATGGTGACACATTCAAGTCATGTCACCAGCCCATCAGTTCATTTCAAAGGGAAGACTCATCTTACTCAAGTTGGTAATACATGGTGGAATCCACAAGATCATTCAGGGACACCAATCACCTGGCCCTCCAGGTGTTGCCTTTTCATTTCAATAGTATTCCCCCAAGGGAATTCTGTCCCAGGATTTTTCAAGGACTATTTCAAAAGGTTTTGATATTCAAGTAGGTTGTCAAGGGATCAAGCACTCCTTGAACAGCTCAACTAGTCCATACAGGCTGTATTCAGGCAACCTGCATGGAATTGGCCCTTTTGAGCCAATTCATATCCCACTGTGGGAATTCAAGGCATACAGTTTGTTTTTCAAGATGACCATATTTTTGTTGACCCAAAACAGTCAATACAGCTGTGTTCTCAACTCTCCAGGATCAGTCTTATAATTCTCACATATACTGGCCACCTTTTCCCCCAGTTAATTAATAGACTGGATTCATTTTCATTATTATTTTCTTTTCATTCTTGGAAGTCAATACTTATATTAATAATTCAGTCATTTGCACCTTCTTCTTTGCCTGTCAGTGGATATTGGTTGTCATATCCTTTACTAATTCCATGTTTTTTTCTGGAAGGTTGAAACAGTGAATTTAGTATTCATTTGGTTGGCTCTTTTGCCTTTGGCCTTTGGCTTCCTTGTTATATTTTTGCATATCTTTTAGTTTCTCTTATTTTCTTTTAAAGAAATATATTCTTCTTTATTTCTTTATCCTTTTGAAGTTTGCAAAGGGAAGTTCTTGATTACTGAATGCCAGGTGACTCTTGTTTTACTTCAGAGCCCCTGCGACATTGGAATCACCAAAAATATTGAATAATTGGGTTTGAATTAATTTCCAATTGTTCAGGAGCTAGGATGGGTCTTCATTGGAGATATTTGAGATATGGTTTATTCCATTTTCCAGCTCTACCAGTGAGAAAAGAAGTTGAGTAAAGAACCTTCTTCCTGTCATAGAAGAAGTTTTCTGGGTCATTACGGAAGATTAATTGACAGGATTGGATAAATCCTCTCAATTTATGAGCTTTAGTACCATCAAAAGAATCAGGTGCATTCATGTATGGAGTCTTGAATTCTTGGGCTGTTTCATTGTCCCTTGGGGAAACTTCTTGAGTAAGCTGTCCCATGAATTGAGTCATTTTCTCCATAATCTTGAGGAAATGTTGTTCATCTTGAGAGCCAAGAGGTTGATTAGAAAGGACTAGATTTGGGGCCCCAGGAGTATCAGAGCCACTTTCCAAGGAAGCTTCCCCTTCATTCTCCTCATACCCTTCCTCTTCCACAGAATCCTCCCCCTCTTCATCTTCTTCTTCTCCTAATCTACTTCTAGGCCCTTGATAAATGCCAGGGTAGACACCCAACATGCCAGAGATATATCTTTAGCTCCTTGACAGCATACCTCCTATTCTGGAGGTTTCTTCTCCTTGTATTAGTGGTATTCTGTCCAAATTTGTACTTAGTTTATGAAATGATGGTATGAAGTAAATAGGAACCCTTGCTTCAGGAGCTATAAAACCTTGTATTCTTAGCTGGGGGCTATGCTGAAAAGGCATTATTTAAGCATAAGAAAAAGAACTTGATGATACGTTGAGAATAAAAACAATTAATCTTCAACAGATCAAAGAGATGAGAAGTTGAGTAATCTATCAAATCTTGAGGTGAAATCAATGTGAATAATTCTTGAATAATGAAAGTGGCAAAGTCAAACTCTTATGGGTAAATCAATTTCTTGAAGAACATAAAATCACCATAAATAAATTCAACAAAATGAAGTAAATTCAAAATGGATTTCAATTTTATCTGGAGAAATGCAGTCAATCAGTCATTATTGTCAAGGATTAATTCAATATCTTTCTTAATCAACTTCAATCAATCATATCTTGATAAAAAATTAGTTATCTTGAGGAATGGAATAAATATCAATCAATTCAGATCATAGTCCTGAAACAGAACACAATTGTCCTGATAAAATAACAATCAAAAGGTGACCAATTGATTGAAGCTTGATAAGCACTTGAATTAAGACAGGAAAAAAAATTGCAAAGTTATTTATAATTAAGAATGAAATGAAATGGTCAGAAATAGATAAGAATTTAGAGAGAATTAAATTTTCCTATGGATAAAATTAATGAGATGAAAATTGATGAGAAAATCAGAAAAGAATAAAAAGGTTGTAATTGTTGAATGATTGAATTATTTCATGAAAAAATAAACAAATAAAGAATCAAATATGATTTAATTAATATAATTTCACAGGGTCTCTCAGTAAACTGGGACTCACTCATGGAGGGCTCAAGTGGAATGATAAAAATAGTACACTTAAGAGTTTAATAAGGATTAGATTTTTAATATAATAAAGATAATAAAACTCACAACCAAAAAGAAATAAGAGCAAGAGATAAAAAAGCTGACCTCAAAAAAGTTCAAGTCCACTGTTTTAACCTTTCAGAGAGGAAAAAAGGGGTTAATAAGGATATGGTCATCACAACCTTGCTGAACAGGTGATAAAACACAAAGACTAACTTAAAACCAATAAATATAATACTCCAAAATAAAGAATAAAAAACTTTATCAAATAATCAATAGAATATAATAATTAACTGGGGAAAACTCTGCAGGGGAAAAAAGAGGGACTGGTATATGTGAGAATCCACCAGCCCTGATCCAAACAGTAATTTTTCCTGAGAAAAATCTTGATGTGTATTTATTTGAATTGATTTGGACCATAAAGACCCTTTATGAATGTACAGGGGCTGTAAAAGAGGTGTGGTGAAATTGGGTGACCATATAGTTCAGTATTTTAAATCCAAAACTCTATCTGGTGAATCTAGCCTGTACAAGGAGTGACAGGCTTTATTGTTGAATTCTAACTGTATGAGTGCTTCAACAGAGTATTTTTGAAACAGGATGCTCATACACAGCAAGGATTTTCTTATTTGGTGAGTTTGAATGAGTATAAGCTTGAAAGACCCTTTCTCCCTGATGATGGCTGTGACAGATATAGAATATTTAGTTATTGAGCCTGAATACTTCCCATATAATTTCTTTCCTGTATTCCTTAAAATATTCTTCTGAAATATGTAAATATTAAATCAATCTTATTATCATATTTTACTTGAATAATTTACTAATTAAAGCTATTTGATTGAACTTGTAAATATTATTCAGCCTGTGACTCAAAAACAGAGCACAAGCATGACAGCCAAAATACCTTAAACCAATGGTAAATTGAAATACCACCAAAGACATGGAGCTGGGCCAAAACAGCCCAAAAAGTATCAGACAAAGAAGGAGAATCACCTTGTTCTAAATATAAAAGTCCCATAACTATAGGACAAAGAACAACAAAGTGATTCAGGCTCAAAGCAGTTGCTAAACATAAACATTAATTTTCACCTGTCATCTAAATTCCAGAGAAAGATGATGAACCCCATCAAGTGGGTGTTCAAATTGAATATCTCATTCAGGGCCATCCAATGGTACTACTAAAACTGAGCTATAATCAAAACTACAAAAGCTATGGCCAGCTTAAATCCAAATAATGGTGAATAAAATATTCACCTCTCATCTAACTTCTATAGTTTTATTGTTAGATACTGAAAGTGGGGTGATTTTTGGAAAGGAAATAATCAGGGCTATCTGATAGTGCCATTCACTTCTCCATAGCACATCTAGAGCAAAATTTATGGGGCAAACAAGTTCCACACAGGATTTGAGAAACATTCATATTTGGCTAATGGGAATTAAACATGGTATAACTTTGCTATATATAAGATTACCCATACAATATAATGTCACATTGTGTGTACATTTGCCAGGGCTACACAATGAACTAACTTTGAGCTCAATATCTTGAAAACTGACAAATTTATGGCAGTTTTAAGGTTAAAGTCCCACAGTTGGGCCAATACACCTTTACTGTGGGATACTTTCCTATAGCCTTAAATATTAGGTGTCAATTGTAAAAAGGAGCTTTATCCTTCAAAACCTCATAACTTGGTCAATAAAGAGGTTACATAGAGGTTCTGTACAGAATTCTACATGAAATACACATGAGAAGTGGGTTGTGGTCCCCAAAGGAAAATTTTCACCCTATATTGGTGAAAACTGCCCAGATGTGGTTGCACAACCACCTCTGAGCCCAATACAGGTTATACAGGATTTGTTATAGCCACAAGCAAGTCCTTGGAAGTGAAAAGTCTTCACTTCCTCCATGTGAACTGGTCTAGAGGACCTTTTCACCCATTTTCAGGATAAAAGGGTACCTTTCTCTGCTCAAAAGAGAAATTTCCATCCTTATCTTAAATTCCTATGTAGTACCACTGTCAAAAACAGTTATACTCTTGGAAAATAAACAGGTATAATTATAATTTTAATTATTGTAGTCTTTATTATAATAAACCAATTGGTAAAGCTTCATCCAGGGCTTTCAATAGTGCTCACCACTACTATTTCCTCATAGTATAGCCCTGAAACTCATTTATAAACCTTTTTTATACTAAATTTACCATGTCATAGTCCTAGTTAGAGTTTTACATACTATTTTTATCACTCTATCATAGACTCAGGCTGACACCTTTGAAAGAAAATAGATGGGTATATTACTCCTAGCTTAATCCAAATCATTTTCAAATGAGCTATTTTATTTCAGTGGATTGATTTATTCTATAAAGAACAATTTATTAATAAACTCATTTATCTCATTGAAGTCTCTCTAAGAATACCAGGGATAGATATTTAAGATTCTTCATTCATGATCACAAAATATGTGAAATGGAGAAGAACTACATGTTTAAATATTTTTCTGTTTGTAAAGAGATGTAAATATAAAGAAAAAGGTTTATTTATTTTCATTAAATAATCTAAATTGAGATAAAAATTGAAATAAATGAGGATTGAAGCTTTTTTATCTTGAATTTTTTGTTTGAGCTTTGCAAATTTTTTCCCAAGAATGACATTGAGAAACTGAGTTGAAGAATGGTGGCTTGAATATATGGCTTGAATTTCTTCCTAATATTCTATCTATAAAATATATTTCTGTTCTATCTCTAACCTATATCTAATCTGTCTCTCATGTAAATTTCCAAATGCATCACCTGCTGTCAGGTGTACCCACTTTTCCCATGGTGAATTCACATGTGGTGTTTGACATTTTGATGGGAAATACTTAAATTTCCTATATATTTTAAACTACACACCACAAATAAATTTACACACAAAAATTGATGTTTAAAACCACATTTGGCATGAGTGAAAGTGAGGTTTTGACTATTCTCAGATTTTCATACAGAAAATACTAAATCTATAGGTTACCAAACCTGATTTTTAAAAGGGAATCCAAAGGTGAGATGAAATTCATAAGCTTATTTATTTGAGCAAAAGCTATAATTAATTTTATCTTATTTTGAAAATTTTTGTTGAAAATTATTTTTCATTTGAATTTTTGAAGTAAATTGGTAATTTCACATTTTTGTTAGCTTTTATAATATTTTTGGAATTATCATTTTGAACTTTTTATTTTATTAAAAATTAATTTCAAAATGATTTTATTTTGAAATCATCAATTATATGTTAACTTGTTGTCTCCTGGGTATATGAACATACCTCAAAGGCTCACAAAAAGGTCTCTGAAATTTCTTTTCAGTATAGAAAATAAACTATCCCTTCCTACCAGTCCTGTGATGGCTACGAGGCTCTGATGAAAGCTGAAAAATACTAATTAAATGTGAATAGTTCTAAATCCAAATTTTTCCTCTAATAAAAAGTTAAGGATGCTGATATATTTCTCATTGCTTCTTCAATTAAAGTAATATATTCTTAAAAAGGGGAAACTTCCTCTGTAATTAAAATTAATTAATTAGTTTCATTGGCAAGTTTTCATTTCATTAAAAGGGTTTGTGGGACTATACCCCAACCTATGGCTTTTTGGATATTTTTCTTGGGCCTGGGTTTGATTCACAGGATGCAATGCTAATTATTTACATTTTAAAATATTCCTCAGAGGAATGATCTATTATCAAATGTTCTTTTGCAAAAAGTTTGGTATCTCCTCAGCTGGTATGAACAAAAATTAATTGTGGATGATCTTGAAACCTCCATCTTTTTTTAAGTTTATTTATGAGTTATTGGTGAGATTTAGCACATAATCTCCTTTGTTTTTTTATTTGTGGTGTTTTTCAGGGTGTTTTGTGGGGTTGCCTATATTTTGTGAATATTTTAGCGGCCCATTTTATTCTCAGTTTTTTACTTTGCTTATTTCAAGGCTTGAAATGAGTGCATTGCCCACATTAGCTAATCAATTATAATTTTTTTTGCAAGATCTTCCAAAATATTTGGTGGCACAAGCTACCTTCTGTTGTTTGGGTGCTAACCAATTATGTGCTTTGTTCATTGAATCTCTGACTGGGCACCACTCTTTTTCCTATTCTGTATTGAGATTGACAATTTTCTGGTGATTTCAGATTTTTTTGCAAGAGGGTTGTGAAGGACAATATTTATCATTTGGTGTTTCTTGTACATATTTATTTATTTTATGTTATGTTTTAAAGATCTTTATGGTAGCTGTTTTTTTGATTTCTTGCAATATGATCTATTTTAGATGATTTAGTTTCTTGATTTTGACTATTACCATTGATACAGTCAACACTGTCCTAACCCCAATATATCTATTTGTGATTTGGTGTGGATATGGGTTTTGATAGATATGGGTTAGGACAATTTGTACTTCAGACACCTTTCCCAATGGGTTTGATTAGAGAAGTTACTGAATATAGAAATAGCACATCTGTGTCCTAGTTATGATTGACTGGACAAGTTTTGATTTGTTGATTCCAAATGTTCTATTCTCTTTCAGAGGACCAAAGCTGTCAGGGTTGTGATTTGAAAACTAAGGGATGTTTTGATCCATGAATAATTTTATTTTGAATGAGTCTTGACAAGGAAAATTTCATAAAAAGTGAGATGAATAGATTTTTCCAAAGTTTCTCAATCAAAAGCTCAAATTTCAATAAATCTAAAATTCTCAACTTAACAAATCATTCTCAACCGATTCCATTCAGTTTACGACAATTGATATTCTTTGGCAAATTATTATTGAAGAATCAATCTAATTCAAGATTTGATGAAATCGAGCAAAGTCTCGTTAAAGGGGCTAATCTCGTTAAGTATCAATCTAATTGATTCTATTGAATTCGATGGCATTTAAACTGATCCTTGGCTTGCTTTCTTAGGTTAAGACTCAGCTTTCCGTTAGATTGGCTCATCAAATTAGACAATTTGAATCGTTGCCTTATATCGTCACTTCAAATCAATTCTTGAATAAAGCTTATGATCTTTATCTTGAAGGTTTTCATAAAATCGCTGATTTTCCAGAAATTTCCAACGCTTCAGAAAATAAAGATTGGTGCGAATTGCTAAAGAGTCTCTTAACAGATCATAAATTAATTATTCCACACGTAAGTAATACGAAATCTTTAGTCAATCGATCATTTTGTTGAACTTAATCCTCATAAAACTCATTTTGATAGCTGGCTATAGGTGTAGCTGAATCGGCGAATCATCTTTCAAACTCTCAAATCGAGCAGTTTTTAACTCAAATACTCCATTCACGTATTGCCCGTCGCGTCTTAGCAGAACATCATATTGCACTCACTAATCAATTTCAAATCAATCATCAAATTCAAGATAAATCCTTAAGATGTCTTGGTATAATAGATACTGAACTTCATCTGGCTGAAACTATTCAAAATTGTATCAAACTCACTCAAACCACTCTAGCCAATCGACATCCATCAATCCTCTCGAACGATAAATTAACTATACAAATCAATGGTGAAAAAAACGTTAAATTTGCTTATATATCAGATCATTTAGAGTTTGCTTCCAAACTACAAAAAGAGTTTTTATTTCCTTCAATCCAATAAATTTTACATCTAACCCTATTGTTTTATTATTGATATCAAAACTCAACTTTAGGTACATACTTTTTGAGTTACTCTTGTATTCATCTCGTCAAACAATTCATCATGCTGCACTTCATCAAACTTCAATCTCATCTTTACCAATCAATATTCAAATCGCTTCTTCACCTACTCACATCACCGTCCGTATTTCCGATAACGCCGGCGGAATCTTAAGCCCCAAGAGAGGTTCCTTTTCCGATGAAGATGCTGTACCACCAAGTGTTTCAAAACCTGAGATGTTTAGCTTTTTACAATTAACGTCAAATATGACTGGTTTTCAAAAATTAATTGGAAGTGGCGGAATGGAAGGAAAAGTTTCAGAACAAGTCAAAATTGGTCAGAGTACTTCCAACACTCAAGAAAACTATGATGTGACAGAAGTCCAAGAAGCGCATTTAAGAATCGGCCTTCCTTTGAGCTTAATTTACGCCCAATTTCTAGGTACGCATTCAATAATCTATTGATCTACGTTTGACTTTGCTTTTTAAAGACGACTTTTCCTATCTCAGGTGGTACACTCCAGATGTCTTCCATTCCGGGTTCATCTGATTTTGTGCTTTGTGTGCCTAAATTGGGAACTACCTGCGAACCAAAGATCCAACCTGTTTAAAAGCGAAATGTGCTTTTTCATTCATTAAGATGGTAAAACTTGGAAATGTCGCTATCCTTATAGCATCAAATTGCGAATGGAATCAGGAGCTGTGCATTAATTCATAAAATTACGTGGCCTGTGGTGATTATTGTCGAATATTTTGATTTCTTGACTTTTGCGTTTTTTTGAGGGGGAGAGGGTGGCGAAAAAAAAGCAACACAGGTTTTTGTATACTTTTCTGCTGTTATTATTGTATCAACGATTGTCTTGAAAGGGGAATCAGGAATGAAAAAAGAATTGGGCAAAGTTGTTATTGTTACATGCCAAGAGGGCCATAGAATCAAGAAAAAACGTAGATTCAAGGGTTGTATTGTGATTTCAAACGGCACAAAAGCCAAAATTTCTACTTGCTCAGCCTAAATTATTATTATTTTGATTAAAATCTTTATGAGGTATATTTGAAACTCATGAGATTGTTTCATGCATAACAATTTATATATCAAATTCAGTATCATCCTTTTGAAGTAAAAAACAGGTAGTACTCAAAATCCAAGAAAACTGTATCATCTGGCAACAAATGATTAATAGCAAGTGGTCTTGCTGATAAGTGCAATTTTTTCGGGTTTACTTGCAAAAAAATTTAAAAGAAAAAGCAATGCAAGTTGGGACGGATTGAATCTGTATACAGTAAGCCTCTGCCTACCTCATACCAATTGGTGGATACCATTTGTCATAGGTTATCACAGGGTGTTGGTTAGGATGTAGTGGCCATAACTATGGATTAGGCTTCTTTTGTTTTGTGGCACAGAACAAAATGGGAAAATTGTGACAAAATGCAATCAATATCCATTGTCCATTGCACTCACACAAACAAGATACAGTACATTATTTTAGTTTTCAATCTTATAATCATGTTTGGCTATCAAGGATGTACTTTAGTACACACAAATAAAAAAAGTACTGGGTAAAAGAAATTTCAGATTGCATTTTCTGAGCATTCTTGAACAATGTACAGTACAGGTTGCAGGAAAAACATTTAATAGAGTCATGAAGCTGGTTGGCTTGAGAAGATTTCTCATGTGAAAGATACTTCATGAGTGCTGATATTTGTCACAACCATGAACAATCACTGTTTGGATCAACATAAGGCATTTCTAAGTCATATTCAATTTATGGGGATTTGGTCATATTTATCACTGTTGGAAAAATTGGCCATATTCATTTTTCTTGGCCTTTTTGGTCATTTTATCATCTGGGGTGGATCTAGCCCCTTCAGCAACTTAAGGGCATTCTTGGCCACTTTTGAGCATTTGCCAATAAACAGAAGAAATACAGCCCAAAAGGCTGTGTTATTCTTTTTAGGCTTTAAATACAGTTTTGCACATTTTTGGTGCATTTTGCACTTATATGCCATTTTCCCATGAAACTTGGGAAATATGCTCAAATGGTCATATTGGGCCATTTGTGTCTTAATTTCCAGCTTTGTGTAAATACATTCTTAAGCCTGTCTAGGCTAGTTTGGGCCAAAACACACAGAAAGCCCCTGGATCCATCAAACTCATCTTTTTGCAATGTTTTTCAAGGTCATCCTCCAGAAGATCTTTGGCCACATTTTCCCTTCAATACCTAACAGTGCCATGAATGGTGTTATGCACCATTATGAATCTCTTTTCACCAGAAATCAAATGGTTATCAAATCAAGGGCCCATACTTCAAATTTAAAACTTCCTTTCCAGACCTTATGGCCTAATATTTTAAGGAGGATTAACCAGGGCTCAAGCTCAAGTGGTTTCTTCAATACCAATCACCTCACTAATCAGGTATTGGTTGTTTTCAAGGAGGCAGTATCCCCCCAAGGAAATACTTTAAAGTTTTATTTCAAGGGATATTCAAGAGGCGGTTCTAAATCAGTTGTCAATTGACAATTATTCATCAATCCACCTTGGAAACCATACTCATTCAATAAACTCTCTTTTCATAGAGGTCTGTATTTCAACCACAGAGCTTTGGAAAATAATTAATCCCAGTTTGTTTCCCAATTTGGAAAGGTGTATGTTTCTTCAAGAAGTAAATACAGACCAATTGTCAGCTTGGAGAATTCAAGCTCTCAAACTTTTTTATATACAAGCCTCTCTTTCAACCCTGGGGGCCTTTTCCCCAGATAATGAATATACTAGGATTTTGTTCTGTATCTATATTCTCTCATCTCTATAGTGAATACTGATATAATTAATTCAGTCATTTGCATGATTTTTGTTTACTTTCAGTGGATATTGGTGGTAATATCCTTTAATAATTCCATTTTTATTTCTGACAGGTTGAAACAGTAATTAAGGACTTACTTGGTGGGCTCTTTGGCCATTTGCTTTCCTGCCTTATTTGCATCTCTTGTACTTTCATTTTCCTTATTAAATAGCTATATTCATCTCCCCATTTCTTTACTTCTTTTGAGTCTTCCATGTGAGTTCACTGAATACTGAGCTTAAGGACACTCCTCTATTCCCCAAGAGCCCCTGTGACATTGGATTAATTAACCAATAATTGATTGTCTCAATATTTTATTTTTGATTTTTTATTTTCAAAATCATTCCTTCATCAATTATGACACTTTTATGATTTTAATGATTTTTCTTTGAATAAAATAAAAAAATTTAAATCATTCTTTTACTCTCAAAAATTGATTTTTTTTCTTAATAAATTTCTTCTAATATTTATAAAACAATTTTGGGTTGAAAATCTCTACTCATTTTTATTCCATTCAGTTTTTTATTTCAGGTCAAATCATAATTTTGATTTCTCAAATTTCTCATAAAATTTGATTCATATAAAATCTTCATTTATCAAGATTAATATTTGATTTTTTTTCTTTAAGGATTTTGATTTAAAGTGAAATTTTATTTAATCTGATTTTAATTGACTTATTTGACCATAAAACTTCTTTTTACTTCAAGAAATTAATTTACGTTAATATTTGATTGATTTGATTTGATTAATTGATGTATTTGCTACAAGGGTGAATTGACTTTATTAATTTTCTCAAAATTTATTTATTTAATTCAAGAAAGAATCTATTTTTATTTCACCTCAAGATATTGCTTTAAGTTGACTTCAAGATTTCAATATTTTAATTTCCTCAAGTTCCTCATAGTTCAAATTTTGAATTTTAATTTATTTGCAAAGGCATTCCTATCAAAAATTCACCTCCTGAAAGACAAAAAACATCTCAGGCCAGAAGTCAAGCTGTTCTCCTTCCAACACCAAGAGCCCCTCTTGATGGGACACCATGTCACATGGTGGAATTTGATCTACAACCTTCCAGTATTAACAGGTCTTTCAACTGTTTTGATAGCCTTTTTGACAAGAGTTCCCTGTGTTGAGGTCTGGAAGACAGCATGGTGACAATAAACCAGTTACCAAGGTCATGGGTTTGATTCCAGTTGGAGACAAGGAGAGGTCTCAATTAAATAACCAAAAAATGTCTGGGTTTTCCACTCCATTGGCAAACAAGGGTTCCACCCCTTTGGGGTTCTTTGTAGGCTCCTGTTGTGACTAATGTATCTCCATGGGGATGAAATGGGTAATACCATCAGCTACATGCACTTCAGGAAATAGTGCTCTAAACCTTGGGGTACTGTCACATGGTAGAATGTGATCTACAACTTTCCAGTATTAATTAGTCTTTCAACAGGTTCAATAGCCTTTTTGGAAAGATTTCCCTTTGATGAGGTCTGGAAGACAGCATTTTGACACACCAGCAGTTCCTCAACTGAGGAACAATTCTGGAAGAAGAAACACCCTCAATAAAAAAAGGAAGAGGCTCCAGAAGATCAAGTTCTTTCTCAGGAGTCTTTGGGTATTTTTCTGGCATGTCAAAGACCTCTTTCAAAGGTATTTGTGAAGATGGTGAATAGGAGAAGGAGAATTTTGTGGAAGAGGAAAGGTATGAAGGTACTGAATCTATCCCTGCTACTGTGGGGGAATTTGAAAGTACTGGAGGGCCACGTCTGTGAGCATTAGAGGTATTTTTATATACCCAAAAAGACCACAAATAATAAAAAAAATTATAAAATTATAAATAAAACAAATTTATTTATTTTATTAATAATGAAATCAAAATATAAAAAGAAAATTTATATAAGAAATTAGAATTTTAATTATAATTTAAAATCAAAATTACTTGGGACTTTTAAATTGTAAAAATACATTTTTATGTGAAAAAATTGAGTAAAAATCAATTTTCAACAAAAATAATAAAATTAAAATATTTTTGTAAAAAATTTAAATAAAAATTATTATAACTTTTATTTAAAAAATAAACATATGAAAATTATTTCATGATTGGACTCCTCATAAAAAAATAATGTGGGGTCACCTCCTGGTAAAATTTCTGTAGCTCAATGCTAAATAAACTTAAATTAAGTTTTTAGTATTTTCTGTACAAAAGTTGAAAATCCTCAAAACCTTAATTTAATTCACATCAAATTTGGTGTTAACCATCAATTTTTGTGTGTAGCTTAGAGGCTATGAGTAATTGAAGTATTTTCAATTGAAATGTTAAAATGTGCACATGTATTACATAATTCAACTTTAATTTAAATATGAGGTGTCAATTATTACACTTGTGTACTGTAAAAACTCAATTGAATTACATATGTAAATTAAAAGTATAATACATGATGAGGAATTAAAGAAAAAAATAAATTGGAAAGATTGATTCTGGGGGGAAAAGGAATCTTGGCTCCAAGGGGGAGCCACACCCCCAAATTACTTGCTGGCGGGCATGAGATTTCAAAATCCATGCCAAAGTTCATCACTTTTGGCCTGGAATTGAGTCACAGGGTCTGTGACTCAATTGATGATGAGGTTTTGATACCAACCAGGGAAGCTTTAACTGTTTCCAAGAGGGTAAAGCTACCCTTAAGATACAACAATCATATTAAAAACAGTTTCAACTATTTTTGACATCTCTTACACACATTCTGACGTGTTTTGAAGGCTTAAGACCAGGTATTACTATAGTAATGGCTAAAACCAGCCCTTTTTTGGTCTACACCAGGGTTGAATGATGCCATAATTGGCTTTTATGTTTTCAGAGTGTTTTAATCACTGAAAGAAGTAAATTTTACTTTTTGGAGTAAGAAAATTGGTAGCTATAAAAGAATTTCTTCTTTGCCCCACTTGTCTCTTCATGTTGGAATCTTTTACTTTTATAATTGATTTAAACACTGTTGAATCAATCAATTAAAGAATCCAAACACCTTTATTAGATAATTTTCAACCTTTTAACCACATGAGAAATCATTATAGTCATTTTTACCCTTGAAACACCCCATAAGTGAATTAAAACATCTTTCATCACTGTTAACTTGGTCACTTTGTGTCCAAATTCACTCTGGTAACTTTTGGGCATTTTTTCTCTTTGATATTCTTTTTGAAGACTCTGTTCTTATATTAATTTCTTGCAGCTCTTTACTCAATTAATTCAAATTGAAATTCCTCTTGAAGAAATTTCTTTTGTAGCCTTAAATATCTCTTGTGTAGTATTTTTGGAAAAATTTTTGTTCTTTGTAAAACAATGAATCTTTATAACATTATTTTTTTATACTTATAAAGTCAAAAACAATCAATTTGGAATGTTCTCTTTTAAAAATCTTGATTATTAACATTTTCAATCACATTTTTACTTTATACAAATTTTGAGGACAGGAAAAGTACTTGATTTCTAATCAAAGTTTCATATCCATACCTTACAACATCTAGCCCAGTATGATTAGACTTCCTCGCATCAGTCTCACCCATCTTTATTTGCCACTATGTAATAGATTCCTCAAATCATGATCAATCTTCAAGAAGCTTCATCTTATAATGCTTCAAGACCACCAGCCTTCAAGAAATTACACTGCTTTTTTGGGACTAAATTCTTCAAATTCAAATGTCTTATTCAGTCCTACCAGCTTATTCTTAATAATGAAAAGGGAAATTTCTTTGAAGACAAGAAGAAAGTTCCTTATTCCATGTCATTCATCATTGGCAGGGCTCAAAAAGAATTGAGCCCTATCTTTTGAATCTTACTAATTAAGACCCCAATTACCTCCTCAATAATCAGGAATTAGTTGAATACCAGCTATTCATTCTATTTGGGGACCCAAATGGACTTTGAAAATCTGAAGCAAATTTGGATTCCTTAAGAATGAAGGAGGGAATTTTTCTTTATGAATGACCTATTTTAGAACTTTGGAATCAAGAATTAGGTATTGAGGTGAAAGGGATTGTCCTCCAGGATTCTGGATCAATTGGAATCCCATCCTTGAATTATTGACTTTATCCAAGACTTAATGGATGTTACTCTGGAGCTTGATACCAGTTATCATGAGAGGAAGAAGGATGAGAATAATTTTCAATAAAAGAAGACTGAAGCTGTGAATTCAAGTTATTCTCATCCTCAAAATTATCCAAGTTCAAGTCACAAGGAGAAGTCTTTTAATTTTCAAAAAAGGGACAAGCCCCATTCTTCCCTCCTGAATAAGCACCAAAGGTTGATGTGTTTTGAAAGGTAGATATTAGCTAAAAGGGGCTTGTGGTCTTATTGTGATGAGAAGAATATTATTGAGGCTTGTATCAAAAGGACTCAAAAGCGGCTTTCCAAGTCAGGGAGAAGCCTGAGTGAGGATCCTGTTGTGCACAATAGTTCTCATTATTTTTCATGCAGAGAACAAAGGTGAATTTTGAATACTGGGATAATAATTATCTTAAATTCTTTATGTTTAAATCTATTTCTGACATGATTTCCAGTAGTCTCATTGATTCTGGTTCTACCTACTCATTAATTTCAAATCAGTTTGTTCACAAATATTCTTTGAAAATGTCAGATCTCCCAGAGAGTATTACTCTTGTAATTTTGAACTCTCTAAATTCCCCTTATTTATTTGGGATTCACCATACTAAATATATGTTTGAGATCCCATCTTTACCTAGCTTTTAATGGGGCTTATTAGTAATCAATACGCCCAAGAGAGAAGACCTCATCTTGGGCTGTGATTTTCTCAATCACTTTAATACATCCATTGATTGGAGGAAAAGGTTGTTCACCTTTAATTTTAGCTATAAGTACTATAGTAATTCTCATAATTCTATCAGTAATGACCTTTCTACTTCCAATACATGTGCAGCTCTTGTTGGTGATTCTAGAGCACCATCTTTCCCAACTTCTCTCCATATTCCTTCCTTGAATTCTCCTCAGTTTCTGCTACTCTCTAGAGATGAAGTCTTCATAGAGATAAAAGATGTTGGAGAAGATAATTATTTAGCTTCAATTCATCTCTTCTGTGGGAATTTCAGATTTCCTCCTTCATCCTACTATTAATCCCTGGATGAGCTCATGGATGAAAACAAAGATCCATAAGAAATTCAAACTTTAATGAAGGTTGTTTCTTCTGATTATCACCAATATTTGGATGTATTTTTCAAGGTTAAAGAAGAGAAACTTCCTCTTCCCTGTGTCTGTGAGAATCATATAAAATTGGGGCTATCTACTCTTTATCAAATCAAGATTCAAAGACACTCAGGGCCTAAATACCAGGAAATTCAAAGAAAGGTTTCATCAGTCCAACCTCCTCTTCACAAGGAGAACCTTTCCTCTTTTTCAAAAAATGGGTGATGGCCTCCCTTTGTGTGTTAATTACCACAAACCCAATTATGTCACAAGGAAGAATAAATATCCTTGTCCTCCTATGAGTCATATTTTCACTGCTCTTGATGCTTCTTCTATCTTCTCCAAGATTGATCTTTGTGGTTCATATAAACTTCTAAGAATCAAGAAGTGTGATGAACATTTGAAATCTTTTTGAACTAAATAAGGCATTTTTTAGTCCTTCCCTCTTCCATTTGGGCTCCCCAATTCTCCTTCCTCTTTTCAAAATGAGGATTATATAATGTTCTTTTCCAAGTCTTTGGAAGAACATGTTACTAATTTTTCCAGTGTTCCTTCCAGACTAAAATCCAATAACCTCTTTTCCAAGGCCCACAAGTGCCTTTTACATGATTCAAACATTGAATATTTGGGCTATGTTGTTCCTTATGAAGGACTCAATGTGGACTTACTCATAGTCCATCATATTCTCAATTGGACACCTCCAAGAAACCTCAAGGCTCTTCAATTATTACTTGGCTTTTCCAAATTCTACTGCAACTTCATCAAGAATTATTCAAAGACAATATTTTAACTCACCAAATTCCTCAAGAAAGATTCAGTTTCCCCCTCAATGAGGAAGTTCTTTTCCAGTTTCAACAACTCAAAGAGAATTTCACCACAGCTTCACTTCTTTCTCACTTCAATCCATCTCTACTGTGAACCTTTGAGATATGACCACATACCCAAAAAGGTCACAAGAAATATTTAAAATAATTATACCTTAAAAATAATTACCTTAAAACTACAAAACTGCCATAAATAGGAATAAAACTTGGTTTAACCTAAACACCAACAAATAAACAGTTGAAATAAACTACACCATTGGATTCCTCCTGTTAAAATACGCATATACCATTTTTATGGCATATCTGTAAAGTCAATATTTAATGAGTTATAAGTAGTAACACCTTATAAAAAATATGAATCCTTAATTATTTCAGACACAAATGAAACAACATTTGAAATAAATTGTATCATTGTATTTCCCATAAAGCTCTACACATAAAACAATCAAGAAGCTAATCTCAAAAGTCAATAATTAAGGAGTTAAGCTGAATATATGCACTTTTTTGGTCAATGCATATATTCAAGGATTTTAGCTAATATCTTTTGAAATATACATGATAGAGTGATAAACCAAAAATAAAGTCACCACGTAGTTACTGTAGGAACACAGAAGTTAACTTTATTTCACAAGCTATAAACAAGGTTAAAACCTGTAATGGATTATTGATTAAAATCAATAGAGCTTTTGACGGCTTTGTTGTGAAAGTGGTCCAAGCTTGAAAAAAGTAGACAGTCAGATTTTACTAGCTCATTAGTGAAGAATTACATATTTTTTATTATAATATGCAAGGTATAACCCCTTGAAATCATGGTTTGAAGTTTAAAATATTAAATTTCGACAGAAAAAATGAGTTACAAGAAAATTCATCAAAAATAGAGTTTTGATGATGTAATGGGATTATCTTGGCAGTGCAATAAGGACATTCAAAGCTATTAGAATCCACTCTCAGAATAGCTGTAGCGTGTATAACTTGAGATTTATTAATGATCAAGGTTTAAGCTTAAATTTGATCATTTATGATCACTCATTGTAATCATATCAGTTTAACAGTCATATAAGTGATAAAATTGATGAATACTATTAGATTATTATTAATACTAATAAAGTTCACGAAGTTTAGGCTTCTGCAAAGCCTATGACGTCATCAAACTTAAAGTTACAGTGATAACTCTAAATAATGGTGTAATAATGAGGTAAGATGGTTTGATCATGATGTAATCATCACTAAACCTTAAAATATTGATCAATTCTAGTAGAAACATCATTAAATGTCTACTAGAAGCCTTCTGGACTCTAGAAGGGAGGTATTTACTATAAATAGAGCTCTTTTTACTCTATTTTCCCCTCAGACACTTACAAAACACTAAATAATTAAATCAAAAGGTAATTTCTTTATTCTTTATATATAAAACTTTTATATTATTAAAGACCAAAGATAATCTTATTATAATCATCATCCTTGACGTGATTATTACATTTATTTAACTGTTTTGTTTAAAGTTCTCTCAAAAACCTTAATTCCACGTAAAATTAAGAATATTTGTAATTTCTCTTATAATTTATTGTAAATACAATTTAAATAAGTTGTATTTACATTTTTCTTGGCGTAAAATTATTCAAAATTATTATATCAAGTATTAAAAGTAGGTTATTTCTTCTTATTATAATAATTTTCTCTCTATTATTACTTTAAATAATTCTATAATTAATATAAATAGTATTTATATTAATTCATAGCTTTAATATTAGTAATATTATTGTTATTAATTGTTTTTTATTAATAGAAAACAATTTTTTGCACCCTTATTATTTGTTGGTAAAAATAATAAAGTGCTTTCAAATATATTAATTATTTTATATTAATATATTTTTATTTATTATATTATTTTTCATAATATAAATTATGTTATTATATTTATTCAATAATATAATTATTTTTATGCCATAATTATAATAATTCCTTATTATTATAATTATTTTTATCTTATTTATTTTATTTATAAGGAAATTCATAGTACAATAAGTAAAATATTAGTAATATTTACTTATTGTTTCATAGTAAAACCTTACATATACCCACCATTATAGAGACAAAAACTTTTGATTATTCTTTGGGTGTGGTATAGAGTCAGATGAATGACTCAGGAAAACATTTCATTTCATTTGATAGCTACAAGGTACTTCTAGAAGAGCTCAGTTATGAAATTAATGACAAGGAAATCCATGGCATGGTCTGTGCTGTCAAATGTTGGAGGTCTCTTCTTCTTTTTCTTCCCTTCTCTTTTGAAGTTTTTACCAATCACTCCTCCTTTTAATAATTCATGTCTTTTGAAGTACACACTAAACCTCAAGCACACTGGGCTTACTTCCTCTCTGAATTCCATTTTACTATCACTTATTTTCCTGGCTGCCTAGCCACTCTTCCAGATGCATTGTCATGTCAGGACAATGTTTTGTTTCTCACCGGACCTCATCACCAAATTGTGACTGTGAAACTCCTTTGATTCAATTATGGTCATAGTGGACAGATTCTCAAAAAATGGAAGGATTTATTCCAACAATTCCTTGAAGTACTTCTCTGGATTTTCTCCATTTATTCATCAATAATAGCTTTCCATAAAGCATTGTTGGTGATTGAGGTGCAATTTTTTTTCTTCCTTCTGGAAAATGTTTTTTCAGAAGCTCAAGATTTGAAGATGTCTTTCAACTGCTTATCATCCTAAAGATTATGGAAAGACAGAGAGGGTAAATCAGATGCTAGAAAATTATCTTTGGAGCTATGGTAGTTATCATCAAAATTATTTGCACACCTATTTTTCTCTGGCCAAGTTTTCTTACAATAGCTGTGACCTCTCTTCAACAAAAAACTTACTTTTTTTACTTTTTATGGAAAAGATCCTCATTTTTGCTCAGTTAACATTACTCAAGAAACTAATGTTGGAAGGTTATCAACAAAACTTCAATTAGTAAGGAAATATGTCAAGAGATAATTTGAAGTTTCCATAAACAAGTTGAGAAGGTATGCGGATGAGAATAAAGCAAGTCCACCTGTTATGAATTCTAGTGAAATGTTATAGCCTTTGTCCAAGAATATCAAGTTTACAATACCCAAAACTCTCAGAGAAATGCTTGTGTCCTTTTTTGATATTGAAGAAGGTTGGAACTCATGCCTACCACCTCAAGCTCCCATCTAAATGGAAGTAAATCCACCAAGTCTTGCTTATTTTCCTCCTAGAACCAGTCAACACATCAATCATCCCCATTAGGTATCAAGAGCCTCCTCCTCAAATAATTCTTGAATAAGATGAAGAATGGGGAGTCTCTAAGTCATTGAATTAAAAGCTCAGAAGAGAGGGGATTGGGATGAAATGACATTGTCAAAAAACAAAATCCTTATAAATGATCCCCCCCTATCTTAACAAATGACTAAGATATTAAAAAAATGAAAATGAAAAGTCATCACAGAAATAAGGATCATGATCAATCATCATAAACAAATTAAAAAAATACAAAAAAATAAATGAAATAAAAGAAAGTAAAAAGATTAAAAAAATAAATAAAAATAAAAAAAGTAAAAAAGATAAACAAAAATGAATAAAAATGAAAAAATAAATAAAAATAAATAAAAATAAATAAAAATAGGGTGTTGGTAAACACATGTAAGCTTTTAGTAAAAACACGTAAGTTTATGGTAAAAAGACGTAAGTGACCTTATTTTTCAAAAAAAATTCCTCAGGCTCAGTTTTGAGGATTTTTTTAATTTTTTTTTGCCATATTTTTCCCGACTTGGCATGCCAATAAGCACAAATTTTTTCAAAATTCTTTTTTTGCCAAATTTCACCAATTTGGCCAATATGCCAAAATGGCATATTTTTTTCAAAAATTCATTTAAAATCTTCCCACTTATGAATTTCCTCCATTTTTTTTGAAAAATGAAGGGTTAAATGTGAAGAATAAAGCACCAGAATCCCATAATTTTGGGAATTTTTTTGGGTGGGACGAGTGAAGGCGCAAAAAGGGTTTTTTTGCAAATGTTTTTTCCCGTCAGTGTAATATGCCTATTTTTAAAAAGTGAATTTGATAACTTCCCACTTATGAATTTCCTTCATTTTTTTTTTAAATTGGAGGTTTCAATCTGGAAAATAAAGAACCAGAAGCTCATGAATTGGGAAAAATTTTTTGGTGGGACAACAAGTGAAGGCGCAATGAGTGTTGTTTTTCTTGTGTGTAATATGACTATTTTCAAGTACAAAAGTTCCACATGTTTGATAAAAAAGGAGACTTAGGTGGGATTTAAGCAATAAATATGACTGAGGAGGGGGATAATTTGCATAAATTGTATATACAAAAATCATTCAATCAGAATCAACCACCAAAATAGTGGGTTTTTTCTGAGAGGGGGGGGAAGATTGGACAAATACAACATTATGTGTTTCTTAAATTTATCAGCCCACCCCAGGGCTTGTGTTTGGGCATGAATCTCCCAGTTCACAGTAATGGGGGGGACTGGATAAACTTTAGAAATGATGATGTCCAAAGGAACAAAATGAGCACAACTATTCAAGAAGCAGATGAAAATGGGGGGATTATCATTTGGAGGACAGAAATAAGGGAAAAAAGAAAAAGATTGGGCTGTTGAATAAAAGAAAACTGGTCTTTTATACGTATTTTCAATTGGATCCCCCATGTCAGGCATGGACATCCACTTGCTTTTTGGAGCCTGGCCAACATCTTCATACCATTCAATTCTTTCCAAATATAAGGATACTGAGGGAATTAAGGTGTTCATGGCTTCATAAAGGTCTTGATTTTGGTGAATTTCTTCAGCCAAGTCACCTCTGACATCAGCCCATTGATCTTGAGTCTTGTAAATGAAGTGGGATACTGTTCTGTAGCCACAGTTTCCATCACCCTGGACATTGATGGCCTTGAAGGTGTATTTCAATATAAACTTGGGCAAGTCTTCTGAGCCAGTTATCTGATAAAATAAGTTCAAAAAATGAATAAATATCAAAATAAACAACAGAAAATTACATTAAAAAGAATCAGAAACTCACAAACAGCTTGGAGCATTCATCACCTGTGTGATAATTGCTTTGACAATGCTCACAGGTCAAGTCAATTGCATCATAGATATTCAAACTGGTGGCAGGCTTGTGTGATTTTCTTTGTGAGGTTTTGCTTCCAATTGCCAATCTTCTGGACCTTCTAAGGGTTACTTCTGATTTATTTAATTCAGTTTCAGAGGGTAGTGAATCTGATGAACTGATGGATTTAGATAATGAGTCCTCAGAATCTTAAGAATCTTCAGATGAGTCCACTTCCATAATTGGAGAGGGGACATTTGACTGGGATCTTGACGTTGTTGTACTGGTCACTTTTGAGGGGGGTCTTCCTCTTCTCTTGGATTGATTTTCAATAATTTCAAATCTTGAAGGTTCCCTTTTGTTTTTATTTTTGTTTTTATTCTTGGCTCCTTGGGGTCTTCCACGGATATTCTTGCATTCTAGAGGGTCTTCATAATATTGATCATCCTCTTGACTCTTGGAGATTTGATCAAATGGGACTTTTCCAGTCAAAACATCTTGAAAATTTTGAAGTATTGGAGTTATTTCTGCCATTGGTCTTTGAAACAGGTCTTCCCCAATGTCTTCAAATATTTTCTTAGCTTCATTCTTTCTTTCTTTTTCAACACTTTGATCATCACCTTGAAAACCAGCCTGAGAATAATATGACAAATAAAATCAGTTAATAAGAAAAAAAATAATAATAAGAAATGAAAAACCCTCACAGGAAAATTCAAATGCCATTGAGGATGGAAGTCTGATAATTCAAGCCTTTGGCGCTTGGCAAATGCCTTTTAGGTCTTATGCTTGCAAGGAATTCCTTTATAATTGTTGTATGTGTTGGTGTATTTTTCATTTTGAGGAAATTTTGTTTTGAAATTTTCAAAGGAAATCTGAAGAGCATAATGAGACACCTTGCCATTGAGGGCACAGATGTGTGGAGGAAAATTCTTTACATGGACAATCATTTCTTTGAGGATTCGGTTGATTATTTCAATAAATTGTTTTCTGAATGCCATGTGGAGAGCCCTGACTACCTCCAGGATAGTACCAGTGGACTTTTGGATCCAAAGTTTAACCATGGCATGGGCACCTTCAACTCTGGAGGTGGAGCCCACACCCAGGTGGCAATGGTGGTTAGTCCAGGCTGGCACATAATACTCCTTTAGAGGAAGCCACGTCTTTTACAAATATTGCAAGACCTGAGTATTTTTGACTTGCTTTTGAAGCCTCTTCCAGTTGTCTTTGAAAGACTTTTCAGTGGATGAATACATAAGCTGAGAAATGAATCCCAAAGTCATTAATAAATACAATAATAAGAAAAAAAGTGAAATAAAGTGAAGAAGTTTATTACTTGATTCCAAAGGCCCATAAAATTTTCAAAATAAGTTCCATGACCAATTTTCTTCATGCAATGAGCAGATACATCCTTGTTGATGTGCCAAATGCATAGCATGACTTTGGAGTCTGGGAAGAGCTTCTTAATAGAGTTTTTCAAGGCCAGATCCCTGTCAATAACAATAACTGGAGGGGGAACAAGATTGGTGTTGTTGAGGACCTTTTCTATGTATTGATTTAATGCCCAAGTAAATGAAGGTTCATTTTCATTCTTCATCAAACAAAAAGCCCCAGAAAAGGTCTTATTGGTTGAGCTGAATCCAAAAATATGAAAAAGGGGCATTTTGTACTTATTGGTTTTATAAGTACAATCCATAAGAATGACATGAGGAAAGCCATGAAGAAGTTTTATGGCCAGGGGGTGAGTAAAAAACAAGGAGGTAATGTTTCCCTCAGAATCCCTTGCAGAGGACCAAACAAAATTTTCTTCTTTGAGAGTGTCAATAAGAGCATCAATAGGCCTTCTGCCTTGCAGTTTGTCTTTCTTGATTTTCCTGACTTTGTTGTAAATGTCTTGAAGGATTACAGGCCTGTCATACTCCCTCTGGCTGAATAATTGAGCCTGAATTTGCCTTGGCATGAGCAGTGATTCAGAAATTTGAGCAATTTGGGATGTCTCTTGCTCATTGAATTTCCTGAAAGCAGGATGTGCCATGATATTTTCAGTGGCATTATGGCTATGTTCATGTCACAGGGGCTCTTCGAAGTGAAGAGGGCCTGGCACTCAGTAAACTGGGACTCACTTATGGAGGGCTCAAAGATAAGATAAGATAAGATACACTTAAGAGTGTTAAAGATAAATTGCTAAAGAATAAATATAAGAAAAGCAGCAACAAAAGATAAGAGTAAAAGAATAGAAGAGCCAACCACAAACAAGTCCAAGTCCACTGTTTCAACCTGTCAGAATGGGAAGAGAAGGGTTAATAAGGATATAGCCACCCAACTCATACTGTACAGGCGAAGAGAAAAATGCAAAGACTAACTTAAGATTAAATAATTATAATACCCAAAATAAGGATAAGAATAATTATAAAATAATAAATAAACTAAATTAATTAACTGGGGAAAAGTCCCCAGGGGGAAGAAAGAGGGGCTGGTATATGTGAGAATCACCAGCCCTGATCCAGAGGAAGAGTTTTCATGAGAATCTTTGATGATTGAATTGAGTCTGGCCAATACAGGTCCTGTACAGCTGTACAGAACCTGTACAAGAGGTGTGGTGTATTTGAGTGATCATACAGTTTCTGTAAGGTTTGACTATGAAACAATAAGTAAAAATTACTAATTTATTACTTATTGTACTCTGAATGTCCTTATAATTGAAATAAATAAGATTAAAATAATAATAATAATGAAGAAATATTATTATTATGGCGTAAAAATATTATTTTATTAAATAAATATAATAATATAATTAATATTATATGAAATTATAATATTATAAATAATATATTAATATAAAATAATTAATATATTATAAATCTCTTTATTATTGTTACCAACAAATAATAAAGGCGTAAAAAACTGTTTTTTATAAATAAAAAACAATTAATAACAATAATATTACTAATATTAAAGTTATGTATTAATATAAATACTATTTATATTAAATAAGAATTATTAAGAGTAATAATAAGAGAGAAATTATTATAATAAGATGAAATAACCTACTTTTAACACTTAAAATAATAATTTTGAGATATTTTACGTCAAAAGAAAATAATACAACCTTTTCAAATTGTATTTACAATAAAAAATAAAGAAAATTACTAAAATTCTTGATTTTACGTGGAAATGAGTTTATAGAGAGATTTATGACAAAAACAATAAAAGATTTGATTTAATCACGTAAAAATAGTGATTAATATTAAGATGGTCTTCGGTCTTTAATAATATAAGAGTTTTATATATAAAGAATAAAGAAATTGCCTTTTATTTAATTGATTTAATGTTTTTGATGCGTCTGAGGGGTAAAAAGAGTAAAAAGAGCTCTATTTATAGTAAATACCTCCCTCCTAGAGTCCAACAGGCTTCTAGTAGACGTGTACTGATCATATCCACTGGAATCAATCAATATTTTAAGGTTTGAGGGTGATTACATCATGATCAAACCATATTACATCATTATTACACCATTATTTAGAGTTATCACTATAACTCTAAGTTTGATGACATCAGAGGCTTGGTAGAACCCCAAATTTCGTGGATTTTATTAGTTTTAATCATCAACTAATAGTATTCACCAATTTTATCACTCTCAAGACTGTTAAACTCAAATTAAGGTTACAGTATGTGATCATAACTGCTCAAATTAAGCTCAAACTTTGATCCTCAATAACTTTTAATATTTACACGCTACAGCAATTCAGAGAGTGAATTCTGATAGCCTGGAATAACCTTATTATGCTGCCAAGAGCGTTTCATTACATCATCAAAACTCTATTTTTGATGATTTTTCTGGTAACTCATCTTTTCTGTCGAAATTCAATATTTTAAACTTCAAACCTTGATTTCAGGGGGTTATACCCTGAATTTAATAATAGAAATTACATCATTCTTCACGAATGAACTAGTAGAATCCAACTGTATACTTTTTTTAAGTTTGGAACACTTTCACAACAAAGTGGTCAACAGCTCTGTTGATTTTTATCAATAATTCATCATAGGTTTTAACCTTGTTTATAATTTGTAAAAGAAAGTTCATATCTGTGTTCTTACAGTAATTACGTGGTAACTTTATTTTTGGTTCATCATTCTATCATGTAGAGTTTAGAAGATATTAGCTATGATCCTTGAATATATGTGTTGACCAAAAAAGTGCATATATTCAGGATAATTCCTTAAGTATTAGCATTGGGAATTAGCTTATTAATTGTTTTATGTGTGGATTTTCATGGGGAATCCACTGGTACAGTTTATTTCACATGTTGTTTCATTAGGTCTTGAGATAAATAAGGTTTTATGATTTTTATAAGGTATTATACCTTATAATTCCTTAAATATTGATTTTACAGATATGCCATAAAAATGGTATATGTGTATTTTTCCATGGGGAATCCAATGGTATAATTTATTTTACATGTTGATTCATTGGTTTTTAAGTTAAACCAATTTTTGTACCAACTTATGGTATTTTTTGTATATTTAAGTAATTATTCTTAATGTATAAATATTCTAAGTAATTTTAATATAATTATATTAAAGGTATAATTGTTCTGAGTCTTTTTGTGACCTTATTGGGTATGTGGTCATATTTCAAAGGCTCACAGTTTCATACTGGTGTATTGAAACTGTATTGGGTGAATCCAACCTGTACAGGTATTGACAGGCTGTATTGAGATTCCAAGCTGTATGAATGTTTCAGAATGAAGATTGCTGAAACTGAATGCTGATACAAGTGCTGGATCTGCTGATTTGAGGTGCTTGAGTGGGTGTATGAACGAATACCCTTACCCCTTGGTGAGTGGTTGTTACAGTATCCCCCTCTTGAAACTGGTGGGCTCCTGAACACCATAATACCCTGCCATTGTTGAGTGGCGTCTCACTCCCCCACACAATTCTTTGAAAGGTTTTCTTTTGACCATTATCTTGAATTCCTTCTCCAACTCTTCTCTGTCAATTAAATTTATTTCCCCCTTCTTTAACTTTGAGTAAATACCCCACTTCGAACCGTTCTTTCTTCTGATTTCTACAACTGACGTCCTTGGGGCGTGGCCTTGGGTTGTATCCCAAAATGATGGCCACTGAGCTCTTGTGCTCAAAAAATGGTGCCAGATGAGTATATGAAGTGTACTCATCTGGCCAGCCCAATCAGAGAAAGTGATGGTGACAAGAATTCAGGGGTCTTGTCCCCAATGGCCTTCAAAATACCTCAACCAGCCCTTTATGGTGATTTTGGGCTGGTGCCTTTTCGATGGGGGATCTTGAGGATCCTTGAATTTATGGCCATTTTGGCCTTTTGTTTGGGTCCTTAGTGCCTTGGGATGAAATGTTATTCATGGCCAATTCTGGCTTTTTCTTGGGTCCTTGGTGTTTTGAGGTGATTTTGGGTTCATGGCCATTTTTGGCCTTTTCTTGAAGTCTGGGCTTTTTTGGCCCCTATGAGCCTTTTGGGTAAATTGGGGTCTTGCGGTCCGCGGGCCGTGGGGGCTACAGGAGGCCCCCAGGGCCCAAATTTGCTGGGGACCCAGGGGTACCATGGGACCTTGATTGGCCCAAAAAAGAATTTTCACCTTATATGGCCTGGACCCATTGGTGGGGTCCAGGACCACCAAGAACTTGGCCTCCCCCAAACTTGCAGGGGAGGCCCCCCATGCTGATTCCAGCCCCTAAAGGGGCCTTGGACCTTGACATTGAGAGGCTTTGAGGGGGGCCATGATTGACTTGTGGCCCAAATTCCCTTGAGGTCGAACTTTTGATTTGACGTGGACTTGACGATTTGGGTGGAGTGAAATCCAGTGTCTTGTTCCTGTTTACGGTTGGTTTGACTCCTATTCATGCTCTTATAACAACTAATAAATGAGATAAAATAATAAGGGACCCTCCCAATACGTGATTTGGAAGGGGATGGTGCTGCTTTAAAGAAATAAAAGAAAGAAATGAAATGAAAATAAATAAGAGAAAAAGAGATTAAAGAAAGAAATAAAGACAAATCCTGATGGCTGGTCCTTCTTGTGGTGAGTTGCTTGATTCTGGCCAAGAAAGTGTCTGAAAAATGAAAACCAAGCATTTGATGCTCACAGAGTGGCCAAGGTGATGTTTTACAAGAAGTAGAACCCTCAGGGATGCATACCAGGAGATGGAACTTACTTCCATAACTTCCACTCCCCACCAAGCACCATAAGACTGAAATAAATTGCCATAAATGACTACTGAAATGAATTGCCGTAAATGACTTGAAGTAATGAATGTCTTGAATTATGATGATTGGCATAAAATGAAATGATAATAAAGAAAGAAAGAAACATTTGGCCATATCTTGATAAGGTCCAAATGGAGGGTATTGATGTTGTATGCTTCCTGAACCTGTCCAAAGAATTGACAAGTGCTCACAAAGTGGCCAAGGTGATGCTTACAACAACATATGGTTAGAATACCCCCTTAAAGGTGCATGCCAGGAGAGGAACTTACTTTCATAACTTCTTCTCCCCACCAAGCACCATAAAATCAAACTCTTGAGGTATTTGGACCAGGCTTGTCTGGATACAATGAGTGGAAATCCTTGACAAGGTCTGGTGAGTTGGTAAGGTTGGAAGCTGGTTCCCAAGTGGTTCTTTCTGGGTCTTCACTGAATCCTTTCCACTCTACAAGATACCATAATTTACCTCTTTTGAGTTTTGAGTCCAGAACCTGAGCCACTTCCCATTCTTCTTGCTCTTCCACTAAAACTGGTGGTGGCGGCAATTGATGACGATTTGGGATAGTTGAATGCTTGACTGGTTCTAATAAGGACACATGGAATACAGGGAGAACTGTCTTCCATTGCTGAGGCAGCTTGAGGTGATATGCATGGCTGCCAATCTTCTTAAGAACTTCAAAGGGTCCCAACCATCTTTCTGATAATTTCTTGGTGGGTCTTGTTGTCTTGATGTTCTTGGAAGCTAACCATACTTTGTCCCCAGGTTGGAAATCAGGTGGAATTGCCCTATTTCTATCTGCATACTTCTTGAATCTCCTTATTGCTGACTCTAATTCTTCTTTGACAACTTGCTGTACTGATTGGAGTTTTGTTGATAACTTTCCAGCAGGTGAGTCTTGAGAAATATGGATTGAGTCAAAGCTGGGATATCTTCCATAAATGGTGAAAAAAGGTGATTGCTTGGTTGATGAATGTTCTGCATTATTATAGGCAAATTCAGCCAGAGGGAGCCAGGTGTACCAGTCATCTTGATGATAGCTGACATACATCTGAAGGTACTGTTCTAGTATCTGATTTACCCTCTCTGTCTGTCCATCTGTTTCAGGGTGAAAGGCAGTTGAAAGATCTCTTGATATCTTGAGCTGCTGACACAATTGAGTCCAGAATGATGAAACAAATAAGGATCCTCTATCACTGACAATACTGACTGGGAGTCCATGCTTGGAAAATACATGACTAATGAATATTTGAGCTAAATCCAGAGCAGTTATTGTGCCATAAGTTGGAATGAAGATTGCCATTTTTGAGAATCTGTCCACAACTACTAAAATTGAATCAAAGTTGTTGGACAGTGGCAATTGAGTGATAAAGTCCATTGATAATGAATTCCAAGGACCAGATGGAATTGAAAGAGGCTTGAGTAATCCAAACTTCTTGTGATGAATGTTCTTGTTTCTTGAACATTTCTGACATGAGGACACATAGTCCTTGATGAATTGATTCATGCCAGCCCAATAAAAATCCCTCTTGATGAGCTTGAGGGTCTTCTCCTGGCCAGGATGGCCAGCCAATGGTGAGTCATGACACTTTTGAAGAATATTGAGTTGAAGTTCTTCATTGCTTGGGATTACCACTCTATCTTTGAATAATAATAACTTGGCTTGAGGTTCAAGAGAATAATCTGGAACTGATTCACCTCTTGCTAGTTTCTTGAGTATTTCTTTATAGTCTTTGTCTTGCCATACTTCTTTTTGAATCTTGTCAACTAAATCTGAGAAAATTTCCACTTTGATTGAGAAGAATCTTGACTCTTGAATTCCATCTTGCTTAAGTACTTGAAGAAAATTCTGAGGATTCTTGCTGATGAAGTCCACCCCCCTCTCTGGGTACACGTCGTCCCGACGTAACAAGGCATCTGGTAAAGTGGCCAGCCTGCCTGGGCGGTAAGTGATAGTGAAATGAAATTCTGAGAGAAATTCAGCCCAACGGGCCTGACGACAAGTAAGAACTTTGGAAGACATGAAATATTGCAAGGAAGAGTGGTCTGTCAAGACCTCAAAAGGATTGGAAAGAGAAAGAAGAAATGCTCTCCAGCGCTTGAGAGCCCAAACTATGCCAAGGAGCTCCTTGTCATGAATTTCATAGTTGAGTTCAGCTGGTAAGAGCTTGCGACTATCAAATGCAATGGGGTGCTTTCCTGAGTCATTCACCTGGCTCAGTACGGCGCCCAAAGCATAATCAGAAGCATCAGTCTCTACTATAGTAGGTAGAGAAGGATTAAAGTGAGATAAGATAGGAGCAGAGGTGAAAGCTTCTTTGAGTGCTTGAAACTGACTAAGAGCTTCCTCATTGAAGATGAAAGGAGAATCTTTTTTAAGGAGGGAAGTGAGAGAAGTGATTTTTTTAGAATAATTTTTAATGAAACGTCGATAAAAATTGGCAAAGCCAAGAAAAGATTGAAGAGCCTTGATGTTTCTGGGCTGAGGCCAATTGAGTATTTGCTGAACTTTTGAAGAATCCATCTTGAGGCCATCACTTGAAACAACATAGCCCAAGTATTCCACACTTGAGGCATGGAATACACACTTGGAGGCTTTGGCAAACAGATTATTGTCTCTCAGTCTTTGGAGGACAGAGGCCACATGTTTGACATGTTCCTCCTCAGAACTGGAAAAGACCATAATATCATCTAGATAAACCACAACAAACACATCCAAAAAATCTGCAAAGATATCATTTACTAGATTTTGGAAAGAAGCAGGAGCATTGGTCAAACCAAATGGCATGACCAAATACTCATAACTGCCATATTTGGTTCTAAAGGCAGTTAAGTGCTCATCCCCCTCTTTGATTCTCAGAAGGTTATATGCACCATGCAAATCTATCTTGGAGAAGATAGTGGAACCGTTGAATACGGTAAGAAGCTGGTTCATAGGAGGAACAGGGTATCTGTTCTTCCTAGTGACAGAATTGAGTTTGCGGTAGTCAACACACAAACGAAGACCTCCATCCTTTTTCTTGACAAAAAGGACAAGTGCTCCTGTTGAAGAGGAGCTTGGTCTAATGAAACCTTTCTCTACATTCTCTGAAATGTAGGCCCGCAGTGTTTCTGACTCTTGATTTGATAATGAGTAGATAACACCAATTGGAGGTAGAAGACCCTCCAATTCGATATGGTGATCACAGGCGCGGTGTGGAGGAAGTTTCTCTGCTTTCACCTTGGAGAATACATCCAAATATTGGTGATAAGCAGGAGGAACAACCTTCAACACAGTTTCAATTTCTTCTGGCTCTTCCTCCTCATCTCACTGCTCCTCCAGGGATGCATGAAAAGATAAGGGAGGAAGGTCCATATCCCCTTGGAAGAGATGAAGTGAAGATATGGCAACATCTTCTCCAACATCCTTTATCTCTTTGAAGACTTCATCTCTTGATGGAAGTAATGACTGAGAGGGAATTATGGAAGGGATATGGACAGAAGAAGGGATGGAAGGTGTCTTAAGTTCACCAGCCAGAGCAACACTGTTGACAGCAGTGGCTAAGTCATTACTAGTAGAAGGAATAATACCACTAGAATCCTTATGATTAGAATCATAGGTGATCAATCCACTTTTCCAATAAATAATGGGATTGAAATGGTAAAGGAAATCATAGCCCAATATCAGGTCTTCTCCTTTGGGTGAATCTATGATAAAGAAATCCCATTCAAAGCTTGGGAAGGAAGGCAAGTCATCTACCCACTTGGTATAATGGGTGATGAACAAGGCAGGGGATTCATTAGAATCCAAAATGAAAAGAGGAATCTTTTCAGGGAGCTCTGACATAGTCAATGAGTACTTGAGAACAAAATTCTTTGCAATAAAAGAGTTTGTAGCACCAGAATCAATGGGAATACTATAAAAAATATCAGAGATTGAAGAAAAAATAAGAAATTTTAAAGATTTCTTGACACTAGTATTCAGAGTGCACAATTGTGCTCTTGAAGGAAATAAGTGAGAACCATTGAACACATCATGATTCCCACTCAGGCTTTTCCCTGCTTGCTAGGGAAGCCTTCTGATGATCCTTGCCTATTCTCAGGCCTCTTGAAGCATTTTTCAAATGGGTGCTTTCCACCACAATAATTGCACAGACCTTCTTTAATCCTCCTCTCCTTTTCAGAACCAATTAATTTGTTGTCCTTATTGAGGAGAGCAGCATGAGGCTTGTCTTTGGACATTTGAAAATTCTTCCCCTTCTTATTCTTATTGTGATAAGGCTTCTTGGATGATGAACTTTGAGGAGGCTTGGAGGAATTGGATCCAATGATTGGAGGCTTCTTCTCTTGATGACTGCCCTTTTCCTTTTGCCTCTCATGATATCTTGTGTCTAATTCTAAAGTGACATCCATAAGTTATTGAAGAGTGTCAAAAGATCCAGGGTGAGAAGCTAATTGGTCCAATAATCTTGATGCCAATCCTCTTCTGTACACATGAATGTAAGCTCTTTCACCCCAATCTCCAATTCTTGACATTAAGCTCCTGAAATCTGCTATGTACAAGGAAACATGACCACTTTCCTTCATCCTCAAATTGTCCAATTCTTGTTCAGCTTTCCTGACTTCATTGGGGTCACCAAACAGAGTGAATAATTGAGATTCAAACAATGGCCAATTATTGAGGAGGTAGGAAGGGTCTTCATTGGAAATATTTGAGAGGTAAGGTTCAATCCATTTGCCAGCTCTACCAGTAAGAAAAGAAGTTGAGTACAAAACCTTCTTCCTGTCAGAGAAGAAGTTTGCTGGATCATTATGGAAAATTAGTTGACAGGATTGGATAAATCCTCTCAACTTATGAGCTTGAGTACCATCAAAAGAATCAGGTGCCTTCATGGATGGAGTCTTGAAAGCAGGGGCTTTGGAATTGTCCCTGGGAGCAACTGCTTGAGTGAGTTGCCCCATGAATTGAGTCATCTGCTCCATCATCTTGAGGAGACTTGGATCAGTTTGAGAGACAAGAGGTTGACTAGAAAGGGCTAGATTAGAGCCCTGAGGCACCTCTGGAGCATTTGCCAAGGCATCTGCCACTTCAGTTTCCCCAGAATCTTCCTCTTCCACAGACTCTTCCCCCTCTTCATCTTCAACTTCCCCTCATCTTGCTCTTGCACCTTCAGACATGCCAGGGTAGCCACCCAAAAGTCCAGAAAAGGGTCTTGATCTTCTAGATTTCATTCCACCTCTTCTTGAGGGTGCTGCTCCTTCCATTGGTGGTCCTCTGTCCAAGTTTGCACTCAGTTGATGAACTGATGGTGTGCGGTCAAGAGGAGCCCTTGCTGTAGGAGTGAAAACAGCTGGAATTTTCTGGGATCTAGTATTCTTTGCTGGGGGGCTATTCTGAACTGGCATTATGAAAAGAATTAAGATAACTTGATGGTATTAAGAAGAATAATCAGGCTTGGCCAAATCAATCACAATAAAATCTTGATGAATCTTGAGGAATCAATTCAAATTTTGAGGAATCAAATTCAATCAACAGTCAAATAAATTCAATCAATCAACAATCAATTCAATCAAATATCAATAATCTTGAGGAAATCAATAATCAATCAATATTCAATCAATAATCAATCAATAAGTGTCTTCAATATGAAATCAAGTCTTGAGGAATCAATCAATCAGTTCAAAATCTTCAGAAATCAATTCAATATCTTGATGAGTCAAATCAAATCAATAATCAAAATCAATTCTTGAGGATCAATCAATATCTTGAGAGTTCAAAGTCAATAAATCCAATAAATCCTGAATCAATAACCCAAATGAATCCCAATGAATAATCCAATCAATTAAACCAATCAATAATTCCTGAATAAGACCTGAATAAAAACACAGAAAAATTTGATTGATAAAAATAAAATGAAGTGATGAAATGGTCAGCAATGATTAAGAAGGAAAAAGAATAAATTTTCATAAGAATGAAATGAATGAGATGAAAATTGATGAGAGAGAAAAATTCATAGAAAATCATAAAAAATCATAAAATCATGAAAAGGTCATAATTGATGAATGAGAGGAAATGAATATAAATGAATGAAAAGAAAGAATCAAATATGAGTTAATTAATTTAATGTCACAGGGGCTCTTCGAAGTGAAGAGGGCCTGGCACTCAGTAAACTGGGACTCACTTATGGAGGGCTCAAAGATAAGATAAGATAAGATACACTTAAGAGTGTTAAAGATAAATTGCTAAAGAATAAATATAAGAAAAGCAGCAACAAAAGATCAGAGTAAAAGAATAGAAGAGCCAACCACAAACAAGTCCAAGTCCACTGTTTCAACCTGTCAGAATGGGAAGAGAAGGGTTAATAAGGATATGGCCACCCAACTCATACTGTACAGGCAAAGAGAAAAATGCAAAGACTAACTTAAGATTAAATAATTATAATACCCAAAATAAGGATAAGAATAATTATAAATTAATAAATAAACTAAATTAATTAACTGGGGAAAAGTCCCCAGGGGGAAGAAAGAGGGGCTGGTATATGTGAGAATCACCAGCCCTGATCCAGAGGAAGATTTTTCATGAGAATCTTTGATGATTGAATTGAGTCTGGCCAATACAGGTCCTGTACAGCTGTACAGAACCTGTACAAGAGGTGTGGTGTATTTGAGTGATCATACAGTTTCATACTGGTGTATTGAAACTGTATTGGGTGAATCCAACCTGTACAGGTATTGACAGGCTGTATTGAGATTCCAAGCTGTATGAATGTTTCAGAATGAAGATTGCTGAAACTGAATGCTGATACAAGTGCTGGATCTGCTGATTTGAGGTGCTTGAGTGGGTGTATTAATGAATACCCTTACCCCTTGGTGAGTGGTTGTTACAGTTCAGGATTTTTGACTTTAAGAGTCCAAGTGGTACTCCTGGCATATTTCCTGGCATAAAGTCTAAAAGGACAGACAAGCTTTCTTGAGGTGACTTTTTTGGAGGGGCTTTTGTTGGGATTTGGGGTCCCAGACCTGTCACAACATATTTCAGTTTGGTTGTGGGTCATATTGGACCTCAAGGTGGACACAGCATACCCCTGAGCCCTGGCAGCATTATGCACATGTTGCCAAAGAAGCTCAAGGGTCTGAAATTCACCTTCAGTGGGGGGTTGAAGCATTTTTTAATGATAAATATGTATAAAAGTGAAAAAAAGCGGGATTTGGGGGATTTGGAATGGGGTAAGAACCTTTTGAAATGTGAAAAAGAGGTGAAAAAAGGTGTGAAAAATGAACAGAAGTGGTTAAGAGTGAAAGAAAGTGGTTTAAATGTGGGATTAATAGATGAGGGAAGGTAAAAAATTGAAAATTGAGAGGCTTGAAAGCAGGTTGTTGTGGGAGAAAATGCAGTCTTTGGGGGAAAAAAAGAAAAAAAAGTGTGAAAAGCTTTGCAAAATGGCTTTGGTAATGCTGTTTTCCAAATAAAAAAAATGGTTTGGGGTGGGGATAATGTGGATTATTGTGGTGTTTGGGCTTGTTTTTTTGGGGGGGGCTGGGCAAAAAAATCTGAAACAATTTGGAGTTAGAGAGGTTTTGTGGGGAAAAAACCTCTTTTGGGCATGTTTTGGCCCAATACAGGCCCAATTGTGTTTCATTTTTCATTAAAAGTGGGCCCAGGGCACCCCTTACGTGTTTTTACCAATTTATGGCCAAAACATGTAAGTTTTTAGTAAAAACACGTAAGCTCTTACGTGTTTTTACCAACACCCTAAAAATAAAAATAATAAAAAAAATAGAAAAAAATAGAAAAAAATAAAAAAAATAAAAAAAAAATAAAAAAAATAAAAAAAAATAAAAAAATATAAAAAAATATAAAAAAAAATAAAAAAAAAATAAAAAAAAATAAAAAAAAATAAAAAAAAATAAAAAAAATAAAAAAAATAAAAAAAAATAAAAAAAAATAAAAAAAATAAAAAAAATAAAAAAAATAAAAAAAAATAAAAAAAAATAAAAAAAATAAAAAAAAATTAAATACATTAAAATAAAATAAAAAAAATTGGCATGATAAGTCATTATCATAAAGAAATAAAAAAATCAGAATCATGAGTCATTATTGGAGTAAAATAAATAAATAAAATAATCAGCATTGTGATATATAATCACAAATAAATGGGAAAAAAACCATCAGTATCATTAATCATTATCATACAAAAAAAATAAGGATTAAGATATATCATCATACAGAAATTTGAAAAAAAAAATTGGCTTCATCGGCCATGATGATAAAACACAAAAGAAATATTATTTATTTCGATATAGACCCCATTGGGGGCCAATGAGAATTAAAATAAAAAAAGCATACAAATCAGTTTGGGAAGTGTTCTGAATCTATTTTGTATCAATTCAGATCAATTTGGATTTTTCATAGCCTAGAGCCTCCCAGAGTGATAATTGGGAGGTTTTAGGTTGGATTAGGATGACATAGATTGGTGGTTGGGGTAGATTTAAAGGTGATAGGATGGTGGTTAATGGCTGATACATGATAGTGAGCTGCTATGAGGTTGAAGAGAAGGAAAAAACTCACCTTATGATTATTTTTGAGAAAGATCAGAAATAAATAAAAAATCTAGAGTTGAATTTCCTAAAAAAAAGGCTTAATGAGTTTTCATGAGAGATTGCTGAGTGAATAATTGAAAGTGATACCATTTTTGGTTCAAAAGAGGTTGGATTGATTGGATTCATAATTTAAAAAGGATTCAAATTAGACCAAGAGGGAGATGTGGAATTAAATTTGAAATGAAGTCCTGAATTAGTCTTTAGAAATCAAAAGTTCTGTTCAAAATTTTCCAAAATTTCAATTTCAAAAAAAAATGAAATCAAATTTCCAAGTTCCAGTTTGAATTTACTATTTGAGCCACAGTTCCAAATAAACATAATATTTATTTTTCAAAACAAACAATTTCAAATAAACACACCTCAGTGATCCCCCAACATAAAAAGTGAATTACACTTTTTTATAAGTAGCGAAAAAAGTTCAATTACAATTTAAAATTGAATTTTTCAAAAAGAAATTTCAGATATGTGTTATTACTAAAACTTTTATTTGCACTCATTACTCTTTTTTATATAATTGAAAGCTCTGAAAAATTCTTTTCAATAACTCAATTTCATAAACAACTTATTATTTTGATGAACTCAATATATGAATGCATTTCAGAATACTTGGCACCATGCAATAATTGAAATGTTAGGTTTATGCATTACCAAATACAAAATGGATCATTTATACCTATGGAATCATGATCAAATATTCTTTATCATTTATTAATTTCAGAATATGTTCAAGCCAGATGTTCGCCTGCTTGATAGCAATGCTGCTATATTGAGATCCATCTTGAATTTCTTTTCCTTCAGCTCCTATTCACAATTCCATTCCTCTTTTCAAATTCTTATTTCATGTTGTTTTTTTTCTCATAAAACTCCTTTTTTCTGTAACTTCACTTCTTCAAACCATAGAATTTCAATATTCCTCACTTTCTCTTCATTCCTCCTTTCCTTTTCCCACTCCAAACAAGCATTATCACTTGCTTCATGGGCTAAGAACCATGTTTTCTCTCAGTAGGATTCAACAGAGTAACAATAATTTAAAAACATACCCTTTTGAAATTGTTCAAGAAATTTTTTATATTTAGGTGCAAACATATCCATGGACTTTTTCCTAGTTTCACCCTTGTCATTAAAGGTACGTACAATGCTTCATTACGCTTTTGTGTTTAATGAGTTATAGATTTACTTAGAAGGTTAAGGAGGAAATAATCAAAAATTTATTTTGAAAATATTAGGTTTGAACATACTTACCTATTAATCATGAGGGTTTTCTGCTTGAACTAAGTCATCAGGATTATTAAGCAAAGGATCAAGATTGAGAGGTGAGTCCAAATTATTATTTCCCTTTCAATTTCAAATAATCTTTCATAATCTCAAGTAAACACAACAAGAAATGATGACTTTTAAATTTTCAACTTCATAATCATTATTTAAGCAATCCTTTTATTTTGAATTGTACCTTGCAATGGGGATGATATTGGGGTTGTGGCCAAAGAGTGCATCCATTTTGGCATAGCAAGGAAACATACATTAAAGCCTTTAGCTCATTTATTTGATAACTTTACTCTCATCCTCCTTGGTTAGTCCAGCCCCAGTTAAATTTTCAAATTTTTCAGCTTACATATACTACTTTTTATATTTTCACCATCAATCTCAAATACTTCTTGAAGTAAGGTTTATTTTGGCATAGCAAGTACACATACATTAAAGCCTTTAGCTCATTTATTTGATACTTTTACTCTCATCTTCTTTGGTTAGTCCAGCCCCAGTTAAATTTTCAATTTTTTTAGCTTACATATACTTCTTTTTATATTTTCACCATCAATCTCAAATACTTCTTGAAGTAAGGCTTAGTCATTGACATGATTTTTTTAACTCAATGACCATAAGCCAAAATCCATGCTTTTTTGATGAAGTTGGCCTTCCCATTGAAGTTGACCCCCTAGTACCAAAACATGACTCAGAATCTTATTTTATTGAAGGCCCATTGATTATTGTTAAGGAATCAGTGTGTATTAAATGAAATGATGGATGAGGAAGGCCAGAGGTTGTCTTCATATGTTACTTGATGTATTTTCCTTTTGTGCAATTCATTATGATATGGTTGAAGAAAAAGAAATTTATTGTACGATTTTTGATCAGATTGTTAAAGATATATGGTGGAAGAATATGTTTTACAGTTATTATTAATCAATTTTTAATACTCATATGGGTTAGGTGTAAAACTGAAATCCCAGATTCACAGTATTTGGTAAAAATAACAGAGGGCTCAGTTGAAATCTCATGTAAATAATGCATTAAAAACATGTTTTTTCACCTTGGGATTTTGAAACCAAATTCCATGTTACTTTATAGTGGTATTTGGTGACTTTGACAACCCCTATCATCATAAACAATTCCTCATTATTTTATTCTTTATATTTTTGATGGATAAATGATTTCATTGTTATTTCAAAATCTTCAATAAGTGCTTTATGTTTTAAAATCCATAAATCTTCTAAAAATCCCTTAACTTTTCATTTTTGATTGTTTTGACTTATTTTTATTATTCAATAATTTTTTGTGACCTTTTTTTGGCATTCTTTTATCAATTCATAACTTACAAGTGAGTTTTTCATAACTATTCTGTTTTTTTATAAAATTATTTTTATGATTATTGTTACACAGTAGTGTATAAGTATTTATTTTTAAGAAATAGTTTATATTATTTATAGCTTGGTTTTATTTCTAAAAAACTAGTTTAATTGTCTCTAGTAGAGCTTTTATGATCATATTATTATGATTTTCAGTGACTTTCAATAATAATATAATGATTATATTACTTTAATATATAGTTATTGAAAATATTAAGAAAATTAATAATAAATATACTTCAGTTTTTGGCTTTAATATTAAATAATATTATATGTTCACTTGATCATCTTCATAGTAATCTTAATAATAAGTATTATCTACATCACAACAGGATTGTAATCAAGTTTTTGAGGAATTCAAAAAACTAAATAAGCTTCAAATTCAATTTTACTTTATCAAAGCCTTATCAAATGTTAATTTTAGTGTATATTTCTATTTTTAAATTTCAAAAACCAATAACTTCAAAGATCCATACAGAAGCAATTCATCAATGAATTTAATTGAAATTTTTGAATGTCTTAAAAATTATTTTTCTCTATGCATACAATAAAAATGAATCCCCCTTTTTCATCGAATTCTTTTCTATTTAAAATTTAGAAGCATTTTTTGGATCATTCTTAAAAAAAGTTAATATTTCTTTAAAAATTCCAATCAAAATGGTATAACTTCAAGCTCAATTTCTTAGATATTTATAAGACAAAATTTGAAATAGAGATATTCTTTTCAAATTAAATATCAAAACTTGAGAAATTATCTATAAAAATGAAGTTAAAAGCTACTTGAAGTTAAGAATGATAATTTATCTCTTGAATTTTACTTAAAAATTGATAGTTGTTAAATCAAAACTGGAATTTTAATCATATTTGTTTTAGATTTCATGATTAAATTACCTCTGATAGGATATTTGATTACAGATGAAGTTTCTTAAATCATACAAGGTATCATTTGATTACTTTTTCCCCCATCAATTTAGTTTAAACCAAATATAATTTTCTCCATTAGAGAATTTATATCCTTAACATTATAGTTTTAACTGACTTATGATAACATCATAATAATGATATTACTATTATTTTATAATTATTTAAATTTTCATTATTCAAATTTTTATTACAATATTTATTTCTTTATAGTATTAATAATTGTTATATTCATATCTGGGGCTATAATAATTAATTATATCACATTTTTATTTGAGGAAATTCATAGTACTCTTAACAAGAAAAGGTAAATATGAAAGACTCCCATAAATGAAATTTTGAATATTAATAAATCTTGCATAAGAATTACATGTAGCTCCTGCATATTTTCCTTTGATATGGCTAGTAATTATTGAGATTGTAAGGTATGTATATCAAGATTTAATTAAAGATCAAGTACTTTACCTTTCCTCAAAATTTGTATAAGGTGAAAATTTAATTGAAAATAGTAAATTTCAATAGTTTTAAGTGAAAAAACACCAAATTCATTTTTTTAAATTTGTTATTATAAAACAATAATATTATAAAGATTTATTGCTTTACCAAAAATAAAAATTTATCCAAAAGTACTCTACAAGAGATATTTAAAGCTAAAAAAAAAATCTGCAAGAGCAATTTCAATTAGAATTAATTGAGAAAAGAACTGCAGGAAATTGATATGAGAACAAAGTCTTTATAAATGATATTAAGTACAAAACATTCCCAAAAGTGACCAGAGTGAATTTTGAAACAAATTGTCAAAGTTGACAGTGATGAAAGATGTTTTAATTTACTTTTGGCATGGTTCAAGGGGAAAAATGATGATTAGAGTTTAAAAACTGATTATAATAATTTTTTCACATGGTTGAAAGGTTTAGAATTATCCAACAAAGTTGTTTAGATTCTTTAATTGATTGGTCCAACAGTGTTTAAACTAATTACAAAAGGAAAATATTCTAACATGAATAGAAAAGTGGGGTAAAGGAGACATTCTTCCATAGCCACCAATTTTCTTACTCCAAAAGTAAAATTTACTCTTTTCGGCTGTGAGAAGCACTCTGACCACAGAAAAACCAATTGTGAAATAGTTTAACCCTTTTTTGGACCAAAAAAGCACTTTTTATTAGCCATTTTAGACCCTTAAATCAGCCATTGCTATAGTAATACCTGATTGCAAGCCTTCAAAACACATAATAATGTGTGTAATAGATGTAAAAACTAGTTGAATAAAATTTACTAAGATTGTTTTAACTTAAGGGTAGTTTTACCCTCTTGTCAACAGTTAGCACTGCCCTGGTTGGTATCAAAACCTCATCATCAATTGAGACACAGACCCTGTGACACAGTTTCAGGCCAAAAGTGATGAGCGATTGCATGGATTTTAACATCTCACACCTTTAATAAAGTAATTTGGGGGTCTGGCTCCCCATGAGAGCCAAGATTCCTTTTTCCCCCAGAATCAATCTTTCCAATTTATTTTTTTCTTTAATTCCTCATCATGTATTATACTTGTAATTTACATATGTAATTCAATTGAGTTTTCATTGTAAACAAATGTAATAATTGATACCTCATATTTAAATCAAAGTTTTAATATGTAATACACATGCACATTTTAACATTTCAATTGGAAATACTTCAATTCCTCATAACTTCTAAACTACACACCACACCGCAATTTGAACACAAAAAATTGATGGTTAACATCACATTTGGTTCAAATTATATTAACAATTTAGTATTTTCAATTCTCATACAGAAAATACTCAAAACTTCATTTAAGCTTATTTATAGTTCAGTTACAGAAATTTCACCCAAAGGTGACCCCACCTTATTTTTTATGAGGAATACAATGGTAAAATAATTTTCATAAGTTTATACATTGTATAAAAATTCATAATAATTTCTATTCAGCTTTTTTCCAAAAATAGTTTTGTTAGAAATTTATTCCTACTTAATTTTTTCAAGTAAGAGTGTGTTTTCGCAACTTTAACTTTCATGTAATTTTCCTTTTATATTATAATAACTTTTTTAAATTTGAATATAAATTTTATATTTATATTTTAATTTTTGTATTTATATTCTAAATAAATTTATTTAATTAGAATTATGACATAATTTGTTATTTGTGGTCTTTTGGGTATATAAAAGTACCTCTAAGGCTCACAAAGAGAGAGATGTGTTATAACTAAAAACTGGTCATTTTTGGTGGTATGATTAGCACAAGTGGCTTTCTGGAGATGTTAATCCTTGATTATCTATTTTCTGAAATTATTTAGTTGGCTATTTTAGATCCAGAATTATGTTTAGTTTTTCTGCAGGACTCATTGAATGTATTAAATTTTTTGATGTGGGGGAGATTTGCAGGAAGTTTTCTTTGATAATGAGAAATAAGTGATTAGGTAAGGAATCCAATGAAATTAAAATGAAATAGTGAAAGTCTTTGTTGTAAACAATAGTATGAATAAAAACAGTGAAATGAAATGAGAAATTTACTCAAAAAGGACAATGAGTGCTTGTTGTATTTTTTCATTCAAGATAAACAATGGGATTTGTTACTTATGGCTTGATTACACAGTAGTAGAGAAGGGAGAAAGTGATGATAAAATTTATTAATATATTTGAAAGGAAGAAATCATATTGCAATTAATAAAAAAGGATGGAGGAAGGATTTTGAATTTGGGAATATAAAAGAAATTACCAGGACTTTTTCAATAAAAGGATTAAAAAAAATTCCATGAAAAAAAACTTGATGGAAGTTTTTACCAGAGGATATCTTTCAACAAAATCTGCATGCATCATTAAATGAAGAAAATAGTGGTTATTCATAAAGGCATGCCTACCCTTGTTTTGGGGATGGTGGCACAGGAACAAGGAATTCCCTATGGCCATATTTCCAGCTCTCACAAGCCACCCTGTTCAAGGGTGAATATATTATAGATTATTTAAATTTAATATCACTCCTGATATTATTTCATTTGAACAAATTTCAATTAATAACATACTTTTTTCTTTCAAAGAAAAATTATTTTAGCTTTCCAGATCTTAAACAAACTATCTCTTTTCTATTTCTCAATGTCCATTTCTACTAGATGTGTCCAATAATTATTTTTTACACATTTATAAGATTAGGAAATTGATTTAGACTTTTTTGAGTTCTCAAAAAAAATTCAAACCTTAAATTTATTTTTGAAGTTTTGGATCAATAACAATACACTTCTTTGGTAATTTTTAGTTTTCAATTTTTCTTCTAGTCTTCTTTATTGGTTTATTATATTTTCTGAATTTATCTTGAGCATTTTTTCCTTTTTTTTTGTATAATAATTTTTTTAAAAAACAAAAAACATAAATTCAAAAAGAAATCCTTTGGAATACTGTTTTGAATGTAATAGAAAATGAAAAATATTCATTAAGAGATTTTATTTTAAAAAAATGGACATTTTTGCATTTTGCAATATTTTTTCATTTATTTATTTAATTTAATTGAAAATTAAAATCAAGGTTCAATTATTATTATTTTTATTTTAAAAAAAATAAAATAAGAAAAATTTCGAAAATTAAATAAAATTTATTATCATTATTATTACTATTATTACTTTGTTTAAAGTGATTTTGACCTGTTTTCAAGTTAGACATAGTCTGGTAGGAAAATAAGATAGTCAAGTTGACTAAATTCTTTGAAAAAATTTAATTTAATTTAAAAAATTCAAATTCTAATGAAATTTTGATTTACTTTCATAAAATAATTCAACAACTATTTTAATCATTTTTTCTTTTTTTTCAATTATGATTTTTATTTTATAAGATTTTCACATATAAAAATAATTTAATTAATTTGACTTACTTTCTTTTAAAAAAAAAACAAGTTAATCTAAAAAGTTAAAAAAAATTCAAGTTTTTTGAAAATTGATTTAAAACCAATTTAGAATAAAATAAAATAAAAGTTCTTTAAAATTAGATAATTAAACTTTACTTATTCCCAATTTTATTTTAAACCTTACCCAAAGAATAACTTAAAAACCAAATTATTATTTTTTAAAATAATTTGAAAATTAAAATAAATAAATAGAAATTCATTTTAATTTATTTTATTATAAATATAGTTAAGCTTGTCAAAACACATACCTCCTAAAGCCCATAACCAATGAAGACCCATGTGTTTTTTATTCACCAAGCTTATGACTACTTAAAATCAAGTAAAAACTATAAATAACTTATTCCTTTTTTGATCCATCAGATCTCAACTTAACTTTGAGGACTTAGAAATTTATTTTTATTTTTATTTTCAAATTTTCTACCTTTTTTTCACCTCCAATATTCCTTTCCTAAACCTACTTTGAAAACCTAAAATACTATGTCTTTTTATCATATGAAATTTTGATACCATTTTTTTTCTCTCACCTTTCCTAAAGCTCTGGTTTGTTAATAATTTTCAAAAAAAAAAGATTGGTTAAATCAAAATTGTAAATTTTTGATCAAACCTCAATTATTCACTTCAAAATTCCATAAATCAAAAAAGAAAATTTAATAATAAAAATCCCTTGCAGAGGCAAAAAAATAAGTAATCTTGTTAAAAAATGGATGAAAAATAAAGTTAAAAATCAAGAAGAACTTTATTTAATAAAACCTAATTTTGAAATTAAGAAAAAAAAATTAATTAATTAATTTGTTCAAAATAAAAATCAAAAGAAAAAATTAATTAATTGATTAATTAATTTGATCAAAATCAAAAAAAAATCAAGTATTTAGTAAATATTAAAAAGAAAACTTAAAATTAAATTTTGAGAAGAATTCTCAAATTTCAAATAAAGATTTCTAGTCAATCAAAAAAAAAGGAAAAATAAAACCATGGTCTTTTTTAAAATAAGATTGAAGAAATTTTTCATTTTGAATAATTCAAAAAAATGTAATTAAATTTTGAAAGGAATTATTTTTTTAAAAAAAAATCATAAAAAAAACAAATTTCCTTAGAAGGGAATTTGAATTTATAAGAAAAGTTTTTTGAAAATAATTTAATTTTTGCTTAAGTTATTTTTTTAAGGAATTTCAAAATCAAAAGATTGAAATATCAAAATAAAAAGCATTTAATATTATTATTCAAAATTGGATTATGAATTTCAATCAAAATGTTTAAGAATAATATTAAAATGAATTAATAAATAAATAAATAAATATATTATGAACTAAATTATTCAATTAAATAACAATCTTTATAAGGTTTCTCTACAAAACTCTTTATAATAGTAACAAATATCGAAAAGTACTATGACTTTCCTCAGTAGAAAATATAATATAATTATTATTGAATAACTTAATAATAAAAGAATCTTAATAATCAGCATGAATTATAATTATTCTATTATTATTATGGTGAAAGAAAGTTATAATAATACAAATTATAAAGCTCATAATTAGACAATAATACTTGGAAAATATTGAATATTATTTATAAAAGGAATATTGCACACACTGTGCAGAGATAATTCTTATAAAAAAATTCTATATAAAAAAACTAATACTAGATAAAAATGATATAGAGCTTTAGAAAAAACTTACTTATAATATTTATTTATTACCAAAAGTCAAAAAAGAACAGCTACAGTATTAAATAATCTTTATAAGTCAAAAACATGCCAAAAATCAATATTTTAAATATTAAACAACTTTTTAAGATCAAAAATAAGATTTCAAATTTTTTAAGAGGAATTTGTGAATTTTAAAAGATATTTGAGACAATAATTTCATAAGATAAAATGAATTATTGCTTATTACAACATCAATCTTATTTCTATAAGTTCAATTCTTGAATTTACAATGTTCAAAGAGTAAAATACATAAAAATTACTTTGAATAATAAGATTTTATATTTAATAAGACTTTACCTGTTTAAATTTCTAATATAATTGGATTGATAATTGGCTATTGGCAAAAACAGTGATGTAAAGGCTCTTTTTATTCCTTCAGAGCATCTCTCATGATTAATAATGGATATAGAGGGTGTTCTCAGGTCAAAATTGAAAGACCATGCATAAAGATAAAGTTCTCAACTTGAGGTAACTTATTATCAATTCCAATTTAAAGTTACCAGTGTTATTCTTAACTCCAAGTAGCTTTAATCCTCTTTTGGGTTAATCAGTTTAATCTTAAATATAAAATAGGTTTATCAATATTAAGTTTCATCACATTAACCACTATAAAATAATGTTTCCAGAAGAAATAACTTGAGCTTAATTTTCAATTAATTTTCAAAGAATTCTTAACTCTCTTTAAGAATAATTAAAAAGATCAATCTCAAGGCTAATTGAAAGTTAAACCCGTTTGAAAAAGATACTTAAAATTGAATTTATACACAGATAACATTAAATTGTAAGCTGTGTGAAATTTCAAGCAAATTCATTAATAATTCCATTTTCAATGAACTTTTGATGTTATTGTCATTTTTCCATGTAAAATAGAAATACACACAAAACCTTAGCCTTTGATAAGGCTTCAACACTTATAGATTCAACGTTTTAAGCTTATTTAAGCTTTGAAAGCTCTTAAAACCTTTATTACAAGCCTGCATCTGGGGATTTACCCTTTGGCAGCTTGTGATTCCTGTCCAAATTGGTAATAACCCAGTTTAAACTTTAACATTCATTCAAAGTCTAATCCTCAAGTTTAAACAATGCTTAAAGCTCTCCAATAAAGTTTCACAACTTCAATTGAGTTCCTGAGGCTCCCAAAGGTTGGGTACCCTGTATCTATTTATCTTTTTTCCTTTGTCCCACCTTTCTGTGTGGATTTTTCCCTTTTATTTATTTAAAGCCATACTTTGGCTTTAAATCAATTTAAACTTATCCTGCACAAGATTTACATCCTGTATGGTAAATGCTTAGCCAATTCAGTAAATATACACAACACCTCAATTTTAACTGAAATTTTGGTAAGCTTTCATGAACCTTATGGAACTGTAAATTTAATCTTATTTAAGCTTAAATTTAACAATTTTAAAAAAAAATTAAGAAAGTTGCAATTTTACTTTGAGATTATTTAATCTTTTAGTAGCATAAGATATAACAATTTTTGGGTATAACACCCTATGGGTCTACCCTAGGTTATTTTTGGTGTATAATCCAAAAATGACATAATAACTATAACTTTTTTATCCAAAACAAAGCTATACTTACTCCTTTTTATTCTGTGTTTTTAATTCAATTAATAAGTCTTTTTAAGACTAAATAAACTGTATAAAAGGTTATTTGTTCCCTTTTGGGTATTTCATAAATATCTCACAAGCTCACATTTGTTACCACAAAAAAATTGGTACTACAATTTTCCATTGAATGGTATACCCCCAATTGAATTGGGAGGGGTATAATCCACTTTCCAATCTCTCCAGTTATACTTTTAAGTATTTGAAGCACACTATTCAAGCTTTTAGTGAGGAATTGTTCTTCTTTAATGTCTGAATCTTCTGAAAAACTTTTGGGAATAAGGTATATTATTTTCTGAAAGCCACTCATCTTCATGTTGTGGGTTTCTGTATCTGACTAAGAATTCTCTTTCATTTTTTTCCCCAATTCTTCTTCCTTTCAATAATTTCAGCACCTTTTTCTCTTCACTTTGATCAAGTGGTGGTACTTTGAAGGGTGTTTTATTTCTTAAGGAAGATAATTCCTTATTACTTTAAGTATAATGCTTTACTAGACTAACAGGGAAAGCTAGATGTTTATTTTCAAATTCTCCTGACAGCTCTACTTTTACTGCATTTGTCCCATGCAGAGCTTTAATAATTAATGTTCTTTAAAAGGAATACTCAAATTTATTCAGGAATTTAATATTATTGAAGCTCAAGGATTAAACTAGTATTAAGTCCCCTAATTTTAATTCTGGGGTTTTATGACTTTTTTCCCATTTTTTCTTAGCATATTCAAAGGCATAATTAATGCTTTTATTTGAATAATGCCTCAATTTGGCAAGAAGTAACTTAAAGTTTGAATTAGTTGGATGAATATCAACCAAGTCTTTTCCCAAAGTATCAACTGGAAGTTTAGGGTTCTGTCCTGTTTCTGACATTCCAGGAGTTTTTCCTGTTGAAGCATGGATGGAAGTCTTGTAGGCTAATTCCAATTCTGGTATAAGTGTACACCAATCATGGGTAAAGACATAATACTCTCTAAACTCCAGGCCATAAGCACAAAGTCTTCTGATCATGTCCTCAAGGTTATGAAATCATCCATTCTTCTAATCCCTCAGTTTGTGGATTATAAGCTGTTGAGAATGATAGTTTTATACCCAATAGCTCATGTAAACTTGGTGTCTCTATCACTAATGATATTTTTAAAGAGACCAGTATGAGATATTACTCTGTGCCAAATTAAAAGAGCTGTATCCATACATGTGTCATCTTTATGAAATGGTAAAAATATTGGAGTTTTTCTTTATCTGTCTACAATAACAAGAAATGCATTGTAGCTTTTTTCACCACCAGGTGATAAGGCATTTACCCAATCCATATGAATCACTTCTCATGGGGTACTTAGTTTTTGGATATGAATCATTAAGCCAAATATTTTACAAGAAGTTTTATTGGCCTTTAGACACCTGTCAAAACTATGACAGTATTAAATGACCTCTTTTCTCCAAAATGGCCACCAAGCAGCTTTCTTAATTCTTTCCATTTTTCTGTCTTCAGACAGATTTCCAGAATAAATTTGGTCATGGAACTCTAGTAATATTGTGTTAATCAACATTCTACTAAAAAAACCATTACACATGTGTGTTTAGACCTATGATACAAGATACTATCAAATAGGTGTAATATTTCATTGTCATATGATGTTTTCCATATATCAATTTGCCAAAGCTGCAGCTTTTCAATCATTTTCAAGTATAGAAGCAATAATATGGAAATTCTTATCTTGCTTATAGCTCTCTTGAACTTCTTCAAAGAACTCTTTTCTCACATCTTTTATATTAATTCCTTCAATTAGAATTTGAGGTTCTGCATTTTTAGTAAAATGAGCAAGATTTTAAGGTGTATTTTGTACTGCCTATATACTTAAGCCATCAGCATTATTGTTAATATTTCCAGCTTTATTTACTATGGTCATATTTTCTTTATACTCCTGTATAGCAATCTGCAATCTTAAAATGTGTCTGTTTGGAGTTTTCATGTTAAGAAGTGATTTCATGGAATTACAACCAGTAATTACCACAAAAACATTATCATAAATATAATGATGAAGTTTTTCCAGAGCTCACAGAAGTAGGAGGCATTCAATTTGGGTTGCTCCATATCTATCCTCAGTAGGTTTTGTTTTTTATGGAGATAAAACAAATCAGACCTTCATAAGGCTTTTTGTTTAAAATTTGAACTTGATGAAGAGCTGCACCTAGACCTTCATCACATGCAGAAATATGCATCTTGAAAAGAGGTTTCCATTCTGGAATCAATAATAATGGTGCATTGGTTAAGGTATAAATTATCTTTTCATATGTTTGAGTCCTTTCTTGTGTCATTTCAAAGATAGTTTGTTGATCACAAATTCTGTACAATTATCTGGAATGGATTTCAAAATCTTCAAGGTGTTTCTTGTAATAACTATCAAGCCCTAAGAAAGACATAATTTCTCTCTTGTTCTGGCAAATCTTTTTAATAAGACTGTAGCCACTTTGTTTTTAGAAACACCAAGGCTCAGTCCTGAAACTACATGTCCTAGGGCTGTTAGCTCATGAAAAACAAAATTACATGTTTAAAAGATATTTTCATGTTCACTTGAATAATCTTCTTAAGTACTGATAAAAGTTTCACTAAATGAAATTTCCAGTTTTCTGAACAAATGATAATGTAATCAATATATATGATTAACCATCCCTCTTATAGTTCATGTGGGAAGATGGTACTCATCATTTTTTGATTATGAGATGGTAAATTTTTAATTACAAAAGGCCTCCTAAATTATTCATCAATAACACAGTTAGTAATTATTCTCAATCATTTTATATCATGAGGTGTCAAAATATTCTGATGGAAGCCTTTAATAGAATCCATAGAAGTGTTTGATCTTGCTTTAAATAATTGAGTCAAAGTCTCATGGATTCTAGGAGTGGGATACATGTCTGGGATGGTGTAGGTATTCAATTCTCTAAAATCACCAACCATCCTTGATTTATCATTATTCCAAGTAATGACTACAGGGGTTTTGATTCCCACTTCCTCATCGTTCCAATCCTTTTTTTGAGAACTCCAAGATTCGTCATCTCATTAATATGAGTTTCTAATGATTCTCTAGATCTAGGGATAGCTAGGTAAGATTTTCTTTTTAATAGTGGAGGATAAGGTCTTTCCACATTATGTATTATGTCCACTTCATGGTCTTTGATTTCCCCTAGTGGTTGATTATCAGAAGAAAAGGGATCCCTGTATTCAAATAGGATTTCAATGAAGTTTTCCTTCATTTCCAATGTTAATACAGGAATAATTTGTGCTTCAATTAATTTATCAAATAAAAATTTTGCCACATTGAAATTTTTGACTTGTCTTATCAAAGTTATTTCTTTTTCCTTTTGATAAAAGGAAAAATTTTGTCCTTTATTTTCCCCTATTGTGAAATATCTGTCTTTGTGATTGTTAATATCAATACCATATATATTAATATAATCATTCCCAAGTATGAAATGTTGTGGAGTACAGTTATTAATAAGAATGAATTCTAATTTCAGTCTAATACTTCCTTCAGGGTGATTAAATATCTTTTCTGATTCAAGAATTCCCAAAGGGTGCATGTATTGGCGAGCATGACTGAGTTTTATACCCTAAATTTGTATAAATCACTCTTTGAAAGTGGTATAAATTTTAACAAGATAAATTTTACCAACACAAGTTCAGAAATAACCTGAGTCAATATTTATCTTGGCTTCTTTGCTGTCTATCACAATATTGGTGATACAATATGATCCAGCTGTATAACCTTTACCTCTAGAAGTCTTGGTTTTCTACATTTTAGCATCTTGAACATGTATTAAATCCATAAATTTATCACTATATTGTGGCAAGTGAGTATTTACTTATTCCAATTCAAAGGATAAATTAATTTTTTATATACCAAGTTGATCTGGTGGTTCTTCTTTTTCAGGAGGCTCAGAATCACTTTCATGTACAGATACAAAAATTTGTTTCTTTTGTGTTTTTATTTTCTTCAATTTCTTTTTTTTTTTTTTTGGAAAATTATTATCCAGATGAAATTTACTTTCACATTTATTAAATTTCAAAAAAAACTCTGCCTTGTGGTTTATTTGATATTTAAATTGGTTTCCCACTAGATTTATTGTAAATTGGGTGTTTATAATAATTTCTACCAATTTTTGTTTTGGTAGTGATGTCTTCTATGGAATTAATATAATCTTCTTTAGAGAAAGGCTCAATACATATGATTTTTATAGCATGCTCAAGGTCACCACCAAATTTTCTTTCTATCCTTTTATTTATCATTTTTAAGAAATATCAGGATAAAGGGAAGTTAATCTGTCCTTCTGTTTAAGAAATTGAGACATGAGCCTTTTCCTCTCAATATTAAAAATGGCTTCTTTAAAATAATTTTCCTTTCTAAATCTCCAGTAATAATTGGCTCATTTGGAAATTATTTGTTCTTTCCACCAAGGCCAGTAGTTTTTACCAGGGTCTTGTCTCATTTTATATTACCATTTATTTTCTGATTTTGTAAATAAGGAGTGCAATCTGGAACTTATTTATTCATCTTGTATGCTAAAGTATTCTTTAAACATATCAATTTTTTTAATAAATTCCATATGATTATATTCTTCTTCACCAATGAAGGAAGGCCATTCCTTTATTATGGGAATTTCTTTGAAGTTAAAGTAATTTTCCACCTCTGAATTTCTTCAAATTTTATTATGTATTT